>NC_069459.1:33112068-33204664 GCF_026875155.1 Cherax quadricarinatus
ACTTATCATCCACTTAGACACCTGTATTAAGGATCTCAAATTTTCTTTCGTTGGATTATTATCACTGAGTTGTAGTCCCAAAATTCTTCAAGGGATTACTGGTAACTTGTTACAGAAAATCAGAAACAGGCTGAATGTTAGACGGGGAGATCTTCTAGTATTCTCTGAAGATGTCTATGCTAAATTTACATAGATATCGCCTTTTTGTAACACACCCGCATGTTGCTTAACCCATTTGTCACTCAAGTTTTGCATAAATTGATGCTTACATAGTGTGCGCGTCAGTCAGACAAATTTCAGGTCCATGTAAAGCGACAGACCTGGAGTTTACCTGGAGAGCATTTCGGGGGTCAGAGCCCCCGCGAACCGGTCTGAGACCAGGCCTCGTGGTGGATCAGGGCCTGATCAACCAAGGTTTTACTGCTGGCCGCACGTAAACCAACGAACGAAGCACACACCGACTGATCAGGAACTGACTTCAGGTGCCTGTCCAGCGCCATCGTTCCTCGTTAAATAACCAACTTAAATACCCTGAGACTCCATGAACCTAAGGAACGACTTAAGTTATAATTCGGGACTTACTGGAAAAAAAGTCATAATGAGAATACGTATCATCGTCAAGACATACAAAAGAGTTTTAATCCTCCTAGACGCCCATTGACGCTCATTGACGTCCATTGACGTCCACTGACCTCACAGGTATCCCATCCCACAGCCTCAAGACTCTTACACGTACTCAAGGGAAAGACACATATTTCTTATTAATTTTTTGATACCTGTATAAGTCATACACCACGAAGAATGACTGAAACCTCTGCTAAATGACGCTTAATATGAAGGGTAATAGAGTATATACTAAACCGGTATGGGTCTGTCAATAGTAAGATAGCACACACGCCATCTTGCCATAAATGGCTGTCGATTTATCAGCTAGACTAATGAATAAAAAAGTATTACTGAACCTGTCTTGTTAGTACAGCACAGTGCTGGGGAAGGAACAGCAGCACAGTGCTGGGGAAGGAACAGCAGCACAGTGCTGGGGGAGGAACAGCAGCACAGTGATGGGGGAGAACAGCAGCACAGTGCTGTGGGAGGAACAGCAGCACAGTGCTGGGGAAGGAACAGCAGCACAGTGCTGGGGGAGGAACAGCAGCACAGTGCTGGGGAAGGAACAGCAGCACAGTGCTGGGGGAGGAACAGCAGCACAGTGCTGGGGGAGGAACAGCAGCACAGTGCTGGGAGGAACAGGGAGCACAGTGCTGGGGGAGAACAGCAGCACAGTGCTGTGGGGAGGAACAGCAGCACAGTGCTGTGGGAGGAACAGCAGCACAGTGCTGGGAGGAACAGCAGCACAGTGCTGTGGGAGGAACAGCAGCACAGTGCTGTGGGAGGAACAGCAGCACAGTGCTGTGGGAGGAACAGCAGCACAGTGCTGGGGGAGGAACAGCAGCACAGTTTCTGGGGGAGGAACAGCAGCACAGTGCTGGGGGGGGAACAGCAGCCACAGTGCTGGGGGAGGAACAGCAGCACAGTGCGGGGGAGGAACAGCAGCACAGTGCTGGGGTAGGAACAGCAGCACAGTGTTGTGGGTGGAACAGCAGCACAGTGCTGTGGGAGGAACAGCAGCACAGTGCTGGGGAAGGAACAGCAGCAGAGTGCTGTGGGAGGAACAGCAGCACAGTGCTGGGGGAGGAACAGCAGCACAGTGCTGGAGGAGGAACAGCAGCACAGTGCTGTGGGAGGAACAGCAGCACAGTGCTGGGGAAGGAACAGCAGCACAGTGCTGGGGGAGGAACAGCAGCACAGTGCTGGGGAAGGAACAGCAGCACAGTGCTGGGGGAGGAACAGCAGCACAGTGCTGGGGAGGAACAGCAGCACAGTGCTGTGGGAGGAACAGCAGCACAGTGCTGGGGGAGGAACAGCAGCACAGTGCTGGGGGAGGAACAGCAGCACAGTGCTGGGGGAGGAACAGCAGCACAGTGCTGGGGTAGGAACAGCAGCACAGTGTTGTGGGAGGAACAGCAGCACAGTGCTGTGGGAGGAACAGCAGCACAGTGCTGGGGAAGGAACAGCAGCAGAGTGCTGTGGGAGGAACAGCAGCACAGTGCTGGGGGAGGAACAGCAGCACAGTGCTGGGGAAAGGAAAAGCAGCACAGTGCTGTGGGAGGAACAGCAGCACAGTGCTGGGGAAGGAACAGCAGCACAGTGCTGGGGGAGGAACAGCAGCACAGTGCTGGGGAAGGAACAGCAGCACAGTGCTGGGGGAGGAACAGCAGCACAGTGCTGGGGAGGAACAGCAGCACAGTGCTGTGGGAGGAACAGCAGGGATAGTGTGGGGGAGGAACAGCAGCACAGTGCTGGGGGAGGAACAGCAGCACAGTGCTGGGGGAGGAACAGCAGCACAGTGCTGGGGGAGGAACAGCAGCACAGAGCTGGGGGAGGAACAGCAGCACAGTGCTGGGAAGGAACAGCAGCACAGTGCTGGGGAGGAACAGCAGCACAGTGCTGTGGGAGGAACAGCAGCACAGTGCTGGGGGAGGAACAGCAGCACAGTGCTGGGGAGGAACAGCAGCACAGTGCTGGGGAGGAACAGCAGCACAGTGCTGGGGGAGGAACAGCAGCACAGTGCTGGGGGAGGAACAGCAGCACAGTGCTGGGGAGGAACAGCAGCACAGTGCTGGGGGAGGAACAGCAGCACAGTGCTGGGGAGGACAGCAGCACAGTGCTGGGGGGGGAAAAGCAGCACAGTGCTGGGGGAGAAACAGTAGCACAGTGCTGGGGAGCAACAGCAGCACAGTGCTGGGGGAGCAACAGCAGCACAGTGCTGGGGGAGGAACACAGCACAGTGCTAGGGAGGAACAGCAGCACAGTGCTGGGGGAGGAACAGCACACAGTGCTGGGGGAGGAACAGCAGCACAGTTGCTGGGGGAGGAAAAGCAGCACAGTGCTGGGGAGGAACAGCAGCACAGTGCTGGGGGAGGAACAGCAGCACAGTGCTGGGGGAGGAACAGCAGCACAGTGCTGGGGGAGGAACAGCAGCACAGTGCTGGGGGAGGAACAGCAGCACAGTGCTGGGGGAGGAACAGCAGCACAGTGCTGGGGGAGGAACAGCAGCACAGTGCTGGGGGAGGAACAGCAGCACAGTGCTGGGGGAGGAACAGCAGCACAGTGCTGGGGAAGGAACAGCAGCACAGTGCTGGGGGAGGAACAGCAGCACAGTGCTGTGGGAGGAACAGCAGCACAGTGCTGGGGGAGGAACAGCAGCACAGTGCTGGGGGAGGAAAAAGCAGCACAGTGCTGGGGGAGGAACAGCAGCACAGTGCTGGGGGAGGAACAGCAGCACAGTGCTGGGGGAGGAACAGCAGCACAGTGCTGGGGGAGCAACAGCAGCACAGTGCTGGGGAGGAACAGCAGCACAGTGCTGGGGGGGGGAACAGCAGCACAGTGCTGGGGGAGAAACAGCAGCACAGTGCTGGGGGAGCAACAGCAGCACAGTGCTGGGGGAGCAACAGCAGCACAGTGCTGGGGGAGGAACAGCAGCACAGTGCTAGGGGAGGAACAGCAGCACAGTGCTGGGGGAGGAACAGCAGCACAGTGCTGGGGAGGAACAGCAGCACAGTGCTGGGGGAGGAACAGCAGCACAGTGCTGGGGGAGGAACAGCAGCACAGTGCTGGGGGAGGAACAGCAGCACAGTGCTGGGGAGGAACAGCAGCACAGTGCTGGGGAGGAACAGCAGCACAGTGCTGGGGGAGGAACAGCAGCACAGTGCTGGGGGAGGAACAGCAGCACAGAGCTGGGGGAGGAACAGCAGCACAGTGCTGGGGAAGGAACAGCAGCACAGTGCTGGGGAGGAACAGCAGCACAGTGCTGTGGGAGGAACAGCAGCACAGTGCTGGGGGAGGAACAGCAGCACAGTGCTGGTTTTAGGAACAGCAGACAGTGCGGGGGAGGAACAGCAGCACAGTTTCTGGGGGAGGAACAGCAGCACAGTGCTGGGGGAGGAACAGCAGCACAGTGCTGGGGGAGCAACAGCAGCACAGTGCTGGGGAGGAACAGCAGCACAGTGCTGGGGGGGGAACAGCAGCACAGTGCTGGGGGAGAAACAGCAGCACGTGCTGGGGGAGGCAACAGCAGCACAGTGCTGGGGGAGCAACACAGCACAGTGCTGGGGGAGGAACAGCAGCACAGTGCTAGGGGAGGAACAGCAGCACAGTGCTGGGGGAGGAACAGCAGCACAGTGCTGGGGGAGGAACAGCAGCACAGTGCTGGGGGAGGAACAGCAGCACAGTGCTGGGGAGGAACAGCAGCACAGTGCTGGGGGAGGAACAGCAGCACATGTGGGGGAGGAACAGCAGCACAGTGCTGGGGGAGGGGAAAAGCAGCACAGTGCTGGGGAGGAACAGCAGCACAGTGCTGGGGGAGGAACAGCAGCACAGTGCTGGGGGAGGAACAGCAGCACAGTGCTGGGGGAGGAACAGCAGCACAGTGCTGGGGAGGAACAGCAGCACAGTGCTGGGGAGGAACAGCAGCACAGTGCTGGGGGAGGAACAGCAGCACAGTGCTGGGGAGGAACAGCAGCACAGTGCTGGGGGAGGAACAGCAGCACAGTGCTGGGGAGGAACAGCAGCACAGCACTGGGGGAGGAACAGCAGCACAGTGCTGGGGAAGGAACAGCAGCACAGTGTGGGGAAGGAACAGCACACAGTGCTGTGGGAGGAACAGCAGCACAGTGCTGGGGGAGGAACAGCAGCACAGTGCTGGGGATGAACGCAGCAAAAGTTCTGGGGGAAGAACAGCAGCAGAGTGCTGGGGAAGGAACAGTAGCAGAGTGCTGGGGAAGGAACAGCAGCACAGTGCTGGGGAAGGAACAGCAGCACAGTGCTGGGGGAGGAACAGCAGCACAGTGCTGGGAGAGGAACAGCAGCACAGTGCTGGGGAGGAACAGCAGCACAGTGCTGGGGGAGGAACAGCAGCACAGTGCTGCGGGGAGGAACAGCAGCACAGTGCTGGGGGGAAGGAACAGCAGCACAGTGCTGGGGAGCAACAGCAGCCAGTGCTGGGGGAGGAACAGCAGTACAGTGCTGGGGGAGGAACAGCACACAGTGCTGGGGAGGAAAAAGCAGCACAGTGCTTGGGGGAGGAACAGCAGCACAGTGCTGGGGAAGGAATAGCAGCACAGTGCTGGGGAAGGAACAGCAGCACAGTGCTGGGGGAGGAACAGCAGCACAGTGCTGGGGGAGGAACAGCAGCACAGTGCTGGGAAGGAACAGCAGCACAGTGTGGGGGAGGAACAGCAGCACAGTGCTGGGGGAGGAACAGCAGCACAGTGCTGGGGATGAACAGCAGCTCAGTACTGGGGGAAGAACAGCAGCACAGTGCTGGGGAAGGAACAGCAGCACAGTGCTGGGGAAGGAACAGCAGCACAGTGCTGGGGAGGAACAGCAGCACAGTGCTGGGGAAGGAACAGTAGCTCAGTGCTGGGGAAGGAACAGTAGCTCAGTGCTGGGGGAGGAACAGCAGCACAGTGCTGCGGGAGGAACAGCAGCACAGTGCTGCGGGAGGAACAGCATCACTACATAGGGGGAACAGCACACAGTGTTGGGGAGGAAAGGAGCAACAGGTGCTGGGGGAGGAACAGCAGCACAGTGCTGGGGAAGGAACAGCAGCACAGTGCTGCAGAAGGAATAGCACAGTGCTGGGGAGGAACAGCAGCACAGTGCTGGGGAGGAACAGCAGCACAGTGCTGGGTGAGGAACAGCAGCACAGTGCTGGGGAAGGAACAGCAGCACAGTACTGGGGGAGGAACAGCAGCACAGTGCTGGGGAGGAACAGCAGCACAGTGCTGGGGAGGAACAGCAGCACAGTGCTGCGGGAGGAACAGCAGCACAGTGCTGGGGAGGAACAGCATCACAGTACTGGGGGAGGAACAGCAGCACAGTGTTAGGGAGGAACAGCCCCAAAAGTGCTGGGGGAGGAACGCAGCACAGTGTTGGGGAAGAACAGCATCACAGTACTGGTTAGGAACAGAGCCAGTGGTTGGAGGAAACAGCAGCACAGTGCTGGGGGAGGAACAGCAGCACAGTGTTGGGGGAGGAATAGCAGCACAGTGCTGGTACAGGAACAGCAGCACAATGCTGGAGAGGAACAGCAGCGCAGTGCTGGGGAGGAACAACAGCACAGTGCTGGGGAGGAACAGCAGCACAGTGCTGGGGGAGGAACAGCAGCACAGTGTTGGGGAGGAACAGCAGCACAGTGCTGGTGGAACAGCAGCACAGTGCTGGAGAGGAGCAGCAGCACAGTGCTGAGGAGGAAGAGCAGCACAGTGCTGGGGGAGGAACAGCAGCACAGCTGGGAGAACCAGCACATGCTGGGGAGGGAAAAGCAGCACAGTGTGGGGGGGAACAGCAGCCACAGTGCTGGGGAGGAACAGCAGCACAGTGCTGGGGAGGAACAGCAGCACAGTGCTGTGGGAGGGAAAAGCCCGCACAGTGCTTTGGGGGAGGAAACAGCAGCACAGTGCTGGGGAGCAACAGCAGCACAGTGCTGGGGAGGAACAGCAGCCCCAGTGCGTGGGAGGAACAGCAGGCACAGTGTTTGGGGGGGAACAGCAGCACAGTGCTGGGAGGAACAGCAGCACAGTGCTGGGGAGGAACAGCAGCACAGTGCTGGGGGAGGGAAAAGCAGCACAGTGCTGGGGAGGAACAAACAGACAGTACTGGGGGAGAACAGCAGCACTGTGCTGGGGAAGGAACAGCAGCACAGTGCTTGGGGAAAGAACAGCAGCACAGTGCTGGGGGAAGAACAGCAGCACAGTGCTGGGGGAGGAACAGCAGCACAGTGCTGGGGAAGGAACAGCAGCACAGTGCTGGGGATGAACAGCAGCACAGTACTGGGGGAAGAACAGCAGCACAGTGCTAGGGAAGGAACAGCAGCACAGTGCTGGGGAAGGAACAGCAGCACAGTGATGGGGGAGGAACAGCAGCACAGTGCTGGGGAGGAACAGCAGCACAGTGCTGGGGAAGGAACAGCAGCTCAGTGCTGGGGGAGGAACAGCAGCACAGTGCTAGGGAGGAACAGCAGCACAGTGCTGGGGGAGGAACAGCAGCACTGTGCTGGGGAAGGAATAGCACAGTGCTGGGGGAGGAACAACAGCACAGTGCTAGGAGAGGAACAGCAGCACAGTGCTGGGGAAGGAACAGCAGCACAGTACTGGGGGAGGAACAGCAGCACAGTGCTGGGGAGGAACAGCAGCACAGTGTTGGGGAGGAACTGCAGCACAGTGCTGCTGGAGGAACAGCAGCACAGTGCTGGGGAGGAACAGCATCACAGTACTGGGGGAGGAACAGCAGCACAGTGTTGGGGAGGAACAGCAGCACAGTGCTGGGGGAGGAACAGCAGCACAGTGTTGGGGGAGGAACAGCATCACAGTACTGGTGGAGGAACAGCAGCACAGTGTTGGGGAGGAACAGCAGCACAGTGCTGGGGGAGGAACAGCAGCACAGTGCTGGGGGAGGAATAGCAGCACAGAGCTGGTAGAGGAACAGCAGCACAATGCTGGAGAGGAACAGCAGCGCAGTGCTGGGGAGGAACAGCAGCACAGTGCTGGGGAGGAACAGCAGCACAGTGCTGGGGGAGGAACAGCATCACAGTACTGGTGGAGGAACAGCAGCACAGTGTTGGGGAGGAACAGCAGCACAGTGCTGGTGGAACAGCAGCACAGTGCTGGAGAGGAGCTGTAGCACAGTGCTGGGGGAGGAACAGCAGCACAGTGCTGGGGGAGGAAAAGCAGCAAAAGTGCTGGGGAGGAACAGCAGCACAGTGCTGGGGGAGGAACAGCAGCACAGTGCTGGAGAGGAACAGCAGCACAGTGCTGGGGGAGGAACAGCAGCAGAGTGCTGGGGGAGGAACAGCAGCACAGTGCTGGGGGATGAACAGCAGCACAGTACTGGGGGAGGAACAGCAGCACAGTTCTGGGGAGGAACAGCAGCAAAGTGCATGGATTATGGAGAAAATGTATGAAGGTAGATGTGTCACACACATGATGGCAGACTATTGCTGGAGCCTCCCAGAGACTGTACGATGGACCAACACATGGCACTATTGCTGCAGCCTCCCAGAGACTGTACTGATGACCAACACAATGGCAGACTATTGCTGCAGCCTCCCAGAGACTGTACTGATGACCAACACAATGGCAGACTATTGCTGCAGCGCCCCAGAGACTGTATGTTGACCAACAAATGGGAGACTATTGCTGAGCCTCCCAGAGACTTTTCTGAGACAACACAATGGCAGGAAATATTGCTGAGCCTCCAAGATGTACTGATGACCAACACAATTGCAGACTGTTGCTGGAGCCTCCCAGAGACTGTACTGATGACCAACACAATTGCAGACTGTTGCTGCAGCCTCCCAGAGACTGTACTGATGGGCCAACACAATGGCAGATTTGCTTGAGCCCCCAGAGACTGTACTGATGACCAACACAATGGCAGACTGTTGCTGGAGCCTCGCAGAGACTGTACTGATGACCAACACAATGGCAGACTGTTGCTGGAGCCTCCCAGAGACTGTACTGATGACCAACACAATTGCAGGACTGTTGTTGAACCCCAGAGACTCTATGATGACCAACACAATGGGAGACTGTTGCTGCAGCCTCCCAGAGACTGTACTTATGACCAACAAAATGGCAGACTGTTGCTGGAGCCTCCCAGAGACTGTACTGATGACCAACACAATGGCAGACTGTTGCTGCAGCCACCCAGAGACTGTACTGATGACCAACACAATGGCAGACTATTGCTGCAGCCTCCCAGAGTCTGTACTGATGACCAACACAATGACAGACTGTTGCTGGAGCCTCCCAGAGACTGTACTGATGACCAACACAATGGCAGACTGTTGCTGCAGCCTCCCGAGACGTACTGTGACCAACACAATGGCAGACTGTTTCTGTAGCCTCCCAGAGACTGTACTATGACCAACAAAAATGGAAAAGACTATTGCTGCAGCCTCCCAGAGACTGTACTGATGACCAACACAATGGCAGACTATTGATGCAGCCTCCCAGAGACTGTATTGATGACCAACACAATGGCAGACTGTTGCTGCAGCCTCCCAGAGACTGTACTGATGACCAACACAATGGCAGACTGTTGCTGCAGCCTCCCAGAGACTGTACTGATGACCAACACAATGGCAGACTGTTGCTGGAGCCTCCCAGAGTCTGTACTGATGACCAACACAATGGCAGACTATTGCTGCAGCCTCCCAGAGACTGTACTGATGACCAACACAATGGCAGACTGTTGCTGAAGCCTCCCAGAGTCTGTACTGATGACCAACACAATGGCAGACTGTTGCTGGAGCCTCCCAGAGACTGTATTGATGACCAACACAATGGCAGACTGTTGATGCAGCCTCCCAGAGACTGTATTGATGACCAACACAATGGCAGACTGTTGCTGGAGCCTCCCAGAGACTGTACTGATGACCAACACAAAAGAAAATCGTACAAACGTTTTCGTTTGTCGTAATTAGTGGTATCTGGATAACCTCAATATGTTAATCTGTTGTTATAACGAATGAAGTGCTAGTATGAATTACATGATTTCACTTTTCCACGAACAAAAACTAACTTCAATTCGATTATAAGTTAGCTCCGCCTGATCAATATATTTTTCACATCATTTATGTTTTTCAGTGGGTTCCCAAATTTATGAAAAATTAGGGCCAGTCAAGCAAAATCGACGAGACTCGGGATCACCACAACAAATTTACCCTAAAATCGGTGTAATATTGACCGGAAAATGAGTATTGACTAATGATTATATTAAAATTAGTTCTCAATACACAATATTTCTTCACATTGACGTCTGATGTCTTAGTATAATTTCATCATTTTTGCAATAAAATTTTTGAATAAATCTGGTATAATACCCTTATATTTAAAAGTTTCATGACTAAATCCTGTTTGAAACCTATTTATTACTAAAAATTCTGCTTAAATTCAATTTTCTATAGAAACTGCAAAATTATATATCGCTCTCCAATTCCTTGGAATAAGAACACCATCTTGTAACATTCACTCTCATGATCTGGTATTTTTCTCCATTGTGTTACATTTTTTCAAACCGGAGGTGTCCCGTAGCTGGTTCACTCAGTTCTCACACTTGAAGACCATGGTTCGATCCCCAATACAGCTGAAAGCTTTAGGATGTGTTTCCTCGAGACACTTGCTGTCCATGTTCACCTAACAGCAAAATGGGTAACTGGGTGTTAGATGACTGGTGTGGGTCGCATCCTGGGAACAAAATTGACCTAATTTGTCCAAAATAATCTGCTTAAACACGGGCTTCTATATAGAAGTATGTCAGTGATTTCAGCTGGGCCGGATAAGTTGTACATGTACTAGTAAAAATAAAGATGATTCTAGTATTATTATTGCGGTGATGCGATAATAGTGACGTGTGACATTAATATCGACCTTATTTCAATTATTCATAGGAATGTTTAGAGATAATGAAGTGCTTTATATTTAGTTCTCAATATACAACACTACCACTCCTCTCTCTCTCTCTCTCTCTCTCTCACACACACACACACACACACACACACACACACACACACACACACACACACACAGACCACACTCTAAAAATTCTGTTCAATCGGTGGTGGAAGGGATGGTGGATGAAAGAGCAATGGAAAAGGATGGAATAACAGTGGGAGAGCAAACTAGGTGAGCTTTCTGTGAAAATGGAGAAGAGGATGGAGGCAGAGAAGAAGAAATGGGAGTTGCAAGCTGAAGCTGCAGAAGCCAAGATATGGGCCCTAGAAGATGAGGTTATAATGCTGAAGCGAGTTACAGGGCCAGTGCCTAGAGGAGACATGGTATCAGAAGCAGGTACACCCCTAGTAAACGAGGAGCCCAATGGAAAGGATGGGAACAAGAATTTCACCAAGGCCCTATCAGTTCACCAAGGAAGGCCGAGGAAGGAAGGGGGCAAGCTGTTGGGCGCAGAGATTGCAGTGAGGAAAGTACAGGGAGAAAAGATGACAGGTGCCATGCAGGGGCACGATCAAGCCACAAAGAGTAACGGGAAAAGTAAGTGAAACATTGGTTATGTACAAATGGGACCCAGAGAGAGAGAGATGGAGGAGGAGAGGGAGAGGTCATTCTTTATTCATGGGCTTCAGAAGAGCGAAGGGAGAATACATAATGATAGATGGCAGAAAGAAAACAAGAGATTGAAAACATCAAATAGGTGATGATATGACTGAGGTAATAAATTTTCAGAGAATAAGGGGGTACATGAAGGGAAGAAATCGGTTTGTCAAACTGATTTTCAAGACAAAAAGTAGTGCAGAACAGGATCCTGCAAGAGAAACCACATCTGAAGGAATTATCAACATACTAGAGGGTATTCCTAGACCTCAACAGAACGAGAACAGCAGTTGAGGGAGAGGACACAGAAACGAAAGGGGCTAGAGACAAAATCAGCAGAGGACAACCAGAGCCAGGCAAAAAAATAAATGCAAACACACACAGAACCACCCTCACAACCCCACAGTCAAACACACTACTCCAATACAAACCACAAACCACACTCACAGCTCCCACCCCATACTATGCAGTAGAATCCCACAGCACCCTGCCAGGTCCTCCACTCTCCCAACTCCCACAAACTTCCCAGAACACAGTGTTGGAAAGGAAACTGAAGGTATGGTACACCAACACTGATGGAATAACGAATAAGTGGAGGAGTAAACCATACCACGGGCGGGATATCCCCGCCCGTGGTATGGTTTGTTTGCATTCGTGCCATTACTATTTCGTGAGTCAAGTGGAGGAGTGGCACGAAAGAATCAAAGAGGCATCACCGGACACCATAGCTCTGGATATCAGATCTTGAGGAATGACATAGGGAACAGAGGGGGATTAAGGAGTGACACTGCTCATCAAAAACCAATGGGATTTTCATGAGCTGGAGAGAGGAGAAGCAAGAGACTACATAATAGGAACACTTACAGTCTGGTGGTGCTAAGGTGGTAATTGCAAGAGGCCGAGACAAGAATATGATGAAAATAACAGAGCAATGGTTGACACACTGGCTGAAGTGGCCTGAAGGGCCCATATGGGCAGAGCAAAGCTGCTGGTTGTTGGTGACTTCTACCACAAAGAAATCGACTGGGAAAACCTGGAGCCACATGGGATGGGGGAGGAGCCAGAAACGTAGAGGGCTGTTGACACAGTTTCATACATGAGATTAGTGCAAAAGCTAGAAGATAAGGCATGTATGACACAGACGGCCCTGCAGTGGGTCAGAGAATACATAACAGGAGGGCAACAATGAGTCATGGTACTTGTCAAGGTGTCACAGTGGGCGCCAGTGACGAGAGGGGTTCCACAGGGGTCAGTCCTAGGACTGATGTTATTTCTGTTACATATGAATGTCACCCTGCCTCGGTGGGAGACGGCCGACTTGTTGAAATAAAAAAAATGAATGACATCAGAAGGGACAGACTCAGAAGTGTCCCTGTTTGAGACACGTAAAGCTAATAGGAGAATTAAATTTTTGATGGGACAGGCATGACTACAAAAGACCTGGACGGGTTGGTTAGAAGGCCCCTCGATTAACCCCCCCAAAAGCAAAGTCATGACATCAGGAAGGGCAGAAAGACAGCAACAGAGTATGGGCAAGGTTGCCAAAGACTGTAAACCCACCAAGGAAAAGGTCTTAGGGTGAGCATAATCCGAGCACATCTCCTGAGGATACTCAAAAAGATAACTGCGCAACTAGGGCCCTGGAAAACCTGAGAACATTCCGATACCCCGAAAGGGAATCGCCAAGACTCTGTAAAACCTTGTACGTCAGGCCCTACTGAATTTGGGCCACCAGTTTGAAACCCACCCTGGGTAAGCACCAAAAAATTAGAGAAAGTTCAAAGCTTTTGTAAAAAGGGCGATCCAGAGGGGGGGTTAATGTCTTCCAAAGAAAGGGAACTCTCCTGGCGACACTAGAAACGGGAGGGTTAGAGAAATGATAACGCATACGAATACCTGGGAATTGACGGGTGGACAGAGAAGGATTTTCCCAGAATGGGACACAGAAACAAAGGGTCACAAGGGAAAGTTAATGACTCAGAGAATAGAGAGATGTTGGAAGTATTCTTTAGTCAGGAGTTTGTCGGGAAGGGGAAATAGCTGGCAAGTGGCGTACTGTGGCGGAACCACACGTATTTTTAAGCGAGGTATGATAAAGCTCATGGAGCGGGAAAGAGGGGACCTAGTAGCGATCTGAAGAGAGGGGGCCGGGAGCTATGCCATACCCTGCAATCACAAACGGGTTTATACAATGGGTGGTACACACAACACACACACCACCCACCACACACACACCACACACATGTATATAAATTATGTAAACCCCCTGTTTTGATACAAGCATAAATTATTTTCTTAAATAGTTTTATATAGAAAAAGAAACATCACAAACAGAGGCTAAAAAATTTAATCTAAACACAAACTAGAGGTAAACATTTATATTTTTAGGTCTAAAAAAATATCAAAACCTCATCTGAAGATTTATCTCCAGTTTGTGATATTGTGATGTTCTATAAAATTTCATGAATGTATACTTAAATGTGCCCATCCTTTTAACCATACAAATGTCCAGCGGGGGGTGCATGCGGACGGGTTTGGGCGGCCCTACACCTGCTAGTAACGTAGACGTTTGGGAACTAATCTTGGATTGATCTGAGGTCCTTTATGGCGTCTCCCACTTTCAATTGCAAGGGTCTTTTGGGTCCAAGGCAGGGTGTCTAGTTGCGCTAAATTCAAGGGCATTCCTGCAAACATAAATTTGGGGAGGTCCCACTCATTGAATAGATAATCAAAATTTTTAAATTATTTTTTGTTTAATAAATTTATTTTTATATACAGTGAAAAAATGAAACACTATTTTTTTGGGATATTACTTGTAGCACCATATTTTGTTAGTACTTATTCATGGGGAAAAACTTTTAGTGCTGAAATTAAATCATAAAAAAACTCAAAAAAAGTGATTTACCAGTAATGTGACTACTGGGGGACTACTACTGTACTAAGAAGGTGAGCTGATGAGATTACTTTAACTCTTCAACTAATTTTTATTTTTCAAGTGCTAATTTTGGCAGCTTAAAACGTTTTTTGAGGTTTTAAAATGTTCTGCAGTATTACTACATGGGGGGAGAAAAAATTACACATTCAGTTACTACGGGGGGAGCGAGGACCCGATAAAGACGAAATGTATGACCAAGAGCAAGTTGACATGGAAGCTAAATCACATTTTAGTCACAGATTTTAGGGAGCACTTTCTAAGTGTCAGGGTAGCAGTAAGTGGTTTTGAACTAAATATGGAGGGGGCGGGGAAAAATTTGAATATTGTGCTGTAACGTTTTAAAAGGAGGGGCGGGATGATTTGGTGAGAGTTAAAAAAAACTAATACCTGTCAGAATTTAGAGGGGAGGGGCCAGGAGGGGTTTTTAAACTTGATCTTTTTCAAACACAGCTTATTAGGGACACCACGCCACACGCACACGACACACACCACACACCACACACGCACACACACACGAAACCCCACCCGACACACACACACACACACACACACACGACCACACAACACGCACACACACCAGACACACACACACCGACAAAACCACACGACACAACAAAACACACCACACTTGCTATTTGCAGGGCCTAGTGTCTAATCGACATGTGCCTAGGGCAAAAGGTAACAATAACACGCACACACACACACACACACACACACGCACAATGCACACACACATGCACCATCATCAACACAAAGGGAGAAGCTTTACATTTTTTTTGTAAAAAGCAAAAAAAAGATATCACAGAGAGTAACATGAAGATTAGGTGAGTCGGGGAAGGTGGTCTGGGGAAGTTAGGTAAGTCGAGGGAAAATGGTCTGGGAAAGTTTTGGTGATCGAGGAAAAGTGATCTGGGAAGTTAGGTGATCGAGGAAGAGTGGGCTGGGAAGTTAGGTGAGTCGAGGAAAAGTGGTCTGGGAAGTTGGTGAGTCAGGAAGAGTGATCTGGGGAAATTTGGGTGATCGGAAAAGTGGGCGGGAAGTTAGGTAAGTCGAGGAAGAGTGGCTGGGAAGTTAGGGGGAGTCAGGAAGAGTGATCTGGGGGAAGTTAGGGGAGGGAGGAAGAGTGGTCGGGGGAAATTTGGGGGATCGAGGGAAAAGGGGGTCGGGGGGAAATTAGGTAAATCAGGGAAAGTGGCGGGAAGTTAGGTGGTCAGGAAGAGGGGTTTGGGGAAATTAGGTAGTCGAGGAAGGGGTCTGGGAAGTTAGGGAAAGTCGGGAAGAGTGGCTGGGAAAATTAGGTGAGTCAGGAGAGTGATCTGGGGGAAATTAGTGAGTCGAGGAAGAGTGGGCTGGGGAAGTTAGGGAATCGGGGAAAAGTGGGGCTGGAAGTTAGGTGAGTCGAGGAAGAGTGATCTGGGAAGTTAGGTAGTCGAGGAAGAGTGGGGCTGGGAATTAGGTGACGGGAAGAGTGGTCTGGGGAAATTTTAGTCGAGGAAAGTGGCTGGGGGAAATTAGGGAGTCGAGGAAGAGTGGTCGGGGAAATTAGGGGATCGGGGAAAAGTGGTCTGGGGAAATAGGTAGTCGAGGAAGAGTGGTTGGGAAGTTAGGTGAGTCGGGAAGAGTGGTCTGGGAAATTAGGGGAGTCGGGAAGAGGGTCTGGGGAAATTAGGTGGGTCGAGGAAGAGTGGGCTGGGAAATTTTGGTGATCGAAAGAGTGGTCTGGGAAATTAGGTGAGTCGAGGGAAAAGGGTCGGGGAAATTTGGTGATCGAGGAAGAGTGGTCTGGAAGTTTGGTGAGTCGAGGAAGAGTGGTCTGGGGGGTTAGGGTCGAGGAAGAGTGGTCTGGGAAGTTAGGGGAGTCGGGGAAGAGTGGCGGGAAGTTAGGTGAGTCAGGAAGAGTGGTCTGGGAAATTAGGCGAGTCGAGGAAAAGTGGGTCGGGAAATTAGTGAGTCAGGAAGAGTGGGCGGGAAGTTTGGTAGTCGAGGAAGAGTGGGCTGGGAATTTGGTGGTCGAGGAAAAGTGGTCTGGGAAGTTAGGTAAATCGAGGAAAAGTGGTCTGGGAAGTTAGTTAGTCGAGAAATGGTCGGGAAGTTAGGTGAGTCGAGGAAGATGGTCGGGAAGTTAGGGAGTCGAGGAGGTGGTCTGGGGGAAGTTAGGCGAGTGAGGGAAAAGTGGGCTGGAAGTTAGGCGAGTCGAGGAAGAGGGTCTGGGGGAAATTTGGCGAGTCGAGGAAGAGTGGCTGGGAAGTTTGGGAGTCGAGGGAAAATGGTCTGGGAAGTTAGGTGAGTCGAGGAAAGTGGTCTGGGAATTAGGGGATCGAGGAAGATGGGGTTTTTTTGGGGAAATTAGGCGAGTCGAGGAAAGGGTTGGGAAGGGTTTGGTGATCGAGGGAAAAGTGGTCTGGGAAGTTAGGGAGTCGGGAAGAGGGTCGGGAAGTTAGGTGAGTCGAGGAAAGTGGTCCGGGGAATTAGGTGAGTGAGGAAGAGTGGCGGGAAGTAGGTGAGTCGAGGGAAAAGTGGGCTGGGAAGTTAGGTGAGTCGAGGAAAGGGTTTGGGGAATTAGGTGATTCGAGGGGAGGGTCTGGAAGTTAGGTGAGTCGGGGAAGAGTGGTCTGGGAAGTTAGGTGGTTTGAGGAAGAGTGGGTCTGGGAAGTTTGTGAGTCGGGGAAGGGTGGGGCTGGGAAGTTAGGGGAGTCGAGAAGAGTGGTCGGGAAAATTGGTGGTCGAGGAAGAGTGGTCTGGGAATAGGTGAGTCAGGAAGATTCGGGGAAGTTAGGTGATCGAGGAAGAGGGTCTGGGAAGTTAGGGGGAGTCGAGGAAGAGGGCTGGGGAAATTAGGCGAGCGAGGAAAGTGGTCTGGGAAGTTAGGCGAGTCGAGGAAAAGGGGGGTCTGGGAAGTTTGGGGAGTGAGGAAGAGTGGTCGGGAAGTTAGGCGAGTCGAGAAGAGTGGCGGGAAGTTAGGGGAGTCGAAAAAGAGTGGCGGGAAATTAGGGGAGTCGAGGAAGATGGTCTGGGAATTTTGGTGAGTCGGGAAGATGGTCTGGGAAGTTAGGTGAGTCCCGGGAAGAGTGGTCTGGGAAATTTGGTGAACGGGGAAGAGGGGTCTGGAAAATTAGGTGGTCGAGGAAAAGTGGGGGGAAGTTAGGTATCGAGGGGAAAAGGGGTCTGGGAATTAGGGAGTCAGGGAAAAGTGGGCTGGGAAGTTGGGGAGTCAGGAAGAGTGGTTGGGAAGTTGGTGATCGAGGAAGGTGGCCCCGGGGAATTAGGTGAGTCGGAAAAATGGTCGGGGAAATTATAGTCGAAAGAGTGGTCTGGGGAATTAGGCGATCGAGGAAAAGTGGTCTGGGAATTAGCGAGTCGGGAAGAGTGGCTGGGAAGTTGGGGGAGTCGAGGAAGAGGGGGTTGGGAATTGGCGAGTCGGGAAGATGGCTGGGGAAATTAGGCGAGTCAGGAAGAGTGGGCTGGGAAGTTAGGCGAGTCGGGAAAGTGGGTTGGGGAAATTAGGTGATCGGAAGATGGGCGGAAGTTAGGGGAGTCGAGGGAAAAGTGGTCTGGGAAGTTAGGCGAGTCGAGGAAGGTGGTCTGGAATTTTGGTGATCGGGAAAGTGGGTTTGGGGGGTTTGGTGAGTCGAGGAAGAGTGGTTTGGGGAATTAGGCGAGTCAGGAAGAGGGCTGGGAAATTAGGGGAGTGAGGGAAGAGTGGTCTGGGAAGTTAGGCGAGCGAGAAGATGGTCTGGGAAGTTAGGTGAGCGAGGAAGAGTGGTCTGGGAAGTTTTTGAGTCGAGGAAGATGGTTGGGGGGTTGGTGATCGAGGAAGGGGTTGGGAAGTTAGGTGAGCGAGGAAAGAGTGCTGGGGAAATTAGGTGAGCGAGGAAAAGTGGCTGGGAAATTAGGTGAGTCGAGGAAAAGTGGTCTGGGAAGTTAGGCATCGAGGAAAGTGGTCTGGGGAAATTAGGCAGTCGAGGAAAAGTGGTCTGGGGGGTTGGGGAGTCGAGGAAGGTGGGTTGGGGGAATTAGGCGAGTCGGGAAAAATGGGCGGGGAAATTAGGGAGTCGAGGAAGAGTGGTCTGGGGAAATTAGGCGAGTCGAGGGAAAGTGGGGCTGGGAAATTAGGCGAGTCGAGGAAGGTGGTCGGGGGTTAGGCGGGGGCGAGGAAGATGGGGCTGGGAGTTAGGCGGTCAGGAAAAAGGGGGTCTGGGAAAATTAGGTGAGCAGGGAAGAGTGGTTGGGAAGTTAGGTGAGTCGAAGGAAAGTGTCGGGAAGTTAGGCGAGTCGAGGAAGAGTGGTCTGGGAAGTTAGGTGGCGAGGAAGAGTGGCTGGGGGTTAGGTGAGTCGAGGGAAAAGGGTTGGAAGTTAGTGGGGGAAAAATGGGCTGGGAAGTTAGGTGAGTCGAGGAAAAGTGGCGGGAAGTTAGGTGAGTCGAGGAAGAGTGGTCTGGGAAGTTAGGTGATCAGGGAAAATGGTCTGGGAAGTTAGGTGAGTCGGGAAGAGTGGTCTGGGAAATTAGGTGATCGGGAAGAGGGTCGGGAAGTTAGGTGAGTCGAGGAAGAGTGGTCTGGGAAGTTAGTGAGTCAGGAGAGTGGTCTGGGAAGTTAGGTGATCGAGAAGAGGGTCTGGAAGTTGGTGATCGAGGGAAAAGTGGTCTGGGAAGTTAGGTGAGTCGAGGAAGAGGGATCTGGGGAATTAGGTGAGTCAGGAAGAGTGGTCTGGGAAGTTAGGTGAGTCGAGGAAGAGTGGCGGGGGAAATTTGGTGAGTCGAGGAAGGCGGTCTGGGAAGTTAGGTGAGTCGAGGAAAAGGGGTTGGGGAAATTGTGAGTCGAGGAAAGTTCGGGGAAATTAGGTGAGTCGGGAAGAGTGGGCTGGGAAGTTAGGGGAGTCAGGGAAAAAGGGGCTGGGAAGTTAGGTGGTCGAGGAAGAGTGGTCTGGGGAAATTGGGGAGTCGAGGAAAGTGATCTGGAAAATTTGGTAGTCGAGGGAAAAGTGGGCGGGAATTAGGTGAGTCAGGAAAAAGTGGGCTGGGGAAATTAGGTGATCCCAGGAAGGGGCGGGAAGTTAGGTGAGTCGAAAGGGAAAAATGGTTGGGGAATTAGGTGAGTGAGGGAAAAGTGGTCTGGAAGTTAGGTGAGTCGAGGAAGATGACTGGGAAATTTGGTATCGAGGAAAAATGGTCGGGAAGTTTGGTGAGTGAGGAAAAGTGGTCTGGGAAGTTAGGTGAGTCGAGGAAAATGGTCTGGGAAGTTAGGTGAGCGAGGGGAGTGGTTGGGAAGTTAGTAGTCGAGGGAAAAGTGGTCTGGAAGTTAGGTGAGTCGAGGGAAAGTGACGGGAAGTTGGGAGGAGGAAGAGTGGTTGGGAAGTTAGGTGATCGAGGAAAAGTGGTCGGGGAAGTTAGGTGAGTCGGGAAGATGGCTGGGAATTAGGCGAGTCGAGGAAGATGGTTGGGAATTAGGTAGTCGAGGAAGTGGTCTGGAAGTTTTGGTAGTCGAGGGGGAGTGTCGGGAATTTGGTGAGTCGAGGGAAAAGTGGTCGGGAAGCAAAAATGTCAATAAAGTTTAGAAAAAAAAGGAAAAAGAGGGTAGGATCGGGCCAAAAGAGGAACCGAAATTACGATACAGGATAAGACTTACGAGTAAACGACATTACATCAGGAACAGGAACGTTAGCAACCGCGAGGGTTGGGGGCCTCAGGAAAATTCGGGATGATCATGGCATGCCCGTGATTTCTGGGATGACACAGCGGGGGACCCAAGAAAAAGGGAAAAGGGCACAGGTGCTCTGCAAAAAGCACTACCGGTTCATTGAGAGTTCCAGAAAATGTTGAAAAAACCAGTACTGTGCTGCTGGAGGAGCAGTATAGTACTGGTGAGGTTGGAGCAAACACAGTACTTGTGAGGAAGGAGCAACACAGTACAAGTGAAGGAGCATATATATATATATATATATATATATATATATATATATATATATAATATATATAATATATATATATATATATATATATATATATATATATATATGCAATAAGATCACAGTAAACAGGTGATTTCAGAATATGCAAAACAACCACTCTGAAAGAATAGAGAAATTCCAAGCGCTTTCGTGACTACTCACATTATCAAGGAACTATGAAAGTGAAGCATCCAAGGAAGCTATATAAGGGGTCGGCCAGCACCTCACTATCAGATCCCACAATGGTTAAACACCTGACGCGCGCCGACCCAACTTGGATAGGTCCTTTGCACAACTCACCCACAAACTATTCTACCCAAGAAAATTTAAAAATTATTTGTCCAGTGTATTATTAAATTCTTCCCAAATTCTATTAATTATAAATGGATCTAATTTATATAAACCAAAGGAAATATTCATATTATTGTCAAAACTGTTTTTTATGAAACAAGATTCAATTATATTCCTGTCGACCATGGACTTGCTTGATACTACTTTCTCAACTTTTTGAAAATCAATTGGATGGTTAAAATCTCTTACATGAATAATAGAGCATTGGAATCTTGTCCAGTTCTAATGCTATATTTATGTTGTTTTAATCTTAGTTCGAGATTTTTTTTTTTTTCGAGATTTTTACCAGTTTGTAAAATTTGCGATAAAGTTTATTACGGTCAAACTGGTAAAAATCTCGAACTAAGATTAAAACAACATAAATATAGCATTAGAACTGGACAAGATTCCAATGCTCTATTTATTCATGTAAGAGATTTTAACCATCCAATTGATTTTCAAAAAGTTGAGAAAGTAGTATCAAGCAAGTCCATGGTCGACAGGAATATAATTGAATCTTGTTTCATAAAAAGCAGTTTTGACAATAATATGAATATTTCCTTTGGTTTATATAAATTAGATCCATTTATAATTAATAGAATTTGGGAAGAATTTAATAATACACTGGACAAATAATTTTAAAATTTTCTTGGGTACAATAGTTTGTGGGGTGAGTTGTGCAAAGGACCTATCCAAGTTGGGTCGGCGCGCGTCAGGTGTTTAACCGTTGTGGGATCTGATAGTGAGGTGCTGGCCGGACCCCTTATATAGCTTCCTTGGATGCTTTACTTTCATAGTTCCTTGATAATGTGAGTAGTCACGAAAGCGCTTGGAATTTCTCTATTCTTTCAGAGTGGTTGTTTTGCATCATATATTTTATAATATATATATATTATATATATTTATATAATATATATATATATATATATATATATATATATATATATGTCGTGCCGAATAGGCAGAACTTGCGATCTTGGCTTAAATAGCAACGCTCATCTTGCCATATAGGACAAGTGAAAATTTTGTGTATGTAATAATTTCGCCAAAATCATTCTGAACCTAACGAAAAAAATATATTTCACTGTGTTTGTTTAGTATTAATTATTGTAAACAAATTTAAAATATATTTAGTTGGGTTAGGCTAAAATAAATTGTTCTTATTATAATAAGGTTAGGTAAGTTTTCTAAGTTCATTTTGGTGCAAAATTAAATTTTTTTACATTAACATTAATGAAAAAATATATCTTTAAACGTATAAGAGAAAATTTCAGAAAGGAGTTAATTTTAAATGAGTTCTTGCTAATTGACCAGTTTTACATATTCGGCACGACATATATATATATATATATATATATATATATATATATATATATATATAATATATATATATATATATATATATATATATATATATATATATGTCGTGCCCAATATGTAAAACTGGTCAATTAGCAAGAACTCATTTAAAATTAAGTCCTTTCCGAAATTTTCTCTTATACCTTTAAAGATATATTTTTTTCATTAAAGTTAATGTAAAAAGTTTTAATTTTGCACCAAAGAATCTTAGAAAACTTACCTAACCTTCTATACAGGCACAATTTATTTTGGCCTAACCCAACTAAAATATTTTTAGATTGTTTACAATAATTTAATACTAAACAAACACAATGAAATATATTTTTTTCGTTAGGTTCAGAATGATTTTGGCGAAATTATTGCATACACAAATTTTCGCTTGTCCTATATGGCAAGATGAGCGTTGCTATTTAAGCCAAAGATCGCAAGTTCTGCCTATTCGGCACGAACATATATATATATATATATATATAAATATATATATATATTAATATTTATATTATATATTATATATATATATACATATATATATATATGCAATAAAATCACAGTAAACGGGTGATTTCAGAATATACAAAACAACAACTGTGAAAAAAATAGAAAAATTCCAAGCGCTTTCGTGACTACTAACATTATCAAGGAAACAATGATAATGTGAGTAGTCACGAAAGTGCTTGGAATTTCTCTATTTTTTCACAGTGGTTGTTATATATATATATATATATATATATATATATATATATATATATATATATATATATATATATAAAATATATATATATATGTATATATATATATAGGAAAGTGGGTGCAGGAGGGAAGAGGAGCGATTGGTGGAATGATGATGTAAAAAAACCATTCACCGGCTGGGATTGAACCCGCGGTCAGAGAGTCTCAAAACTCCAGCCGGTCGCGTTAGAGACTAGACCACCTAGCCACAATAAATTCGTCCAACTAGGTATATTTCTACACCATAGGAAGGTTAGCACAGGCACCACTGTGACCACGGCCACGCTAGCTGGAGATTCGTCTGTAAAAACTTGCATTTGTGGTCACAGTGGTGCCTGTGCTAACCTTCCTATGGTGTAGAAATATACCTAGTTGGACGAATCTTATTGTGGCTAGCTGGTCTAGTGGCTAACGCGACGGGCTGGAGTTTTGAGACTCTCTGACCGCGGGTTCAATCCCGGCCGGTGTATGGTTTGTTTGCAATCGTGTCATTACGATTTCGTGAGTCGTAGTGATGATGTAAACAGAGTAGTAAGGGAGAAAAAGTTAGCATATGAGAAGTTTTTACAAAGTAGAAGTGATGCAAGGAGGGAAGAGTATATGGAGAAAAAGAGAGCAAATGAGAGAGTGGGTGAGATGTTATCAACAAATTTTGTTGAAAATAAGAAAAAGTTTTGGAGTGAGATTAACAAGTTAAGGAAGCCTAGAGAACAAATGGATTTGTCAGGTAAAAACAACAGAGGACAGTTATTAAATAGAGAGTTAGAGGTTAGGGAAGATGGAGGGAATATTTTGAGGAATTGTTAAATGTTGATGAAGATAGAGAATCTGTGATTTCGTGTATAGGGCAAGGAGGAATAACATCTTGTAGGAGTGAGGAAGAGCCAGTTGTGAGTGTGGGGAAGTTCGTGAGGCAGTGGGTAAAATGAAAGGGGGTAAGGCAGCCGGGATTAATGGGATAAAGATAGAAATGTTAAAAGCAGGTGGGGATACAGTTTAGGAATGGTTGGTGCAATTATTTAATAAATGTATGGAAGAGGGTAAGGTACCTAGGGATTGGCAGAGAGCATGCATAGTTCCTTTGTATAAAGGCAAAGGGGACAAAAGAGAGTGCAAAAATTATAGGGGGATAAGTCTGTTGAGTATACCTGGTAAAGTGTATGGTAGAGTTATTATTGAAAGAATTAAGAGTAAGACGGAGAATAGGATAACAGATGAACAAGGAGGCTTTAGGAAAGGTAGGGGGTGTGTGGACCAGGTGTTTACAGTGAAACCTATTAGTAAACAGTATTTAGATAAGACTAAAGAGGTTTTTGTGGTATTTATGGATTTGGAAAAGGCGTATGACAGGGTGGATAGGGGGGCAATGTGGCAGATGTTGCAGGTGTATGGTATAGGAGGTAGGTTACTGAAAGCAGTGAAGAGTTTTTACGAGGATAGTGAGGCTCAAGTTAGAGTATGTAGGAAAGAGGGAGATTATTTCCCAGTAAAAGTAGGCGTTAGACAAGGATGTGTGATGTCACCGTGGTTGTTTAATATATTTATAGATGGGGTTGTAAGAGAAGTAAATGCGAGGGTCTTGGCAAGAGGCGTGGAGTTAAAAGATTAAGAATCACACATAAAGTGGGAGTTGTCACAGTTGCTCTTTGCTTATGAGACTGTGCTCTTGGAAGTTTCTGAAGAGAAGTTGCAGAGGTTGGTGGATGAATTTGGTAGAGTGTGCAAAAGAAGAAAATTAAAAGTGAATACAGGAAAGAGTAAGGTTATGAGGATAACAACAAGATTAGGTGATGAAAGATTGGATATCCAGTAAGTTCTACTAACCAATCTAAGCCTTAGGGGGCTGTGGGGCAATTTTCCGCGCGCTCATAAAAAAAAAAAAATAATTTTCGAAAACTTATGGAAATTGAGTTATATATACCGAAAAGTAGCTTAACTCTTTGGCAACACAATTGTACCAGAATGAATGTTCTACGACGTTTCTACAAGAAATTATAGTCATTTATATCAGGTATGGTGACGGTGATATGGGTAGCGCGTCTGCTCACAGCTCATATATATTTTGGAATTTTTTCCTTGTTTTTTATCGCTTTTTCTTGCATTATTCCTTTCGCATGCTATTTCATTACTTTTTAACAAGTCAGTAGAGACTAGCACCTTCCCGAAACTACTCAAGATGGCAAGGGTTACACCAATACATAAAGGTGGTGACCCTACAGACTTAAACAACTATAGGCCAATATCTAACTTACCATTGCTATTCAAAATCTATGAGAAACTCGTGCACAGGAGACTGTATTCATTTATAACGGCTCAAAACATACTCAACCCCTGCCAGTTTGGATTCAGGAAAAATAAAAGCACTAATGATGCAATCATAAAAATGCTAGATCTGCTTTACACAGCATTGGAAAATAAGGAATATCCACTAGGAATTTTTATTGACCTAAGAAAAGCTTTTGACACAGTAAACCACGAAATCCTACTCCACACACTTGACCACTACGGTATAAGAGGCCATGCGCTTGCTTATTTCAAATCTTACATTACTAATAGGTATCAGTACGTCACCATTAAAGACACAGCATCAGCAACACGGCCACTTGATACTGGAGTTCCGCAGGGAAGTGTCCTTGGTCCCTGCTCTTCCTCATATACATCAATGACCTTCCAACGTATCCCAACACCTGAAACCCATTCTCTTTGCTGATGACACGACTTATGTCATCTCTCACCCTAATCTTGCCACCCTTAACACCATTGTGAATGAGGAGCTGATTAAAATATCGACTTGGATGACAGCCAATAAACTTATGCTTAACACTGACAAAACTTACTATTTATTTATTTATTTATTTATTTCCAATTTGTGCACACATACAGAGGTACAAAAAAATACAGATAAGAGCAGTATGCTTCGGTATGTTTGGTAGCAGAGCAGGAGATGCACAAATTAACATTAAGATTGACAACACTCTAATTACCAGAAATAATGGGGGAAAATTCTTAGGCTTATACCTTGACAATAACCTGAATTTCAGCACCCATATCCAGCATATAGCCAAAAAAGTATCCAAAACGGTTGGGATCCTCTCCAAGATACGATACTACGTGCCGCAAAATGCCCTTCTCACACTATACCACTCACTTATTTATCCATACCTCACCTATGCTATTTGTGCTTGGGGATCAACTGCAGCAACACACCTAAAGCCAATAATAACCCAACAAAAAGCTGCAGTAAGAACAATCACTAAATCCCATCCCTGGCAGCACACCCCCCCATCTTGAAAGATCTAAACTTACTCCCAGTTCAGTACATCCACACTTACTACTGTGCAATCTATATCTACAGGGCCTTAAACTCTAATATCAACCTTGACCTAAAACGCTTTCTTGATAGTTGTGACAGAACCCACAGGCATAACACCAGAAACAAACATCTCTACGACATTTCCCCGTGTCCGACTAAACCTTTACAAAAATTCAATGTATGTCAAAGGCCCTAAAATCTGGAATACCCTACCTGAGAACTCTAGAACTGCAGACACATTCATCACCTTCAAAACTACCATTAGAAAACATCTTATCTCCTGATACACCCCGTCAACTAACTACACGAATACCACCTGGTGGTTCACACTTACAATCGCTCACTCATTTGACCATAAACAGAAATATTAATCTCAGTCTTAAAATAATGAATCCTGTGATACTCCAATACTGAAACTATATACTGTGCCAAAACAAAAGCATTCACATTGCTAAACTCACAAAATAGTATTTAGTCACTTAGCCATAATACCAACTTACCTCATAATTTGTAATATTTTACATTTAAGAATAAAACTAAGTATGCCCGAAATGCCTAGCCATGCTAAGCGTTCTAGTGGTACACTCTGTAATCTCAATTTTACTACATGTAAACCAAACAATAACCAAATTTCTGTAAACTCAGCATTGTAATCCTTATAGAGAATAAACTTTGAATTTGAATTGAATATAATAACTGACTATTTGGCATCATAAAACAGCGGGCGGAGCTTATCCGTAGAGTGCCAGAATAACCAGGCACCATATGGGAACGCTCGGCTCCGGAGAGTGCCAGGAGAAATCACTTCATTATTACTCTTATATCAGCTTATATATCAACTCTACGGCTTATTTATCTATCATAATTGATCTAATATGATATGATAAACACTATAAATAACATACAAACATGTTATATACGCTAGACTGAATAAAATAGGCCATAATATGGCGAGAATCCACCAGTAATATTGGTATAAAATTGTTACCCCTCGACTTCTTGTTGTATGACTTCGTTTTCAATGATAGAAAACGGTGTGTTGAAGAGGGTAACTGCACTAGAACACCAGTTTACTAAGAAATACACACAAACAAACGCGATTTTCGCTATTTTTTTTTTTCGAGACGGGAGGGCCGGCCAGCGCTCGCGGCCAATATCTCGGAAGTAACTTATTCACCTAATGGCCAAAATCTTCCTTTATTACTGGCAAAAGCTATAAGATAAGGCATGTATGACACAGATGGGGGGGCCCTGCAGTGGGTCGAGAATACATAACAGGAGGTCAAACAATGAGTCATGGTACTTGTCAAGGTGTCACAGTGGGCGCCATAGACGAGAGGGGTTCCACAGGTCAGTCCTATGACTGAAGTTATTTTGCTTTACATATGAATGTCACCCTGCCTCGTTGGGAACGGCCGACTTAGTTGAAATAAAAAAAATGAATGACATCAGAAGGGAACAGACTAGAAGTGTCCCCTGTTATCCAGACGAACGGGGAAGCTAATGAGACAATTAAATTTGATGAGGATGCAGGCATGACTACAAGATGACGCTGGACAGGTTGGTTCAGCAACTGGCTCTTGCGAATTGAACCCCACCAATGCAAAAGTCCATGAAGATCATGGAAAGGGCAGAGAAGACAGCAGACAGATAAGGCTAGTGGCCAAGACTGTAAACCTCACTCAAGGAAAGGATCTTAGGGTGAGCATAATACCGAGCACATCTCCTAGGCATCACATCACAAATAACTGCTGCAACATATGTGGTCCCAGTGAAAACCTGAGAACAATTCCGATACCTCATAAGGAAGTCGTCCAAGACTCTTACACCTTGTCGTCCAGGCCCATACTGGAGTATGCAGCACCAGTTTTGGAAACCCACACCTGGTAAGCACTTCAAGAAATTTAGAGAAAAGTTCAAAAGCTTTGGTAACAAGGCTAGATCGAGCTATGGGTAATGTCTTCCGAAGAAAGGGAACCTGCCTGGCGACACGTAGAAGGACCGGAGGGTTAGAGAAATATAACGAGGCATACGAAATACCATGAGGAATTGACAGGGTGGACAGAGACAGGATGTTCCAGAGATGGGACACAGAAACAAAGGGTCACAATTGGAAGTTAATGACTCAGATGAATCAGAGAGATGTTAGGAAGTACTTCTTTAGTCATGGAGTTGTCAGGAAGTGGAATAGTCTGGCAAGTGGCGTACTGGAGGCAGGAACCACACGTAGTTTTAAGACGAGGTATGATAAAGCTCATGGAGCAGGGAAAGAGAGGACCTAGTAGCGATCAGTGAAGAGACGGGGCCAGGAGCTATGCCTATACCCCTGCAATCACAAACAGGTTAGTACAAATAGGTGAGTACACACACACAGCTCCACACCACACACACAGCACACACACATCACACACACACACACACACATGTAGCTATAGAATTATGTAAAGTCCTGATTGTTATACAAGCATAGAATTATTTTCTTGAATAGTTTTATATAGAAGAAGAAACATCACAATACAGAGGCTAAAACAATTACATGCTAACACACAAACAAGAGGGTAAACATTTATATGTTTAGGTCTTGAAAAGTATCAAAACCCTCATCTGAATATTCATCTCCAGTTTGTGAGTTAGTTGTGGATAGTTCTATATATTCTGCATGAATGTATACTTAAATGTGCCCATCCTTTTAACCATACAATATGTCCAGCAGGGGGATGCATAGCAGGACGGTTTGGCAGGCCTACACCTGCTAGTAACAGTTTAAGACAGTTCTTGGACTATAATGCTTGTGATTGATCTGAGGTTGCCTTTATGAGCGTCCTCCCACTTTCAAGTTGCCAAATGGTCATGTGTCCACAAGGCAGGTGTCATAGTTTCTGCTATATTGCAAGGGCATTCCATGACAAACAACTGAATGTTGAGGTCGCACTCCATTGTATAGATATCAAAATTTATTAATTATTTTCTTGCTTAATCAAATTTTATTTTTTATATACAGTGAGAGAATGCAAAAACAAACAGTGTTTGGGATATTACTTTGTAGCACCATATTTTTGTTATTACTCATTTCATATTAAAAACATGTTAGAGCTGCAAATAAATCAGTAAATACTCAAAAGATAAAGTGATTTTACCAGAATGTGACTACGGTGGGACTACTACTGTACGAAGAAAGTGAGCTGTTGTAGTTAACATTTAACTCTTCATACTAATTTTTTATTATTCAAGTGCTAATTTTTGGCAGCTTCAAACTCGTTGAGGATTAAAAATGTTCTCATGTAGTACATACATAAGGGGATACATGAATTACGTACATTCAGTTACACTTTTGGGAGGCTGATGGAGCCGATAAAGAACTGAAATGTATGGACCAAGAGGCAATTGACATGGAAGCTATATGCACAGTAGAGTCACAGAATGTTAGGGAGCAATTTCTACGAGTCTGGGTAGCAGTGAAGTTGGATTGAACTAAATATGGAGTGTGTGCGAGCACACTGAATATGTGCTGTTAACAGTTATTTAAGAGGAGAGGGGGCGGCTTGATTTGGATGAAGAGATTATAAACAACTTAATACCTGTCAAGGAGAGGCCTTAGAGCAGGGACGCAGGATGTTAAAACTTTAGTTCATTTTGACAAAACAGCTTATTTAGTGTACACACACGCACACAACCACGACGCACACACACACGACACACACACCACCACTACACATACACACAGCTACACACACACACACGTCACGACGACACAAACACACACAACACGACACACACACACACACTTGCATATAAAGCAGTCCTAGTGTCTAATCGACGTGCCTAGGACAAAATGGTACTAAGTAACACGCGCACACAACACACACACACACACGCACACTACACACACACTCACGCACACACACCCAACAACACACACACGCACACACACACGCACACTACACACACACAAGGGCAGAACCTTTACAGTGTCATTTCTTTGTAACAAGCATAAAAAAGATATCACAGAGAGTATATGAAGAGTTAGGTGAGTCGAGGAAGAGTGGGTCTGGGAAGTTAGGTGAGTCGAGGAAGAGTGGTCTGGAATTTAGGTGAGTCGAGAAGAGTGGTCTGGGAAGTTAGGTGAGTCCGAGGAAGAGTGGGTCCTGGGAATTAGTGAGTCGAGGAAGAGTGATTGGAAGGTTAGGTGAGTCGAGGAAGAGAGATCTGGGAAGTTAGGTGAGTCGAGAAGAGTGGTCTGAAGTTAGGTAAGTCGAGAAGATGGTCTGGAAGTTTAGTTGAGTCAGGAAGAGTGATCTGGAAGTTAGGTGATTCGAGGAAGAGTTCTGGGAAGTTAGGTAAGTCAGGAAGAGTGGTCTTGGAAGTTAGGTGAGTCGAGGAAGAGTGGCTGGGAAGTTAGTTGAGTCGAGGAAAGAGTGGTCTGGGAAGTTAGGTGAGTCGAGGAAGAGGGTCTGGGAATTAGGTAGTCGAGGAAGAGTGGATCTGGAAGTTAGGTGATCCGAGTGAAGATTGATTCTGGAAGTTATGTGAGTCGAGGAAGAGTGGTCTGGGGAATTTAGGTGAGCGAGGAAGAGTGATCTGGGAAGTTAGGAGCGTCGAGGAATAGTGATCTGGAAGTTATGTGAGTCGAGGAAGAGTGATCTGGGAAGTAGGTGATCGAGGAAGAGTGGTCTGGGAAGTTAGGGTGATTCGAGGAAGATGGTCTGGGAAGTTAGGGTGAGTCGAGGAAGAGTGATCTGGTAAGTTAGGTGAGTGCGAGGAAGAGTGATCTGGGAAGTAGGTTGAGTCGAGGAAGATTGGTCCTGGGAAGTTAGGTGATTCCGAGAAGAGTGATCTGGGACTATAGGTGATCGAGGAAGAGTGATCTGGGAAGTTAGGTGAGTTCGAGGAAGAGTGATCTGGTGGAAGTTAGGTGAGTCGGAGGAAGAGTGATCTGGGAAGTTAGTGAGTCAGGAAGAGTGATCTGGAAGTTAGGTGAGTCGAGGAAAGATTAACTGGAAGTTTAGGTGAGTCGAGGAAGAGTGGTCTGGAAAGTTAGGTGAGTCGAGAAGAGTGGTATCTGTGAATTTAGGTGAGTCGAGGAAGATGGTCTGGGAAATTAGGTGAGTCGAGGAAAGAGTGGTCTGGGAAGTTAGGTGAGTTCGAGAAGAGTGGTCTGGGAAAGTTAGGTGAGTCGAGGAAGAGTGGTCTGGGAAGTTAGGTAAGTCGAGGAAGAGTGGTCTGGGAAGTTAGGTGAGTCGAGGAAGAGTGGTCTGGGAAGTTAGGTGAGTCGAGGAAGAGTGGTCTGGGAAGTTAGGTGAGTACGAGGAAGAGTGAACCTGTGAAGTTAGGTGAGTCGAGAAGAGTGAAATCTGGGAATTGGTTGAGTCGAGGAAGAGTGGTCCTGTGAAGTTAGTGAGTCCCGAGGAAGAGTGGCTGGTAGTTAGTAAGTGGCGAGGAAGAGGGTCAGGGAAGTTAGGTGAGTCGAGGAAGAGTGGTCTGGGAAGTTAGGTAAGTCGAGGAAGATTGGGTCTGGGAAGTTAGGTAATCGAGGAAGAGTGTACTGGGAAAGTTAGTTGAGTCGAGGAAGAGTGGTCTGGTAAGTTAGTGAGTCGAGGAATAGTGTCTGGGAGTTAGGTGAGTCGAGTAAAAGTGGTCTGGGAAGTTAGGTGAGTCGAGGAAGAGTTGATCTGGGAATAGGTGTGTCGAGGAAGAGAAGGTCTGGGAAGTTAGGTAAGTCGAGGAAGAGTGGTCTTGGAAGTTAGGTAAGTTCGATGAAAAGAGTGTTTCCTGGAGGTTAGGTGAGACACGGGGGAGGAAGAGTGGTCAGGAAGTAGGTGATTCGAGGAGAGTGGTCTGGGAAGTTAGGTGATTCAGGAAGAGTGGTCTGGGAAGTTAGGTGAGTCAAGGAAGATGATCGGGAAGTTAGGTGATTCGAGGAAGAGGGTCTGGTAAGTTAGTGAGTCGAGGAAGAGTGGGTCTGGGAAGTTAGGTGAGTCGAGGAAGAGTGGTCCATGGAAGTTAGGTGAGTCAGGAAGAGTGATCTGGAAGTTAGGTGAGTCGAGGAAGAGTGGTCTGGGAAGTTAGGTGAGTCGAGGAAGAGTGGTCTGGGAAGTTAGGTGAGTCGAGGAAGAGTGGTCTGGGAAGTTAGGTGAGTCGAGAGTAGTGGTCTGGGAAGTTAGTGAAGTCGAGGAAGATGTTCTGGGAAGTTTTAGGTGAGTCGAGGTATGGTCTGGGAGTTAGTGAGTCGAGAAGAGTGATCTGGGAAGTTAGGTGAGTCGAGGAAGAGTGATCTGGGAAGTTAGGTGACTCGAGGAAGAGTGATCTGGGAAGTTAGGTGAGTCTGAGAAGAGTGATTCTGGGAAGTGGTTAGTCGAGGAAAGTGAGTGATCAGGTGAAGTTAGGTGAGTCCGAGTAGAGTGATCTGGGAAGTTAGGTGAGTCGAGGGAAAGTGATCTGGGAAGTTAGTGAGTCGAGGAATGAGTGGTCTGGGAAGTTAGGTGAGCGAGGAAGAGTGAACTGGGAAGTTTAGGTGAGTCGAGGAAGAGTGGTCTGGGAGTTAGGTGAGTCAGGAGGTGGTCTGGGAAGTTAGGGAGTCGAGGAAGAGTGGGTCTGGGAAGTTAGGTGAGTCGAGGAGAGTGGTGCTGGGAAGTAGGTAAGTGTCGAGGAAGAGTGGTCTGGGAAGTTTAGGTGAGTCGAGGAAGAGTGGTCTGGAAGTTAGTTGAGTCGAAAAAGTAGTGATCTGGGAAGTTTAGGTGAATCGAGGAAGAGTGATCTGGAAGTTATGTGAATCGAGGAAGAGTGGTCTGGAAGTTAGGTGAGTCGAGGAAGAGTGGTCTGGGAAGTTAGGTGAGTCGAGGAAGAGTGGTCTGGGAAGTTAGGTAAGTCGAGGAAGAGTGGTCTGGTAAGTTAGGTGTAGTCGAAGGAAGAGTGACTGGGAAGTTACGTGAGTCGAGTGAAGGAGTGGTCTGGAGAGTTATTGAGTCGAGGAAGAGTGATCTTGTAAGTTTAGTTGAGTCGAGGAAGATTGGTCCTGGAAGTTAGTTGAGTCGAGGAAGAGTGGTCTGGTAAGTTAGTTGGAGTCGTGGAGGAGTGTCTGGAAGTTAGGTGATCGAGTGAAGGTGGTCTGGGAAGTTAGGTAAGTCGAGAAGAGTGGCAGGGAGTTAGGTGAGTCGAGGAAGAGTGGTCTGGAAGTTTAGGTGAGTCGAGAGAGTTGGATGCTGGAAGTGTAGTTATGTCGAGGAAGAGTGATCTGGTATTTAGTGAGTTCGAGTAGAGATTGGTCTGGGAATTAGGTGAGTCTAGGAGAGTGGTCTGGGGAAGTTAGGTATAGTCGAGGAAGAGTGGTCTGGGAAGTAGTAACGTCGAGGAAGCGTGGTCTGGGGAAGTTAGGTGAGTCCGAGCTATGGTCTGGGAAGTTCGTGAGTCCGAGGAAGAGTGTCTGGGAAGTTAGGTGATCGGAAGAGTGGTCTGGGAAGTAGGTGAGTCGAGGAAGAGTGATCTGGAAGTTAGGTGAGTCGAGGAAGAGTGGTCGTGGAAGTTAGTTAAGTCGATGAAGTAGTGGTCTGGGAAGTAGGTAAGTCGAGGAAGAGTGTCTGGGAAAGTTAGGTGAGTCGAGAAAGATGGTCAGGGAAGTAGGTGAGTCGATGAAGAGTGGGTCTGGGAAGATAGGTGCGGGGTGGGGGGGGGTAGTCGAGGAAGAGTGGTCTGGGAAGTTAGGTGAGTCGAGGAGAGTGATCTGGAAGTTATGTGAGTCGAGGCAGAGTGGGTCTTGGAAGTTAGGTGAGTCGGGAAGAGTGGTCTGTGAAGTTAGGAGAGTCGAGGTAAGATTGTTCAGGGAAGTTAGGTGAGTCGAGGGAAGAGTGTCTGGAATTTAGGTGAGTCGAGAAGAGTGGTCAGGGAGTTAGGTGAGTCGAGGGGGGGGGAAGAGTGGTCTGGGGAGTAAGTGAGTCTAGGAAGAGTGGTTCCTGGGAGTTAGGTGAGTCATAGGAAGAGTGGTCTGGAAGTTTAGGTAGTCGAGGAAGAGTGTCCCTGGGAAGTTTAGGTGAGTCGAGGAAAGAGTGGTCTGGGGAAGTTAGGTGAGTCGAGGAAGAGTGGTCTGGGAAGTTAGGTGAGTCGAGGAAGAGTGGTCTGGGAAGTTAGGTGAGTCGAGGAAGAGTGGTCTGGGAAGTTAGGTGATTCGAGGGAAGAAGTTGTGTCTGGGAAGTTAGGTGAGCGAGGAAGAGTGTCCAGGGAAGTTAGGTGAGTCGAGGAAGAGGATCTGGGAATTTAGGTGTAGTCTAGGAAAGTGGTCTGGGAATTAGTGAGTCGATGAAGAGTGGGTCAGGAATTAGTGAGTCGAGAAGAGTGGGTCTGGAAGTTAGGTGAGTCGAGGAAGAGTGGTCTGGGAAGTTAGGTGAGTCGAGGAAGAGTTGTCTGGGAAGTTAGGTGAGTCGAGGAAGAGTGATCTGGGAAAGTTAGGTAGTCGAGGAAGGAGTGATCTATTAAGTAGGTGAGTCGAGAAGAGTGGTCTGGGAAGTTAGGTGAGGTCGAGGAAGAGTGGTCTGGGAAGTAAGTTGAGTCGAGGAAGAGTGATCTGGGAGTTAGGTGAGTCGAGAAGAGTGGTCCTGGGAAGTTAGGTTGAGTCGAGGAAGATTGGTCTGGGGAAGTTAGGTGATCGAGGAAGAGTGATCTGAATTAGCTGAGTCGAGGAAGAGTGGTCTGGGAAGTAGGTGAGTCGAGGAGATGCTCTGGGAAGTTAGGTGAGTCGAGGAAGAGTGGTCTGGGAAGTTAGGTGAGTTGAGGAAGAGTGGTTTGGGAAGTTAGGTGAGTCGAGGAAGAGTGGTCAGGGAAGTTAGGTGAGTCGAGGAAGAGTGATCTGGGAAGTTAGGTGAGTCGAGGAAGAGTGGTCTGGGAAGTTATGTGAGTTCGAGAAGAGTGGTCTGGGAAGTTTATGTGAGTTCCGAGGAAGAGTGATCTGGGAAGTTAGTTGAGTCGAGGAAAAGTGGTCTGGGAAGTTAGGTGAGACGCGAAGAGTGATCTGGTAAGTTAGGTGAGTCGAAGGAAGAGTGTCGGGAAGTTAGGTGAGTCGAGGAAGAGTGGTCTGGGAAGTTAGGTGAGTCGAGGAAGAGTGGTCAGGGAAGTTAGGTGAGTCGAGGAAGAGTGGTCTGGGAAGTTAGGTGAGTCGAGGAAGAGTGGGTCTGGAAGTTAGGTAGTCGAGGAAGATGGTCTGGGAAATAGGTGATCGAGAAGAGTGATCTGGAAGTTAGGTGAGTCGATGAAGAGTGGTCTGGGAAGATAGATGAGTCGAGGAAGTAGTGGCTGGGAAAGTTAGGTGAGTCGAGGAAGAGTGGTCTGGGAAGTTAGGTGAGTCTAGGAAAGTGATCCTGGGAAGTTAGGTGAGTGCGAGGAAGAGTGGTCTGGAAGTTAGGTGAGTCGAGGAAGAGTGGGTCTGGGAAGTAGGTGAGCCGAGAAGAGTGGTCAATGAGTTGTGAGTCGAGGAGAGTGGACTGGGAAGTTAGGTGAGTCGAGTAAGAGTGATCTGGGGAATTTTAGGTGAGTCGAGGTAAGAGTGTCTGTGGAAGGGTTTAGGTGAGTCGAGGAAGAGTGGTCCTGGGAAGTTAGGTGAGTCGAGGAAAGTGGTCTGGGAAGTTAGGTGAGTCGAGGAAGAGTTGGGGGGGGGTGGGGGGGGGGGGGGGGTGGGGGGGGGTGGGGGGGGGGGGGGGGGGGGGGGGTAGCTGGGAAGTTAGGTGAGTCGAAGGAAGAGTGGTCTGTGTAGTTAGGTGAGTCGAGGAAGAGTGTCCTGGAAGTTAGTGAGTCGAGGAAGAGTGTCCTGTGAAGTTAGGTAGTCGAGGAAAGAGTGGTCTGGGAAGTTAAGGTGATGAGGAAGAGTGATCGGGAAGGTTAGGTTGTCTAGGAAGAGTGGTCTGGGAAGATAGGTGAGTCGAGGAAGAGTGATCTGGGAAGTTAATGGTGATCAGGAAGAGTGGTCTGGAAGTTAGGTGAGTCGAGGAAGAGTGGTCTGGGAAGTTAGGTGAGTCGAGGAAGAGTGGTCTGGGAAGTTAGGTGAGTCGAGGAAGAGTGATCTGGGAAGTTAGGTGAGTCGAGGAAGAGTGGTCTGGGAAGTTAGGTGAGTCGAGGAAGAGTGGTCTGGGAAGTTAGTGAGTCGAGGAATGAGTGGTCTGTGGAAAGTAGTGAGTCAGGAAGAGAGTGGTCTGGGAAGTTAGGTGAGTCGAGGAAGAGTGATCTGGGAAGTTAGGTGAGTCGAGGAAGAGTGGTCTGGGAAGTTAGGTGAGTCGAGGAAGAGTGGTCTGGGAAGTTAGGTGAGTCGAGGAAGAGTGGTCTGGGAAAGTTTAGGTGAGTCGAGGAAGAGTGTCTGGGAATTAGTGTAGTCGAGGAAGAGTGGTCTGGGAAGTTAGTGAGTCGAGGAAGAGTGATCTGGGAAGTTAGTAGGTGAGTCGAGGAAGAGTGGTCTGGGAAGTTAGGTGAGTCGAGGAAGAGTGGTCTGGGAAGTTAGGTGAGTCGAGGAAGAGTGGTCTGGGAAGTTAGGTGAGTCGAGGAAGAGTGATCTGGGAAGTTAGGTGAGTCGAAGGAATAAGTGGTCTGGGAAGTAGGTGATTCGAGAAGAGTGGTCTGGGAAGTTAGGTGAGTCTGAGAAGAGTGGTCTGAAGTTAGGTGAGTCGAGGAAGAGTGGTCTGGGAAGTTAGGTGAGTCGAGGAAGAGTGATCTGGGAAGTTAGGTGAGTCGAGGAAGAGTGGTCTGGGAAGTTAGGTGAGTCGAGGAAGAGTGGTCTGGGAAGTTAGGTGAGTCGAGGAAGAGTGGTCTGGGAAGTTAGGTGGGTCTGGGATTAGGTGAGTCGAGGAAGAGTGGTCTGTGGGGGTGTGGGAAAGTAGGTGAGTCGAGAAGAGTGGACTGGGAAGTTAGGTGATACGAGTAAAAATAAAGAAAGAAGAGTGGTCTGGAAGTTTAGGTGAGTCGAGAAGAGTGGTCTGGGAAGTTAGGTGAGTCGAAGAGAAGAGTGTCTGGGAAGTTAGGTGAGCGAGGAAGAGTGATCTGGGAATTAGTGAGTCACGAGGAAGAGTGGTTATAGGAAAGTTAGTGTGAGGCGAGGAAGAGTGATCTGGGAAGTTAGGTGAGTCGAGGAAGAGTGATCTGGGAAGTTAGGTGAGTCGAGGAAGAGTGGTCTGGGAAGTTAGGGATCGAGGAAGAGTGATCTGGGAAGTAGGTGAGTCGAGAAGAGTGGTCGGTGAAGTAGGTGAGTCCGAGGAAGAGTGATCTGGGAAGTTAGTGAGTCGAGGAAGAGTGAATCTGGGAAGTTAGGTGAGTACGAGGAAGAGTGGTCCTGGAAGTTAGGTGAGTCGAGGAAGATGTGATTCTGGGAAGTTTAGGTGAGTCAGAGGAAGAGTGGTCTGGGAAGTTTGGTGAGTCGAGAAGAGTGGTCTGGGAAGTTAGGTGAGTCGAGGAAAGAGTGATCTGGGAAGTTTAGGTGGATCGAGGAAGAGTGATCTGGGAAGTTAGGTGAGTCGAGGAAGAGTGTCTGGGAGTTTAGGTGAAGTCAGAGGAAGAGTGGTCTGGGAAGTTAGGTGAGTCGAGGAAGATGGTCTGGAAGTTAGGGAGTCCGAGGAAGAGTGGTCTGGAAGTAGGTGAGTCGAGGAAGAGTGGTTGGGAATTAGGTGAGTCTGATGAAAGATGGTCTGGAGTTAGGTGAGTCGAGGAAGAGTGTCTGTGAATTTAGGTGAGTCTGAGTAAGATTGGTCTGGAAGTTAGGGAGTCGAGGAAGAGTGGTCTGGGAATTGTGTATCGATGAAGTGTGGTCTTGGGAAGTAAGGTGAGTCGAGAAGAGTTGTCCTGGAAGTTAGGTGAGTCGAGGTAAGTAGTGGGTCGGGAAGTTAGGTGAGACGAGGAAGAGTGATCTGGAAGTAGGTTGAGCGAGGAAGAGTGGTCTGGAAGTTAAGGTGAGTCGAGGAAGAGGGTCTGGGAAGTTAGGTGAGTCTCAGGAAGAGTGGTCTGGGAAGTTAGGTTGAGTCGAGGAGAGTGGTCTGGGAAGTTAGGTGAGTCGAGGAAGAGTGGGATCTGGTAATTTGAGATGAGTCGAGGAAAGAGTGGTCTGGGAAGGTTAGGTAGTCGAGGAGAGTGTCTGGGAAGTATGGTGAGTCGAGGAAGGTGGTCGGGAAGTTATGGTGAGTCGAGGCAGAGTGTCTGGGAAGTAGGTGAGTCGAGGAAGAGTGGTTCTGGGAAGTTAGGTGAGTCGAGGAAGAGTGGTCTGGGAAGTTAGGTGAGTCGAGGAAGAGTGGTCTGGGAAGTTAGGTGAGTCGAGGAAGAGTGATCTGGGAAGTTAGGTGAGTCGAGGAAGAGTGGTCTGGGAAGTTAGGTGAGTCGAGGAAGAGTGGTCTGGGAAGTTAGGATGAGATCGAGGAAGAGTGATCTGGAAGTTTAGGTAGTCGAGAAGAGTGGTCTGGGAAGTTAGTGAGTCGAGGGAAGAGTGTCTGGGAAGTTAGGTGAGTCGAGGAAGAGTGATCTGGGAAGTTAGGTGAGTCGAGGAAGAGTGGTCTGGGAAGTTAGGTGAGTCGAGGAAGAGTGGTCTGGGAAGTTAGGTGAGTCGAGGAAGAGTGGTCTGGGAAGTTAGGTGAGTCGAGGAAGAGTGGTCTGGGAAGTTAGGTGAGTCGAGGAAGAGTGGTCTGGGAAGTTAGGGTGAGTCGCGAAAGAGTGGTCTGGGAAGTTAGTGAGTCAGGAAAGGAGTGATCTGGTAAGTTAAGGTGATCGAGGAAGAGTGGTCTGGGAAGTTAGGTGAGTCGAGGAAGAGTGTCCTGGAAGTTAGGTGAGTCGAGGAAGAGTGGTCTGGGAAGTTAGGTGAGTCGAGGAAGAGTGTCTGGGAAGTTAGGTGAGTCGAGGAAGAGTGTCTGGGAAGTTAGGTGAGTCGAGGAAGAGTGGTCTGGGAAGTTAGGTGAGTCGAGAAGAGTGGTCTCGGAAGTAGGTTATCGAGGAAGAGTGGTCTGGAAGTTAGGTGAGTCGAGGAAGAGTGGTCTGGGGAAGTTAGGTGAGTCGAGGAAGAGATGGCCATGGGGAATTTAAGGTGAGACGAGAAAGATTGGTCGGGAAGTTAGGTGAGTCGAGGAAGAGTGGTCTGGGAAGTAGTGAGGCGAGGAAGAGTGGTCTGGGAAGTTAGTGAGTCGAGAAGAGTGGTCTTGAAGTTAGGTGGAGTCTGAGAAGAGTGGTCTGGGAAGTTAGGTGAGTCGAGGAAGAGTGGTCTGGGAAGTTAGGTGAGTCGAGGAAGAGTGGTCTGGGAAGTTAGGTGAGTCGAGGAAGAGTGGTCAGGGAAGTAATGTGAGTCGAGGAAGAGTGGGGTCTGGAAGTTAGGTTTGAGTCGAGAAGAGTGGTCTGGAAGTTTAGGTGATTCGAGAAGAGTGGTCTGGGAAGTTAGGTGAGTCGAGGAAGAGTGGTGTCTGGGAAGTTAGGTGAGACCCCTCGAGTAAGAGTGGTCTGGGAAGTTAGGTTAGTCGAGAAGAGTGGTCTGGAAGTTAGGTGAGTCGAGAAGAGTGTCTGGGAATTAGGTGAGTCGAGGAAGAGTGGTCTGGGAAGTTAGGTGAGTCGAGGAAGAGTGGTCTGGGAAGTTAGGTGAGTCGAGGAAGAGTGGTCTGGGAAGTTAGGTGAGTCGAGGAAGAGTGGTCTGGGAAGTTAGGTGAGTCGAGGAAGAGTGGTCTGGGAAGTTAGGTGAGTCGAGGAAGAGTGGTCTGGGAAGTTAGGTGAGTCGAGGAAGAGTGGTCTGGAAGTTAGGTGACTCGAGAAGAGTTGTCTGGAAGTTAGGTGAGTCGAGGAAGAGTGGTCTGGGAAGTTAGGCGAGTCGAGGAAGAGTGGTCTGGGAAGTTAGGTGAGTCGAGGAAGAGTGATCTGGGAAGTTAGGTGAGTCGAGGAAGAGTGGTCTGGGAAGTTAGGTGAGTCGAGGAAGAGTGTTCTGGGAAAGTTAGGTGAGTCGAGGAAAGATGGTCTGGGAATTTTAGGTGAGTCGAGAAGAGTGAATGGGAAGTTAGGCGATCGAGAAGAGTGATCTGGGAAGTTAGGTGAGTCGAGAGAGTGGATCTGGGGAAGTTAGGTGAGTCTAGGAAGAGTGGTCTGGGAAGTAGGCAGTTCGAGGAAGAGTGGATCTGGGAGTTAGGTGACTCGAGAAGAAGTGATCTGGGAAAGTTAGGTGAGATTCGGAGGAAGAGTGGTCTGGGAAAGTTAGGCGAGTCGAGGAAGAGTGATCTGGGAAGTTAGGTGACTCGAGGAAGAGTGATCTGGTAAGTTAGGTGAGTCGAGGAAGAAGTGGTCTCGGAAGTTAGGTGGAGTCGAGGAAGAGTGATCTGTGGAAGATAGGCGAGTCGAGAAGAGTGGATCTGGGAATTAGGTGAGTCCGAGAAGAGTGATCTGGGAAGTTATGGTGGAGTCAGGAAGAGTGGTCCTTGGAAGTTAGGACGAGTCGATGAAGATTGATCTGGAAGTTTAGGTGACTCGAGAAGAGTGGATCTGGGAAGTTAGGTGAGTCGAGGAAAAAAGAGTGGTCTGGAAGTTAGGCGAGTCGAGGAAGATGTGATCTGGGAAGTTAGGTTGGACTCGAGGAAGAGTGATCGGGAATTAGGTGAAGTTGCGGAAGAGTGAACTTAGAAGTTAGGTGAGTCGATGAAAGTGATCTGGGATAGTTAGGTTGATTCGAGGAAGAGTGGTCTGGTTAATTTAGGTGAGTCGAGGAAGAGTGTCCTGGGAAGTTGTGATCGAGGAAGATTGGTCTGGGAAGTAGGTGAGTCCGAGGAAGAGAGGTCTGGGAAGTTAGGCGAAGTCGAGGAAGAGTGGTCTGGGAATTTTAGGTGAGTCCGAGGAAGAGTGGTCTGGGAAGTTAGGTGAGTCGATGAAGAGTGATCTGGGAAGTTAGGTGATCGAGGAAGAGTTGGTCTTGGGAAGTATAGGTGATCGAGGAAAGTGGTCTGGGAAGTTAGTAGTCGAGAAGAGTGGTCTGGGAAGTTAGGTGAGTCGAGAAGATGGATCTGGAATTAGGTGAGTCGAGGAAGAGTGATCTGGAAGTTAGGTGAGTCAGGTGAGTGGTCTGGGAAGTTAGGTGAGTCGAGGAAGAGTGATCTGGGAATTAGTGATCTAGGAAGAGTTGTCTGGGAAGTTAGTGAGTCGAGGAAGAGTGATCTGTAAGTTTAGGATATCGAGGAAGAGTGATCTGGGGAAGTTAGGTGAGTCAGGAAGAGTGGTCTGGGAAGTTAGGTGAGTCGAGGAAGAGTGATCTGGATTAGGAAGTCTAGGAGAGTGTCTGGGAAGTTATGTGAGTCCGAGGAAGAGTTGTCTGGGAAGTAGGTGATCGAGGAAGAGTGAATCCGGGGAAGTTTAGGAGTCGAGGAAGAGTGATCCTGGGAAGTTAGGTGGAGTCGAGAATATGGTCTGGGAAGTTAGGTGAGTCGAGGCAGAGTGGTTCTTGGGAAGTTAGGTGATTCAGGAAGAGTGGTCTGGGAATTTAGGTATGAATGAGGAAGAGTGGGTCAGTGAAGTTATGTTATCGAGGAAGATTGTCAGGGAAGTTAGGCGATCGAGGAAGAGTTGGTCCTGGGAAGTTAGGTGAGTCGAGGAAGAGTGGTCTGGGAAGTTTTAGGTGAGTCTATGAAGAGTGGTCTGGGAAGCTAGGTGATTCGAGGAGAGTGTCTGGGAAGTTTAGGTGAGTCGAGGAAGAGTGGTCTTGGCATTTAGGTGCCGTCGAGGAAAGTTGGTCCTTGTAAGTTAGGTGAGTCGAGGAAGAGTGGTCTGGGGAATTTATGTGAGTCGAGCGAGTTGATCTGGGAATTTTAGGTGAGTCGAGGAAGAGTGTCTGGGAAGTTAGGTGAGTCGAGGAAGGAGTGGTCTGGGAAGTTAGGTGATCCGAGGGAGAGAGTGTTCTGAGGAAGTTAGGTGAAGTCGAAGAAGAGTGGTCAGGGAAGTGTAGGTGAGTCGAGGAAGATGATCTTGGGAAGTTAGGTGAGTCGAGGAAGATTGTCTGGGAAGTTAGGTGAGTCGAGGATGAGTGGTCTGGGAAGTTAGTGAGTCGAGAAGAGTGGTCTGGGAAGTTAGGTGAGTCGATGAAGAGCGGTCTGGGAAGTTAGGTGATTCGAGGAAGATTGTTCTGGGAAGTTAGTGAGTCGAGAAGATTGTCTGGGAAGTTAGGTAAGTCGAGGAAGAGTGGTCTGGGAAGTTAGGTGAGTCGAGGAAGAGTGATCTGGGAGTTAGGTGAGTCGAGGAAGAGTGGTCTGGGAAGTTAGGTGTTCGAGGAAGAGTGGGGCTGGGAAGTTAGGTGAGTCGAGGAGAGTGATCTGGGAATTTAGGTGAGTCGAGGAAGAGTGGTCTGGAATTAGAGGTCGAGAAGAGTGTCTGGAAGTTAGGTATTCGATGAAGAGTGATCTGGGAAGTTTTTTTTTAAGGTGATTTCGAGGAAGAGTGGTGCTGGGAAGTTAGGTGAGTCGAGAAGAGTGGTCTGTAAGTTAGGTTATCGAGGAGAGTGGTCCTTGGAAGTTAGGTGAGTCTAGGAAGAGTGGTCTGGGGAAGTTAGGTGAGTCGATGAAGAGTGGTCTGTGGAAGTGTAGGTGAGTCGAGAAGAGTGGTCTGGGAAGTTAGTGAGTCGATGAAGAGTGATCTGGGAATTAGGTGATCGAGGAAGAGTGGTCTGGAAGTTAAGATGAGTCGAGGAGAGTGGTCTGGGAAGTTAGGTGAGTCCGAGGAAGAGTGGTCTGGGAAGTTAGGTGAGTCGAGGAAGAGTGGTCTGGGAAGTTAGGTGAGTCGAGGAAGAGTGGTCTGGGAAGTTAGGTGAGTCGAGGAAGAGTGGTCTGGGAAGTTAGGTGGTCGAGGAAGAGTGGACAGGTAATTAGGTGAAGTCGAGGAAGAGTGGTCTGGGAAGTTAGGTGAGTCGAGGAAGAGTGGTCCTGGGAAGGTAGGTGAGTCGAGGAAGAGTGGCCGGGAGTTAGGTGATTCGAGGAAGAGTGGTCTGGGAAGTTAGGTTGAGTCGAGGAAGAGTGGTCTGGGAAGTTAGGTGAGTCTAGGAAGAGTGGTCTGGGAAGTTAGGTGAGTCGAGGAAGAGTGGTCCTGTGAAGTAGCGAGTCGAGTAAGAGTGTCTGGAAGTTAGGTGAGTCGAGGAAGAGTGGTCTGGTAAGTTAGGTGAGTCGAGGAAGAGTGTCTGGGAAGTTAGGTGAGTCGAGGAAGGAAGTGTCTGGGAAGATTGGTGAGTCGAGAGAGTGTCGTGGGAAAGTTAGGTGAGTCGAGGAAGAGTAGGTCTGAAGTTAGGTGAGTCTAGGAAGATGGTCTGGGAAGTAGGTGAGTCGAGGAAGAGTGGGTCTGGGAAGTTAGGTGAGTCGGGAGAGTGGTCGGGGAAGTTAGTTGAGTCGAGGAAGGTGGTCTGGGAAGTTAGGTAGTCCGAGGAAGAGTGGTCTGGAAGGTAGGTGAGATCGAGGAAGAGTGGTCCTGGGAAGTTTATGAGTCGAGGAAGAGTGGCCCTGGGAATTAGGTGAGTTCGAGGAATGAGTGGGTCTGGGAAGTTAGGTGAGTCGAGGAAGAGTGTTCCTGGAAGTTAGGTGAGTCCGAGGAAGAGTGGTCTGGAAGTTAGGTGAGTCGAGAAGAGTTGGTCTGGGAAGTTAGGTGAGTTCGAGGGCAAAAGCTATAAGATAAGGCATGTATGACACAGATGGGGGGGCCCTGCAGTGGGTCGAGAATACATAACAGGAGGTCAAACAATGAGTCATGGTACTTGTCAAGGTGTCACAGTGGGCGCCATAGACGAGAGGGGTTCCACAGGTCAGTCCTATGACTGAAGTTATTTTGCTTTACATATGAATGTCACCCTGCCTCGTTGGGAACGGCCGACTTAGTTGAAATAAAAAAAATGAATGACATCAGAAGGGAACAGACTAGAAGTGTCCCCTGTTATCCAGACGAACGGGGAAGCTAATGAGACAATTAAATTTGATGAGGATGCAGGCATGACTACAAGATGACGCTGGACAGGTTGGTTCAGCAACTGGCTCTTGCGAATTGAACCCCACCAATGCAAAAGTCCATGAAGATCATGGAAAGGGCAGAGAAGACAGCAGACAGATAAGGCTAGTGGCCAAGACTGTAAACCTCACTCAAGGAAAAGGATCTTAGGGTGAGCATAATACCGAGCACATCTCCTAGGCATCACATCACAAATAACTGCTGCAACATATGTGGTCCCAGTGAAAACCTGAGAACAATTCCGATACCTCATAAGGAAGTCGTCCAAGACTCTTACACCTTGTCGTCCAGGCCCATACTGGAGTATGCAGCACCAGTTTGAAACCCACACCTGGGTAAGCACGTCAAGAAATTAGAGAAAGTTCAAAGCTTTGTAACAAGGCTAGATCCAGAGCTATGGGTAATGTCTTCCGAAGAAAGGGAACTCTGCCTGGCGACACTAGAAGACAGGAGGGTTAGAGAAATGATAACGGCATACGAAATACCATGAGGAATTGACAGGGTGGACAGAGACAGGATGTTCCAGAGATGGGACACAGAAACAAAGGGTCACAATTGGAAGTTAATGACTCAGATGAATCAGAGAGATGTTAGGAAGTACTTCTTTAGTCATGGAGTTGTCAGGAAGTGGAATAGTCTGGCAAGTGGCGTACTGTAGGCAGGAACCACACGTAGTTTTAAGACGAGGTATGATAAAAGCTCATGAGCAGGGAAAGAGAGGACCTAGGTAGCGATCAGTGAAGAGACTGGGTGCCATGAGCTATGCTATACCCCTGCAATCACGAAACAGGTTAGTACAATAGGTGAGTACACACACACAGCTCCACACCACACACACAGCACACACACATCACACACACACCACACCATGTAGCTATGAGAATTAAGTAAAGTCCTGATTGTTATACAAGCATAGAATTATTTTCTTGAATAGTTTTATATAGAAGAAGAAACATCACAATACAGAGGCTAAAACAATTACATGCTAACACACAAACAAGAGGGTAAACATTTATATGTTTAGGTCTTGAAAAGTATCAAAACCCTCATCTGAATATTCATCTCCAGTTTGTGAGTTAGATGTGGATAGTTCTATATATTCTGCATGAGATGAATACTTAAATGTGCCCATCCTTTAACCATACAATATGTCCAGCAGGGGGATGCATAGCAGGACGGTTTGGCAGGCCTACACCTGCTAGTAACAGTTTAAGACAGTTCTTGGACTATAATGCTTGTGATTGATCTGAGGTTGCCTTTATGAGCGTCCTCCCACTTTCAAGTTGCCAAATGGTCATGTGTCCACAAGGCAGGTGTCATAGTTTCTGCTATATTGCAAGGGCATTCCATGACAAACAACTGAATGTTGAGGTCGCACTCCATTGTATAGATATCAAAATTTATTAATTATTTTCTTGCTTAATCAAATTTTATTTTTTATATACAGTGAGAGAATGCAAAAACAAACAGTGTTTGGGATATTACTTTGTAGCACCATATTTTTGTTATTACTCATTTCATATTAAAAACATGTTAGAGCTGCAAATAAATCAGTAAATACTCAAAAGATAAAGTGATTTTACCAGAATGTGACTACGGTGGGACTACTACTGTACGAAGAAAGTGAGCTGTTGTAGTTAACATTTAACTCTTCATACTAATTTTTTATTATTCAAGTGCTAATTTTTGGCAGCTTCAAACTCGTTGAGGATTAAAAATGTTCTCATGTAGTACATACATAAGGGGATACATGAATTACGTACATTCAGTTACACTTTTGGGAGGCTGATGGAGCCGATAAAGAACTGAAATGTATGGACCAAGAGGCAATTGACATGGAAGCTATATGCACAGTAGAGTCACAGAATGTTAGGGAGCAATTTCTACGAGTCTGGGTAGCAGTGAAGTTGGATTGAACTAAATATGGAGTGTGTGCGAGCACACTGAATATGTGCTGTTAACAGTTATTTAAGAGGAGAGGGGGCGGCTTGATTTGGATGAAGAGATTATAAACAACTTAATACCTGTCAAGGAGAGGCCTTAGAGCAGGGACGCAGGATGTTAAAACTTTAGTTCATTTTGACAAAACAGCTTATTTAGTGTACACACACGCACACAACCACGACGCACACACACACGACACACACACCACCACTACACATACACACAGCTACACACACACACACGTCACGACGACACAAACACACACAACACGACACACACACACACACTTGCATATACAGCAGGCCTAGTGTCTAATCGACATGTGCCTAGGACAAAATGGTAACTAAGTAACACGCGCACACACACACACACACACACGCACACACACACACACGCACGCACACACACACACACACACACACACGCACACACACACGCACACTACACACACACAAGTGCAGAAGCTTTACATTTCTTTGTAACAAGCATAAAAAAGATATCACAGAGAGTAACATGAAGAGTTAGGTGAGTCGAGGAAGAGTGGTCTGGGAAGTTAGGTGAGTCGAGGAAGAGTGGTCTGGGAAGTTAGGTGAGTCGAGGAAGAGTGATCTGGGAAGTTAGGTGAGTCCGAGGAAGAGTGGGTCCTGGGAATTAGTGAGTCGAGGAAGAGTGATTGGAAGGTTAGGTGAGTCGAGGAAGAGAGATCTGGGAAGTTAGGTGAGTCGAGAAGAGTGGTCTGAAGTTAGGTAAGTCGAGAAGATGGTCTGGAAGTTTAGTTGAGTCAGGAAGAGTGATCTGGAAGTTAGGTGATTCGAGGAAGAGTTCTGGGAAGTTAGGTAAGTCAGGAAGAGTGGTCTGGGAAGTTAGGTGAGTCGAGGAAGAGTGGTCTGGGAAGTTAGGTGAGTCGAGGAAGAGTGATCTGGGAAGTTAGGTGAGTCGAGGAAGAGGGTCTGGGAATTAGGTAGTCGAGGAAGAGTGGATCTGGAAGTTAGGTGATCCGAGTGAAGATTGATTCTGGAAGTTATGTGAGTCGAGGAAGAGTGGTCTGGGGAATTTAGGTGAGCGAGGAAGAGTGATCTGGGAAGTTAGGAGCGTCGAGGAATAGTGATCTGGAAGTTATGTGAGTCGAGGAAGAGTGATCTGGGAAGTAGGTGATCGAGGAAGAGTGGTCTGGGAAGTTAGGGTGATTCGAGGAAGATGGTCTGGGAAGTTAGGGTGAGTCGAGGAAGAGTGATCTGGTAAGTTAGGTGAGTGCGAGGAAGAGTGATCTGGGAAGTAGGTTGAGTCGAGGAAGATTGGTCCTGGGAAGTTAGGTGATTCCGAGAAGAGTGATCTGGGACTATAGGTGATCGAGGAAGAGTGATCTGGGAAGTTAGGTGAGTTCGAGGAAGAGTGATCTGGTGGAAGTTAGGTGAGTCGGAGGAAGAGTGATCTGGGAAGTTAGTGAGTCAGGAAGAGTGATCTGGAAGTTAGGTGAGTCGAGGAAAGATTAACTGGAAGTTTAGGTGAGTCGAGGAAGAGTGGTCTGGAAAGTTAGGTGAGTCGAGAAGAGTGGTATCTGTGAATTTAGGTGAGTCGAGGAAGATGGTCTGGGAAATTAGGTGAGTCGAGGAAAGAGTGGTCTGGGAAGTTAGGTGAGTTCGAGAAGAGTGGTCTGGGAAGTTAGGTGAGTCGAGGAAGAGTGGTCTGGGAAGTTAGGTAAGTCGAGGAAGAGTGGTCTGGGAAGTTAGGTGAGTCGAGGAAGAGTGGTCTGGGAAGTTAGGTGAGTCGAGGAAGAGTGGTCTGGGAAGTTAGGTGAGTACGAGGAAGAGTGAACCTGTGAAGTTAGGTGAGTCGAGAAGAGTGAAATCTGGGAATTGGTTGAGTCGAGGAAGAGTGGTCCTGTGAAGTTAGTGAGTCCCGAGGAAGAGTGGCTGGTAGTTAGTAAGTGGCGAGGAAGAGGGTCAGGGAAGTTAGGTGAGTCGAGGAAGAGTGGTCTGGGAAGTTAGGTAAGTCGAGGAAGATTGGGTCTGGGAAGTTAGGTAATCGAGGAAGAGTGTACTGGGAAAGTTAGTTGAGTCGAGGAAGAGTGGTCTGGTAAGTTAGTGAGTCGAGGAATAGTGTCTGGGAGTTAGGTGAGTCGAGTAAAAGTGGTCTGGGAAGTTAGGTGAGTCGAGGAAGAGTTGATCTGGGAATAGGTGTGTCGAGGAAGAGAAGGTCTGGGAAGTTAGGTAAGTCGAGGAAGAGTGGTCTTGGAAGTTAGGTAAGTTCGATGAAAAGAGTGTTTCCTGGAGGTTAGGTGAGACACGGGGGAGGAAGAGTGGTCAGGAAGTAGGTGATTCGAGGAAGAGTGGTCTGGGAAGTTAGGTGAGTCGAGGAAGAGTGGTCTGGGAAGTTAGGTGAGTCGAGGAAGAGTGGTCTGGGAAGTTAGGTGAGTCGAGGAAGAGTGGTCTGGGAAGTTAGGCGAGTCGAGGAAGAGTGGTCTGGGAAGTTAGGTGAGTCGAGGAAGAGTGGTCTGGGAAGTTAGGCGAGTCGAGGAAGAGTGGTCTGGGAAGTTAGGTGAGTCGAGGAAGAGTGGTCTGGGAAGCAAGAATGTACAATAAAGTTCAGAAAAAAAAGGAACAAGAGGCTAGGATACGGAGCCTAAAAGAGGAACCGAAATTACTGATACAGGATATAGAGCTAACGAGTAGAACGATATTACATCAGGAACAGGAACGTTAGCAACCAGCGAGAGGTTGGGGGCCTCAGGAAAAGTCGAGGAGTGATCATGGCATGCCAGTGATTGCTGGGATGACACAGCGGGGGACTGAAGAAAGGAAAGGACATAGGTGCTCTGCAGAAGCACTACCTTTTCATTGAGAGTTCCAGAAAATGTTGAAGAAACCAGTACTGTGCTGGTGGAGGAGCAGTACAGTACTGGTGAGGTTGGAGCAACACAGTACTTGTGAGGAAGGAGCAACACAGTACCAGTGAAGGAGCATATATATATATAAAATATATATATATAAAATATATATATATATATATATATATAATATATAATATTTTATATGCAGTAAGATGGTATAAACCTTGGTAATAAATACCGACAAGTTGGTTTAGAAAGACACGTAAGCAAACACTATAACGTTTCGGTCCTGGGACCTTGATCACTTCTAACATACAGAGGTAGAAAGACTTTATATATATAGGCGGAGAGTGAGGTGTGACGCACGTGACCTGAGGAATGTCATAAGAACATAAGAATGGAGGACCACTGTAGAAGGCCTACTGGCCCATGCGAGGCAGGTCCTTATCAAAACAACCTCTACCTATGATGAGGACGGGTAGACGATGAAATCATGTGACTCCTGTGTTGTTGGGTTGGTGGTGCTTAAGTATCATGTATGCCAATGTTTTTGAATTTTTTTGTAGTTTCCAGTGTTGCGTTCTATAGTGTCAGTGACGGCGATTAGTGAGGCTTCTAGGCACCGTCTGCGTCTGAGGTCTGGTTCGGTGAGAACGAGTTGTGCCTCATTCCAGTTCATCAAATGCCCCGTGGAGTCTCTGTGGGGGACACGGGCCCGTACCTTACATCGTCTCTGTTAGAGGCATTCGATGCTCATTCAGGCGGACTGCAAGATCTCTGCCTGTCTCGCCTACATATTTCTTGGGGACAGAACCCACAGGGGATAGTGTGGACGCCTGCTGTAGAATTTAGAGGTGTGGGGCTTGCTTTTTCGTAGTGAGGTCTTTGATAGATGATGTGTTTATGGTAGAACGTTGATGTTACTCATAGCAAGTGCCCTGCGAGTATTCGTGGCAACATCGCCACATGGGAGTACTATAAAACTGTTTAGGGGGCTGTTCCATGGGCGGTTTGTTGGGGATAGCTTGTGCCTTGAGTCTGCAATCTCGGATGAAGAAAAAATGGGAACTGAAGACGTGTAAAGGCTTGTGTTATGTAAGTGCATTCTTCTTCTAGGAAACAAGGGCTGGAGATGCAAAAGCTCTCAAGAAGAAGCCAATGAGGACTCCTCTCTTAGTGCGGGTGTCTTGGTGTGAATAAAAGTGTATAAGATCGTCCTTGTTGGTAGGTTTTCTATACACTTTGAAGAGAAGTTTGTCACTGTCGGGAGATCTGCACAGTAGAACGTCGAGGAAAGGAAGTTTGCCATCATTTTCGAGTTCAAGTGTAAAATTTATTGATGGTTCAACTGCATTGATCTTGTTGAGAAGGGCCTGGATATTGAGACGTCTCGGGTAGAAAACCAATATATCATCAACGTATCTTTGCCAGGTAACGGTGGGTTGGAATGAGGGTGCTGATTTCTCTGTCTCCAGGTTTTTCCCTAAAGAGGTTTTGGGAAGCACAGCAATGAGCGGGCTGCCCATTGCCATCCCAAAGCATTGTTTGTAACAGTTGTCCTGATAACTTGAAGAAGTTGAAATTAACACACAGTTCCACTAGATTGATGAAATCTAGAAGAGGTAAAGGGAGCGTGTTTTTCAGTGAGCCTCTGTCCTCAGAATGTTGATTGCAAACGTCAGTAGGAACGTTTGGGGAAAGAGGGCTGTGGGCATCGAAGGAAGCCATGCTTTTGTTTTTTACATTCAGGTTGGAAATACGGGAGAGAAGGTCACCTGAGTGTTTGAGGTGGCTTGACTGATGGTGCCCAGAAGCGCTGAAAGGTATTTTGGCAAGGGGGCCGGCTAGTCTGTGTGGTGCGCTCCCTATGCCTGAAGTGATAGGCCGTAGTGGGATGCCAGGTTTTGTGTGTCTTAGGAAAGCCTACAGGCGTGCTGGTTTCGGTTGACCTGGTAAAAGTTTTTAAATAGTTTCTTGCCTTGTTCTGATTTCGTAAGATGCTACGAGCCTTTTGAAAGGGAAAATCTTGGTACTTTGAAGTAGCACTGATTCCGATACAGGCTGGTATGTGTTGGCATCGTTGAGAAGATCTAAGACTTTATTGTTGTAGTCGACAGTGTTGAGTAACACCACACCACCTCCTTTGTCAGCGGTTGTAATGACGATATCATCGTTGTTGGCCAAATTCCTGAGTGCTTGGGGTGTTTCTTCTGGGGAAAAAACCGGTCTTGAAGGCTCAGTAGCTGCAGCAAATGATAATTCCTTTAACAAAGCCCTTTTGAAACTCGGAGTCTCAAAAGGGTTTGGTTCTTGGTTACCATATCCACCAGAATTTTTCTTGTTGATGCCATATAAACTTGAGCCCTAGGCTGAGGGCTTCTGTCCCCGGTGACGGGTTTGTGTATAGGAAGATAAGTTATTTATGATTTCTGGTCGTCCCCTTTTGCTCCATTTGCTGTGAGAGCACAGGTCTTGTAGTTTTTCGTGATAGCTTCAATTTTTGTTTGGATGTTGGGAGTGGTAACTTGGCTGAGTATATATTCTGCAGTCCTTCTGTCAGGAGTAGGAAGTGAAGCACGAATCTGAGCGGCACGTAATGAGGCCTCCTTCTGAGCATGTCGCAGTTCATCAGAGCTTTCTCTAAGGTAGGCGTAAACAGCAGGAGAGAAAGGGTGTCTAGATGTGGTCAGTTGTCGAGGAGTGGACCGTGGTACCACCATCTCAGCAAGACAGTCTTCTAGGAAGACTGCTTTTTATGAAACAAGATTCAATTATATTCCTGTCGACCATGGACTTGCTTGATACTACTTTCTCAACTTTTTGAAAATCAATTGGATGGTTAAAATCTCTTACATGAATAAATAGAGCATTGGAATCTTGTCCAGTTCTAATGCTATATTTATGTTGTTTTAATCTTAGTTCGAGATTTTTTTTTTTTTCGAGATTTTTACCAGTTTGTAAAATTTGCGATAAAGTTTATTACGGTCAAACTGGTAAAAATCTCGAACTAAGATTAAAACAAACATAAATATAGCATTAGAACTGGACAAGATACCATGCTCTATTTATTCAGGTAAGAGATATTAACCATCCATAGATTTCAAAAGTTGGAAAGTAGTATCAAGCAATCCATGGTCCGACAGGAATATAATTGAATCTTGTTTCATAAAAAGCATTTTGACAATAATATGAGAATATTTCTTTTTATATAAATTAGATCCATTGTAATTAATAGAATTTGGGAAGAATTTAATAATAACAACTGGACAAATAATTTTTTAAATTTTCTTGGTAGAATATTGTGGGTGAGTGTGCAAAGGACTATCCAAGTTGGGGTCAGGCGCGCGTCAGTGTTTTAACCGTTGTGTGGATCTGATAGTGGAGTGCTGGCCAGACCCTTATATTCTTCCTTGGATGCTTTACTTTCATAGTTCCTTGATAATGTGAGTAGTCCACGAAAGCGATTGAATTTCTCCTATTCTTTCAGAGTGTTGTTTTTGCATATACATATATATAATATATATATATAGGTTGGTAGACAGCAACCACCCATGGAAGTTACTACCGTCCTGCCAAATGACTGGTGAAACAAAAACCTGGTAACTGTTTTGGCATGATGGTAGGATTGCTGGTTTTCTTTTTCTGTCTCATAAAACACGCTAGATAACAGGGATATCTTGCTTCTCCACTTACACTTTGGTCACACTTCACAGACACGCACATGCATATATAAAATATACATACATCTAGTTTTTCCCTCCTTTTTCTAAATAGCTCTTGTTTCTGTTTTTATTTCTTCTAATTGTCCATGGGGGAGTGGAAAAGAATCTTTCCTCCGTAAGCCATGCGTGTTGTATGAGGCGACCTAAATGCACGGGAGCAATGGCTAGTAACCCTTCTCCTGTATACATTAACTAAAAAAGAGAAAAGAAAAACTTTATAAAACTGGGATGCTTAAATGTGCTGGAGTATGCGGATGACAAGAAAACAGAATGATTGCTGATGTATGAATGAAAAGAAGTTGGATGCCTGGCTCTAAGCTAACAAAGCTGAGGGGTAGGAGAGTTTCAGTTGGGGGAAAATACATGGGATTAAATCTGGAGTATCTGAGAGAGTTAGAGCAAAGGAAGGGGTACCAGTAATGTTAAATGATCAGTTTATGGAAGGAGAACAGAGAAAAATATGAATGTGTAAATTCACGAATTATGTTGTTAAAGTAAAGGTTGGATGCGAGAAGTGGGTCGAAATAAGCGGTAATGCACCTGGAGAAGAGAGGATGCAGAGGAGGTGAGAGATTTTGGAGGAATTAAGTGAATGTATAGGAGCCCTTTGAACCAAGTGAGAGAGTAAATTGAGGTAGGGACCCTGATGCTAAGTAGGAGAAACTATAAGCGATGGTGGGTAGTAAGTTTGGGGTGCCGTGTAAATGATAATGGGAGCCCTTTGATTGAACTTTGTATAGAAAGGGGTTTTAGTATAGGTAATACATATTTAAAGAAAAAGGGGATAAATAAGTTACACGATATGATGTAGGGCGAAATGACAGTAGTTTTGTTGGATTTATTATTGGTAGATAAAATACTGTTGATAGACTTCAGGATGTACATTGTTTAGAGGGCCACAGATATATCAGATCACTTTTCTAGTTGTACTACACTGAGAGTAAAAAGGTAGATGGGATACAAGGAGAATAGAACTCATGGAAGAGAGAGTTGAAGGTTTATAAACTATAAAAAGAGGAGGCATTAGGGTAAGATATTAACAGCTATTGGAGGATAAGATGGCTAATGAAGAGCATAGGCAATGGTCGAAGAGGTATGGGGTAGGTTTAAAAATGTAGTGTAGAGTACAGTTTCACAGAAGGTTTGTGGTTACAGGAAAGTGGGTGCAGGAGGGAAAGGACGATTGGATGGAATGAGATGAAAGAGAGTAGTAAGGAGAAAAAGTTAGCATATGAGAAGTTTTTAACAAAGTAGAAGTGATGCAAGGGAGGGAAGAGTATATGTAGAAAAAGAGAGGAGGTTAAGAGAGGGTGAAGCAATGTAAAAATAGAGCAAATGAGAGAGTGGTGAGATGTTATCAACAAATTTTGGTTGAAAATAAGAAAAATTTTGGAGTGTGATTAGACAGGTTAAGAAAGCCTAGAGAACAAAAGATTTTGTCCCAGTTAAAAATAAGGAGAGGAGAGTTATAAATGGAGAGTTTAGAAGGTATTGGGAAGATGAGGGGAATATTTTTGAGGAATTGTTAAATGTTGATGAAGATAGGGAAGCTGTGAATTCCGTGTGTAGGGCCAAGGAGAATAACATCTTGTAGGAGTGAGGAAGAGCAGTTGTGAGTGTGGGGGAAGTTCGTGAGGCAATAAGGTAAAATGAAAGGGGGTAAGTGCAGCTGGAATTGATGGATAAAGATAGAAATGTTAAAAGCAGGTGTGAAATAGTTTTGGAGTGGTTTGGTGCAATTATTTTAATAAATGTATGGAAGAGGAAAGGTACCTAGGGATTGGCAAGAGCATGCATAGTTCCTTTGTATAAAGCAAAGGGGATAAAAAGAGAGTGGCAAAAATTATAGGGAGGATAAGTCTGTTGAGTGTAACCTGGTAAAGTGTATGTAGAGTTCTAGATTGAAAGAATTAAGAGTAGACGGAGAATAGGATAGCAGATGAACAAGGAGGCTTTAGGAAAGGTAGGTGGTGGTGTGGACCAGGTGTTTACAGTGAAACATAATAAGTGAACAGTATTTAGATAAGGCCAAAGAGGTCTTTGTGGCAATTAGGATTTGGAAAGGCGTAATGACAGGGGTGGATAGGGGGCAATGTGGCAGATGTTGCAAGTGTATGGTGTAGAGGGTAGGTTAACTGAAAGCAGTGAGATTTTTACGTGGAAAGTGAGGCTCAAGTTTAGAGTATGTAGGAAAAGAGGGAAATTTTTCCCAGTAAAAGGAGACCTTAGACAAGGATGTGTGATGTCACCCGTGGTTGTTAATATATTTATAGATGGGGTTGTAAGAGAAGTAAATGCAGGGTCTGGCAAGAGGCGTGGAGTTTAAAAGATAAGAATCACATACACAAAGAGGGAGTTGCACAGGCTGCTCTTTGGCTGAGACACTGTGCTCTTGGGAGATTCTAAGCGAAGCTGCAGAGATGTTGGATTGAATTGGATAGGTGTGCAAAAGAAGAAAATTAAAGGTGAATACAGGAAAGAGTAAGTTTATTAGATAACAAAAAGATTAGTGATGAAAGATTGAATATCAGATTGAGGGAGAGATTATGAGGAGGTGAACGTATTCAGAATTAGGAGTGGACGTTGTCAGCGGATGGGGTCTATGAAAGATGAGGTTGAATCATAGAATGTGTGATGAGGAAAAGAGTGATGGTTGCACTTAGAGAGTCGTGGAGACAAAGAACTTTGTCCTTGGAGGCAAGAGGGGAATGTAGAGAGTATAGTTCTTAAACCAACGCTCTAAATGGAAGTGAAGCGTGGGTGATGAATGTGCAGACGAGGAGAAGCTGGAGGCAGTGGAAGATGTCTGTCTGAGGGCAATGTGTGGTGTGAATATAATGCAGAGAATTCGTAGTTTGGAAGTTTAGGAGAGGTGCGGGATTACCAAAACTGTTGTCCTGATGGCTGATAAGGTTGTTGAGGTGGTTCGGACATGTAGAGAGAATGGAGCGAAACAGAATGCCTTCAAGAGTGTATCAGTCTGTAGTGTAAAGAAGGCGGGGTAGGGGGTCGGCCTAGGATGGTTTGGAGGGAGGGGGTAAAGGAGGTTTTGTGTGCGAGGGCTTGGACTTCCAGCAGGCATGCTGAGCGTGGTTTGGATAGAGTGAAAATGGAGACAAATGGTTTTTTAATAACTTGACGTGGCTGTTGGGTGTGAGCAACGTAACATTATGAAGAGGATTCAGGAAACCGCAGGCGGACTTGAGATCCTGGAGATGGGAAGTACATGCCTGCACTCTGAAGGAGGGTGTTTAATGTTGCAGTTTAAAACTGTAGTGTAAAGCACCCTTCTGCAAGAAACTGGATGGAGTGAATGAATGTGGAAAGTTTTTTCTTTTTCGGGCCCACCCTGCCCTTGGTGGTAACGCCAGTGTGATAAAAAAATAAAAAAATATAATATATAAATATATATATATATATATATAATACATATATAGTATATATATATATATATATATATATGTCGTTCCGAATATGTAAAACTGGTCAATTAGTAAGAAACTCATTTAAAATTAAGTCCTTTCGAAATTTTCTTATACATTTAAAAGATAATTTTTTTCATTAATGGTAATGTAAAAAATTTTAATTTTTGCACCAAAAGAATCTTAGAAAACTTACCTAACCTTATTGTAACAGGCACAATTTATTTTGGCCTAATCCAACTAAATATATTTTAGATTTGTTTACAATAATTTAATACTAAACAAACACAATGAATTATATTTTTTTCGTTAGGTTCAGAATGATTTTGGCGAAATTATTGCATACACAAATTTTCGCTTGTCCTATATGGCAAGATGAGCGTTGCTATTTAAGCCAAGATCGCAAGTTCTGCCTATTCGGCACGACATATATATATATATATATATATGCAATAAAATCACAGTAAACGGGTGATTTCAGAATATGCAAAACAACTACTGTGAAAAAATAGAAAAATTCCAAGCGCTTTCGTGACTACTCACATTATCAAGGAACAATGATAATGTGAGTAGTCACGAAAGCGCTTGGAATTTCTCTATTTTTTCACAGTGGTTGTTATATATATATATATATATATATATATATATATATATATATATATATATATATATATATATATATATATATACAGGAAAGTGGGTGCAGGAGGGAAGAGGAGCGATTGGTGGAATGATGATGTAAAAAACCATTCACCGGCCGGGATTGAACCCGCGGTCAGAGAGTCTCAAAACTCCAGCCGGTCGCGTTAGAGACTAGACCACCTAGCCACAATAAGATTCGTCCAACTAGGTATATTTCTACACCATAGGAAGGTTAGCACAGGCACCTCTGTGACCACGGCCACGCTAGCTGGAGATTCGTCTGTAAAAACTTGCATTTGTGGTCACAGTGGTGCCTGTGCTAACCTTCCTATGGTGTAGAAATATACCTAGTTGGACGAATCTTATTGTGGCTAGCTGGTCTAGTGGCTAACGCGACGGGCTGGAGTTTTGAGACTCTCTGACCGCGGGTTCAATCCCGGCCGGTGTATGGTTTGTTTGCAATCGTGTCATTACGATTTCGTGAGTCGTAGTGATGTAAACAGAGTATTAAGGGAGAAAAAGTTAGCATATGAGAAGTTTTTACAAAGTAGAAGTGATACAAGGAGGGAAGAGTATATGGAGAAAGAGAGAGAGGTTAAGAGAGTGGTGAAGCAATGTAAAAAGAGAGCAAATGAGAGAGTGGGTGAGATGTTATCAACAAATTTTGTTGAAAATAAGAAAAAGTTTTGGAGTGAGATTAACAAGTTAAGGAAGCCTAGAGAACAAATGGATTTGTCAGTTAAAAACAGCAGAGGACAGTTATTAAATAGAGAGTTAGAGGTATTGGGAAGATGGAGGGAATATTTTGAGGAATTGTTAAATGTTGATGAAGATAGGGAAGCTGTGATTTCGTGTATAGGGCAAGGAGGAATAACATCTTGTAGGAGTGAGGAAGAGCCAGTTGTGAGTGTGGGGAAGTTCGTGAGGCAGTGGGTAAAATGAAAGGGGGTAAGGCAGCCGGGATTGATGGGACAAAGATAGAAATGTTAAAAGCAGGTGGGGATACAGTTTTGGAATGGTTGGTGCAATTATTTAATAAATGTATGGAAGAGGGTAAGGTACCTAGGGATTGGCAGAGAGCATGCATAGTTCCTTTGTATAAAGGCAAAGGGGACAAAAGAGAGTGCAAAAATTATAGGGGGATAAGTCTGTTGAGTATACCTGGTAAAGTGTATGGTAGAGTTATTATTGAAAGAATTAAGAGTAAGACGGAGAATAGGATAACAGATGAACAAGGAGGCTTTAGGAAAGGTAGGGGGTGTGTGGACCAGGTGTTTACAGTGAAACCTATTAGTAAACAGTATTTAGATAAGACTAAAGAGGTTTTTGTGGCATTTATGGATTTGGAAAAGGCGTATGACAGGGTGGATAGGGGGGCAATGTGGCAGATGTTGCAGGTGTATGGTGTAGGAGGTAGGTTACTGAAAGCTGTGAAGAGTTTTTGCGAGGATAGTGAGGCTCAAGTTAGAGTATGTAGGAAAGAGGGAGATTATTTCCCAGTAAAAGTAGGCGTTAAACAAAGATGTGTGATGTCACCGTGGTTGTTTAATATATTTATAGATGGGGTTGTAAGAGAAGTAAATGCGAGGGTCTTGGCAAGAGGCGTTGAGTTAAAAGATTAAGAATCACACATAAAGTGGGAGTTGTCACAGTTGCTCTTTGCTTATGAGATTGTTCTCTTGGAAGTTTCTGAAGAGAAGTTGCAGAGGTTGGTGGATGAATTTGATAGGGTATGCAAAAGAAGAAAATTAAAAGTGAATACAGGAAAGAGTAAGGTTATGAGGATAACAAAAAGATTAGGTGATGAAAGATTGGATATGCAGTAAGTTCTACTAACCAATCTAAGCCTTAGGGGGCTGTGGGGCAATTTTCCGCGCGCCCTCAAAAAAAAACAAAAATAATTTTAGAAAACTTATGGAAATTGAGTTATATATACCGAAAAGTAGCTTAACTCTTTGGCAACACAATTGTACCAGAATGAATGTTCTACGACGTTTCTACAAGAAATTATAGTCATTTATATCAGGTATGGTGACGGTGATATGGGTAGCGCGTCTGCTCACAGCTCATATATATTTTGGAATTTTTTCCTTGTTTTTTATCCCTTTTTCTTGCATTATTCTTTCTAATATAATAACTGACTATTTGGCATCATAAAACAGCGGGCGGAGCTTATCCGTAGAGTGCCAGAATAACCAGGCACCATATGGGAACGCTCGGCTCCGGAGAGTGCCAGGAGAAATCACTTCATTATTACTCTTATATCAGCTTATATATCAACTCTACGGCTTATTTATCTATCATAATTGATCTAATATGATATGATAAACACTATAAATAACATACAAACATGTTATATACGCTAGACTGAATAAAATAGGCCATAATATGGCGAGAATCCACCAGTAATATTGGTATAAAATTGTTACCCCTCGACTTCTTGTTGTATGACTTCGTTTTCAATGATAGAAAACGGTGTGTTGAAGAGGGTAACTGCACTAGAACACCAGTTTACTAAGAAATACACACAAATAAACGCGATTTTCGCTATTTTTTTTTTTTTCGAGACTGGAGGGCCGGCCAGCGCTCGCGGCCAATATCTCGGAAGTAACTTATTCACCTAATGGCCAAAATCTTCCTTTATTACTTAATTAAATGGAATAATATTCACAGAAATTGTAAAATAATGATTTCTCTATTTTCTAAAGCGATTTTTTGGGAAATATTCCAATTATTTTGGGATTTATGTGGGAGTAAAGGGCAATATTCCAAGAACTAACAAACTTTATTTTTTTGTGAAATAAAGATAAGACATTTAGAGGACATTATAACTTTAGAAATTCGTATTAGCATTGTTCCCTCGTCACCAAGTGTCCAAACAACCTTACGTCGTCCCATATAGGAATAAATTTGGCCACAAGGGCATTTTCATTAAGTCAGTCTTTTCTCAGTTGTTGTTTGAGGTATAATTTTGATAATTTTTTTCAAGAGTGAAAACACTTTGTCTTGTGCACCAAAACTATAGTGTATTGCCGACAGCCCCTTAATTAAAATTGAACTTTCTTATGTAATCTTTTGCTAGGGTCTTTATCCCACGTCTCTCTCTCTCTCTCTCTCTCTCTCTCTCTCTCTCTCTCTCTCTCTCTTTGCGTTTCGAACAGACTGTACCTTTATATTCCTTTTCTCATCCATCTTCGTCCTTCTCTCTTCTAGTGTTGTTAGAGTTACTCAAGTTTCTCCTCGTGGTTCCTTTCCCTTAATTCCGGTGTCAATCTCTATGCAAACGGTAGCGCTGAAGATCACGTGTAGGTTCCTTGCTGATGCGACTAGTAAAGGATGGGCCTTACGTCTGTTGCAGGTAGAGGATGGGCCTTACGTCTGTTGCAGGTAGAGGATGGGCCTTACGTCTGTTGCAGGTAGAGGATGGCCTTACGTCTGTTGCAGGTAGAGGATGGGCCTTACGTCTGTTGCAGGTAGAGGATGGGCCTTACGTCTGTTGCAGGTAGAGGATGGGCCTTACGTCTGTTGCAGGTAGAGGATGGGCCTTACGTCTGTTGCAGGTAGAGGATGGGCCTTACGTCTGTTGCAGGTAGAGGATGGGCCTTACGTCTGTTGCAGATAGAGGATGGGCCTTACGTCTGTTACAGGTAGAGGATGGGCCTTACGTCTGTTACAGGTAGAGGATGGGCCTTACGTCTGTTACAGGTAGAGGATGGGCCTTAAGCAGTTGCCTTACGTCTATTGCAAGTATGAGATGGGCCTTACGTCTATTGCAAGTAAAATATGGGTCTTACGTCTATTGGAAGTAAAAGATGGGCCTTACGTCTATTGCAAGTAAAAGATGGGCCTTACGTCTATTGCAAGTTTAAGAGTGGCCTTACGTCTATTACAAGTAAAAGATGGGCCTTATGTCTATTGCAAGTAAAATATGGGCCTTACGTCTATTTCAAGTAAAAGATGGGCCTTACGTCTATTTCAAGTAAAAGATGGGCCTTACGTCTATTGCAAGTATAAGAGTGGCCTTACGTCTATTGCAAGTAAAATATGGGTCTTACGTCTATTGGAAGTAAAAGATGAGCCTTACGTCTATTGGAAATAAAAGATGGGCCTTACGTCTATTGGAAATAAAAGATGGGCCTTACGTCTATTGGAAATAAAAGATGGGCCTTACGTCTATTGGAAATAAAAGATGGACCTTACGTCTATTGGAAGTAAAAGATGGACCTTACGTCTATTGGAAATAAAAGATGGGCCTTACGTCTATTGGAAATAAAAGATGGGCCTTACGTCTATTGGAAGTAATATTCTAAATAAATCTTCATTCGAACTTTTAATAACATCTTTTACGTCAGCTAGTGTTACATATACTGACGATGCACAAATTAGTTTTCTTTAGTAAATTGTATAAAGAAATATATTTTCATATGTGTTATTGTGCTTTCATTTAAATTTGTCTTTTTTTTCTTGTAATATAAATAATCCTATTACATGATGACGTGAAAGAACTAAATTTTTTTCGTGTCAGTAGCGAGTGAAATATTTTTTTCAAGGTGATGTAACGAGAGAAATGAACGAAGGAGCAACGTGATGAGACACAGGTAGCCATCTATGTGTTATTTTAAGGTGACGACCACGCTCGTAGGTGATGTATTGGGTTTATTTCAGGCTAACGGAGGTAATATAATGTCCCAGGTGTTGTTGTTTGCGTGTGTAAAGTAGGAGACAGCCCAGAGGATGGTGTGTTTACTAGCCAGGACCACACACCTGTTGCTGGATCTCTTACCTTCCACCTGTGACGTTGTCTACTATATTCTCCTCAGTATCTTTCAAGGTCAGGTGGATTTACTTTAGCTGTCTGCTAAGGGTTAGCATTTGCTAAGGGTTAGCATTTGCTAAGGGTTAGCATCTGCTAAGGGTTAGCATCTGCTAAGGGTTAGCATCTGCTAAGGGTCAGCATCTGCTAAGGGTTAGCATTTGCTAAGGGTTAGCATTTGCTAAGGTTAGCATCTGCTAAGGGTTTAGCATCTGCTAAGGGTTAGCATCTGCTAAGGGTCAGCATCTGCTAAGGGTTAGCATCTGCTAAGGGTTAGCATCTGCTAAGGGTTAGCATCTGCTAAGGGTTAGCATCTGCTAAGGGTCAGCATCTGCTAAGGGTTAGCATCTGCTAAGGGTCAGCATCTGCTAAGGGTCAGCATCTGCTAAGGGTCAGCATCTGCTAAGGGTTAGCATCTGCTAAGGGTTAGCATCTGCTAAGGGTTAGCATCTGCTAAGGGTTAGCATCTGCTAAGGGTTAGCATCTGCTAAGGGTCAGCAAACTGCTAAGGGTTAGCATCTGCTAAGGGTTAGCATCTGCTAAGGGTTAGCATCTGCTAAGGGTTAGCATCTGCTAAGGGTCAGCATCTGCTAAAGGTTAGCATCTACTAAGGATTAGCATCAACTAAGGGTTAGCATCAACTAAGGGTAAACAGGTTTGTAAAACTATGGTGTTTTGCGTTTTGTATTGAGGGTAGAGGACTTTGAGGACTCAATCCTTGTGTTTACTAACCTTTGTATTGGTCACCAGTTAATCACTTTTTTGTACTTAAGGGAAACTTATATCATAGGTTGGGATTTATTTTAGTTTTTTGATTAGGGAATTTGTTTGTCCCCTAGACAAATGTTTACCCTTAGAGGCCAAACGACTTGGTAACATGAGAGTTATGTCCTGGAGACTTATCAAAAAATTGTGGTAATTCACTTGAAAACTGGGAAAGGGTAATATTCTTTTTTTTTAAATTTTGGTGGTGGTGGAGTCCAGGATGTTCCTGACGTAATGTTTGGGTGGTGGTGGAGCTCAGGGTGTTCCCCGCGTAATGTTTGGGTGGTGGTAGAGCCCAGGGTGTTCCCCGTGTAATGTTTGGGTGGTGGTGGAGCTCAGGGTGTTCCCCGTGTAATGTTTGGGTGGTGGAGCCCAGGGTGTTCCCCTTGCAATGTTCGGGTGCTAGTGGAGCCCAGGGTGTTCCCCTTGCAATGATCGGGTGCTAGTGGAGCTCAGGGTGTTCCCCTTGCAATGTTTGGGTGGTGGTGGAGCCCAGGGCGTTCCCAGTGCAATTTTTGGGTGGTGGTGTAGCCCAGGGTGTTCCCCTTGCAACGTTTAGGTGGTAGTGGAGCCTAGGGTGTTCCCCTTGCAACGTTTGAGTGGTGGTGGAGCCCAGGGTGTTCCCAGGGCAATATTTGGGTGGTGGTGGAGCCCAGAGAGTTCCCAGTGGAATGTTTGGGTGGTGGTGGAGCCAAAGGGTGTTCCCAGTGCAATGCTTGGGTTGTGGAGCCCAGAGTGTTCCCAGTGAAATGGTTGGGTGGTGGTGGAGCCCAGGGTGTTCCCAGTCCAATGTTTGGGTGGTGGTGGAGCCCAGGGTGTTCCCAGGGTAATATTTGGGTGGTGGTGGAGCCCAGAGTGTTCCCAGTGAAATGTTTGGGAGGTGGTGGAGCCAAAGGGTGTTCCCAGTGCAATGCTTGGGTTGTGGAGCCCAGAGTGTTCCCAGTGAAATGTTTGGGTGGTGGTGGAACCCAGGGTGTTCCCAGTGCAATGTCTGGGTGGTGGTGGAGCCCAGGGTGTTCCCAGGGTAATATTTGGGTGGTGGTGGAGCCCAGAGTGTTCCCAGTGAAATGTTTGGGTGGTGGTGGAGCCCAGGGTGTTCCCAGTGCAATGTTTGGGTGGTGGTGGAGCCGAAGGGTGTTCCCAGTGCAATGCTTGGGTTGTAGAGCCCAGAGTGTTCCCAGTGTAATGTTTGGGTGGTGGTGGAGCCCAGGGTGTTCCCAGTGCAATGTTTGGGTGGTGGTGGAGCCCAGAGTGTCCCCAGTGCAATGTTTGTTTGGTGGTGACGCCCAGAGTGTTCACAGTGCAATGTTTGGATGGTGGTAGAGCTCAGAGTGCTTCCAGTACAATGTCTGGGTGGTGGTGAAGCCCAGAGTGTTCCCAGTGAATTGTTAGGTTGTGGTGGAGACCAGAGTGTTCACAGTGCAATGTTTGGGTGGTGGTAGAGCACAGAGTGCTCCCAGTATAATGTTTGGGTTGTGGAGCCCAGAGTATTCCCAGTGCAATGTTTGTGTGGTGGAGCCCAGAGTGCTCCCAGTACAATGTTTGGGTGGTGGAAGAGCCCAGAGTGCTCCCAGTGCAATGTCTGGGTGGTAGAACCCAGAGTGCTCCCAGTGCAATGTTTTGGTGGTGGTAGAGCCCAGAGTCTCCCATTCAAGTTGGTGGTGGAGCCCAGTGTCCCAGTCAATGTTTGGTGGTGGTGGAGCCCAGGGTCCCAGTCAATTTTGGGGGGAGGTAACCCGATTCCCCCCCAGTTAATTTTTTGGGGGGGGGGGGGGGGGGGGGGGGGGGGGGGGGCCCCCTTAAAAAAATAAAAAAAAGGAATAATGCAACTATTGTGACAATTTATTTGGGGAAACGTCTCTCCCCATAAGCTTTGTTAAGCCAAAAGGTCTGGGGAAGCCCTTATGAACGCATTGCCACAATATAATGTCGCATTAGTTTACTATTCCGTTTACTTAACATTTGTTGATATTTATTTCTTATTTATTTTTTATTTTGAATTTAATATTTGCTCATCATTTTTTTCGTGGATAATAAGCGAATTCTTTTTCCTGTGGTCTTTTAACATTAACAATCTTTCCGCAGATTTGGGGCTCTAGTGCTAAATTTTAGTTAAATCTTTAAAAAAAAGATGGACGACATTATCGTCCAACGAATTTTAGTTTTTGGATGTCTTAAAAGTGAGCAGTCTGATTCGCGGGGGTTAGGGAAAATGAATAAATTTCGACAACTTGTGGAAATGAATCTACTTTAACGAGGTTTTGGAAAAGAGGTGAGGTTTTTTCCCCCCAAAAATTTTGGGACTATGCCCCGTTCGTGGCTCACCTTGTTTCAGGGTCTTAAACCAGATGGACCCTGAGGATTTGCGCTGCTGCGTAAGGTAAATTTAAAAAATTTTAAGGCTGACGGGTTTCCTCTTTTTGGGGGAGGATGATGTCTTTGATGCTTTAAAGGGGGAAGCAAAATTGTAATTTAAATATTTTTAAGTTATCGCGCCCCTTAACTTGTGTACCAGTGACATCTCCATTTCGCAATGCCTTCTCATTTGAGATTTGTGTTGGACGGAAATTCAAAGCATTTTTTTTTTTTGCAGGTGTACATTATTAATTTACTAGAGCCTGATCTGAAAAATTCCTTTTTTACACAGATGTTTTTTGGGGAAAGGGATGCCAATGAAACAGGTGTTTCTGTATTTTTCCATGAAAAAAAATTCTAACTTTGGTGTTGGGTTCACGCTTTTTTCCCATACATTCGTAAACTCCCCTCATCATCTACTGTTATAATGACCACAACCTTTCCCCGCTTTTTTTCACCAAATGTGGAACCACACCCAAAAGGGGTCGCTAGGCGAGCTTTGTATTCCAGCCACTGAACTTGGATTCGTTAGTGGGGGGACAGAAAATTTTTACGATTATGCATTACCTGTGTGAAAATAATGTACATAATGAAATGTGTAGATCAATATCATTCGGGGTTAGCGATAAGGGCATCCTGAAAAAGGGAGAGAAAAATTTGAGCGGGTAAAGGGGGGTATCAGATTTCCCCTATTTTTTGTTTTTTTGGGTGGTAGTCACATAATTTTGCATGCCTAGGTAAATATTTAACCTTTTTTTTGGGTGCGGGTGGCATGCCCACCTGTTTTTTATGTGGTGCCTGTGGGCTGCTGGATCAAATTTTTAAATTTGGTCCTGGGGGCTGCTGGATCAAATTTTTATGTTGGTGCCCCTGGGGGCCTGGATCAAATTTTTTAAGGGTTCGGTTTACGGGGAAATCTGATCCCTCAGGATTTTGGCGGGGCGGGGGCGACTCACCATTGTTTTGGGGTTTTTGTTCGGTATTTGTTTTTCTCCATGACCCCTATATTCGGGAATCACCAATAAGGGGTGACTCCGGGGTCCCACAGTAGGAATCCACTGTAGGTGAAGGAAACAGAGGCCCACCTGAGGGATTTCTCAATGCCCCCCCAGGTTTTCTTCAGGGACATTCCCCCAAACAATTTTTTTGTGACTTCCACCCACTTTATTTTTGGTTTCTGAATTTTTCCCCTTTTTATCTTCTCCTCCATTTTTTCAGTTGTTATGGGGTAACCAAACTGTGTTTACAAAAGATGCTGTGGGTCACAGCGTGATAATGTTATATGATTCTCGGGTTTAATTACTGCGCTCGTCAGTTTTTGTGCTTTTTTTTTACTGGATTATTAATGTTACCAAAAAAAGTTATTATTTTTTTTCTGCCTTGTCTTTCGCAACTTGGTTTCAGGTTCCTGATTAGAGATTATAAAGAAAGTTGAAATGACTTGGGTGTTTGTGAGGATATTTTTTCGCATCGGTATTTTTGAGGAATCGGTTGAAACAAGGGAAAATGGCTAAATTAGCGAATTTGGGGAGTTTTTAAATAGGTTTTTGAGGGATGGATTACTTCTTTGTTGCATACCTATTCAAAAGGCATAATTCTGAAATACTTTGGATTTTTTTAGCCAGTACAGGTCCACAACGGGCCATTCAAGTGCGAGAAATGGGTTTTTGGGGTTTTTATTTTTCCGCAGCACCCCTCCTCATAGCCCCCTAACAACTTTTTGGACCTCCCAGTGACAAGACGGTTTTATTAACCGAGAAATAGGAAAAAAGCCCTTTTTTTTGAGGTGTATGAGAATTCACTGTGGAGAGAAAATACAACACTTGAGAGTTGTGGTGAGACGCCATCAAGAGAAGGGTTTGCTTGACAGATGTCAGCGACCTCAAAAGGGGGGCGGGTTTTTCTTGATAGATGTCGGCGACCATCAGAGAAAACGGGTTTACTTGCCCGATGCCCCGGGCCTCAAGAAAAGGGGGGTGCTTGACAGATGTCGGGCACCATCAGAGAAGAGGGGGTTGCTTGGCAATTCAGGCGACCATCAGAGAAATGGTTTGTTTGACAGATGTCGCGACCATCAGAGAAAAACTGATTGCTTAAGATTCGGCGGCCATCGAGAAAGCTGTTTGTTGACAGATGTCAGGCGACCATCAGGGGAAGCTGCGTTGATTGGGGATGTCACCCGACAATCAGAGAGAAGGGGGTTGCTTGAAGTTCAGGCGCCCATCAGGAGATGTTGGGTTGCTTGAGAGATGTCAGGGCGACCATGGGGAAAGCTGGGTTGTTTGAGGGATGCAGCGACCATGGGGGAGAAGCGGGGTTGCTTGAGGGAGTCAGGCGACCCAGGGAAAAGCGGGGTTGCTTGGGGATGTAGGCGCCCATCGAGAAATAGGACGCTCCTAAAAATTTTGTTTTTTTTTGGGCTCTCAAAAACAGACTTTTTTTGCGTTAACTTTAAAAATTTCGAATGATTGAGTTTTGGGCTATTTAATTGGGGGATTTGTTCAGTTAAAATTGACCATTAATGCAATTTTTTTAGGTACAGAAAAAATTTGTGAAATAAGCGTCCCGGGTTTTTTGATGGGGGATTTAAACCCGGTATCAAAAGGTTAATAAAAGAAATAATACTTATTCCCAAAGGTATATCATATATGTTAATATTTTTTTTAAATTTTCAAAAATTTGTTTTATAAGTCGGAATGGGCTAGCCCTGCACACACCGTGTGAACAGCGCCTTTCTGGGGATTTGCAAAGTTACAGATGGCCAGGTCTGGCCTGGTCGCAACCACCTAAAAATTTCATTTTTTCATTTGTCACGCATCTAAGAACACGATTGCACGATTGGGGTTTTTTTGGGCAAACTTTCCATGGGTTAGATCCACCTGTTTCCCTGGCTGGGATTTAATTTTTTTCACTTAAAAAACTCTTTCCCTGAATATTCTTAAAACAGCGCCAAAACAAAAACCCGAAAGAAAAAATGTTGCTAAAAACTACTTTAAACCCGAAGTCGGATGGTCGGTGTCCATTTATTTAAACCCGTAATTTTTTTCACATTGAACTTCGGTTTGTCTGTTTTATCAAATAATATTTAAAAGGAGGGATTTCCGTGTATGGGGCAATGGAGGGGTCTTTTTTTTCTGCAAAATAAATTTTCCCTTAGTAACCTTGAGATATCAGAGAGGGTTCCTGGGGCCAAACCCCCATGTGGGCCCCGGGCCGTGACCAGGCCTCAGGGGATCAGGGCCCCGATCAAACCCGGGTGTTCGCCCTGCCACGTAAACCGACGTACAACCACAGCCCGGCGTAGTACTACTTTATGTTGTCCACGCCTTCTTTAAGAACCAGGGGCTATTGGGAATACCCTTATGTAGCTGGAGGCATTTAACAGTCTTGGGCCCCTGAATATTGTGTTTTTCTCTTTTTTATCGTTTTTGGATCGCCATAACCCCTAAAACACCATCATGTCATTAAACATCAGTTACTGAAGCTGATGCCCTTCACAAGTTTATATTTTAATCAAGGAAAACACTGATCACGTATGGGCGCTTTCCTATTTGACCCCGGCAACGGGAAAAAAATACAAACTTTCCCTTTGATCAAGAGCCTCACTAACACACGGGATAATAATGCAATAGGGGAAAATAAAACTATAATTTTTTTTAGATTAAAAAGTGAAAACTGGCATCTGCACACTCCATGAAACGCACCAAGATACTGCGAGGAATAGACAAGGTGGACAGAGACGGGATGTTCCAGAGATGGGACACAGAAACAAGAGGTCACAATTGGAAACTGAAGACTCAGATGAATTAAAGGGATGTTAGGAAGTATTTCTTCAGTCAGAGAATAGTCAGGAAGTGAAATAGTCTAGCAAGCGATGTAGTGGAGGCAGGAACCTACAAGCCAGGAGCGGGGGAAGAAACCTACTACGATGAGTAAATGGGTGGGGCCAGGAGCTGAGTCTCGACCCCTCCATCCACAAATAGGTGAGTACCAACTGTGTTCTAAGTAGGATACACGACTGTTGAAGTTTTGATGCCAGTAAGAGGAACCTGTCTCCACCTAACACTCAGAAACACAGTTTAGGACTGACCTTTGTAGTTTTTTACACGGTGACTCACGATGGGAAACTTCCCTCAATCTTTCCCCAAAATACGTTTACAAATAATGAAAATTTGAAGCCGATTGAAAAGGCTTTTCTAGTTTAAAAAGAAAATTTTTTTAAAACCAAAAGAAAAGTTGTAATTTCTGTAAACAGGAAAGTTTAAACTTTTTAAAATTAACATCATAAAAACCCGTTTTTTTATGTTTTTTTCATTTATTTAGCCCTTAAACTGTCCAAACGTAGACTACGTTTTTTTCAACATTTCAAAATATGTAAAAAAGTAGATTCTTTTTTTTTTTCCCTTGAAAAAGGTAAAAAAAATTTGATCTGTTTTTTTTTTTATATTTGAAAATATGAAAAAAAACTAAGATCTACTTTTTGATCACTACGAATGGAACGTAAATCTGTTTACATTTTAAATTTAAAGGGGTTAAACTTCTCTAAAAGTTTGAAAAAAAAAAATTTTTTTTTTTAAAAAAATTAAATTTAAAACGGCAAAAAAAAAAAAAATGTTTTAAAGATGGTAGGAATGGCAATGGTAAACAAATAACGAGTTCTTCGAAAAAACTTAATAAATCATCAACAGGGAAATTTCGTAAACAAGGGAAATAACATCAAAAAATATCCATGATGTTACTTCCTTTTTACGAAAGTTCCTTATGATTTATTTAATTTCTTACTGAAGAACTCGTTTTAAATTATATTTACCATTCAGTTTCTCCATCATTAACTTATTAACTTTGCATTGATGCAAAATTTGTATTTAATGATAAGTTTTTTCACTCAGAAGTTTGGGATGGCAATGGGGAATCCTCTTTCACCTTTCTTGAACCTAAAATGGAATTTTTTAACAAGGTTTCTTAACACAACCCCCTAAAAGAGCTAAATGGTTAGATATGTTGGGAAGGGGGGCTTATGCCCAAAAATGTAATATACACCATTTCCTTTGGGAAATTAAATAGCTTTTGCCCCTTTTATAAACTTTACTGTTGGTTGGGAAAAAACTCAAGCTTTCTAGATGTTTTAAATTTTTAAGAGTAATAAAGGATTCAAAATTTAAAATTTAAGAAAACCCACAAAAACTGTTCCTATGTACACAAAATTTTGGATGAATGGTTTTTAAAAAACCCACAATTGAAAATCGGACACTTCTGCAACATATGGGGAACTTTTTTCAGGGAAACGTTTCGCCCACAGTGGGGTACATCATCCAATACTAAGTAGAAAGGGTAAGGAGAGGAGGGGTATGGGAAAAAAGTCCCTCAGCCTGGAGTCGATGTTTTCGGTCCATCAATCTTGTAGAAAGACAGCTAGGCCGTAGACGGGCTTATTAAATTAGTAGGTGAGGCGAAGCAGGAGGGGGTGGGGTCATATGGTATCATCCCTAGTCGAAGTAATCTTCATCCAAAAGGGTTTAACAAATAAGAACATAGAAAATAAGAAAGGGGGAACACTGCAGCAGGCCCGTTGGGGCCCATTTTAGCAGGTCCTTTTTCAATTCATCCCATAACAAATTTTACCAACCCAATTTTTAATGCTACCCAAAATAAGCTCTGATGGCAAGTCCCAATCAAAACCCCAAACCCCTTTCCCACTCAGTACTTATCCAACCTAAATTTGAAACTACCCAAAGTCCTAGCCTCAATAACCCAACAGGTAGAAAGTTCCCTCATCAAACCCTATTTCCCCAAAACCAATACTTTCCCTTTTCCTTTCAAATCTAAATTTTTAATTTAAATCCATTACTGGGTTTTCTCTTGGAGAATATCCTCAAGACCTTTTTAATACCCCTTTATTAATACCTATCTTCCACTAACACTTTGATCAGGGCTCCCCCCATTCTTCGTCTAACAAGTGAATGTAACTTAAAGTCTTCAATCTTTCTTCATAAGGAAGTTTCTAAAGCTATTATTAATTTTGCATCCTACGCTGAATGTTTTCAAAATTTATGTCCATTCTGTAATTGGAGACCAGAATTGAGCTGCTAATCTGGTGAGGCCCTTTCTAATGATGTATAAAGTTGCAGTATGACCTCTGGACTTCTTTGTTACACTTTTGATATAAATCCCAGTAATCTTTTTGTCTTATTAGTACGCTTAGGCATTGCTGTCTTGGGTTTAAAGGTTGCAGCTTCCCATAACCCCAGCCCTTTTCGAAATCTGTATGGCTAAGTTCTCATTATTTAACTTATATGCTGGGGTTAGGACACCCCCGAGCTTCAAAACCCTTCATTTATTACTTAAACTGCAGCTGCCATTTTTCTGACCAAGAGAGGTTTGTTAAATCCTCCGAAGTTCCCTAACATCAACTTTTTGAATCAATTATCTACCATCTTCGTGTATCGGCAATTTGCCATATCCTAGTAATTCCTTCATCAAGATATTGAATATTTTATAAACAAAACGGGCCCAAGACTGATCCCTGGGGAACGCCACTTTTTAAAACTATCCCCACTCGGTTTTAAACCCCATTTATGGACACCCCGGGTTCCTGTCGTGAGCCATGATTCGATCCACGAGAGCCCTTACCCCAATCCCATGAGCTCTACTTTCTTCAAAATCTTTGGTGCGGAACTCTATCAAATCCCTTTTCAAAATCTAAGAAAATAATTAAAATCTTTATCGTGATCAACAGCCTCAAAAGCTTTACTGAAGAAATTATAAAATTTTAACCAAGACCGGCCTCTTGTGAATCCATGCTGAGTATCATTAATCTGCTATGCTTTCGAATGGGTTCTTTTAATCTGAGTATAAATTTACTTAATTTGCCTTCAATTGAGGTAGCTTATTGGGGGGAATTTGAGGAACGCTTGTCCCCCCTTTTTAAAAAAAAGGAATTTCATTTGCCTCTTCCACATACAAAACTCACCTTTTGAAGAGATAAATTAAAAAAATTATTAAGGGGGACAGACTTCCCTTTTTTATTCCTTTAGAAACCCCTTTAAAAAAAAACCCCATCAGGGCCCGGTATTATTTTTTCTTCAGCGGTTATCTGCTTCACAACCATTTTATAGTAAATGTGAGTTAATAATTTACTTCTTCTGGCCCATAAAAATTTTTTACCCGGAATATTTTTAGTGTCTTTCCTGTGTAAAAACCGAGAGAAAATAATATTTAAAATCGAGCACATTTCATTCTCTTTTTCATGGCCGGTGGTCTGGTGGCTAAAGGTCCCCCTTCACCACGGAGGGCCCGGGTTCGATTCCCCCCGGGTGGGAAAACCGACACGTTTCTTTCACCATTTCCTTTCACCTAGCACAAATAGGTACCGGGTTTAAATCGATGGTGTGGGTCGCATCCTAGGGGACAAAAATTAAGGGCCCCAATGGAAATAAGTTAGAAGCCTCGATGACGAACTGACTTTTTTTGGGTTATCCTGGGGGGGAACCCCCCGGGGGTTAAAAAACCGAAGAAATCTTATCTTTAACTTAAAGCCCATAGTTATTTTTTGGGACCTATCTTATCTCTGACTTTAGTTCTAATACCTGGAAAAAAAATTTTTTGGGTTTTTTTAGAATCCCTCAACTTTTAATTTTATTCCCCCTTTTTGTTTTCCCCTTTTCCCTTTTTAAAGTCCCTCTTAATGTCAATATACTGATTCATAAGATGACCCTCGCCTCTTTTGATACGCCTATAAATTCCTTTCTTATGCCCTAGTAGATATTTCAGCCTATTATTCATCCATTTTGGGTCATTTCTATTTGATCTAATTTCTTTATAAGGGATAAACGTTCTTTGAGCAGCATGTATTGTGTTCAGAAAACTGTCATATTGATAGCTCTCTTCGTTACCCAGTCAACAGATGATAAGTGTTCTCTAAGCCCATCGAATCTGCTAAGCGAAAATCTGGGACTGTTACTGAGTTATCCCTACTATCATACTTCCATTCAATTCTAAATGTAATTGATTTGTGGTCGCTAGCACCCAGTTCCTCTGAAATTTCTAAATTATTAACAAGGGATTCATTGTTTGCCAGAACTAAGTCAAGCAGGTTATTACCCCTTGTAGGTTCTGTCACAAACTGCTTCAAAAAACAATCCTGAACTACTTCTTAAAAGTCGTATGATTCTAAATTCCCAGTCAAGAAATTCCAATCAATATGACTAAAGTTAAAGTCTCCTAGAATTACTACATTATCGTGCCTTATGGCCCTAACAATTTCCTCCCATAGTAGTCTCCCCTGGTCCCTATCTAAATTTGGGGGACGGTATATCACCACCTAAAATTAATTTTCATGCCCCTCTGAAAATTCTATCCAAACAGACTCTGTATGTGCTACTTCAGACTTAATACCCGTTTTTATGCAACAGTTCAAGCGATCTCGGACATACAATACCACCCCACCCCCCTTCCCGATACTTCTATCTACTTGGAACAATTTAAAACCCTGAATGTGACATTCTGCAGGCATGTCCCGACTTTTTGAATTAAACCACGTCTCAGTAATGGCAAATACATCTATGTTACCTGCACTAGCAACTAGTCTCAACTCGTCCATCTTATTCCTAGCACTGCGACTATTTGTGTAATAAACATTTAAAGACCCTCCTCTCTCTTTACCCTTCCTGCTCCTTTCTGTTATTTCACTAAACCTATTACTGTCCTTGTCAATTAGTGTCACTGGCTTTCCAATATCCACCTCATTTTGCCTATTACTAGTTCTCCTAGTACTCATATTACTACCCTGCGACTTCACTGTTTTCCGCCAAAACCCATACCACTAACTATTCCTAGTTTAAAGACCTAACAGCTCCCTCCACTGCGTTGGCCAGTGCTCCCACCCCACACATAGATAAGTGAACCCCATCCCTGGCATACATGTCATTTCTGCCATAGAAGAGGTCCCAGTTGTCAATGAATGTTACCGCATTTTCCTTACAGTATTTGTCCAGCCAGCAATTGACACCAATTGCTCTGGACAACCATTCATTTCCAACTCCTCTCCTTGGCAAAATGCCACATATGACAGGTTTCCCACCCTTCCTCCTAATTATCTCTATTGCTGACCTATACCTGCTAATCAGGTCCTCACTCCTACGTCTGCCAACATCGTTGCCTCCAGCACTGAGACAGATAATAGGATTGCTCCCATTACCTCTCATGATGTCATCCAGACGGCTAACAATATCCTTCATCCCAGCCCCAGGAAAACACACTCTCTGCCTCCTACTCCTATCCTTCAAGCAGAATGCCCTATCCATGTACCTAATCTGGCTATCCCCAACAACAACAATGTTTTTACCTTCCTTGGCGTCGTCCGTAGTGATGCTCCGAGTAGTCGACTCACATTCGCCAGGTAGCATTACACCACTTGTAGAATTCGCCAAGACGTTCTCGATGGTCTTCGTTGGGGTTTCTAGGGATGTCTCACTCACGTATGCCAATGCTTCTTTGGTGCTTGTTGTGGCATTCCCAGTAGAACACTCACATTCGTCAGGTAGCACCGAGAATGGGTTGGAAGTTTCCACGGTAGTCTTCTGGTTTCTCGTTGTTTCTGCCTCTCCAACCGTTTTCTTGATCTTCAGCTTGGTTCCATGTTGCCCGGCCACTGACCAAGCTCCCCTCTTAACCTGGGGACTCACAACAGGAGGATTACTACGAATCCTCTTGTTCTCCTCCGTTAATCTCCGTATCTCCATCTTAGCAACTCTGAGCTCTTCTCTCAGCTGCTGGTAAAGTTGCTCAAGAGAGGGCATCCTGGTTCAGATTCACAGAGAGCACACAAACAGGTCTTCACAGAGCTAAGTACACGTCACCACTGAATTCTTTGCAACAAGATCCCATGATGCTGCATTGTCTGACAGTTGTGATGAATGGTTTTAAAAACCGACAAGTTGAAGATTGAGACACTAGTGTCTCAATCTCCAGGCTGAGGGACTGATTACCTCAAACTCCTCCTCTCCTTACGCCTTTCTACTTAGTATTGGACTGATGAAGCCACTGTGTGGCGAAACGTTTCCTGAATAAAGATTCCCATATGTTGCATAAGTGTCTCAATCTTCGTACACTATTATTCTTCCCATCAAGATAGAGTTAAACTGTCTGTTTTCTCAATGTTTTTGAGAGCTTTACGTATTTGTAGTCCAGAGTTCATAGATGAGAAAATATCCAAAATTTATGAATTAGCCAATGATCTGAAATACCCGAGAAATGTAATTGATAAATCATTTAAAATTGCTAGAAATACTTTTTACAACCCAAAAAGGGACAACCAACCTTATTCAATTAAAAATATGTTGTTAGGTAAGACACATATGCAACAGTTAGGTATCTTTATTTCGAAACGTTTCGCCTACACATTAGGCTTCTTCAGTCGAGTACAGAAAAGTTGATAGAAGCAGAAGAGACTTACCATGAAAACTTGGTTGATATGCCTTCTCTTAAGACTTTTAATACTAAAGTTGTATTTAAAAATCTTGATACAGTAAAAAAAACTTTTGATAAAGAATTCCCCTCAAAATGCTGACGGATGAGTCTATAAGATTCCTTGTAAAATTTGCGATAAAGTTTATTACGGTCATACTGGTAAAAATCTCGAACTTAGATTAAAGCAACATAAATATAGCATTAGAACTGGACAAGATTCCAATGCTCTATTTATTCATATGAGAGACTTTAACCATCCAATTGATTTTCAAAAAGTTGAGAAAGTTGTATCAAGCAAGTCCATGATTTCAAATTTAGGTTGGATAAATACATGAGAGGGGTTGGATTTGAGTGGGACTTGCATATCAGAGCTTATTTCTTGGGTAGCATTGAAAATTGGGTTGGGCAAATGTTTTGTTAGTGAGATAGATTGTAAAGGACCTGCCTAGTTGTGCAAGAAAGGTATAAAATACCGACAATATGAAAGTTAAGACACATGTGCAACATCTGGATATGTAAAGTAAAAGGACACAAGTGCAACTAATGTGACATTTATTGTGGCAACGTTTCGCTCTCCAGGAGCTTTATCAAGCCATTACAAACAATACATGGACACAGAGGGTATATAAAGGCTCAGAGTGAGGTGAATACTAGTGAGGTACCATTTCGATGTTCACTAGTGGTAGTAGTAGTAGTAGTAGTGGTAGTGACAAAAGTAATACAATATGGTAGAGCAATTAATTCGTACATGAGTAAAAGGATATAAAAGCTATTACTTGGGTAACATAAAAAATAGGTTGGACAAATATAAACTGGAATGAGGCAGCTTGTTCCCTCTCTGTGTTTTGTGTAGTATAACAGGAGAGACTATGTGATGGCAGGGTTTACTGTTTTCAGGAGGATTCTTGCTAAGACTTCGGAGATGGTGAAGCTGCCGTTGTTTTGTTTAATTGTATTCGAAACAGCGATCAGTGCTGATTCAAGGCACTTGCGTGTGCGGAAATTAGTTTCTTTTATCACTAATTGGGCGTCTCTGAATTTCATAAGATGATTGGTGGAATTTCGGTGTTGTACGCCTGCGTACAACACCGAAATAGATAGTGGTATGGGTTTTGGCGAGAACAGAGTGAAGTCCCAGTGTAGTAATACTATGAGTTCTAGGAGAACTAGTAATAGGCACAAATTAGGTGGATATTGGAAAGCCCAGTGACATAGGCGATAAGGACAATAATAGGTTTTTTAGTGGAAAACCTGAAATGAGCAGGAAGGGTAAAGAAAAAGTAGGGTCATTAAATGTACATTATTTTTAAAAGCCCTAACAGCCCCCTCCACTGCCGTTGCCAGTGCCCCCACCTCATGTATATATATATATAATATATATATATATATATATATATATATATTATATATATATATATATATATATATATATATATATTATATATATATATTCCAAAACAACCACTGTGAAAGAATAGAGAAATTCCAAGCGCTTTCGTGACTACTCACATTATCATGGAACAATGAAAGTAAAGCATCAAAGGAAGGTATATAAAGGAGTAACCCACACCTCACTATCAGATCCCACAACAAAGAAACACCTGACGCGAGACAGCAGGCCCGCCGGCCGAACTAGACAGGTCCTTCACACAACCCACCAACAAACTATTCTACCGAAGAAATAAGAAATTTAAAAAATTATTATTTGTCCAATGTATTATTAAATTCTTCCCAAATTCTATTAATTATAAATGGATCTAATTTATATAAACCAAAGGAAATATTCATATTATTGTCAAAACTGCTTTTTATGAAACAAGATTCAATTATATTCCTGTCGACCATGGACTTGCTTGATACTACTTTCCCAACTTTTTAAAAATCAATTGGATGGTTAAAATCTCTTACATGAATAAATAGAGCATTGGAATCTTGTCCAGTTCTAATGCTATATTTATGTTGTTTTAATCTTAGTTCGGAATTTTTACAAGTTTGACCGTAATAAACTTTATCGCAAATTTTACAAGGAATCTTATAGACACATCCATCAGCATTTTGGGGGGAATTTTTTATCAAAAGTTTTTTTTACTCTATCAAGATTTTTGAATACAACTTTAATATTAAAAGTTTTAAGAGAAGGCATATCAACGAAGTTTTCATGGTAAGGGAGAACCAACATATTTTTAGATGAATAAGGCTGGTTGTCCCTTTTTGGATTGTAGAAAGTATTTCTAGCATTTTTAAAAGATTTATCAATTACATTTCTTGGGTATTTCATATCATTGCCTATTTCATAAATTTTGGATATTTCCTCATCTATGAACTCTGGACTACAAATTCGTAAAGCTCTCAAAAACACTGATGAGAAAACAGACAGTTTAACTCTATGTTGATGGGAAGAATAATAGTGGACATAGGAACAGTTATTTAAAACATCTAGAAAAGGCAATGAGTTATTTTCTTCAAATTCAACAGTAAAATTAATAGAATGGGCTAAGCTATTTAATTTGCCAAGAAAATGGTGTATATCTACATTTTTGGACATAAGACACAAAATATCATCAACATATCTGAACTATTTAGCTCTATTAGGGAGGATTGTGTTAAGCAACCTTGTTTCAAAAAATTCCATGTATAGGTTACTAAGAACAGGTGAAAGAGGATTCCCCATTGCCATACCAAACTTCTGAGTGTAAAACTTATCATTAAATACAAATTTTGCATCAACAATGCAAAGTTTAATAAGTTTAATGATAGTAGGAACTGGCATTGGTAAATCATAATTAACGAGTTCTTCAGATAAGAGACTTCATAAATCATCAACAGGAACTTTCGTAAACAAAGAAGTAACATCAAAACTAACCATGTTAAAATCATTTAAGTCAGTCAAGGAGCTTAATTTATCAACTAAATCTACGTTGTTTTTAATATTAAAGTTAGAAATTTTGCCAACAATGGGGCTCAAAACATCAACAAGCCATTTGGATAATTTATATGAAACTGATCCTATGGAGCTAATAATTGGTCCGATTGGATTCCCTGGTTTGTGTGTTTTTATTAGTCCATACATGTAAGGTAAAGATGGATTAGTGGAAGTAAATTGTTTGACTAATTCATCTTTGCCTTTCAGTAGAAGTATTACTGTTTTATTGAAATTGCTGTTAACAGTTTCTAGGGGATTTTTTTCTAAGTTTAGAATAATTTTCAGTATCATCTAAGAGATTATTCATTTTTTCTTGGCAATCATTTTCTTTCATAATTACTATTGCATTTATTTTGTCTGCTTTAGTAAGACGCAAATTTTTATTGCTATTAAGTGTATCATAAGACTTAAAGAATCTTTGAGGGCAATTGGGAATGTTTGGTTTTAACATAGAGCTATATACCATTCCCTTACTAATATTAATTTCATCAGTGGATAAATCAGAAAAATTTTCAAAGTTACAAAAGGCTTTTGCAATTTCAACATTATTAAGTTTTTTTGAAGTTGCAAAACTTAGGCCAAAACCTAGAGCAGCAGTTGTATGTTTGTCTAAAATTTCATCTGATAAGTTAATTACAAAATTATTACTAGCATGCTTTGTCCAATCACTATTTTCAATTAAAATGTCTAATTTTCTTTGTAGTTTGTTTTTGAGTTCATTACAAATTCTTCTGAGTTTATTATAGCAATGATCCAACATACTGTGTTTCCATTCAGATGGAATGCCCTGATTTAATTATTAAGGGTAATAATGAATTCAAATTTAAAATTTACAGAAAACCTACAAATAACTGTTCCTATGTCCACTATTATTCTTCCCATCAAGATAGAGTTAAACTGTCTGTTTTCTCATCAATGTTTTTGAGAGCTTTACGAATTTGTAGTCCAGAGTTCATAGATGAGGAAATATCCAAAATTTATGAAATAGGTAATGATTTGAAATACCCAAGAAATGTAATTGATAAATCTTTTAAAGTTGCTAGAAATACTTTTTACAATTCAAAAAGGGACAACCAACCTTATTGGTTCTCCCTTACCATGAAAACTTGGTTGATATGCCTTCTCTTCTTAAGACTTTTAATATTAAAGTTGTATTCAAAAATCTTGATACAGTAAAAAAAACTTTTGATAAAGAATTCCCCCCAAAATGCTGATGGATGTGTCTATAAGATTCCTTGTAAAATTTGCGATAAAGTTTATTACGGTCAAACTGGTAAAAATCTCGAACTAAGATTAAAACAACATAAATATAGCATTAGAACTGGACAAGATTTCAATGCTCTATTTATTCATGTAAGAGATTTTAACCATCCAATTGATTTTCAAAAAGTTGAAAAGTAGTATCAAGCAAGTCGACAGGAATATAATTGAATCTTGTTTCATAAAAAGCAGTTTTGACAATAATATGAATATTTCCTTTGGTTTACATAAATTAGATCCATTTATAATTAATAGAATTTGGGATGAATTTAATAATACATTGGACAAATAATAATTTTTTAAATTTCTTATTTCTTGAGTAGAATAGTTTGTTGGTGGGTTGTGTGAAGGACCTGTCTAGTTCGGGGCCCGGGGGGCCTTTCTGTCTCGCGTCAGGTGTTTTTTTTGTTGTGGGATCTGATAGTGAGGTGTGGGCTACCCCTTTATATACCTTCCTTTGATGCTTTACTTTCATTGTTCCTTGATAATGTGAGTAGTCACGAAATCGCTTGAAATTTTTCTATTCTTTTACAGTGGTTGTTTTGCATATAATATATATTATATATATATATATATATATTATATATATTATATATATATATATATATATATATATATATATATATAACAGTACATCACTTCATTTATCCTGTATCTTACTCCCATCTGGGATTCACATTCGTTCACTTTCATTACACTCAACCTGAGTATGTACTGAGATCGCTGGTGGCCTGGTGACGAAAGCTCTCGCTTCACACACGGAGGACCCGGGTTCGACTCCCGAATCGGTGGAAACATTTCAACGTGTTTCCTCACACCTGCTGTCCTGTTCACCTAGCAGAATGTAGGTACCTAGAAAGTAGGTACCTGGGTGTTAGTGGACTGGTGTGGGCGGCATCCCGGAGGGACAAGATTGAGGACCACAATGGAAATAAGACAGACAGTCCTTGATGACGCACTGACTTTCTTGGGTTACCTTGGGTGGCTAACCCTCCGGGATTAAAAAACCAAAGAAAATGTTATCCCACCTGAAGTGTCCAAGAGTTTCTGCGAAGCTTTTTCCTAGACGTACCTTTGTCTTCACTACCATCCTCTCTCTGTCTCTCCTTCTGATATCAATTTGTCATTTTCCTTCAACCTAACTTACTTCTCTTACTTTTAACATTCCACATTCTCTTCTTTCTCACTAGTTTTCCCAGTCTCACTTTCTCAAAGCTGCTGAAATAAAGTTTTTTTTTCAGTTTTCTTTACCGTATATTTTTCTCCTCAATATATCTTATCATTTTTATTAATCTTTTGTTGTTTCCTTCAACACTTATCCAGTTTCTTTTATGCTGTCATTCAAGACATTGCTAAGCCTTATATTATCTCTCTCTCTCTCTCTCTCTCTCTATTTATATATATATATATATATATATTATATATATATATATATTATATATATATGCAAAACAACACTCTGAAAGAAAAAGGAAATTCCAAGCGCTTTCGTGACTACTCACATTATCATAGTTCCTTGATAATGTGATTAGTCACGAAAGTGCTTGGAATTCTCTATTCTTTCAGAGTGGTTGTTTTGCATATTTTGAAATCGCCTGTTTACTGTGATCTTATTGCATATATATATATATTTTATATATAATATCTATATATATATATATATATATATTATATATATATTTTATATATATATTTAATGGTCTAAGGATAACCGTGGCCAGTAACACCTACGCTACTCTGAGACGTCTCTCACTACTTCTGCTGCTCCCTTGCAACATTGCACAGCTCCTGGTGACGCACTGAGAGAAGTGTGAAAGTACTTGAGCTAAAGATTTCCACCCCATCATCCCGGTGGCTTGTCCTGCACCCACGCATAGAGTTTTTACGAGGATAGTGAGGCTCAAGTTAGAGTGTGTAGGAAAGAGTGAGATTATTTCCCAGTAAAAGTAGGCCTTGAACAAGGATGTGTGATGTCACCGTGGTTGTTCAGTATATTTATAGATGGGGTTGTAAGAGAAGTAAATGCGAGGGTCTTGGCAAGAGGTGTGGAGTTTAAAGATAAAGAATCACACATAAAGTGGGAGTTGTCACAGTTGCTCTTTGCTGATGACACTGTGCTCTTGGGTGATTCTGAAGAGAAGTTGCAGCGGTTGGTGGATGAATTTGGTAGGGTATGTAAAAGAAGAAAATTGAAAAGGGGGAATTTACAGGGGTAAGGGTTGGGGTTTTAAAAAATTATTTGGGGGATAAAAGGGGGGATTGGAAAAATTTGGGGGAAAAGGGGAAAGGAATTTAGGGAGGGGGGAAAAATTATTGGGGTTTTTGGGAAAGGGGAAATGTAGCTTTAAAATATAAAGAGGATTTGAAAAAGAAATTTTTGGGGAAAAGGTGTACTGTAAATTTGGGTTTTTTTGGGGTGGGGGGAAAAAGGAACGGCCTTGGGGGAAATTGAAAAAAGGGGAATAAAATTGAATATCTTTCCCCAACACCCGGAGGGGTTTGGGACGCATTGGGGAGTTTTTTGGGGACAGGAAAAGGTAATTTAGGGGAATTTCAAGCGGGGGAAGGGGTTAAAAAAAGGGGCGCAAGGGAATTGTTTGTTTCCATTATTGGAAGGGTGGCGGGAGGGGAAATTTTGTTGCCAGAGGGCTGGGGGGAGGGGTTTTTGGGGAGGGGGGGGGAACTTTTGGGTGGGGAAAAGAATGCCAAGGATTTCGTTGATGGGAAAGGGGTTTGGGGAGGGGGTGGGGTCGGGCCGGAGGGAGGGGGTTTTTAAAGGGAATTTTTTGTTTTGGGGGGGGCTTGGACTTAAAAGGGGAAATTGGGGGGGGTGGGGAGGGTTTTTGGGTTAGGGGGGTTTGGGGGAAAAAGGGGGTTTTAATAATTGAGGGTTTTGGGGGGGGGGAAAAAAGGGTTTTTTTTGGAAGGTTTATGGGGGATGGGGGGGGGTTTTTTTATATGGGGGGGGAAAAATTTTTTTAAAAATTGGGGAAGGGGGGTTTGTTAAGTGGGGTTTATAAAGGGTGTTTTGTTTGGAAGGGGTTTTGGGGGTTTTTTGGGGTTAAAGGGGTTTTTTTTTTTTGGGGGGGGGGAAAAAGGGGGAGGGAATAAAAATTTTTAAAGGGGTTTTTTTTTTTTTTTTTTTTTTTTTTTTTTTTTTTTTTTTTTTTTTTATTTTTTAAAAAGGGGGAAAGGAGGGGAAGGGGGGCGAAAAGGAGAGAGTGTGGGGGGGGGGGGGGGGGGGGTTTAGAGAGAAGTGGGGAAATAGCCCCCAATTTGTTTTGGTTTTTGGGGAGAAAAAATTCACACGATGCTCAAAAACCCAAGGAAATAATTAAAAAAGTTCAGCCCCAAAAGGGGGGAGTAAAAATTAAAATTAAGCTCTGGGAACCCACACCATCGTATTTTTTTGGATCCGGTAAAAACCCCTACTCGGGGGGTGCTTATTCTTTGTAGTTTGGGGCCCGGTCTGTGATTGGGAGCGTCGGGTGTTTTTTCGCTCACCTGAGGGGGGCCCAAAACCCAAACTTTGGGTCGAACCTTCGTCTAATCAGTGTTGTTATTAAATTTAAATACCACTCGTTCGGGTTAAAATAGGGACATAAAAACTTTCATATAAATTATATATAAATATATAAATTATATATATATAATATTTATAAAAATATTTATATTTTATACCCACGAACGAGTGGATTGACAATAAAAACAGGGCGACTAAGCCAAGGATTCAAAACCACCCCCAACCCCTTAAAAAAAAGGGCATCCAGCCAAGCAGATTTTTTACCCACCTTTCCAAAAGGACATACTGCTGAATGATGCGGGCCCAAAACCCGGGGGGTTTGACCCCTTGGGCCCTTTTGGGCCTTGCCCCAAAAGGCAACAGAAAAAAAAGAGAAAGAGCAGAACAAACCCCTTTTTTTTCCCGAAGGTGTGGGGTGGCAAAAACGTGCACGAGAAAATCAAAAAAAGTACAGAAACAAAGGACCCAGAAATAAAGAGAATTTCCCCAGAATCAAAAAACGGTATGTACAAAAAAAGGGGGGCCCCAGGGGTTTCTCCCAAAACGTTTATAATAATATATATATATATAATATTTATATATATATAAAATATTTTAAAATAAATTTAATATATATATATATATATATATAAAATATATGCAAAAAAACCCCACTGTAAAAGAGTATTTGAAATTTCAAAGCGCTTTCGCGAAAACTCACATTGTAAAGGGAAATTTTTATTGTATTTTTGCTCCATTTTTGTTAAAAATTTTCGTAGTACAATCTCTTAGTAATTAAATAATCAACTACCTAATTTTTTGTTTTTACTAGTAAACCCAAAATTTTAAACCTTATCAAATTTTCTTATTTACTATTGTTTCTTAAATATTAGCTGAATCGTACTTTTTTCTGCCCCTATTATACCTCATTTTTTTTAAAAAACCCCAAAATTTTAAAAATTACTTACTAAAATTAAAAAATTACCTTTTTTACAAACCCAATTACAATTTACTCTTAACATTTTGGACATCATTTAAAAACCATTGTTTGGTCTAATTACCTTAACCGGGGTTTTTTAAATAAAAATTTACTTTTTTTTAGAGTACTTTTTAAATTACCTTGTACGGGCAAAAAACCCAAGTATAACTACCATTGAAATTTTTGAAAGAACTAAAATTACTTTTTCACTTTTTTTGTAATCATTATTACTTCCCTAAAATTTTTTTTTAAACCCCTTTTTTTACTACCAGTCAATTTTTACTTTTGAACAAAAAAACTTTTTTTTTCTTCCCAAAAATTTTTGTTGCCAAATTTTCAAGTTTGTTTATTAAACCCCCAAAACCCTTTATATTATTTTTTGTACTGTGTCCCGTGTACCTGTTACCTGTGTACCTGTCTACCGGGTCTACCACTTACTATCATATTATAACCAAGCCCATTGCCATTGTTTTTTTTTTTACTTTTAAATCTTTTGGTATTTTAAATTTTTGTGAATTTTTTTTTGCCCAATTTTAAAATTCTATTTTCTACTCTTGATCTTGTCAACAACCTATACCAGACTCAAGTAAATTGAAAGGGACCATTTCAATTTGTATTTTTTTTATTTAGTTTATTTTAAAAAGCCCTTTACTCAAAGTTTGTTTTCATACTTAGTGACTAAATTGTGTGGCAATTAGTGTATATTTCAATTAAAATTATTGTTCAACCCAAAAACTATCTTTTGCAAATATTCCAAAAAATTTCCTCATATATTTTTTTTTCAAATTTTTTTATTATTTTGCTACCTTAATTTTCTTTATTTTTCTTCCCACCAAAATTTAAGTTTTTACTCAAATTTCTTGTAAACAATTATATAAGACCTTATTTGGAAATTTTTTAAAACTGAGAGTCTTTTGCCTTTTTTATATCATTAGTTTTAAACTCAGTTGTACTATAGCTCTTTTCTAGTCAATACATAGCCCAATCCCAAAATTAATTATTTTAAAGACCATAGTGTAATTACTAGTGAGATCGGGTGCTTTTTTTTAATTTGTTTTTTTTATATTATTAGATTAAACCTATTTTGAAACTATAGCTAATTCTACCCTTTTCAATACATGGACTATAAAAAAGTCTTTTATTAGACCTTTGCAATTACAAGTGAAGTCTTTTGCTATTTTTAAATTTGTTTTTTTATTTTAAATTAGTTTATACCAGTTGTACTTTGGCTAAACCCAGCAAAAAAACATAGACAACCCAACCCTCCATTATGGGGTTAGTGATAATCTACATGACCAAAATGTATAGCAATTATTTTCCAAATTTCCCCCCCACACAGATATCAGTACTAAAAAACCCCACAACTAAAGGTTTTAAAATTAACCAAAATTTTTAAAACCTAGAAGTGATTGATCACTTTGGGCCCCGTTTCTAAACCCCCCAAATTAATCTGAAAACACAATAAAAAAACCTTTTGGGAAAGTAACTCCCTTTTAATTACACAGCATCACAAGCCGCAAATCCTAAAAAATGCAAAAAGGGTCTATCATACTTAAAAACCCCATTGGGTTTTTTTAAAAAAACACTTGATGACCCCTGGCACTCCTTGAATCACAAAAGACACCCTTCCCTGATTATTCTTACTGGACCTTGGTTTTAAAAAGCGGGAAAATTTAATAATTATCAAACCCTCTACCGGGATACACAGCAACCCACAACTGGGGACCCAAACCAATTTTGGGGGTGGTATTGCAATCTTTTTACTCAAACCAAAATTTATCTTGTATTAGCCCCCCTTGTTTTTTGGATAAAAGGGGGAAAATTTACTTTTTTTGCAAAATTTTTACTTTTTAAAAAACCCTTTTAAGCCCGCCTTTTTAAAATCGGTCCCTTTTTTACCGGTTTCCCCAAACAAACACCCCAAAATTTCAGTGAAAAAACTAAAGGCACTAATAAAAAAAGGGAAAAATGAATAAGCCCCACCTTCTTTTAGCTGGGGGATTTCAACATAAACCCTTTGGCCTACAGTTTACCCACCCTTGTAACTGATTTCATCAACAATATAAACCCAACCAATTTCTCATACCAACAATAATAAACCCCCAGGCCCACTGAAACAAGTGAACCCAAAAATGACCACATATGGCCCAATATACTAGCCCCCTTAATCAGGGTTTAATAAAGGGGGGACATTTACAGACCACTACCCTACCCCCCTCTTGACAACCCTTTAAAGAAAAAACCACCACTTAATACAAAAAATTTTCTTTTGGGGAAAACCTCCATGACAAAGGCTCAATAAGGAATTTCAAAAGCTGCCTAGAGCTTTTTGACTGGCCTACAAATTCTCCAAGGTCAATGGAAAATTGTGAACTGGACGGACATTTTTTTTAAAAAATTTAAATTAGACAAATACAACAAACATTGCCCATAAAAACGAAACAGTCACAAAAAAAGGGTTGGTTGCCCGGGCAAACCCAAGCCCCATTTTTAAAATCCATTAAATAAAAACACCAATATAAAAAGGCTAAATAGACGGGGTTTAAATCCCAAAAAGTTTTTTTTAAAAAACACTATTAAACAGTCCTCCCCCAAAAGTAATAAAGAAACCCAAACAACTAAACAATCCAGTAATTCACTGAAAAAGAGGGGATATAAGAAAGACCTGGAAAAAAACTCTCTCAGATTCAAGGGGCCCCCAAACTGAAAAAAAACAAGAATAAGCCCTAACTAAACCTAATGAAACACCACTGCATCCCACTGACACAGTAACAAGTTAAAAAGACTTTTTTTCCCCCTAGGTTTAATCTCGCCAATAAAAAACCCCGGCACCAAAGCCCTGCCGGGGACTACCCAGATGGGAATTTTCCCAAATTCCTTTTTATCTTGCTCCCAAATGAGCCCTTTGGGAAATCACCCGGGTTATAAAGTCCTTAAAAATAACTCAGGGAAAACCGTCCCCATGTCCCACCAATTTATTTTCAAAGAGCGGCCCATGTCCCCCCGCATTTCTATCCATTACTTTTTTAAAAAATCACTAGAAAATAGCAAACCCTTTCCCCAAACTAATCAAGACGGCAAGGGTTTTTACCCAAAACATAAAGGTGGTGACCCTTAAAAGATTTTTTAAAAAACTATAAAAGGGCCCAATTTTCAAACTTAACCCCTTGCTATCCAAATCTTTGAGAAAAATCGTGCACGGGGACTAATTATTTTTTATTGGGACAAAAAAATTTCCAACCCCTGCCAATTTGGATTTTAGGAAAAAAAAAGCACTAAAGATTCAATCCCTTAAAAAATTTTAGATCGCTTTTTTACAGGGGAAAAATTTAAAAAGGGGAAAATCCACTAAGGGAAATTTTTTTTGACCTAAGAAAAAATTTTACAAAAGTTACCACGGCATCCTACCCCAAAAATTGACCATTAAGGTATAAAAGGCCAAAGCGCTGCATATTTCCCAAAACTTACCTTACTGATAGGGATCCGTAACACCATTTAAAAACACAGCATCAAAAACACAAACCCCTTTTATTTCTTTGGGGTTCCGCAGGGAAGTGGGCCATGGTCCCCCCCGGGTCTTCCTCATTTAACCCAAATTTTTTTAAAATTTTACTCCGAAAGTTTCCTTAACACTTTAAACCCCCTTTCCCTTTTTGACGACACGAATTTAAAGTATCTTACCCTAATCGGCACCCTCAACACCCTTGTTAAAAGAGGTGTGATCAAAATTTTCGACTTGGATGATGTTTGCAACCCCCCGAAAAGGTTTCAAATTATTATGGGATATTTTATAATTATTAAAATTTTTTTATTTAAATTTTTTTATTGCTTATATTTGCGATAATAAACTAAATCGAAAAAATTTTTGGGTTTATAAATTTTTTAAAAAGACGTAAAAATTTCCTTTTTTAGGTAGGAAAAAAAACATATTATGTGCTCATTCCCAAAACCCTTTGGGGTTGTTTAAATACCCTTTTTTTTTTCGCTTGCTGCTTGGTTTTTTTTTGCCCGGGTTCTTGTGGGCCCACTGGGTGTCCACGGAGTAACACGTTATCGAGGGGAGGGGGGTGTCCCCCACCTCCCTTTAAGTATTCAGTTGGTCTAGCTCTCTTCGTGGTTGAACAGATTGGGCTGTCTCATATTTTTGTTAAATTCTTTTAGAACCCCTTTTTCCAGAACATTGTATAGACTTAGAATTTTCGACGTTGTTAAACCCAGGTTGTGGTCTCATAGACACTCTGAACATCTCAGGTTTCCCGAGCATAGCTTCTGACTTAATTTGTACTGGTTTCGGGGGTTATCACAGTCGGGGATTTTCTTTTGCGAACTTAGATTCACAGTATTGGGAAGTTTTGTAACTTTTGGGGGAGGATCTGCAGATGGGCCCTACTTTGTGTGTTTTTATTTCCCCCTTGTTCCTGATTCTGTTGCAGTTGCTTTTTGTATTGCTATTGGGGTTTAGATTCTTTTTGTTGTTCAACAGACTGTTCTGGTTGCAAGTCGGTCAGAATTTTGTTTTTGTGAGGGCTTTGTCATACTTGTTTTTAAACTAGTCGAGTCTTTAGACATGCGAAAAACTTAAAAGCACTTACAACCCCTACATACTTTACATAATTTGGGAATATCTTATTTTAAAGTTAATGTACCAGACTTAAAATTAAGAAATTTTAAATGTGATATGTTTGGGTTTTAGCACAATTAAAATTGAAATCGAGAAATTGGGGTTTGTTGATTTTTGTTAATTTAATTTTAAAATTTTAAATTTTAAATTTTATAATATAAACCCTAGACTTTTCAAATTTTAAATTTAAAATTTTTAATTTTCTACTTAGGCCAACCCGTTGTAATCCCCGAAACACTATTGAATCATACTGAATTCTAATTTGGGTAATTGGGCAAGGATACTGACTAATTGTTACAAAACCCAGTAACCGTGGGGTGCAGAAGGGCAGTCCTTTCTAGTATTCCCCTGGGGGGATTCTAAGCTTTTGAAAAACGCGTTTTTTGTAAAGGGTGACAAACCCAAAAGTACGCTTTAAACTGACCAAAAAACCCACTACATTATGTTTGGAAACAAGCAGGAGAAGCCAAAAAAAAATTAAATCGACAACACTTAATTGCCCCGGGATAAAAGAGGGGAAATTTCCCAGGCCTATAACCCCGACAACAACCTGAACTTTTGGCACCCAAATCCAACACCCTAACCAAAAAAATATCCAAAAAGGTTTTGGGAAAAACCCCCCAAGATCGATACTAAAGTGCCGCAAAAATGCCCTTTCTCACACTAAAAACCCTTCACTTATTTAATTTTTCCAACCTTTACCTTTGTACTGTTCTTGGGGTTCACGCAGAACCCCACCTTTTAAAACCAATAATAAACCCCAAAAAAAAGCCGCAGTAAGAATTAAACAAATAAAACCCCACCTTGGCAACACCCCCCCCCCCCCCCTCTTTATAGACTAAACTTTTCTCCCCGTTTAGTACATCCACACTTACTACTTGCAATCTCATCTACAGGGGCCTTTAAAATTCCCAAAAATTTAAACCCTTTACCTAAAACGCTTTTTTGATAGTTGCACAGAACCCCCAAGGGACAAAAAACCAGACACAAACATCTCTAAAAAAATTCCCCGGGGCCGACTAAAAACCTTTTAAAAAAAATTTAACGTATGTCAAAGGCCCTAAAAACTGGAAAACCCTTCCCCGAGAACTCTAGAAATCCAAAAAAACCCCCAACCCCTCACCTTCAAAACTAAACCCTCAGGAAAAAATCCCTTAAATTTCCCCGATTTCACCCCGTCAACTAAATAAAACCCAAAACCCACCGGTGGGTTAAAAACTTACACTCACCCCACCCCAATTTTTCCATAAACAGAAAATCAATCTCAATCTCAAAATAATTAAAAATTTTTCTGTCCTAAGTTTTGGCCCTTTATCCCCCAAAACGAAAAATATGGGTTTTGTGCCAAAACAAAAGCATTCACATTGCTAAACTACAAACTAGTATTTAAAAACCCCTTTGCCCTTTAAAACCAAATTACCTAAAAATTTTGTAATATTTTAAAAATTTTAAAATTTAATTTAAAAAAGGCCCCAAAAAGCCCAGCCATGGGAAAAGGGGTTTAGTGGTACACTCTTTAAAAAAAATTTTTCTAAAGAAAAACCCCACAAAAACCAAATTCTGTAAAACTCAGCATTATAATCCTTTGAGAAAAAAAAATTTTTAATTGAAATTTAATTTAACTATGATAAAAAATTTCCCTTACAAAGTGAGTAGTTTACAAAAAACGCTTGGAATTTCACTACTCTTTCACAGTGGTTTTTTTGCAAATTTTAAAATCAACGTTTTTCTGGATCTTATTGAATATTTATAAATATTATAAATTTTCATATATATATATAAATATTTATATTAAAATATATTTTAAAAATTTAAGTTGTGAGTGGTGTGTTTTTGTGTACTCAAAAAAATTTTACTCCCCCTAATTGTGGTTTGCAAAGGGGTTTGAGACTCAGCCCTGGCCCCGCCTCTTCACTGATCGAAATGGATCCCTCTCCTCCCCCTCTGCTTCCCGAGCATTGGGCATACCTCTTTTTAAAAAATATGTATGGTTCCTGCCTCCCCACTTCACACTTTCTTTGGTATTTCCCCTTTCTGACAACTCTATTTAATGAGGAAAAACTTTCCCAACGTCCCTGTGACCCCGTCGAGTCTTCACTTCCGTTGTGACCCCCTTTTCCCTGTGTCCCCTTTTCTGGGAAAATCCTATCTCTGTCCACCTTGTTTTCCCCGCAGTATCTTGGAAAGTGTTATCATGGGCTTTTTCCCCGACCCCTTTTGTCCTTTAGTTCGTCAGGTTTCCCATTTCCCTTTAAACCTTTTTCCCCGTACGACATTTCCCTTTAGCTCTGGGACTACCCCCTTTTTGCAAAAACCCTTTTTCTTTTTCTAAATTCTTTACGTGCTTGACCAGGTGTGGGTTCCAGACTGGTGCTGCAAATCCAGTATGTTGTGTGGGGTGTGTGTGTGTGTGTGTGTACTACCTTTTTGGGACTCACCTTTGTGGTTTTCAGGGGGGGCGAGTCAAAAGCTCCCGGGCCCCCCCTCTTCGCTGTTTTCTACTAGGGCCCCTCTCCCCCCTTCCCCATGGGGCTCTTTCATACCTCGCCTTTAAAAATTTTAAAGGGTTCCTGCCCCCACCCTCACTTTTTTAGGCTATTCCATGTGTGTGTGTGGGGTGTGTGTTGTTGTGTGTGTGTGTGTGTGTTGAATGTTGTGTGTTTTAAAGTGGGGTGTGTGTGTTGTGGTGTGGGTGTGGGGAATGTTTTTGGGGAATGTGTTGTGGGGTGTGTGGTTGTGAATGGTTTTGTGTGTTTGTGGGAGGTTTCCCGCCCAATATTAAAAAATTTCGAACTTGGCTTAAATTGCCACGCTTTTTCTTGCCTTAAGATAAGCGAAAATTTGTTTTTGCAATAATTTCCCCCAAAAACATTTTTGAAAACCTTTAAAGAAAATAAAAATTCCAATGTGTTTGGTTTTTTATTAAATTTTTTGTGAAAGTGGCTAAAAATATTTAGTTGGATTTGGGAAAAAAAAAATTGCGCTTGTATAATAAGATTAGGGGAAGTTTTCTAAGATTCTTTTTGGGTAAAAATTAATTTAATTTTTTCTTTTAAAATTAAAAGAAAAAAGATATATCTTGCAAAGTTTAAGAGAAAATTTTTTGACTTAATTTTAAAAAGAGGGTTTTTGCTAATTGACCCATTTTCCTATTAACACGACATTATAAATATATATATATATATAATTATATATAAAATAAATAAATATATATATATATATATATAAATAAATAATGGGGTGTGTGGTGTGTGTTTGGGGTTGCGTGGGGTTTGGTGCGGGTGCGTGTGTGGGGGTGTGTGTAGTGTGTGTGTTGTTTGGTGTGGGGTTTTGTGTGTGTGTGTTTGTTTTGGGGGTGTGAGTGTGTGGGGGTGTGTATGTGTGGTGTAAGTGTGGGTTTTATGTGTGTGTGTGTGTGTGTGTGTGTGTGTGTTTTAAGACCAGTGAATGCCATCACTCAATCAGGAATCATTGATTCCTCAGCTCAATTACGTAGGTAATGCTTTTCATGACTACATGCTTATGGTCATTACATGAATCAGTTCACTTGATGCAATAAAGAGAAGGAAGTGAAGTGTAGATTACAGTGTGAATGTGCTGATCAAACATCGTTACCTCTGACTCACACATATTGACTTTCTCAAAGACACGGGTAAATGACTCTATTTTTGAATCGGGTAATGTAATCGTTATTCGTATAAAGAAGAGAACGATGGCTAGCAACAACTTTCCAACATAACTTTTCTCAATCACTGACAAAATTTGTCAATTAAAAAACTGATAATATTGTTACTATTACTCTCTGTTACGTGGCAATAAATATAATTTCAGAATTGTTAAACCTCTTACCTATGTGTTAATAATCTCTCTGTGTGATTACATAAGATTTTTTTTTATTAACACACTGGCCGGCTCCCACCAAGGCAGGGTGGCCCGAAAAAGAAAAACTTTCTCCATCATTCACTGCATCACTGTCTTGCCAGAAGGGTGCTTTACACTACAGTTTTTAAACTGCAACATTAACACCCCTATTTAATACTCATATTTAACAATGCTGATTCTCTTGCCTGCGAACTACACCCAGAACTTCTGACAGATTTTCTTGTACTGCGCATTTTTAGCATCAACTTATCCTGGGTGAATCTCCTTAAGTCAGTTCTTTGGGAAGCTGTTTAATGAAGCAACTTGTCAGTTTTTCTAATTATTTATCTAATTTCTTGTCAGACAGTATCATTTTGGGAATTCTTCACATGTCTGAACCTATATTCATGACCTACTTCCACCTGTGAATTTGTCCAAGGTGACACCGCCTACGACTCTTTCACTTCACCTTTCAGCAGTATATAAGCTCCTTCGCGTCTATGATGTATTCTTGTTAAGATTGGTGGAGTGATTACATCGGCTCTAGGCTGAGGGACTGATTACCTCTTGGCCTTCATCATTCTTCTTCGTATTGGACTGATGAAGCCACTGTGTGGCGAAACGATTCCACAGAAAAGATACCCAAGTGTTGTACATGTGTTCAATATATCCAGCTATCGTTCTAAGTATTATTTATCTGCACTTAAGGGGTCTCCACCGCTCTATGTTCCATATCATACAATGTCAACTTGAAAAATTAA
>NC_069459.1:33212664-33271081 GCF_026875155.1 Cherax quadricarinatus
TGGAAAAAAGGGGAGAGGTTTTTAAGGGGAAAGGGGGAAAATAATGTAAAAAGAGAGCAAATGAGAGAGGGGGGTGAGAAGTTTTCAACAAATTTTGTTGAAAAAAAGGGAAAAAGTTTTGGAGTGAGATTAACAAGTTAAGGAAGCCTAGAGAACAAATGGATTTGTCAGTTGAAAATAGGAGAGGAGACTTATTAAATGGAGAGTTAGAGGTATTGGGAAGATGGAGGGAATATTTTGACGAATTGTTAAATGTTGATGAAGATAGGAAGCTGTGAATTTCGTGTATAGGGCAAGGAGGAATAACATCTTGTAGGAGTGAGGAAGAGCCAGTTGTGAGTGTGTGGGAAGTTCGTGAGGCAGTAGGTAAAATGAAAGAGGGTAAGGCAGCTGGGATTGATGGGATAAAGATAGAAATGTTAAAAGCAGGTGGGGATAAGTTTTCGAGTGGTTGGTGCAATTATTTAATAAATGTATGGAATAGGGTAAGGTACCTAGGGATTGGCAGAGAGCATGCATAGTTCCTTTGTATAAAGGCAAAGGGGACAAAAGAGAGTGCAAAAATTATAGGGGGATAAGTCGTTGAGAATACCTGGTAAAGTGTATGGTAGAGTTATTATTGAAAGAATTAAGAGTAAGACGGAGAATAGGATAGCAGATGAACAAGGAGGCTTTAGGAAAGGTAGGGGGTGTGTGACAGGTGTTTACAGTGAAACATATAAGTGAACAGTATTAGATAAGGCTAAAGAGGTCTTTGTGGCACTTATGGATTTGGAAAAGGCGTATGACAGGGTGGATAGGGAGGCAATGTGGCAGATGTTGCAGGTGTATGGTGTAGGAGGTAGGTTACTGAAAGCAGTTGAAGAGTTTTTACGAGGATAGTGAGGCTCAAGTTAGAGTATGTAGGAAAGAGGGAAATTATTTCCCAGTAAAAGTAGGCCTTAGACAAGGATGTGTAATGTCACCCTGGTTGTTTAATAAATTTATAGATGGGGTTGTAAGAGAAGTAAATGCGAGGGTCTTGGCAAGAGGCGTGGAGTTAAAAGATAAAGAATCACACATAAAGTGGGAGTTGTCACAGTTGCTCTTTGCTGATGACACTGTGCTCTTGGGAGATTCTGAAGAGAAGTTGCAGACATTGGTGGGTGAATTCGGTAGGGTGTGCAAAAGTAGAAAATTAAAAGTGAATACAGGAAAGAGTAAGGTAATGAGGATAAAATGATTAGGTGATGAAAGATTGGATATCAGATTGGAGGGAGAGAGTATGGAGGAGGTGAATGTATTCAGATATTTGGGAGTGGATGTGTCAGCGGATGGGTCTATGAATGATGAGGTGAATCATAGAATTGATGAGGGGAAAAGGGTGAGTGGTGCACTTAGGAGTCTGTGGAGACAAAGAACTTTGTCCTTGGAAACAAAGAGGGGAATGTATGAGAGTATAGTTTTACCAACGCCTTATATGGGTGTGAAGCATGGGTGATGAATGTTGCAGCGAGGAGAAGCAGGAGGCAGTGGAGATGTCATGTCTGAGGTCAATGTGTGGTGTGAATATAATGCAGAGAATTTGTGGGTTTGGGAAGTTAGAGGAGGTGCGGGATTACCAAAACTGTTTGTCCAGTGGGCTGAGGAAGGGGTTGTTGAGGTGGTTCGGACTTTGATGAGAGAATGGAGCGAAACAGTGTGACTTCAAGAGTCTGTAGTGGAAAAGGAAGGCGGAATGGGGTCGGCCTTGGAAAGGTTGGAGGGAGGGGTAAAGGGGGTTTTGGTGTGCGAGGAGCTTGGACTTCCAGCAGGCAGCGTGAGCGTGTTTGATGGGAGTGAATGGAGACAAATGTTTTTTTAAAACTTAACGTGCTGTTGGAGTGTGAGCAAAGTAACATTTAAAGAAGGGAATCAGGGAAGGGCCCGGCAGGCCGGGCTTGAGTCCTGGGAGATGGGAAGTACAGTGCCGCACTCTGAAGGAGAGGTGTTAATGTTGCAGTTTAAAAAAATGTAGTGTAAAGCACCCTTCTGGCAAAAACAGTGATGGAATGAATGATGGTGAAAGTTTTTTTTTTTTCGGGCCACCCCCGCTTTGGTGGGGAAACGGCCAGTTTTGATAATAATAAAAAATTATATATATATATATATATATATATATTTATATATAAAATATTATATATATATATATATATATATTTTATATATATATGTATATGCAAAACAACCACTGTGAAAGAATAGCGAAATTCCAAGCGCTTTCGTGACTTCTCACATTATCACAGTTGCTTGATAATGTGAGACGTTACGAAAGCGCTTAGAATTTAACCATGCTTTTGCAGTGGTTGTTTTGCATGTATACCACCTGTTTACTATGTTATCAACGATCTGTTTCCTGTTTCAGGTACTGTTGGACAAGCCTCGCCAGTTAGACTTAGGCTGTATCATGTCTTAACTGTCCCTCGGACGGTTAACTTAAACCCCTGTATTAATTATTTTAAATTTTTCACTGTATCAGTGGGTAATAATATATTATTGTTAATGGGTAATATTATTAACCGTCAGAGGGTAAGATACGTCAATATTTAACGGAACAAATTATTTGTTGGGAAAGGATAAGGAAGAAGTTATTAGCTTATTATTAACATGTAATATAAGAGAGCAAGATCTTAGAGTTAAAAGATCTCAGTTATCCATTAATAATCTCTCAGGAGACAGTTAGGGTGTTCACAAAACTTACAGAAATTGTTATATCATTTTCTCGTCAGTCAAAAAATTGACTTCATGTAAAATGTTAATGTTTTCACATTTTTAAATGTTTTCCGACGTTAATAGTTTCTTTTTCACTTTCAGGACATTTAGGAGTCGAAGCAGCGAACCGAGACGATCACTGTAACACTACACAGTTAATCAAGACTGAGTTATGACGCCACAATCAAGACTGAGTTATGACGCCACAATCAAGACTGAGTTATGACGCCACAATCAAGACTGAGTTATGACGCCACAATCAAGACTGAGTTATGACGCCACATATCTGGCAGTCAGAAACAAATGATCGACGTGGCAGTAGACTGTTGTTGTTATCTGGTCCTGAGGAAGGACTCCAGTCAGCAGTATTTTTAGTGACAACAGAAACTAATTAATTGAATTTAAAGACCATACACTTCACGTGGGTCATTAAGGATACACCATATCTTTTCACAGCTAGTCAGTGATACTTTAATCATAGATACTGGCCTAGTAGGATTAAAGTATTTAAATATTTACATTCCCAGATATACTTCCCCTCTGAGTCTACACTAACTAGTATCTTCAGTTCCTACATATCAAGAATAACATAATCATAAGTATATATGCAAAGTACTCTGATTAACTGTACAATACCACATACCAGCCTCTGTCTGGTAATACCAAATACCAGCCCCTGTCTGATACCACATACGAGCCCCTGTCTGATAATACTACATTCCTTTCCTTGTCTGGTAATACTGCATGCCAGCCCCTGTCTGGTAACATTACTTATCAGCCCCCGTCTGTAATACCACATACCAACCCCTGTCTATCCTTGTTTGAGTAACGTCATCCCTAATTCCTTAAACAACAACACCGAGAATAGTGACATCACCACCACAACAGCCAGCAACACTGGGAATAGTGACATCAATCCCCACCCCAACAACCAGCAACACTGGGAATAGTGACATCACCCACCACTACCATAGAAACAAGCAAAACTGTGAGTAGTGACATCATTCACCACTACAGCAACAAGCAGCTCTTGTAATAGTGACATCACCCACCACCACAGCAACCAGCAGCACTTGGATAAGTGACATCACCCACCAGTTTACCAACTAGCAACACAGTTAAAAGTGACTTCACCCATGAACTGAGCAGCCAACAACACTGCGACAAGTGACATCATCCGCCAACCCACAAACCAGCAGTTCTGTGAGGAGTGACATCAATACTGATAACTCGGAATAAATACAAGTAGAGGAAGACTGTGCAGTTGGTGGGTTAGGCTGTGCAGTTGGTGGGTTAGGCTGTGCAGTTGGTGGGTTAGGCTGTGCAGTTGGTGGAGAAGGTTGTACAGTTGGTGGATAAGGCTGTGCGGTTGGTGGGGAAGGTTGTGGAGACCAACAGGTGTGTGAGGAGGACAGGTGATATGGTAGGGGCCGGAGGTTGCAGTGGGGCGGCTCCCCTGGGTTTCGGGTCACTGGGAGCAGGCACAGTGAGGATCCTGGTGGGAGCTCTCGTCACCTTCGTCCTCGTCATCGTCATCAGCCTCGTCGGCTTCTGGCAGGCAGGTTAGTAACACTAATGCTTCTCTCTGTCTCTGTCTCTCTCTTCCTTCCCTTTCCTAAGACCCACTTTCCTAGCTTCTTGCTACTAAACTCATGTATCGCACTTAATTTTTATTTCTTTCAATCCCTCTTTCCTACCTTTGTTTTGTCTTGTGTGTCACTATTTCTAATTTCTGTTACGAACACAGGTATAGATGACACAGGTATAGATATGACACAGGTATGACAAATGTTAAAAGTAGTTTTATGAGTTGCTGAATATTTCCATCATTAATATTGAGTGTGTTCAACAGAGCACCAGTGTAGGTAGATATCAAGCTTATAATTAAAGTAATAAGAGAGAGAGAACATTTTGAGAGAACTGAGTGTACTCACTGCGATTGATTCATAAATTCATACAACACCAGGATGCGTAATTAGCCAAAGCTAATGAGGGATTGTCCTCTCGTTCACAGTGTAAGTATAACGATAGGTAGTATGGAAGTCATCCCCCTCACCCTGATTGGTTGACGTTTATAACAGGCAGTCAGTCACTGCACAGTTGTGGGGCTCTGTCAACTACTTGGCCATAACTCATAGCTTGGCTGTTTAAAGAGGAAATGTATGGAGTATTGTGTGATGCTCATTGAATAAATGTAATGCACACGACTCTCCCAGAGCACTGTTACAGTTCGGGTTTAATTGCAGTGTTGTGGAGAATCTTATTCGAATTTCCAGACATGAAAACCTTTTCCCAGTAGGGGGAGCTGGGAGAGAAGAGACGACGCCTGTTGAGTTACCACTTTCTTTGTATACTCTTAATTTGTAAGACTTAGCCTGGCAACGATGCCTCCACAGGTTAATGTATTATACGCAACTGATATGCATTTAATCTAAGTTAGTGTTAGATTTAATTTAGCTTAATAACCTACAACACCTCACATCCTTCACAATGAGCCGTAGGCACCTACAGCCAGTTTGAGTGGCCTCGGGGGTGTGCAGTGCGCCTACCGGTGAGTCACATGACAAGCCTCGTATAAGGATAACTTACTAACTTAACCGAACCAGACAGTTGATGCCCAGGTATTTCTTCGGCGTACCCACAGCACCCTACCACGTGAGTATTTCTGAGAGTAGTGAATGTATTCGTGTACTGGGCTCACGTGCAAAGGGGTAACCATTACCTTCACCAGAGATCTGCCATTGCAACTATCAGCTCACACCACTCACTGTGTAGCAAGGACGTACGTACATATTAATTCAGGTATCTAGGGATGAAGCGGCAGGTTCCTAGTCTGAACAACACACAGACTGAATAAGGATCACAAACCAATCAGTCATAAACATATTACTAATATCTAGTCTAAACAGCTTTGGTCCTTTCAGAACCGGATGTGGTTCTATACTGGACCCACAGAACCACTAGGAATCTAGATATCGCCAGTGACTAGGGGTAATATCGCCATTAGGCGATTGGTCCTTGGTTATTTACCATTAAACACACCTATAGACACTCAACTGTGCTCTTTGTACAGTGGGGGTGACATGTTACACGTTACATTGCCAGTAACAGTTACAACAGTTGACTAAACTACTACTAGTGAACTACACTTCACCTTCCAACAGTATATAAGTCTCCATACTGGTGCTTAAACTTCACACTGTTCCAGACTATGGTGCAAAACTTTTCTCCAGGCTGAGGGACTGACCACCTCAAAACTACGTCTTCATGGATGATGGACTGATTACATCGTCTTCGCATCTCTACTGCTCCTGCTGAACTCTTCTGTACTCGACTGAAGAAGCCTGCTGTGTAGGCGAAAACTTTAGAATAAAGATACCTTATTAGAATAAGTCAAGCACGGAAGCAGCCTTTCATCACGAGGTCGATTAATTCTTGCGAGATACTTGCTCCAGGGTAATCCAGGCAATTACTTGGAGTTGAGGCTACCTTAAGTCTGCTGGAGACGAGGCAACGAGGCTACATCGATACATATGAGCAGTTCCAAGACCTGCTCATGAGCTCAGAAGACGGTATTGAACTCACTGAAGTTCAGGAACGGTATGCTGAAAGGGAGGAATATCTCCTGGCGTTCACTTGTCGCATTAAACGAGTACGTACCTGGAGAGTATACCTGGAGAGTATACCTGGAGAAGGACTCGCGGATAAGTGCCCCCGCAAAGGGACAGAACTAGTCCTGTTACCTCTATTACCTCCTCCCAGGGGCCATTAACCCATGTTCAGGATTTCGAGAAATTTCTGGCGAGTTTCCGGTCGAAAATTGACGATCGGGCCAACATCGACAATCTCACTAAGTTTAATTACTTGAGAATTTAGTTGAGAGGCAAGAATTACGAACTTATCAACGGTCTTAATATTACTGGTGCTAATTACTAGCACGCCTTTCAGGCCCTAGAACTTAATTACTGTGATGAGCGTAGGATCACTGCCAAACACGTCTACAGGCTGGTTGATCTTACCTCTCCCTCAGTCTGGTTGATCTCACTCCTCCCTCAGAGACTGGTTGACCTCACCCCCCCCTAGACTGGTTGACTCCCCCCTCCTCAGTCTGGTTGATCTCACCCCTCCCTCAGACTGGTTGATCTCACCCTCCCTCAGACTGGTTGATCTCACCCCTCCCTCAGACTGGTTGATCTCACCCCCCCCTCGGGATGGTTGATCTAACCCTCCCTCAGACTGGTTGTATCTCCCCTCCCTCAGACTGGTGATCTCACCCTCCCTCAGACGGGTTGATCTCACCCTCCCTCAGATTGGGTTGATTCCCCTCCCTCAGGGGACCAAAGTGTTGATCTCACCCTCCCTCAGACTGGTTGATCTCACCCTCCTCAGAGGGTTGATCTCACCCTCCCTAAGACGGGTTATCTCACCCCCCTCAGACTGGTTGATCTCACCCCCCCCTCAGATGGTTGACTCCCCCTTCCTCAGACTGGTTGACCTCACCCTCCCTCAGACTGGTTGATCTCACCCCTCCCAGACTGGTTGATCTCACCCCTCCCTCAGACTGGTTGACCTCACCCTCCCTCAGACTGGTTGACCTCACCCTCCCAAGACTGGTTGATCTCACCCTCCCTCAGACTGGTTGACTCACCCTCCCTCAGACTGGTTGACCTCACCCCTCCCTCAGATGGTTGATCTCACCCCCCCCTCAGATGGTTGATCTCACCCTCCCTCAGATGGTTGACCTCACCCCCCCCTCAGACTGGTTGATCTCACCTCCCTCAGACTGGTTGATCTCACCCCCCTCAGACTGGTTGATCTCACCCTCCCTCGGGACTGGTTGATCTACCCTCCCTCAGACTGGTTGACTCACCCCTCCCTAATGGTTATCTCACCCTCCTCAGACTGGTTGACCTCACCCCTCCTCAGACGGGTTTTGACTCCCCCCTCCCTCAGACTGGTTGATCTCACCCTCCCTCGACTGGTTGATCTCCCCCCTTTCAGACTGTTGATCTCACCCCTCCCTCGGGACTGGTTGATCTCACCCTCCCTCAGAATGGTTGATTCACCCCTCCCTCAGACTGGTTAAACTCCCCCCTCTCAGACGGTTGATCTACCCCCCCTCAGACTGGTTGATCTCACCCCTCCCTCAGATGGTTGATCTCCCTTCCTTAAATGGTTGATCTCACCCCTCCTCAGATGGTTGATCTAACCCTCCCTCAGATGGTTGATCTCACCCCCCTCAGACTGGTTGATCTCACCCTCCCTCAAAATGGTTGATCTCACCCCTCCTCAGCTGGTTGATCTTACCCTCCCTCAGTTGGTTGATCTCCCCCTCCTCGTGAGATCCCCCCCAGTTGGTTGATCTCCCCCCTTTCCCTCAGACTGGTTGACCCCACCCTCCCTCAGACTGGTTGACCTCCCCCCTCCTCGGACTGGTTGATCTCACCCTTCTTGACTGGTTGATCTCACCCTCCCTCAGACTGGTTGATCTCACCCTCCCTCAGACTGGTTGATCTCACCCCTCCTCAGATGGTTGATCTCACCCCTCCTCGATGGTTGACCTCACCCCCCTCAGACTGGTTGATCTCACCCCCTCTGACTGGTTGATCTCACCCTCCCTCAGACTGGTTGATCTCCCCCTCCCTCAGACTGGTTGATCTAAACCTCCCTCAGACTGGTTGATCTCACCCTCCCTCAGATGGTTGATCTCCACCCTCCCTCAGACTGGTTGATCTCACCCTCCTCAGACTGGTTGATCTCACCCCTCCTCAGATGGTTATCTCACCCCCCCCTCAGATGGTTGATCTCCCCCCTCCCTCAGACTGGTTGATCTCACCCTCCTCAGACTGGTTGATCTCACCCTCCCTCAGATGGTTGATCTCACCTCATCAGACTAGGTTGATACTCACCCTCCGTGACTGGTTGATCTCAGCCTCCTCAGAGGTTGAGTCTCATCCCTCCCTCAGACTGGTTGATCTCACCCTCCCTCAGACTGGTTGATTTCACCCTCGCCTCAGACTGTTGATCTCACCCTCCCTCAGACTGGTTGATCTCACCCTCCCTCAGGACTGGTTATCTCACCCTCCTCAGACTGGTTGATCTACCTTCCCTCAGACTGGTGGATCTAACTCCTCCCTAGACTGTTGATCTCACCCTACTCTCAGACTGGTTGATCTCACCCTCCCTCGGACTGGTTAGACTCACCCCTCCCTCTGAGATGGTTGATCTCACCCCTCCCTCAGACTGGTTGATCTCACCCTCCCTCAGACTGGTTGATCTCAACCCTCCCTCTGACTGGTTGACTCACCCTCCTCAGACTGGGTTGACTCACCCCTCCCTCAGACTGGTTGATCTCACCCCTCCCTCAGATGGTTGACCTCACCCTCCCTCAGACTGGTTGACTCACCCTCCTCAGACTGGTTGATCTCACCCTCCCTCAGACTGGTTGATCTCACCCTCCATCAGACTGGTTGATCTCACCCCTCCTCAGACTGGTTGATCTCCCGCCCTCAGACTGGTTGATCTCACCCCTCCCTCAGACTGGTTGATCTCACCACTCCTCAGACTGGTTGATCTCACCCTCCCTCAGACTGGTTGACATCACCCTCCCTCAATGGTTGATCTCACCCCTCCCTCAGACTGGTTGATCTCACCCTCCCTCAGACTGGTTGATCTCACCCCTCCCTCAGACTGGTTGATTCTCCCCCCTCTACCTCAGACTGGTTGATCTCACCCTCCCTCAGACTGGTTGATCTCACCCTCCTCAGACTGGTTGATCTCACCCTCCCTCAGACTGGTTGATCTCACCCCTCCCTCAGGACGGTTGATCTCACCCTCCCTCAGACTGGTTGATCTCACCCTCCTCAGACTGGTTGATCTCACCCTCCCTCAGACTGGTTGATCTCACCCCTCCTCAGACTGGTTGATCTCACCCTCCCTCAGACTGGTAGATCTCACCCCTCCCTCAGACTGGTTGATCTCACCCCTCCCTCGAGACTGGTTGATCTCACCCCTCCTCAGACTGGTTGATTCACCTCCCTCCTCGGTTAGTCCACTCCTCAGTGGTTGATCTCACCCCTCCCTCAGACTGGTTGATCTCACCTCCCTCAGACTGGTTGACCTCACCCCTCCCTCAGACTGGTTGATCTCACCCTCCCTCAGACTGGTTGATCTCACCCCTCCCTCAGACTGGTTGATCTCACCCCTCCCTCAGACTGGTTGATCTCACCCTCCCTCAGACTGGTTGATCTCACCCCTCCTCAGACTGGTTGATCTCACCCTCCCTCAGACTGGTTGATCTCACCCTCCCTCAGACTGGTTGATCTCACCCTCCCTCAGACTGGTTGATCTCACCCCTCCCTCAGACTGGTTGATCTCACCCCTCCCTCAGACTGGTTGATCTCACCCCTCCCTCAGACTGGTTGATCTCACCCCTCCCTCAGACTGGTTGATCTCACCCCTCCCTCAGACTGGTTGATCTCACCCTCCCTCAGACTGGTTGATCTCACCCCTCCCTCAGACTGGTTGATCTCACCCTCCCTCAGACTGGTTGATCTCACCCCTCCTCAGACTGGTGATCTCACCCTCCCTCAGACTGGTTGATCTCACCCTCCTCAGACTGGTTGATCTCACCCTCCTCAGACTGGTTGATCTCACCCTCCCTCAGACTGGTTGATCTCACCCTCCCTCAGACTGGTTGATCTCACCCTCCCTCAGACTGGTTGATCTCACCCTCCCTCAGACTGGTTGATCTCACCCCTCCCTCAGACTGGTTGATCTCACCCTCCCTCAGACTGGTTGATCTCACCCTCCTCAGACTGGTTGATCTCACCCTCCCTCAGACTGGTTGATCTCACCCTCCCTCAGACTGGTTGATCTCACCCTCCCTCAGACTGGTTGATCTCACCCTCCTCAGACTGGTTGATCTCACCTCTCTCAGAACTGGTTGATCTCACCCTCCCTCAGACTGGTTGATCTCACCCCTCCCTCAGACTGGTTGATCTCACCCTCCCTCAGACTGGTTGATCTCACCCTCCCTCAGACTGGTTGATCTCACCCCTCCCTCAGACTGGTTGATCTCACCCCTCCCTCAGACTGGTTGATCTCACCCCTCCCTCAGACTGGTTGATCTCACCCTCCCTCAGACTGGTTGATCTCACCCTCCCTCAGATGGTTGATCTCACCCCTCCCTCAGATGGTTGATCTCACCCTCCCTCAGACTGGTTGATCTCACCCTCCCTCAGACTGGTTGATCTCACCCCTCCTCAGACTGGTTGATCTCACCCCTCCCTCAGACAGGTTGATCTCACCCTCCCTCAGACTGGTTGATTCACCCTCCTCAGACTGGTTGATCTCACCCTCCCTCAGACTGGTTGATCTCACCCTCCCTCAGATTGGTTGATCTCACCCTCCCTCAGACTGGTTGATCTCACCCTCCCTCAGACTGGTTGATCTCACCCTCCCTCAGATGGTTGATCTCACCCTCCCTCAGATGGTTGATCTCACCCTCCCTCAGGACTGGTTGATCTCACCCTCCTCAGACTGGTTGATCTCACCCCCTCAGACTGGTTGATCTCACCCCTCCCTCAGACTGGTTGATCTCACCCTCCCTCAGACTGGTTGATCTCACCCTCCCTCAGACTGGTTGATCTCACCCCTCCCTCAGACTGGTTGATCTCACCCCTCCCTCAGACTGTTGATCTCACCCTCCTCAGACTGGTTGATCTCACCCTCCCTCAGACTGGTTGATCTCACCCTCCCTCAGACTGGTTGATCTCACCCTCCCTCAGACTGGTTGATCTCACCCCTCCCTCAGACTGGTTGATCTCACCTCCCTCAGACTGGTTTTGATCTCACCCTCCCTCAGACTGGTTGATCTCACACCCTCCCTCAGACTGGTTGATCTCACCCTCCTCAGACTGGTTGATCTCACCCTCCCTCAGACTGGTTGATCTCACCCTCCTCAGACTGGTTGATCTCACCCCTCCTCAGACTGGTTGATCTCACCCTCCCTCAGACTGGTTGATCTCACCCTCCCTCAGACTGGTTGATCTCACCCTCCCTCAGACTGGTTGATCTCACCCTCCCTCAGACTGGTTGATCTCACCCCTCCCTCAGACTGGTTGATCTCACCCCTCCCTCAGACTGGTTGATCTCACCCTCTCTCAGACTGGTTGATCTCACCCTCCTCAGACTGGTTGATCTCACCCTCCCTCAGACTGGTTGATCTCACCCTCCCTAGACTGGTTCATCTCACCCCTCCCTCAGACTGGTTGATCTCACCCCTCCCTCAGACTGGTTGATCTCACCCTCCCTCAGACTGGTTGATCTCACCCTCCCTCAGACTGGTTGATCTCACCTCCTCAGACTGGTTGATCTCACCCTCCCTCAGACTGGTGATCTCACCCCTCCCTCAGACTGGTTGATCTCACCCTCCCTCAGACTGGTTGATCTCACCCTCCCTCAGACTGGTTGATCTCACCCCTCCCTCAGACTGGTTGATCTCACCCTCCCTCAGACTGGTTTGATCTCACCTCCCTCAGACTGGTTGATCTCACCCTCCCTCAGACTGGTTGATCTCACCCCTCCCTCAGACTGGTTGATCTCACCCCTCCTCGACTGGTTGATCTCACCCCTCCTCAGACTGGTTGATCTCACCCTCTAGACTGTGATTCACCCCTCCCTCAGACTGGTTGATCTCACCCCTCCCTCAGATGGTTGATCTCACCCATCCCTCAGACTGGTTGATCTCACCCCTCCTCGACTGGTTGATCTCACCCTCCCTCAGACGGTGATCTCCCCCCTCAGACTGTTGATCTCACCCTCCCTCAGACTGGTTGATCTCACCCTCCCTCAGACTGGTTGATCTCACCCTCCCTCAGACTGGTTGATCTCACCCTCCCTCAGACTGGTTGATCTCACCCTCCCTCAGACTGGTTGATCTCACCCTCCCTCAGACTGGTTGATCTCACCCCTCCCTCAGACTGGTTGATCTCACCCCTCCCTCAGACTGGTTGATCTCACCCCTCCCTCAGACTGGTTGATCTCACCCTCCCTCAGACTGGTTGATCTCACCCCTCCCTCAGGACTGGTTGATCTCACCCTCCTTCAGACTGGTTGATCTCACCCTCCCTCAGATGGTTGATCTCACCCTCCCTCAGACTGGTTGATCTCACCCTCCCTCAGACTGGTTGATCTCACCCTCTCCTCAGACTGGTTGATCTCACCCCTCCTCAGACTGGTTGATCTCACCCCTCCCTCAGACTGGTTGATCTCACCCTCCCTCAGACTGGTTGATCTCACCCTCCCTCAGACTGGTTGATCTCACCCTCCCTCAGACTGGTTGATCTCACCCCTCCCTCAGACTGGTTGATCTCACCCTCCCTCAGACTGGTTGATCTCACCCTCCTCAGACTGGTTGATCTCACCCTCCCTCAGAGGTTGATCTCACCCTCCCTCAGACTGGTTGATCTCACCTCCCTCAGACTGGTTGATCTCACCCTCCCTCAGACTGGTTGATCTCACCCTCCCTCAGACTGGTTGATCTCACCCTCCCTCAGACTGGTGATCTCACCCTCCCTCAGACTGGTTGATCTCACCCTCCCTCAGACTGGTTGTCTCACCCTCCTCAGACTGGTTGATCTCACCCCTCCCTCAGACTGGTTGATCTCACCTCCCTCAGGCTGGTTGATCTCACCCTCCCTCAGACTGGTTGATCTCACCCTCCCTCAGACTGGTTGATCTCACCTCCTCAGACTGGTTGATCTCACCCTCCCTCAGACTGGTTGATCTCACCCTCCCTCAGACTGGTTGATCTCACCCTCCCTCAGACTGGTTGATCTCACCCCTCCCTCAGACTGGTTGATCTCACCCTCCCTCAGACTGGTTGATCTCACCCTCCCTCAGACTGGTTGATCTCACCCCTCCCTCAGACTGGTTGATCTCACCCCTCCCTCAGACTTGTTGATCTCACCCTCCCTCAGACTGGTTGATCTCACCCTCCCTCAGACTGGTTGATCTCACCCTCCCTCATACTGGTTGATCTCACCCCTCCCTCAGACTGGTTTATCTCACCCCTCCCTCAGACTGGTTGATCTCACTCTCCCTCAGACTGGTTGATCTCACCCTCCCTCAGACTGGTTGATCTCACCCCTCCCTCAGACTGGTTGATCTCACCCTCCCTCAGACTGGTTGATCTCACCCTCCCTCAGACTGGTTGATCTCACCCTCTCTCAGACTGGTTGATCTCACCCTCCCTCAGACTGGTTGATCTCACCCTCCCTCAGACTGGTTGATCTCACCCTCCCTCAGACTGGTTGATCTCACCCTCCCTCAGACTGGTTGATCTCACCCTCCCTCAGACTGGTTGATCTCACCCCTCCCTCAGAGTGGTTGATCTCACCCCTCCCTCAGACTGGTTGATCTCACCCTCTCTCAGACTGGTTGATCTCACCCTCCCTCAGACTGGTTGATCTCACCCTCCCTCAGACTGGTTGATCTCACCCTCCCTCGGACTGGTTGATCTCACCCCTCCCTCAGACTGGTTGATCTCACCCCTCCCTCAGACTGGTTGATCTCACCCTCCCTCAGACTGGTTGATCTCACCCTCCCTCAGACTGGTTGATCTCATCCTCCCTCAGACTGGTTGATCTCACCCTCCCTCAGACTGGTTGATCTCACCACTCACACTGTTTTCCAGAGTTTTAACATTCATAATTTTACTATGTAACTGTTAACGTTCTCTGGCTTCTTCCGAAATTGTGAGTGTGACTGAGTTTTCAGCTTTATCGTAGACCTGCAGAAAGTTTCGGGGATCAATGCCCCCGTGGTCCGGTCTGGGACCAGGCCTCGTGGTGGATCAAGGTACCTCATCAAGCTGTTACTGCCGGCCGCACGTAAATCGACGTAAGTCTCCTTTCCAGGGAATTACAGATCACTGGACTTAACCGTTCCCTGTAATTCAGGTGGTGTATCGTACTTATGTGTGCAGTGAAAGTTGTGTGTACACTCTGCGGTTTCACCAGCCTTGAAGGGGGCAGTTAGTGTACAGCAGTATTCCAACCTAAAGAGAACAAGCGATTTGAAGAGAATCATCATGGGCTGTGCGTCCCTAGTTTTGAAGGTTCTCATTATCCATCCTATCATTTTTTCTAGCATATGAGGCATATACATCGTTGTGGTCTTTGAAGGTGAGATCCTCTTACATTATCACTCCCAGGTCCTTCACATTAGTTTTTCGCTGTTTTTGCGGTTAGAATTTGTTGTATACCTTGATACAATATGAATTTCCTCAAGTTTTCCATGTCTGCTTGGAGTCTTGCGGTGTCTTCGATGGAGGTCACTGTTAGGGCAATCCGGGTGTCATCTTCAAAGAAGGCACGGAGCTATGGCTTACATCTCTATGTCAGATATGAGGATGAAGAACAGGATGGAAGCGAGTTCTGTGCCTTTTGGAACAGAGCTTTTCACTGTCGCTGCTTCAATATTAGCTGTTTAATATTACTCTAGAAAACTTCTAGAGTAGATTTTGGAACACTTGAATCTACGATTCGCCAAACGTAGTTTCACATGCGCTGAGATCAGTGATGACCTACAGTGTAAATAACAAACGGCACAATACCGTGACTGGAACAATACACAAATAACCCGCACATGGGAGAGAGGAGCTTACGACGACGTTTCGGTCCGACTTGGACTATTTACAAAGTCACACTGTAAATGATCCAAGTCCGACCGAAATGTTGTCGTTTCTCCTCTCGCCTGTACACAGACTAACAAGCAACCTGATACTAAGCATGGTAAGTGACCACCTAATAGGGCCTCACCCAGTACGTCACCACCTACGACGCCAGCTGTCAACGTGTGCTACACTGACGATAACACGACCGAGTGACCAGAGGAAAGGCAGAACGAAGGGTAGGTGGAGGAATCGGACTTTACCTGTTTCCACTTGCATTCCAAAATGCTTTGGCCCACACTGGATCACATCTTGTGATGAGTTCACGACAGTACCAGCCCGCAAACACAGGGTCTTGGAGCTGAGACTGTCATAACTGTCTTGGTGATCACCCAGGAGGTGACTGCAATCCCCAGTACCTGAAGTGCTGGAAATGTAGGGGCTATCATACCGAAGTAGTGTGTTCCTGCTTTCATACTTGCATAGAAAAGGAGAAGAAACAGGTCACAGCTGAAAACACCAGGGGATGGGTTAACTTTCTTGACCTCCAGCTCACATGCCTTGACCGCGCTCGCTACCCTCGGTCAAATGGCCGTACCTGTAACGCAACTTACGTTACTGTATAAGCTTCTGAGTACAAAAGGGAGTGTGGTGTTCGACCAGGGATCACAGCACTCTTTTGTCCGCCAAAGTAACTTACGTAAAATTGAAATGACCCTGCATGATAGCAAGTCTTTAGTCTTCACTAGATTTTCCCGGGCTCTGGCGAACATTTTATGACGTAGCCAGTGTCACAATCGACCTGGGAGGACACCCACACGCAGTCACTGCACTAATAACAGAAAAGCTTCCTGAGAGTATAGAAATGAGAGGCTTGCAGGAGACCATTGCTACACTAAAGGAGGCTAATGTCCGTCTTACCGACCTTTATTTTAAGTCATACAAGGTCGGAACAATAGACCTGTTAACTGGCAGTGACCACTACAGCAAATTTGTACAGGGAATGACAACGATGATGATTTCTCCCTGCTAAGCACAGCTGGTGGTCACATGATATTCGGCCAACTTCCCAGAAGTGATGGAAGTGATTGCGAGGGAAGTGACATTGTGAGCCAGTCTAAGCCAATGTGTTGTTATGAGTAGGCCTCGTGTACAGTGATCTTCGTGCACACCCAGTTTCTGTGTTGATATCCTCCTCATTCTTGGCGTTCTGAGGTCATATTCTCAAGCCTATGAAAGTTCGGCCTCTCACATGTCGCTTATTTCTAACTCTTAGGTCTTCTAGTCAGGTTTCTGATTATATCAACAATTACTATAACGAAAATGTACCTAGACTAATTAATGTACTTTTTAGATTATTTCTGTACAGGTATTCTCTCCACGATTTGATTAATATTAATTTTATGTTCTATTTTTATCCGTTTTCTTCATTGTCTCAGAATATTAGTAAAATGGAGAACAAAATGCCTAAGAGGCAGGATTTTGTTCTTTGTGTTACATAAAGCAATAAGAAGCTCCCTTGTCTTGCCGGGTTAATAAATGCGCTACTGATTTGACAATGATAAGAACGCTTTGTTTTTTTTCTAATGAAAGGTTACACTAACAGGTACTGGACATTATACACACAAGAATTAGTAATGAAACAAACTGTCGATAGAACTGGATGTATCAACGACAATGAAACCTGGCAATGTATCACCATAGATTCTGCAAGAAGAGGAAAGTTTGCTCGAACCACCAGCTAAAATCCAAGTCAATGGTCAGAGAATATTTGCCAGAGAATATGAAAAACGGGAACTTTAGTCCCTACATTTAAGAAAAGAGACAGACGGGAAGTCTTGAACTAATGACAGGTTTTACTGGCATCATACCATGCCATGTAAGAGTGAGAATAATGACAGGTTTTAGTGACATCATACCATGCCATGTAAGAGTGAGAATAATGACAGGTTTTACTGACATCATACCATGCCATGTAAGAGTGAGAATAATCGCGTGGAAAGAAGTAAAACACTCTGAGAGACGTGGTCTTATGTACAGACCAGCACGGGTTCACAAATGGCAAACCACTGCATAACAGTCTAATGGACCTCTATAACAGAAACAGAATTAAGATTGGAGAGAAAGCGATAGGTAGATTGACGTTTAGTTGACTGCAAAGATACTATACTAGTAAAGATACAGTCAATGTAATCTTTGATCAATGCAGAACAGTGTTCTGCATTGATCAAAGATTACTTTAGAGGAAAGAAAAAAAGAGTGATTGCCTCTGAAGAAATGTTAAAATGGTATAGAGCAACAAGCAGGGTTGAGCAAGGATCAGTATTAGGACCAATACTGTGGTTGATGATATTCCAGATAAGCTTTTGTCAGCTGTATCCCTGCTTAATAATATAAAACTAATTAGGAAAATAAAAACATATGAAGAGAGGGAAAAGCTGTAAATGAATCTCGACAAGCTACAAGATGGTTCATGAGGGGAAATGCTTGAACTAAGCTCCAGAAAATGCTGGAGAAGAAAGCCTTACGAATGAGCAAAGTGCCTGGCACACACCAGCCATACAACCTTTGAAAACAATCTTCATCTGGCAATTCTAGGAGTAAAGTCAAGAACCTCAGCAGTCATTAAGAGCCCGTTATACAATACATACAAGACCATCATGGATTATACAGTATTTGCGTAGACCCAACATCCGAAAAAGAATAAGAAACTAGAGAAAGGACAGAGGTATGTAAACTGGCTGGTTCCAGAGCTGAGACGTATGATTTACGAGTAGGAAATGTGTTCCCTTTTTAAAGGTTATTTCTTGTTAGCCTTTACACATAAAGACATAACTATTATCCCAGCAATTAATAATTATTCAGGTCCTGAAGAAAACAATTAAGCAACATTACTCTCACGAGGGTCATGGTTATCAAACAAGTAGAGCTAAAAATTAAGTACCCGACAGCGATAAATGGTTTTCAAGGATAATTAAAGATAACGAGCGTGTTTAATGTATCCACCCAAACTGGTGTTGTGTCACAGGTGTGGAAGATGGCTAATATAATTCTTATATTTACATCAGGGGGTAAATCAGTTCCATCAGATTACCGTCCAATAAGCCTGGCGTCTATAGTAGGCAAATTATTAGAGTGAAGTATAGCCGATATTATTAAAAGTCGCCTTAATGAGCATAATCTGATTAACGAGTCTCAGCATGGATTCACAGGACGTCGTTCCTGCCCGACAAATTTACTGACATTCTTTACTGGAACATTTGATGCAGTGGACACCGATAAAAAATATGACATTGTTTATATGGGTTTCAGAAAAGCTTCGATAAAGTACATCACAAAATACTGTTAATTAAAATTGGCAGCTCATGGTATAAGAGGTAATGTTCTAACATGGATCGAGGCGTGGATGAGCTACATAAAGCAGAGTCTGCATTAATGTGGTCCAGTCACAAGTGACATTCTGCGACAAGATGACAAGAGTGAGACAGGAGAGTGAAGAATGGGTAGATTGCATATTTTTGGACTACAAACAAGACTCTCGTCACAGTATCGCACAAGAAAGTCGTATAAAAAGTAGAGGAGTAGGCAGGAATAGATCAACGAATGATTAATAGGAAGGAAACAACAAGGGACTGCCCAGGAAGAAGTGTCGGAACGGGTACTTGTGACGAGTGGGGTTCCACAAGGATCAGTACAAGGACTATTACTATTTCTTGTATACGTGAATGACAATGGAGTGGATAAAGTCACAGGTATTCCTCTTGACAGATAATGGGAAACAAAGGAGGAGAATACATCAAATGAAACCATAAAAATTTTTAAAGGCATCTGGACAGGCTGCAGATGCTAGAATTCAACCCCAGCAAATGCAGATTTATGATGGTTAGGAATAAGCAAAAAATTCATGTGCGGAGTACAGGCTCTGAGGACAAAGGTTGCAAAATCCTCATTCAGAGAGAAGCGCCTCAGTGTGAGCAGTCTACTGAGTATTTCTCCTGAGGTGCAGAAAAATGTACGTCTGGCAAATCTAAGTTTATCTTTCACTACCCTGAACAAGAAGTCTTCACGACAATGTATGCAACATATAACAGGCTAATATTGGAGTATGCAGCACCAGCATGGAACCCTAACCTTGTTAAGCATGTCAGGAAGCTACAGAAAGTGCAGAGCTTAACAACAAGACTAGTCCCGCAGCTAAAAGGTGTGTATTATGTGAGCGAAGGAGCTAAACCTGATGACATTAAACAAGGACTAGGGGTGATATGATAAGAACGTAAAAAAATACTGAGAGGAAGTGACAGGGTGAACAGAGATAGATTATTCGAGAGACAGGAAACAGGAACACGACAGCACTGCTGGAAGCTGAAAATACCTAGCATAAAAAAGAGGTACAATAAGTTTGTTGAAGCTGGAGAGAGTGAACCGAGTAGAGGCTAGTGAGTAAATACTCACACTCCTCCTCCCTCCACACACACACACACACACACACACACACACACACACACACACACACACACACACACACACACACGAGGGATAGTAAACTTGGAGAGCTATGTAGGAGGAGGTGGTTAGGTAAAACTATTTGACAGTATGTCAAGAACACAATAAGATAGAGATCGAGAGAGAGATTGAGAGACATGGAGAGAGAGAGAGAGAGAGAGAGAGAGAGAGAGAGAGAGAGAGAGAGAGAGAGAAAGAGAAAGAGAAAGAGAGAGAGAGAGAAAGAGAGAGAGAGAGGACAAAAGACAAGAAAAGTAGGCCTGTCATTTACCAGACGCACATCTGGGATAAGTGAAACAGAATATATGAACCCCAAGAACTGATCTTTGAATACCTCTTGAAATTAAACGTTGAGGGATGAATGACAATGGAGATCATGAACTGGAAGGAAAGTCATGAACTGGAAGGAAAGTCATGAACTGGAAGGAAAGTCACGAACTGGAAGGAAAGTCACGAACTGGAAGGAAAGTCATGAACTGGAAGGAAATTCATGAACTGGAAGGAAAGTCACGAACTGGAAGGAAAGTCATGAACTGAAGGGAAGTCATGAACTGGAGGAAAGTCATGAACTGGAAGGAAAGTCATGAACTGGAAGGAAAGTCATGAACTGAAGGAAAGTCATGAACTGGAGGAAAGTCATGAACTGGAAGGAAAGTCATGAACTGGAAGGAAAGTCATGAACTGGAAGGAAAGTCATGAACTGGAGGAAAGTCATGAACTGGAAGGAAAGTCATGAACTGGAAGGAAAGTCATGAACTGGAGGAAAGTCATGAACTGGAAGGAAAGTCATGAACTGGAGGAAAGTCACGAACTGGAAGGAAAGTCATGAACTGGAAGGAAAGTCATGAACTGGAAGGAAAGTCATGAACTGGAGGAAAGTCACGAACTGGAAGGAAAGTCATGAACTGGAAGGAAAGTCATGAACTGGAAGGAAAGTCATGAACTGGAAGGAAAGTCATGAACTGGAAGGAAAGTCATGAACTGGAAGGAAAGTCATGAACTGGAAGGAAAGTCATGAACTGGAAGGAAAGTCATGAACTGGAAGGAAAGTCATGAATATGATGATGAAGCAAGTAGCCAGAAAATGTAAGGAGACAGAGAAAAAATTTATACTCAGAAGAAGATAAGGAAATAACAAGAACAAAATAAAGGAAAGATGTACTGTAGAAAAATGTACTAAAGTATGGAAGAACGCGAATGATATATGAGAATATAGAAACAAGCAGAGAATATAAGAAGCAAGTGGAACTGCAGAAGACCTACTGGCCCAAGCTAGGCAGGTCCAAGTCACACCCATTTAAGAAGGAAGTCAGAAACGAGTATGTTAAGGAGAGAGGTTGAGCAACAAATTGAGAATGACATAGAAATAAGAGTCAAGTCTGGACGGATACTGGTAGTCAACTTCATCAAAAGAAATTTATTAATAAAAACCAGGTAATCCAGCTAAGAATGTAATTAAGATTATAATCAAAAAGAAGCGCTAAGCCACAAGGACAATGTAATTAAGAGATCTCTCTAGTCTGACAGAGAAATCTGTGTTTTAAATAAAACAGCTGTTTTCCGTGGAAACAGGAAAATGTGAGCGCCACATGCAAAGAGAACTCCAACAGTTACTGGACATTATGCATACAAAAGAGGAAGATGTAAAACACACCTGAGTGAGCTGGATACATCAGTGGCAATAGGACCTGACAAGTTGTCACCAGGAAGTCTGAAAGAGGGAGCAGAACCATTGTTTGAACCTCTAGATAAAATCTCTTTGATATGTGACAGCGGCCAGAGATAAGGACGACAGTGACTGTTGTCCTAATATTTTAGACAAGAGACATAGAAAACGTTAACTGTCACCAGTCTGACTGACATTCATATTACGTAAGATAATGTGGCAGCAGAGTGGTAGAGCGTTTGTACAGAAGAATCTTTATAAACAATTACCTGCACAGATTTTAAGATAGGAAATTTCGACTTAGAAACTTGAAATCAAGACATATGTGCAACATCTGGGTATCTTTATTGTAGACGTTTCGCCATCCAGTGGCTTTATCAATACAAATTCCAGGACATAACTTGAAGACAATAAAACTATGTACAGAAGATGAGGTAATCAGTCCCTCAACCTAGGAGTAGGTGCGAAGAGCACCATAGTCGTGGAGATTCTGAAGCAGAAGAAAGGATCCTGGCGCTTATATAGTAACGTCAGGTGTAGCAGACGAGGGCATAGTCACTGGTAGGCGGGATTCCCCAGTGGAAGTAGGTCCTTCCCAAAGAGATGGGTTAGTTGTAGTAGTAGTTGTCGTAGTCGTGAAGGTTATGTACATGTCCTCAGAATCAAGATTCCATGATGTTGCAGTGTCTGACAAGTTGTACAAGAATGGCATCTGCTAGAAAAATGACAGGATGGATAATGAGAACCTTCAAAACTAGGGAGGCCAAGCCCACGATGACACTCTTCAGGTCACTTGTTCTATCTAGGCTGGAATATTGCTGCACTCTAACAGCACCTTTCAAGGCAGGTGAAATTGCCGACCTAGAAAATGTACAGAGAACTTTCACGGCGCGCATAACGGAGATAAAACACCTCAATTACTGGGAGCGCTTGAGGTTTCTAAACCTGTATTCCCTGGAACGCAGGAGGGAGAGATACATGATTATATACACCTGGAAAATCCTAGAGGGACTAGTACCGAACTTGCACACGAAAATCACTCACTACGAAAGCAAAAGACTTGGCAGACGATGCACCATCCCCCCAATGAAAAGCAGGGGTGTCACTAGCACGTTAAGAGACCATACAATAAGTGTCAGGGGCCCGAGACTGTTCAACTGCCTCCCAGCACACATAAGGGGGATTACCAACAGACCCCTGGCAGTCTTCAAGCTGGCACTGGACAAGCACCTAAAGTCAGTTCCTGATCAGCCGGGCTGTGGCTCGTACGTTGGTTTGCGTGCAGCCAGCAGCAACAGCCTGGTTGATCAGGCGCTGATCCACCAGGAGGCCTGGTCACAGACCGGGCCGCGGGGGCATTGACCCCCGAAACTCTCTCCAGGTAAACTCCAATACCGACAAGATGAAATTAAGACACATGTGCAACATCTGGGTATCTTTATTGTATACCATTCTTGTACAACTTGTCAGACACTGCAACATCATGGAATCTTGATTCTAAGGACATGTACATAACCTTCGCGACTACGACAACTACTACTACAACTAACCCATCTCTTTGGGAAGGACCTACTTCCACTGGGGAATCCCGCCCTCGTCTGCTACCCGTCCCATTTCCACCTGACGTTAGTATAAGCTTCAGGCGCCTTGCTTCTGCTTCAGAATCTCCACGACTACGATGCTCTTCGCACCTTCTCCAAGGTTGAGGGACTGATTACCTCATCTTCTGTACATAGTTTTACTGTCTTAGAATTTGTATTGATAAAGCCACTGGATGGCGAAACGTCTACAATAAAGATACCCAGATGTTGCACATGTGTCAGTTTCATCTTGTCGGTATTGTATACCATTCTTACACGACTTACAAACTTGTTACAGGACTGTGATAAAGAAGAAAGGCAGCAGAGAAAAGGCTGGGTGGACTGCTTGGCAGAAAGCATTTGATACTGTACCTCAAAGGAGGCGCAAGTTAGAATAATAAGGAGTGTGCTATAGTGTATCAAACAGTAACTAACTTGAGAAGAGTAGAAAAGAATTAATGGCTGAAGAGGAAATGTTGAACGAGGAAGTGCAACAACCAAAGTTCCTCAAGGATTGATGTTGGGACTGGTATGTGGGGATGACATTTCACAAGGTTGTGGGTATTACAACCCAGGAACAATAAGGCCTGTTATCCTGGGTGTAAAGGGGAGCGAGGAGCAGAACACTGCTGAATGACTTTGAAATATATTTTCCTTCACCAAGAGCGATAGTAAGTATTTACATGTACTTTATATACAGTTGGAAATGTATATGTACAACACGGTTAATCAAAGGCCAAGACACAGCCTGGAGACAGAATGGATATCCGTGATCAACCAGCTCTAGAATGGAAATGACAGGGGTCGAGAGGTGAGTGGTGACCACGACACCTCCACAACTGCCAGACCCACCTTCTCATTGGCTGAACCTGGGTACTGATCGGACGATGGAGCCCCAGCATTCGACCCTTAGTACCTGGTTCGCTGGTTGGGGAGGTAGCATTTCAATGAAGGTGTGTACATGAGCCGAATAAAGGTTACAAACTCTTTGCAAGCCACAGTGGGCCAGATGTATCCCTGTTTCCTTCTGATGTATGACTGAGGAGAATAAAAATACATGAGGGCAGGGAATGTTTGTTGACTGATTTGGACAAATTACAAGATTGTTTGGATATGTGCTTTGTTGAATCCAAACCCTGCAAATAGATAATTATGAAGATTTAGGAAGGAGCAAGTAGACCGGAAACTAAGTTAAGGCTAGGGTGCCAAAGACTGCAGGTTTCACTCAAGAAAAACAGCAAGGAGTGAGCATAGTGCCAGATATATTTTCGGAGGCACACCTTAGCCAAATAAAATTTGTAGTTAATGTTCGCTCGGAAATCTAAGAGTAGCCTTCAGGAATATCAACAAAGAATCAGTCATAACATTTTAAATATATATCAGGTATAACTGGAGACTGATTCAGTAACATGAAATCCACACCTGAGAGAGATCGTTAGGAAAATGGGGAAGGTGCAAAGGAATGCAACGAGGTTAGTGATAGAGCAATGGAAGATGAGCAATGATGAGAAGCTAAACAAACTAAACATGATGACAACAGAAGACAAAAAACGAGGGATTACCAATGAAGGGAAGGACAGAACAGATAGAGAAAACCGGACAGATTTTTTTCAAGAAGTTTTCCGGGTACAATCGGTAAAGGAAATGATGAGAGAGAAAATGATAGAACTTGGGCTAACAGAAAAATCATTCCGGGCTGAGAGAAAAATGAGAAAGAAAAGTTTTACGAAGACGATACTAGGAAAAAGATGGACAAGATGTAAGAAAAAGAAAACTGTATACGGAGAATCATTAAGCGTGCAGGAAACTGAGAGGGAGAGGGAAAATCAGCAAATTTTCAGAGGTTCGGAAAATACTCCTTAGACAAGCGACACTCAGTCAAAGAGACCCTTGTTAGAGGCATCACGACACTACCATTTATACCCAGATACAACAGAACGGAAAAGGAGAGGGAACAGTTGAGGGGCCGAGTAAAAGATCGACAAAAACATGAATCTGAAACATACGAAGGGTGTTAAAAGGGAAGAGCGAGAGCAAGGACCTAATACCCAACACTAAGGAAGCTAATCTTCAGGTCAACCACCTCGCTCAACCTAACATCACTAACCAACCCCAGGCTGTCTTCTCTCAGCTCATTACTTAGCTGCAAGGAATACAAAGCTTGCAAAGTACTAAACATGGCAGGAAAACGTAGAGAGAATATCAAACAAAAGTGAGAAATTAAAAGAACTAATAACAGAGATAACACCACATATCGTGGTTCCCATAGATAAGAAACTAAAGTGATAACAGTGTTGTGTCAAGATATCAAATTCTGAAAAAAGAAATAGTAGGAAGAGAATTTAATAATCCCTTTACCGGGTACGTCCGAGAAAATGAAGAATTCGAATGTGTTTACTATGAGTCAATAGAGTAAGCTTATCTCACTGTAAGCAAAATGAGCCCATGTAAATGGCTTTCTAAAAATGTTTGTTTGTTCGATTACCAAAATTAGACGCCAATAAATTTATGGGCCAGCCCGGTAAGGCTTGCAAATGTTGCAATGTTAAACACCAAGTATTTTTTCTAATTTATTAGGCAAATTAACAAAATAAAAAAAACATAAATGGAACTTATTTCTAAATATTTCTAAATTTTACAATAACTATAAAAATGAAAGGAAGATCAACATTTAGACATTGCCAAAGGATAAAACTTGCAATTCCCATTTTCATGAATTTGCTGAGGAAGAACAGTCATTCTAGATGACTGTTCCATAGAATGAAAGTTCATAAAGCAATTTCTTCCCTTCTTGATGCATAGATTTACTCTGCATGTGACACAGGCAAAAGAGGATGTGATTACATCTTGCATGCAACCTTCTTGCCACTCACTGGCCAATGACTTAGTATTGGATTACACATTCACACTGTGCAAGTTGGTACTGCTTGACAAATCACGATCATCGCTGTCAACACTGGAAGTATGACTCACGAAATCGTAATGACACGATTGCAAACAAACAATACCACGGGTGGAAGTATACTTGCTGAAGGGTTATGGAGTTGTTCTCATGTTGCAGCATCTAAACTTTTAAGAATATATAAACATAGGAAAGAAGGAACACTGCAGCAGGCCTACTGGCCAACCCAAGGCAAGTCCAAGTCTCTCACCGGCTTAAGCCAATGACTCAACCTAGTCAGAGCAGGTCACATTCACTTAAGGAGCACGGCATCTGACCTAGTAGCACAAGTTAGTCAGTTCCAACTCACACCCACCCATACCCACTCATGTATTTATCTATTTTTAAAACTGCACAACATCTTCGCTTCTATGACTATTACAACCCAGGATTCCAAATGGCCTGTTACCCCGGGTGTAATGGGAGCAAATAAACACAGTAGAAAAAGTTTAGACTTATATTATCCTTCACCAATTTATAACAGCAATATGTACACTATGTACAGTGATAAGTATAGTGCACTCCACGGTAAGCAAAGCAGAAATAGAAGCCACAAGATAGCAGACCGTGCTTCAACCAGCTCTAGAATGGGAATGACAAGGGCAGACAGGAGAGTGGTACCCACATAACCTCTGCGATTGCCAAAACCATCTTCTTATTGGCTAGAACCTGGTCACTAGTTGAACGACGGGGCCCCATCATCAACTCTTAGCAACCTGGTTCGCTGGTTGGGGAGATAGCCTGTAAATGAGGGTGGTGTACATGCGCCGAATAAAGGTTACGTACTCTTTGCATGCCACACCCCCACCCCGAGAAGGCTCAGGATTAGGCTGCCACCTCCCAGTGGTAACCGTGCCGCCATGGCACAAAATAATGGGACCGCCTTTCCTCTCCACCATCCAACTCTTAGATAGAGCTCAGCTTTTCTCGTGACCAAAAGCCAAACCCTAAACTTAGAGTGAGACAGCAGTCAGACAGGCTAGCATAGGTCCAAGATACAGGCGGACGGTAGCCCGCATCCCCTCACTAAAAAAAAAAACCCACACCAGGGGATAAAAAAAAAAGAGCATGAAAAGGGGTTACCACAAATAACATCCTAACCTAAATAAAATATTATACTCTAGATAAAGAGTCTGCCAACATATTTTCTTTGCCGGCAATATATTTAATGGACAGATTATAGGGTTGCAGCCTTAGCGTCCAGTGCATAAGCCTTGTGTTGTGGTTCTTCATGGCTTGGAGATATACTAGAGGATTGTGATCACTGTAGACTGTGACCACCTGCGATGTCTGGCCCACATAAACATCGAAATGCTCCAAAGCCAGTACCAGCGCGAGGGCTTCTTTTTCAATGGTAGAGTAAGCCCTCTGATGTGGCTGGAACTTGGCTGAAAAGTATGCTACAGGCTGCAACTCGTTGTTCCCGATTTGTAATAGTACTGCCCCAACCCCAGACTCACAAGCATCAACCTGTAATGAAAAAGGTTTGGAGAAGTCTGGAGACAAGAGAATGGGTGCAGTGCACAATAGTCTTTTTGCTTTATTAAAAGCAGTGTTACAGTCTGAGGTCCAATTAAAGGGAACTTTTTGACTGGTAAGAGAGGTAAGAGGGGCTACAATATCTGAGAAATTCCTATCATGAGGAACTGGATAATCTTTAATAGAAAGAACTTTAGCAAGTTTAGGTGCAACTTTACCACTACCTACTTCATGGCCTAGAAAAGTGACAGTGGCCTGGCCAAAGGAAGATTTAGATAAATTAACTGTTAAATGGGAACTCTTAAAGGTCTCAAACAGAGCCTTAAGTCTAAGTAGGTGTTGATCCCAAGTATCAGACACCACAACAATATCATCTAGGTACGCTGCCGTGCCTTCAAGTCCTTTAATAGCCTGATGGATAAGTTTCTGGAATGAAGAGGGGGAATTTTTCATTCCGAAGGGTGTAACTGTGTATTGATAATGTCCTCCTGGAATTACGAAGGCAGAGATTTCCTTCGCCTTATCTGTCAAAGGTACCTGATAGTAGCCTTTAAGGAGATCTAATTTGGACACAAAAGTCGCCTTACCCACAAAGTCAATTACGTCATCCAGACGAGGAAGAGGGTAAGCATCTGTAATTGTGACCTCGTTCACCTTACGGTAGTCTGTACACATACGAAACCCTCCATCAGCCTTCTTCACAAGGATGCACGGTGAAGCCCATGGACTAGACGACTCCTCCACTAAACCATGCTTTAACAAAAATTCTACTTCCTGCTGAAGTAGCCTTTGCTTTTCAGGATTAGTCTCTGAAGGGGGAGAGTTTAATTGGTTAGAGTTTCCCACATCTACATCATGGTAACCTAACGTACATTTTTTCGGCACATCCGAAAAAATATTAGGATATGACTGTAGAAGCTCAGTTAAATTTGTTGCTGCGTTTCAGATAATCATCTCCATTAAAGGGCTAGGATCCTTGAGGAGGACAGAATTTGAAAGTTTAATATTAATTTCAGAGATAAGTGCAAAGAGTCAGAGTCGTCCTCAGAGGTAGAGGACAGAGTCATTACTGGACTATCTGGTTGTATGGAAGTACTTTAACTGATTAATGTGGTAAGTTTTAGATTTTTGAGGTCTTATCAATGGGAGCTACCACATAATTTACATCAGATAATCTACTTACAATCTGCATAGGTCCCGTAAATCTAACTTTCAAGGTGTGGCCAGGTATAGGTTCCTGCACCAACACTTGTCTCCTGGATGGAAGGAGCGGAATTGTGCACTTCTGTCATACCTCTGTTTCATCTGCTTTGAGCTGTCTTTTAGGTTAGCCTTGGCTAACTGACGTGCCACCTGCAACCTTGAAGATCGGATTGTAGAGTGTTGAACTAACGTCTTCTCCATCCATCCTTCTTTGAGCACCCGAAGAGGACTCGTACATTGTGCCCAAAGATCAGCTCAAAAGGACTATACCCTGTAGACTCTTGCACCGTTTCTCGTACTGAGAACAGCAACAAAGGTAGTGATTCATCCCAGTCTGTAGGGAAGTGCACGCAAAAACTTCTCATCATTGTTTTTAATGTCTGATGGAATCTTTCCAAGGCGCCTTGGGACTGAGGATGATAGGCAGTGGATAAGTTGTGGATTATCCCTAACCTAGTTAATACTTCCCTAAATGCTTTGGCAGTGAAGTTAGTACCTTGATCACTTTGAATAGTTTTAGGAATGCCAAAACAAGAAATGAATTTTGTTAAAGCTTTGAGAATAGCTTTAGTATTAATACTATGCATTGGAATTGCTTCAGGGTATCTGGTTACTTTATCCATAATCGTAAATAAACACTGATTTCCAGATTTTGACCTAGGTAGTGGACCTACACAATCTATAATTAAATCTGCAAAAGGTTCTCCATCAGCAGGTATATGTTGTGGAGAGGTGCAGGTTTAATGGAATGTCAGGTTTTCCAACTTGCTGACATTCTCGGCAACACCTAATATGATTCTTCACATCTTTCTTTAATTTTGGCCAATAAAATTCTTTTGTGATTCTATACAAGGTTTTTGTAATTCCTAAGTGACCTCCTAATGACGTATTATGAGCTATATTTAATATTTGAGGTCTATACTTTGTTGGAACCACTAACCTGTTAAACAATTGCCGGCCCTCTATCTCCTTACCAGTCTCAGTGCAGATCAAATAATCGTTTTTAACTTCATACTTGACCGGATGACCCAAAGAGGATTTACCCATGGCTGCCTCAAAGCGAATTTTAAAGAAGGGTCCTTTCGTTGTTCCTCCCGGAAGGACAGTCCCGTCGGCATGGAAACAGAGACATCTGGCAATCCTGCAACCTGGGAATAGGAAGGCTTGATCGGGGTCTGTTCACTTGATTTACGAGGCTCCGGCCGGTGTGCCTCGTAAAACAACGTGGCTATTCCGAGATCGGAGTCGTCCAAGGGTAGGTCAACGTTCTCTCCAGACAACCTTGGGATGTTGCCCGAGTTATGGCCAACACCGGAGAAGAATTAATCATTATAGGTTCAGGACACGAACTAACAGTAGTAATGTTATTACCCAGTAATAACACTGCACTTTCATGGGAATCCTTTTGAGACACCTACAGTCAAGTACCCAGTGTAATATTTGCACTGTACTTAAATTTTATGCAAAGGAACAGAATATATAGCTCCCCAAATGCTTCCAATAAAACAGAGGAATTCAAAGAAGTATTCTCTGAAAGGGGTAATATCCCTCTCTTACAAGTGACAATATGCTCCAGTATCTCTAAAGGTCTTTTACCTTAGTTGTTTCTGAGTTTTCCTGAATGGGAAATATAGACTTTTGCAATAATGAGGGGCCATACCTTTTTCTACTTCTCTAGGGACATGTTACTAGGGATATTAGAGATTTTCCCAATGGGTTGGGGTTTATGGGGCAGTTGGAACTGATGTGACCTACTTTATTGCACCTGAAGCAGAAGACAGGCTTGCCCTTTACTCCTGTTGACGTTGCAAATGGTGTCGTTCTGGCTGGTGTCTCTCTGGATACTGTTTCGAGATGCACCATGAGTAGTTTGCCTCTCCGCAGGTGGACCATATGTTGAGAAGCGTGGCTCACCAGGTGACTTGGTTGGCTGACGTAGACGTTCTCCTCCGGCTGGCACTTCATTCTCCAAGGTTGACGATCTCTGCTGATGCCAGGCTGTTGAAAAGAGAGACGGGACCGCTCGACAAGGAGCGGTTAGTTTCGAAGGTACAGCCAACCTGGCTGCCTCCAATGCAGTGGTTAAGTCCGATCCTGCAGAAAGACTCGAACCTCTGGTCCCACAGACTCCAGCAGGTTATCAATCAGAATAAGCTGCACCAGATCCTCAAAGGTAGAGACACCCACTTGCTTTATACCAGCTGGTAAAAGCTTTGGTTTGCTGTCTCACAAAGTCGACTAGGGATTGACCAAGCTGCCGCCTGCTTAATTTAAATGCTTTTCTATATTTGGCTGGGATACATGTATATGCTCCCAACACTGTGGTCTTCACTACTTGATAATCAGAGAATTCAGCGTCCTTTAATACTGACGTAAATTCCTGTGCCTTACCCGATAATGCTGTATGAACCAACGATGCCCAATGCTGTTCCGGCCACCTCAAGGCTCGAGCCTGATTTTCGAAGCTTTCGAAAAATTGCTCTGGTTCGGCCTCATTGAAGCGGGGAACAAACTGTACTGCTTTCTGTAAACTAAAATTATTTACAGATGCGAAAAACTGCCTCCTTTCTCTTTCCCTATCAAATTCTTCCCTTGCAAAAGCTCTCTGTTCCCTAGTTTGCTCAAGATTGATTTTTGCCAGCTCAAGTGCCAACGACGCTGATTCACTTTGAGACAACCCAGCTGCACTATACTGACCATTTTGCTCCATAGGTGTATCATCTTCCTCCTGCGAGAACATAGTAGTTTTTGCCCTAGCTCCCGTAGAGGGAGGAGTCTGATGTGCCATCTCTTCTTCTATAAGTTTGTCAGCAATCAGTGAACGCAGTTGCGCAGCTGTGAGAGTGCGTTTGTATGTAATGCCAATGGAACGAGCAATTTGCCAACAACGCTGTAGGGACAATTTAGGGAGGTTATGCAAAGTATATGCCGACACCAGACGTCTGACTCGTCTAGGTGGCATAAGTTATTCGCTATGCACAGTACGATTGCAGAATACCCCAACGTAACACGTTAATTTGCAGAACACGCTTAGCTATGCACAGTACGATTGCAGAATACCCCAACGTAGCACGTTAATTTGCAGAACACGCTTAGCTATGCACAGTACGATTACAGAATACGCATACAAGCAAAGCTGACTGCAAAATTCTCCACACCGAACAGGCTAATAACAACTGACACGCAAAATTTGTAAAGCAATGCCAGACAGCAAGCTGCACAATGTTCCTGCTACGAGCTTCACCCTAAGCTCAACCGTTTCTCTAAGTCCAGCTCAAATCCCGGACAGGCCCCCATATTACAACCCAGGATTCCAAATGGCCTGTTACTCCGGGTGTAATGGGAGCAAATAAACACAGTAGAAAAAGTTTAGACTTATATTATCCTTCACCAATTTATTACAGCAATATGTACACTATGTACAGTGATAAGTATAGTGCACTCCACAGTAAGCAAAGCAGAAATAGAAGCCACAAGATAGCAGACCGTGCTTCAACCAGCTCTAGAATGGGAATGACAAGGGCAGACAGGAGAGCAGTACCCACATAACCTCTGCGATTGCCAAAACCATCTTCTTATTGGCTAGAACCTGGTCACTAGTTGAACGACGGGGCCCCATCATCAACTCTTAGCAACCTGGTTCGCTGGTTGGGGGAGATAGCCTGTAAATGAGGGTGTGTACATGCGCCGAATAAAGGTTACGTACTCTTTGCATGCCACAATGACGGTACTCGGGAGTTTTTTCCACTCATTCACAACTCTGTTACCAAACCAGTGCTTTCCTATATCCTTCCTGAAACTGAATTTTTCCAACTCAAAACCATTGCTGCGAGTCCTGTCTTGGCTAGATATTTTCAGCACGCTATTTACATTCCCTTTATTAATTCCTGTTTTCCATTTATAAACCTCGATCATATTACCCCCTAATTCTACGCCTTTCTAGAGAGTGCAGATTCAGGGCCTCAGTCTATCCTCATAGGGAATATTTCTGATACATGGGATCAACTTTGTCATCCTCCTTTATACATCTGCAAGGTCTGCGCTTCAGACCTTGCAGAGACAGAGACGTCAAGGTGAAAGCCTTCACTGGTATGTACATGCAGACAAACAATTAAGAGTGTCTTAGTTTGAAGAGTAAGTTCATCATGAAGGTCTTCATCAGGGTATTCCTTGATTCTAATTCCTCTCCTGACTACTTTGCTTTATTGTCTGGTCTAGCGTCTTCCTCATCCTCACTTGACACAAGTGCCTTCAGTGGCAAGTTCTCATCACCACTATCAAGTGACACAAGTTCCTTCAGTGGCAAGTTCTCATCATCACTATCAAGTGACACAAGTTCCTTCATTGGCAAGTTCTCATCACCACTATCAAGTGACACAAGTTCCTTCAGTGGCAAGTTCTCATCACCACTATCAAGAGATTCCAGGTCAACTGGTTTTCAAATAAAATAATTTTGACAACGTCTCTTATAGTAGTAAAATATAAGAACTCTTAAATCTGTAAAATAAAAAAAAAATCGGAAGAATAAACAGACGTAACAATCATTTTTTATTAACACATGGGCCGTGTCCCGCCGTGGCGGGTATTACGCAGGGCATTGTACAAAAGTGTATATAAAACGCACCATATATGTCAGTTTACGGGATTTATTCTAAAACCAGATGCGTATTAATCCCGAAGCGTACCAGAACAGGACAGGAACAGGAGAGGTGTGTGTTTTAGTGAGTACTGGAAGCACAGCGGCTGGAACGACTTGTGATAAAATGTCTCGTTTGTTGTGTGAGAAGGGATGGTAATTTTGGGTTATTTTATTGGTTTTGGTGCTCTCATGTATATCTTTAAAGCCCTGTTTAAGTTATGGGAGAGTAATAGTGTAGTGTGTTGCCTGCAGGTTAAATGGCCGGTTGAAGGGAATAGGGGGGGGGTGTCATGGTGCCTCCCTGTTTATGTTTGTTTTCTACTCACTAGTACTATAGACTTGGAGGGCGTATAATTCGGCTGTGGAAGGAAGGCTGGGTAGGGGTCGTTTTAGGAATAGCTGGAGATAGGGAGTAAAAAGAGGTATTATGGTGAGGGCCTTGGATTTCCAGCAAAAGTGTATGAGCGTGTTAGATTGGAGAGAGTGGAGGTAAATGGTTTTATGATTTAATAAGCTGTTGGAGTGTGAGCTTAAAAACATTTGTGAAGGAATTCAGAACAATCGGTTAGCCGGACTTGAGTCCTGGAGGTGGAAAGTACGATGGTGGAGATATGTAGCCATTTTTCAACTGTAGTAACGGCACGTCTGTGGCAAGTGAGGAATTCGAATTAACTTGTAATAAACAACTTTCAATTTAAGAGCCGCGGTTCAAGCCTCTCGCCCACCCTTCTGTTTATATATATATATATATATATATATATATATATATATATATATATATATATATATATATATATATATATATAATACGAGACATTAGTAGCTTGAAATATCCTCGATATAGACGTGGTAAAAACACTAATTGCACTGAAGTTCATTATCGACACAAATTCTCTCTCATCGTGGCTAAAATTGTTTACCAGTAAAGGACGTTACTGCAATTAGTGCGCTTATCACTGGCAATTTTCTATTTGATAGACGGGAGAGGAAAAAATTATAAGAAAATATACCTTGATAAAACAAAATAAAAATAATAACAAGACGATTCTTGAAGATTGCGAGAGTCAAGATAAATTCGAATCGAAGACGACGAGAGCTGTCGTAAGATGGGAAGGAAGAAGGATGAGGAAGGATGGAAATAACTGGAAAAGGATGGGAAGGAGGGGAAGAGGAGGAATTAAGGCAAGTGGCCCGACCACTTTAGGACATGTGGTACCGAAGTACTGGAGGCGTAGATGGAGATGTATTTCAGAAACACTGACAAAGACGATGTAGAAGGCAACAGGAACTCAGCAGGTGCTGGCTGCATCTTGCTGGATGGATGGTTACTGCAACTTGAATGATGATGGGCGGCTGAAAGGCGAAAAGGGAAGGAGCTCATCGTTGATTGGTTTCAAAAGGGGTTTTGGGTTTTTTCCCCGAGTTGGCGTTGTTTTACGATTCATTTCCCGTTTTTCAAGACTTTTTTCAAAACGTTGTAAAGGGAGCAAATTTATACGTTCAAAAGGTTTTTTTTTGGCTGGAATTTTCAGTTGGTCTACAACGGTTTGAATAGTAAAAATTCAATTGTACAAGTTTTTCCAGCTGAGGCGGGAAAATCATGGTAAACTGACTTTTTCGATGAGTAAGAAAATTCGGGAAGCAGCTTCTGGTGATTTTTTTTTCTGTGTGAGAATTGTTTCCCATTCCATGAAGTTATTTTTATTACTTCATCTTTACATGCAAGAGTTTCTGGTGAGATTTTTTGCTGTTTTTTTTTCTTTTTGGTGTTGTTAAAGGTTGGAAGTGAAATCTTGTAAAATTCAGTAAACAATGGAAGAGTTTCGGGGCAGGCTTTGTTTGGGTCGGTTTAAATGGGGATTGGTGGCGGTGAAGGTTTTCCTTTTGGACGTTGTTGGAGTAGTCCTAATTGTTGGTGGTGTTCGATCTGACAATAGTCAGCATAATTAATCTATAGATAATAAAGGTGCGAACACTGTTTTTTGTTCCCAAAAACATGACAAAAAGTGTTAAAAAAACCAAGGGTTTTTCTTTTGCTAGTTTACAAAAAGAAACCCGGGCATCTCACTAGGCCACTTCTGCCTGTAAATACACGGGAAATTTCAAAAAAACGCACCCTAGTTCACCACCATTAAAGAGTCATTTTTAATAATGGTCACCATTATAAGGGCAGGGAACTAACCCTAGTTTAATTTAAAAAATGGTAATAAAAAAGAGCAAAAGCAAAACAGCGAATATGCAGTGCGGTGATTGGTGTCCCGGACAAAGATTTCAGAAAAATCTCAAATAAGAATGAAACTCTTATGTTTTTTTCAAATTGGAAAAGGGGTTTGAGAAGGAACAACATCATTAATCTAAGGGGTTTAAAGCCTTCGACGTTACTACGGACCCCACTACGGACCACCAAAACGGACCCCACACGGACCACCATACGGCCACCACTCGGACCCCCCCTGGGGACCACCACTAGGGAAACCACTATGGCCCACCACAGGGACCCCACAGGGACCCAAGGGCGGCCACTTTTGTTTCGCTTTCAGGTGGCCATCCAGAGAGGAAATTCTTACTGCGGCGGGTCACATTGTTTCCCGAGAAGATACATAATTTTTTTGATTCGCCCATTGTATTCTGTTTATTCAGGAACGGCGTATTCGTTTTTTTCAAAGTAACATACATCGCAGTGAAGGTTTGAAGCCCATCAGTGGGGGGTTTTTTAAAAGTTACACAGGGGAAACCACTCTCACAATTTTTTTATTCGTGAAACCCAAACACGGCGAAATGCCGATACTAAATTTTCGCAAATTAAAGAACCCCAACTTTAAAAGTTTGAAGCCGATCAAAAAGCTTTTTTCCAGTTATAAAAATGAAAATCAATATATCACTTTGTTTAATAAAAATTTGTAAATGGGGCTTGACCTTGTAAATTGGAATCCTTTGTTTAAAAAAAATACTTTTGTGTTGAATAGGGGGGGACTACATTACACAATCTTCAGCTGCTTACATTTCCCGCCATAATTTATTAATATTCCTGGCATCAGTGCCATAACACTGAAGAGAAGCCACCAATACGTTTTTCCAAAACACAATAACGAGTGCATTGGGAAACAATATTAATGACGTTCTTGAGCACGGGTCACCCCTTTTTTGGGCATGATCCTAAGGGAAGCCGCAGACCAACGAGACTCCTGGTGCTGACAAATCCTACAAATAAGGGTAGGATGTAGGGGGCTTTAGCTAATGTAACTACTAGGCGTCGTTGTAAATGTTTATGTTTATTTACGAACAGGAACCACCCAAAAACAAATTTCACAAATTATCATACATAAGTAACATATTAAATTACCCACAATAACCCAAAAAAAAATAAACAAAATAACTTTTTTCCGTGAAGTCCGTGAGAGTCCAGAACACATTGTGATCACTCAGCACACACGACCCTTCATGGATGGGTTAAGCTTGTTGTCATAAAATAGGAACCAACAGAGGAAGCATTGTTTCAGGCAGCTATGATAGCAGTACCTAACACAGTATGCAAAACTAGAGGGATTTGACAAGCGACAAATCACGAAGGAGTTTTTATCTAAGATGGGTAGTGGGACCTTGATCACGGTCCCAGGGCACTAACGTTCTCTAAAATGTCCTAGTGTTGGTCACGTGTCTTTTTTCAAACCCGTTTTTAGGGAATTTTTATTTAAAGCCAATAAACACTTATGGGGGAAAAGTTTCCCTAATAAAAACGTTAAGTGTTGCACATTCGTTTTTTACCCAAAAGAATCTCGTATCTTCATATAGCAGAAGGTAAAGGAATTTGTTTATATAGTCAGGGGGTTGAGGGGTATATGTTTTATAGTCAGGTGGTAGAGGGGTATATTTTTTTATATTCAGGGGTAGGGGATAAAGTTTTTTTGTCAGGTGGTAGAGGGATATATTTTTAATTTTCAGGGGGAGAGGGGAAATGTTTTTATGCAGGTGGGAGAGGGTAAATTGTTTAAAAGCAGGTGGGAGAGGATAATTCTAAGACAGGTGTAGAGGATAAATTTTTTGTCGGGGAGAGGGATATATTATATATATATATTAATATAAAATAATAAAATTTTACATATATATACTTATAAAAATTTTATAATATATATTTAAAAATATATATTTAAATTATATATTTAAAAATTAATCATATATATATATACATTATTATACATTATATATATATATAAATTTTTATATATTTTATGTATATATTTATATAATATAGTTTGGTGGAGGGGATGTATGTTTTATGTTGGCAGTAAAAGGGGATAGTTTATAGGGGGTAGAAAAATATATATATATAATATATATATATTTATATATAAATATAATATAATAATAACGACATGGGAAGAGATAATTTTTGTAGACGTGGTAAGGGTATTTTTTATATAACGCTGGTAGAGGATATATATTTTAGGTTAGAGAATACTTTATCAGCGGATCCAAATCAAAAATCAAACTCCAGCGTTAAGTTAATAATAAGGTCTAAACTAAAAGATTATATTAACTAATTCACCTAACTCACATAATCACTCACTAGTGTATCAACATTCTGAGATTTCCTGCCGGAAACCAAGTTACACGCTAATGATTCACTGAAATTCTAATATACTATCAATTTTTTTGATTTGAGTGTTTACGAAGACGTCGTTGAGTGTGAAGAAACACGTCATCATACAAGTTGACTTAAGTTTACAGCTGAAAGGAAATTATGAATAAAGGAACGAGAGAAAGTAAGTTAACGATGGAGAAACTGCCACGTGGAGTAATGGAATAAGATTATCTTATTTACAAACATTTGATTCCTGAAAATTTCCTCAATGAGATCATGGAAAAATATTGATAAATAATTTATTTGAAGTATATTTTAAGCTGGGATAACTTTGATGTTATTAAAGCATGTTATTCTCGCTCTCCATAAGGAATTACCTTGAAGTAGAATAATGTCAACATAATACTTAAGCTGCTTGTTCACAAATTATTCTCAAATTATCAGTTATATAATTTATTGGACACCTAATATTAATTTATTTCTAAATGTGGCAAGAATTAATAAAACATTTGAATCGGTTTATCATGAAAATAATTTAAACTCTATATATTTTTTTTTTCAGTAGATGATTCCTAACTACGATAAATATTTACTGATTTTTATGTAGTGAAAGGAATATATCGCTGAGGTTTTTAAAGTATATAAAAATATTTAGCAAATAAGATTATCGTCAAAACAAACATTATATTTCTTAATGTGAAGAGTTTGTCTTATTGATGTTCCTGTCAGGTTTATATTGATGTTCCTGTCAGGTTTATATTGATGTTCCTGTCAGGTTTATATTGATGTTCCTGTCAGGTTTATATTGATGTTCCTGTCAGGTTTATATTGATGTTCCTGTCAGGTTTATATTGATGTTCCTGTCAGGTTTATATTGATGTTCCTGTCAGGTTTATATTGATGTTCATGTCAGGTAAATATTGATGTTCCTGTCAGGTTTATATTGATGTTCCTGTCAGGTTTATATTGATGTTCTTGTCAGGTATATATTGATGTTCCTGTCAGGTTTATATTGATGTTTCCTGTCAGTTTATATTGATGTTCTTGTCAGGTTTATATTGATGTTCCTGTCAGGTTTATATTGATGTTCCTGTAAGGTTTATATTGATGTTCCTGTCAGGTTTATATTGATGTTCCTGTAAGGTTTATATTGATGTTCCTGTAAGGTTTATATTGATGTTACTGTAAGGTTTATATTGATGTTCATGTTAGGTTTATATTGATGTTCCTGTAAGGTTTATATTGATTTTCATGTAAGGTTTATTTTGATGTTCCTGTCAGGCTTATATTGATGTTCCTGTAAGGTTTATATTAATGTTCATGTTAGGTTTATATTGATGTTCCTGTAAGGTTTATATTGATGTTCCTGTAAGGTTTATATTGATGTTCCTGTCAGGTTTATATTGATGTTCCTGTCAGGTTTATATTGATGTTCCTGTAAGGTTTATATTGATGTTCCTGTAAGGTTTATATTGATGTTCCTGTCAGGTTTATATTGATGTTCCTGTCAGGTTTATATTGATGTTCCTGTCAGGTTTATATTGATGTTCCTGTCAGGTTTATATTGATGTTCCTGTCAGGTTTATATTGATGTTCCTGTAAGGTTTCTATTGATGTTCATGTTAGATTTATATTGATGTTCCTGTAAGGTTTATATTGATGTTCCTGTAAGGTTTATATTGATGTTCATCTTAGGTTTATATTGATGTTCAACTTAGGTTTATATTGATGTTCCTGTCAGGTTTATATTGATGTTCCTGTAAGGTTTATATTGATGTTCATGTTAGGTTTATATTGATGTTCCTGTAAGGTTTATATTGATGTTCCTGTCAGGTTTATATTGATGTTCCTCTAAGGTTTGTATTGATGTTCCTGTAAGGTTTATATTGATGTTCCTGTTAGGTTTACATTGATGTTCCTGTAAGGTTTATATTGATGTTCCTGTCAGGTTTATATTGATGTTCCTGTCAGGTTTATATTGATGTTCCTCTAAGGTTTGTATTGATGTTCCTGTAAGGTTTATATTGATGTTCCTGTTAGGTTTACATTGATGTTCCTGTAAGGTTTATATTGATGTTCCTGTCAGGTTTATATTGATGTTCCTGTCAGGTTGATATTGATGTTCCTGAAAGGTTTATATTGATGTTCCTGTAAGGTTTATATTGATGTTCCTGTTAGGTTTATATTGATGTTCCTGTTAGGTTTACATTGATGTTCCTGTAAGGTTTATATTGATGTTCCTGTCAGGTTTATATGATGTTCCTGTCAGGTTGATATTGATGTCCTGAAAGGTTTATATTGATGTTCCTGTAAGGTTTATATTGATGTTCCTGTAAGGTTTATATTGATGTTCCTGAAAGGTTTATATTGATATTCCTGTAAGGTTTATATTGACGTTCCTGTCAGGTTTATATTGATGTTCCTGTCAGGTTTATATTGATGTTCCTGTCAGGTTTATATTGATGTTTCTGTCAGGTTTATATTGATGTTCCTGTATGGTTTGTATTGATGTTCCTATAAGGTTTGTATTGATGTTCCTGTAAGGTATATATTAAGGTTCCTGTTAGGTTTATATTAATGTTCCTGTTAGGTTTATATTGATGTTCCTGTAAGGTTTATATTGATGTTCCTGTAAGGTTTATATGGATGTTCCTGTCAGGTTGATATTGATGTTCCTGTAAGGTTTATATTGATGTTCCTGTCAGGTTTATATTGATGTTCCTGTAAGGTTTATATTGATGTTCCTGTAAGGTTTATATTGATACTCCTGTAAGGTTTATATTGATGTTCCTGTAAGGTTTATATTGATGCTCCTGTAAGGTTTATATTGATGTTCCTGTAAGGTTTGTATTGATGTTCCTGTAAGGTTTATATTGATGTTCCTGTAAGGTTTATATTGATGTTCCTGTAAGGTTTATATTGATGTTCCAGTAAGGTTGATATTGATGTTCCTGTAAGGTTTATATTGATGTTCCTGTAAGGTTTATATTGATGTTCCTGTAAGGTTTGTATTGATGTTCCTGTAAGGTGTATATTGATGTTCCTGTAAGGTTTATATTGATGTTCCTGTAAGGTTTATATTGATGTTCCTGTAAGGTTTATATTGATGTTCCTGTAAGGTTTATATTGATGTTCCTGTAAGGTTTATATTGATGTTCCTGTAAGGTTTGTATTGATGTTCCTGTAAGGTTTATATTGACGTTCCTGTAAGGTTTATATTGATGTTCCTGTAAGGTTTATATTGATGTTCCTGTAAGGTGTATATTGATGTTCCTGTAAGGTTTGTATTGATGTTCCTGTAAGGTTTATATTGATGTTCCTGTAAGGTTTATATTGATGTTCCTGTAAGGTTTATATATTGTATAATAAATGTTTGGGAAAACTGTATTTGAATACTTTGAAAATAGCACAAGTATGTAGTATACTATATAACACATGTACGTAGTATACTATATAACACAGGTAGTATACTATGTAACACATGTATGTAGTATACTATATAACACATGCATGTAGTATACTATATAACACAAGTATGTAGTATACTATATAACACAAGTATGTAGTATACTATATAACACATGTATGTAGTATACTATATAACACATGCATGTAGTATACTATATAACACACGTACGTAGTATACTATATAACACATGTATGTAGTATACTATATAACACACGTACGTATACTATATAACACATGTATGTAGTATACTATATAACACACGTACGTAGTATACCTAATAACACATGTATGTAGTATACTATATAACACACGTACGTAGTATACTATATAACACATGTATGTAGTATACTATATAACCACACGTACGTAGTACACATATAACACATGTATGTAGTATACTATATAACACATGTATGTAGTATACTATATAACACACGTACGTAGTATACTATATAACACATGTATGTAGTATACTATATAACACATGTATGTAGTATACTATATAACACATGTATGTAGTATACTATATAACACATGTATGTAGTATACTATATAACACACTTACGTATTTTTACTATATAACCCCTGTATGTAGTAAAAAATAAACACACGAAACGTATTTAAAACTAAAACCCCCTTTGTATGTAGTAAAAACTAAATAAACCGAAACTAGTTTTCTATATAACACATGTATTAGTATACTATATAACACACGAAACGAATACCCCTATATAAACATGTTTTGTAATATACATAAAACACATTAATTTTTTTTTTTTTTTTAACACACCGGCTGTTTCCCCCCAAGGCAGGGTGGCCCAAAAAAAAAAAATTTTTCACCTCATCACCCCAAACACTGTCTTCCCCAGAAGGGGCTTTACACTAAAATTTTTTAAATTTAAAACATTAACACCCCCCCTTTCAGATTGCGGGCAATGAATTTCCCATCTCCAGAACTCAAGCCCGGGCCCGCCGGTTTTCCCCCCCCAAAAATTTTTCCCACCCCAAAACCCCTCAAGGAATTAAAAAAATTTTTTCCCCCCTTTTTTTTTAAAAACCCCCCCCCCCCCCCCCCAAAAACCCCCCCCCCTTTTTTTTTTTTTTTTTTTTTTTTTTTTCCCTTTTTTTTTTTATTTTCTTTTTTTTTTTTTTTTTTTTTTTTTTTTTTTTTCCCCCCCCCCTTTTTTTTTTTTTTTTTAATTTTTTTTCCCCCTTTTTTTTTAAAAAATTTTTTTTTAATTTTTTTTTTTTTTGGGGTTTTTTTTTTTTTTAAAAAAAAAAAAAAAAACCCCCCCAAAAAAAACCCCCCCCCCGGGGAAAAAACCCCCCCCCCCCCCCCCCCCCAAAAAACCCCCCCCCCCCCCCCCCCCACCACCCCCCAAAAAGCCCTTTCCCCCCAAATTTTCCCAAACCCCCCCCCCCCCCCCCAAAAAGGAAAATTAAAACCCCCCCCCCTTTCCCCCCCGGTTTCCCCAAAAAAAACCCCCCCCCTTTTTTTTCCCCCCAAAAAACCCCCCCCCCCTTTTTTTTCCCCCCCCCCTTTTCCCCCCCAAAAAAAATTTTTTTTTTTTTCCCCAAACCCCGGGCCCCCGGAAAAGGTTTTGCCCCAAATTTTTAAAACCCTTTTTTTTAAACCCCCCCCCTTTTCCAACCCCTTTTTTCCCCCCCCCATTTAAAAAAAAACCCCCCCCCTCCTTTTTCCCCCCCCTTTTTAAAAAAAAAATTTTCCCCCCCTTTTTTAAATTAAACCCCCCTTTTTTTAAAACCCCCCTTTTTTTTTTTTTAAACCCCTAACCAAAATTCCCCCCCCAAAAACTTAATTCCCCTGTATGTATTTATACTACAAAACCATGATAAAAGTTGCATAAAACGCAAGTATGTAGTATCTATAAACCACATTATTAGATCTACATAACCATGTGTGTGTAAATTTAAAAAACACTTTAAAGTAGAATACTAAAAACCCCCAGTATGATATAAAACATAAACATTTTAAAACTATATAACTTGTAGTCGAACAATATAACACTTTAGTAACTTAAATCCAATGTATGTAGATAACATAACACATGTTTATAACACAAAACACAGTATGTAGTAAAACTAATACATGTATGTAAAAACTACATAACACACTATTATACTACATAACACTTATGTGTATAAATAAACACATAAGTATAACACTAACACAGTTGTTATACTACAAAACACTGTATGTAGTAACTACAAACACAGTATGAGTATACTTGAAACACATGTTTTTTATTATACATATAAATGTATTATATATCCCATAACACATGTATGTAGAATACTACATAGAACATTTATTTTTTAAACTACATAACAATGTATGTAGATTTTACAAACACATGTATTAGTATACTATTAACACTTTGTATAATTATAAACACATGTATTTAGATACTACATAACACATGTGTTATATACAATACATGTATGTAGTATACTTACAACACACATGTGGACATACAAACACATGTAGTAGTATACTACATAACACATGTATGTATAAACTGTAAAAAATTTTTTAAAGTATACTAATAACACATGTATTTTTAATCTACATAACACACGCAGTAGTATAGGGACATAACACATGATGTAGTAACTAATAAAACTGTATGTAGTATCTACATAACACATTAGTAGTTTTACAAAACACATGTGTTACTACTAACACATTAGAGTATAACAAAACACAGATTTTGTAACCATAACCATTTTTGTATATACACATAACCTGTTGTAGTATACTCATAACACACGTAATGTATTATACAAAATAACACTTTATGTTAAAACTTATAACACTGAATGTATATACTAATAAAAATCATATACTACATAACCATGTAGTGTATACTAGAAACACATGAAAATGATATACTAATAAACTGATGTAGTATAATACCACACATGTATGTATATCACATCAATGTTGTAGTTACTACAAAAATTGAAGTAAAGGGTACTACATCACAGTATGAGTGAACACATAACCATGTATGTGTATATTCAAAAACCATGTTTAAAAAACAAAAACCCATTATGTATATCTGCAAACACTTTTGTAGTATCAAAAACCCATTATGTGTAAAAATTTATTTTAAACCCCATGCATGTAGTTACTTCTAACACTTTAAATGTAGTTACTACAAACACATTTGTGTAATACTACATAAAAAAAGTATGTATTTAAACTACAAACAAGTTGTAGTATACAACTAACAAATGTATTGTTTACTACATAACACATGTATGTAGTATATAAAACCAACCAGCTTTAGTTTACTAATAAACACTGTATGTGTAAAACACAAACACTGATTAAAGTATAAATAAATTCATCAGAGTATACTGCATAACACATGAAAGAATATACTACTAACACATTATGTAGTATACTATAAAATACAAGTATGTATTTACAAAGTAACACATTTGTATGTAGTATACTATATAACACATGAATGTAGTATAGTATATAACACAAGTATGTAGTATACTATATAACACATGTATGTAGTATACTACATAACACATGTGTGTAGTATACTACATAACACATGTATGTAGTATACTGTATAACACATGTATGTATACTGTATAACACATGTATGTAGTATACTATGTAACACAAGTATGTAGTATACTATATAACACATGTATGTATTATACTGTATAACACATGTATGTAGTATACTACATAACACATGTATTATACTACATAACACCTGTATGTAGTATACTATATAACACATGTATGTAGTATACTACATAACACATGTATGTAGTATACTACATAACATATGTATATAGTATACTACATAACACATGTATGTAGTACACTACATAACACATGTATGTAGTATACTACATAACACATGTATGTAGTATACTACATAACACATGTATGTAGTTCACTACATAACACATAGTGTACTACATAACACATATATTATACTATTTAACACAAGTATGTTGTATACTTCATAACACAAGTATGTTGTATACTACATAACACATGTATGTAATATACTACATAACACATTTATGCAGTATACTACATAACACAAGTATGTAGTATAGTATATAACACATGTAGTATATTACATAACACATGTAGTATACTACATAACACATGTAGTATACTACTTAACACATACATGTAGTATACTACATAACACATGTAGTATACTGTATAACACATGTATTATACTATATAACACATGTAGTATACTATATAACACATGTATGTAGAATACTACATAACACATGTATGTAGTATACTACATAACACATGTATGTAGTATACTACCTTTCACAAGTATTTAGTATACTACATAACACAAGTATGAAGTATACTACATAACAAAAGTGTGTAGTATACTACATGACACAAGTGTGTAGTATACTACATGACACATGTAGTATATTACATAACACTAGAATGGAGTACAATACATAAATATGTAGTATACTACATAACACCTGTATGTATTATATTAAACACATGTAGTATACTACGTAACACATGTAGTATACTATATAACACAAGTATGTAGTATACTACATAACACATGTATGTAGTATACTACATAACTCATGTATGTAGTATACTACATAACACATGTATGTAGTATACTACATAACACAAGTATGTAGTATACTACATAACACATGTAGTATACTACATACTTGTGTTATGTAGTATACTACATACTTGTGTTATGTAGTATACTACATAACACATGTAGTATACTACATAACACAAGTATGTAGTATACTGCATAACACATGTATGTTGTATACTACATAACACAAGTATGTAGTATACTACATGACACATGTAGTACATAACATTACACTAGAATGTAGTACATTACATAACATAATTGTGTAGTATACTACATAACACATGTATTTAGTATATTAAACGCATGTAGTATACTACATAACGCATGTAGTATATTACATAACACATACAGTATAACTACATAAGACAAGTATGCTCTATACTACATAACACATGTATGCTGTATACTACATAACACATGTATGTAGTATGCTACATGACACATGTTGTATACTACATAACACATGTAGTATACTACATAACACAAGTATGTAGTATACTACATAACACATGTATGTAATATACTACATAACACATGTATGTAATATACTACATACACACATGTATTTAGTATACTAACATAACACATGTATGTAGTATACTACATAACACATGTATGTAGTATACTACATAACACATGCATGTAGTATACTACATAACACATGTATGTAGTATACTACATAACACATGCATGTAGTATACTACATAACACATGCATGTAGTATACTACATAACACATGCATGTAGTATACTACATAACATGTAGTATACTACATAACACAAGTATGTAGTATACAAAAATAACACATATATGTAGTATACTACATAACACATGTATGTAGTATACTACATAACACATGTATGTAGTATACTACATAACACATGTATGTGGTATACTACATAACACATGTATGTAGTATACTACATAACACATGTATTATACTACATAACACATGTATGTAGTATACTACATAGCACATGTATGTAGTATACTACATAGCACATGTATGTAGTATACTACATAACACATGTATGCAGTATACTACATAACACATGTAGTATGCTACATAACACAAGTATGTAGTATACTGTAACAGATGTAGTATACTACATAGCACATGTAGTATTCTACATAACACATGTAGTGTACTACATAACACATGTATGTAGTATACTACATAACACATGTATGATAACACAGTGACTCTGATGATGATGACAGTACTTTTAATAGTGACCAAGTGTTTTTGATGATAACACAGTGATTAATTACAAGGGGTGAATTAGAACTGCAAAAGGTGGACAAGTACTCAAGGATTTCTGGAAAGAAAAAAATATTGTTTGTCAATGAGACATGATCTTGGAATGTTGGAGTGAGGAAATGGCTAGAGGCAGTAGAGGAATTCTGTTTTAAGATCAGTGTCTGTGTTAGGAATTTTAATGCAGGTAAAAGTGATAGGAGATTTTAAAGGAGTAAGTCAGGGAACAAAAGAGAATTTAAAATGGTTTGCTTATATCGAATTTATGAAACAAGAGTGACTAAATATATCTAAATATATCTGAAGACAAGCATTATAATAGACGTCACAAATAGACTTGGAAAAAGCGGGAGTAGGAGTTTATGAATAGTAGGAGCCTGGTCACTTAGTAAGCATGTGTGTGAGAATATTTGACATGTGTGTGTGAGAATATGTGACTAGCGTGGAGGCAGGCTTGAGATCTGAGGCTGTTTCAGTGTGTTAATGTAACATGTCTGTGGCTGGTTTTAACATCTAGATGAGAAAAGTTCGGTGAGTGCTCTTGGAAAGAACAGTGGAGATGAGAAAGAACAGTGGAGATGAGAAAGAACAGTGGAGATGAGAAAGAACAGTGGAGATGAGAAAGACACATGTGTAACGTTCCAAAACGTTTCAACTACACAGTAGGTTTCTTCAGTCGAATACAGAGGAAGAAGAAGCAGTGTAGATTTAATGAGGATGTAATCAGTCCACCACCCTCGAAGTGGGTGGTTAGTCCTTCAGCCTGGAGAAGAGTTCTGCTCCATAGTCTGGAACAATGAGGTTAGTTAGTTTAATATGTTTATTATGAACCCCATACCCATCCTGTGGGCGGTAGTCAAAAGATTACAGAGGTACATAATTGGTCCAGGGACTGGACTCCAAAGTTTTGATAGCTGAGCAAGTTACAGAGGTAATGAACCCACAATTACAAAGGTAATGTACTCACAATTTACAAAGGTAATGAACTCCAGGTAGGTCTGGTCACAATCATGACAAGTTACAAAGGTATTTACAGATTACAGAGGTACGTAATGGGTCCAGGGACTGGGCCCCCAAAGTTTTGATAGCTGAACTAGGTACAAAGGTAATGAATCCTGTAAGAATGGATACTTACGTTTATATATGGCTACAATCATGAACAAATTATAGAGTAATGAGTAATTCACACTTCCACACCCGGTCACAACTGTAATGAGTTATTGGTGCAAATATTGATTGTTGACACACACACACACACATTCACACACACACACACACACACACGCACACACACACACACACACACATTCACACACACACACACACACACAAACACACACAGGCACACACACATACACACGTGGTAATTCTTTATTTACAGATAGCAAAGTCAGGGTACTTCTCCAGAATGGTCTGTAATATACCACTGTGGATAAAATACTTAGCCATTTCTTGAACACTTCTGAGTGAGTTGTCTCTAAATTCATTAATTTTATCACACTCCAGTACATAATGACGCAGGGTGTGACAATAGTCCGTCTAGCAAAGATTACATTTCGTTTGGTCTACATCTGGTGGTGATGATTTAACCTGCCATAGATACTTGTAACCCTGCCGGAGCCGGGCAGTAGTGACATCCAAGAGTCTGGTTATTTTGTTGGATGCACCATGGACATGTGGCTCCTCCTGCATGATAGAATGATGATAGATGGACTGACTGGTGTCAATCTCCCTGAGTCTTAAGTCAATAAAATTCAGTTGAAGTTCTTTTCGTATTATTGTTCTCAAACTGCTACCTGACAAGCCAAGACTGTAATCTACTCCCTCTTTGAAAGCATACAGCTTAGCCAATTTATCAGTTCTATCATGCATCTGAAGACCAATGTGAGATGGAATCCACAGCATGTGCACTCTGACTCCACTGTCCACAATCTTACCATACCTGTGTCTGGCTTCTGACACAAGCATGCCACAATTTATACTTAATGAGTTGAGAGCATTTATGTATGACAGAGAATCAGTTACAATTAAACTGTCAATCTTAGATACTTAGATGCATTTTAGTGCAAGGAGTATGGCAAACAGTTCTGTCTGAAGGGTAGAGGCCCAATTATTGATGCATGCTCCAATATCTTTAAGAGAGCCATCACTCTGTACGACAACAGCAGCACTACCAGCTGCACCAGTGTACGACAACAGCAGCACTACCAGCTGCACCAGTGTACGACAACAGCAGCACTACCAGCTGCACCATTGGATTGGTGAACAGAACCATCAACGTAAATAATTTGCGAGAGTGTGTGTGCTGTGTGACTAAGTTATCAATACAGCTTAAGGCATCATGTTTGGCTTCAAGGCGAAGTTTTGGTTGTGGTTAAAGAAGTAGTTTGGGGGGAAATGGAGGATTGGTAGTTTGGAATGAGGTAATATCCTATGGAGCGGAGAAGTGCCGCTGTTGCCTTACTTGACATAGATCATGTATTTGATTCATGCGGAGGTCGGTTCCAGTTTTTTCGATCCATCTGGAGGGGTGTTCATCAGTGCTGAGGAAAGTTTGGAGGGCTTCTGTGCAGGGGTTTGAATGGGCTTGCCTGAGCATATTAACCCCAATTAGGATATTTCTTTCAGTAACACTATCTCTGATGCTTGGAATATCAAGTTCTTTTTGCATATTTAAAATTTTGGCAGTACGAGGGCATCCTAAAATGATCCTCATTGCTTCATTTTGCAGTTTTTCCAGCCCTCCAAGCTTCCAGTCAGACACGAATGCAAGTAGTGGCGTAGCATAATCAACCAATGATCTAATATAAGCAAGATACATCATTTTCACAATTTTAACATTAGCACCATACCTGGGGCGACAAAGTCCTGTTACAACAGGTCCAAGTAGTGGAACCTCAAAGCCTAGATACCTGTATCTGCTTACATATTCTAGAAGAGACCCATCATGCAACTGGATCTGACGAACTGTGCCTCTCTGTCGAGGAGGACGCCTGTTGAGTATCTTTGTTTTATCCCCTGAGATTATTAACCCCAGGTCCTGACACGAGGCTAGTACATGATTAAGAATGTTCTGGGTGTTGGAGAATCCGGTGGTGTAAATCATTATATCATCAGCAAAACTAATCATATAATGATGGGATTGGCTAGGCATAGCATTAAGTAAGGCATTAATTAAAATATTGAATAATGTGGGACTGAGCACACCTCCCTGTGGGGTTCCTGATTCAAAGTCTTTAGTTACACTTCTAAGTCCCTGGAACAACACAGACGACTTTCTGTTGGACAGGTAACCTTTAATCCAGCGGAGAAGCCATCCTCCAACATACATTCTGGCAAGTTCACTAATGATTACATGTCGGTTGGCTACATCAAAAGCGGATTTAAGATCAAGGAAGGTAGTGTATGAGCTGTCAGTGTGCAGAGTGAGAAAGGTGGTAATGCAATGATGCACGCTCCTTCCATGCATGAAGCCATGCAACCGGGGAGACAAGAATTGTTTGATTCTGTACATGAGACGATTAAGAATCATTCTCTCAAATGTTTTACACAAGCAGCTAGTAAGAGATATTGGGCGAAATGCATTTTGTTGATTGGGCTTAGGAATTGGAATGATGAGGCTGTTGGTCCAAGATTGAGGGAGCTCCTCAGTTACATAGCTCATGTTATATAATTCAAGTAATGGATTACCTGGTACTCGACACAGCAATCTGAGTATGTTGTAAGTAATACCATCCTCACCAAGCGACGTGGAGTTGCCCTTAGTTAGTGCTGCATCAAGTTCATAATTAGTGAAAGGAATGTTGCAGTCATCTGCCTTGCTGAGCATAAAGCAAACAAGTCTCTCCCAAATAAGGGACTGACCACCTCAACACTACATCTTCAAGGGTGATAAGAGTGAATACGCCGTCTTGCATCTACACTGCTTCTGCTGCCTCGGTATTCGACTGAACAAGCCTTCTGGGTAGGCGAATCGTTTCGGAATAAAGATACCTAACACTTGCACGTGTGTCTTAACAACTTATGGGTATATATCATTATTAAATACACAACAATGGCAATATGGTGTCAGTGTATTATTTACAAGACAACAAAGAATAAGTGAAGAAGAATGTGCATTAAGGGAGTTACTGGCTCCTGGAGGAAAGAATCATTATTATTAAGGTTTATACTTATGTTTACGTTGTAAAACTAATGTTGTTTATCAAATTTTGTGTACCCCAATTATCAGGGATTTTAACGAGGAACGTATACGATTTATTTATCCATTTATTAAATGATTTTCCCGGGAATTGGTTAAAATTATGGTCCCGTCAGTTAGACACTGAGGCCTAAATGACTAATATTTTTACGTACATTGATTTATTTTCTTTGATATCTCTTTTGATAAATGAGAACCATTGGCAAAATAACATATTTAGATTTCAGAAAAATTATTCTTTAAAACCCAGCTCGGAGAGTATTTTTTTTTAAATAGTATTTGTCAGATTTTTGCTAATTTATGTGGCACAAGTTAGTGACCAGCTGTTACATCTGACTTGTTATTAGTGTGACCTGTTATATGACCTGCCAGTCCCTGGAGTCGACTCCAGGCTGAGGGACTGATTACCTCAGAAATTGTGGAAAAGCAAAGCTTAACATGGAACACCTGCAGAACAAAAAATATATTAACATTTTTATACTAATAGTCGAAGAGCCAGGAATAAAATTAATAATCTACGTTTGGTTGCTCGTGTGGAAACATTGATGTTATTGCAATTACTGGTATAATTTAAAAAGTCCTGACATGATTGGTGAATGTCTTGTTCCAGGGTTTAAGTTGTTCCATGTTGGCAGAAATAACAGGAAGGGGGTGAGGGGGGGAGCGTTATATGTCCGAGATAACTTGAAATGCTGCAGGAAAATATAAAAATCGATGGGTTACAAACTGAATCTGTGTGGGTAGAATTTCTTTAAGAAAAATCTATTTTTTGGTATGTTAAATACGGACGTCCTAACGTAGCGGTAGAGAGAAACTTCTTTGGAATGAAATTATTACGGCTTCTAGACGCGGAAACGTAGTTATAGTAGTGGATTTTAATTTTAGTCAAAGAGACTGGACTACTAGATATTTAGATGTTAGGTTATGTAAGGTTTGTCAGGAAACAGGACAAGTATTTTCTGATTTGGGTCTTAGTCATATGATGACCAGCAGCTGGAGCTTTTGGTAATCTGACCGAGGCCTTCCACTGGCTTACCTGATCATCCCTTTAAAAATTATAGTTATGATTATATCCATGGATATTTAGAGTCCAGTGAGTCCCTGGAAGATGTTCAAGACTGTGAACCAATTTATAACAAAACCTATCAGAGGAAATAATCTATTAGACCTGGTTGTGTCAAATAAGGAAACCTTGGTTAATCACCTTGAAGTCAGTGAGGAGTTTGGCGGAAGTGATCACGAATCAGTTACCTTTGATGTTACCGGGAAATACGAAAATAGGGATAAATCAAACTCCCCGATTTTCGTTCTGCCGATTATAATGGACTTAGGGGAACACTTGTCTAGTCTTAACTGTGGATATTTGTCTAATGAGTCTATTGAAGTTGATACTTATAATAGCAACAGGAACAGCGAATACAAGTTTATTCTAAAATATATACAACGTGATCAGAGCATATATATTTCCCAGAGAAAAATTAGGTCAAATAAGAACGAAACCAAATGGACGAGCAGGAGACTAAAGCATTTATTAGGAGAGAAAAGAGGAGTTTATAGCGCATCAAAACACAAGAAGTTAACCTTACTGACAAATATATTCAGTATAAAAGAGAGGTAAAAAAAAAAAAGAGGGGAATTAGAAAGACCAACCGTAACTTTGAAATTAAATAGCTAGAGAATCAAAGACAAATACAAAAGGTTTTTTCAAATGTACAGGACGAAGGTCAGAGAACCACTAAAAACTAGTTCTGGACACCTTACTGATCATCAGCAGGAAATGTTCTCTATTTTTAATAATTAATTCATGTTGGTTTTCATACAAAAGAAGCATAAATATCCCAGCAATCAATAATTATTCAGGCCTTGAAATAGCAAATTAAGGAATATTACAATAACAAGGAATATGATTATCAAACAATTACACAAAATACACAAATAACCCGCACATAAAAGACAGAAGCTTACGACGACGTTTCGGTCCGACTTGGACCATTGACAAAGTCACACTGTGTGACTTTGTCAATGGTCCAAGTCGGACCGAAACGTCGTCGTAAGCTTCTGTCTTTTATGTGCGGTTATTTGTGTATCGTTCCAGTCACGGTATTGTGCCTTTTTGTTATTTACACAAAATAAAACAAGTCTCCTGGCCCTGACTGACTACATTCACGGTACTTCAAGAACGGAAGCTGCGACTTAGTCAGCCACTAATGAGTCTGTTTAACTCATTAGTCCAAACGGGTGTTTTGGCTTAAGTGTGGAAGATTGCTAATATAATCCCTATATTTATATCAGGTGGTAAGTCAGTTCTCCAAGGTGACCAACTCCTTGAAAGTCCCATCACTCTCAGCAAGATGTTTGAAGTCATCGGCGGAATGAGAAATAAAGCCCCTGGCCTCTCAGCCATAACAGTAAAACAAATACAGTACCTGCCATGAAACTGAAAGATGTCTCTGCTAATTATCTATAATGACATCTTGGCTGGACACTTCCCCGTGACAAACAGCGATGATTTTCACTGCAACCCCCCCCCCCCCACCAAAAAAAAAAAAAATGCCAGAAAATCATTTCCATCACAGAGGAACCCAACACACCATCAATATTATCTTCGATGCTCCGGACAGCTTGCGTAAACAGGGCAAAAACCTTTGCCGGATTGAGACTCCGGATGTACACAAAGCATATGACAGCCTCTGGCACGACGGCCTCGTATCTAAACTGGCTGACCGTCCAGATCATAAATGGATCTTACTTTAACTTATATATAACTTCTTAACAAGTAGAAGCATCAATCCCACCTTCTGCTGCAAGATGGCGGAGTCATTCACACCAACACCAGCTCTGCCACAGGGGTCGTGCCTAAGCCCAATTCTCTTCAATACATAAATGATCTTCCCCAACCAGAATACAATGATACAATCATTACCCAATTTTCTGACGATGTTATCAATGTCGTAACATGCACTCCTGCATCCAGAAGGAACAGACATGAGAAGGTGATGGAGAAAAGAATACAGAATTGTGAAGAACAGCCAACTAGGATAAGAAATAGAGAATAACGATCAATCCTGGCAAAGATCTTCATCAGAACCATCCAATGTTTTGCCACAACAATTGAAAACAATGGTAGTATCTCCATCAGTGGCACACCTATCGCCATAAATAAAAACTGGGTCTCTCTCATATCAAGGATCACCTATATAAAATAATAAGACCTATGATTAAATATGACTCACGAAATTGTAATGACACGATTGCAAGCAAACTATACCACGGACGGGGTTAGAACCCGCGATCAGAGAGTCATGAAACTCCAGACCGACGCTAACACATCGGTCTGGAGTTTTATGACTTTCTGATCGCGGGTTCTAACCCCGCCCGTGGTATGGTATGCTTGAATATCCTTGCGTGTCTCTGTTGCCAACAACAAAAACATGTTACAGATGCAAAGAGTCCAGAACAAGGCACTTCGCTCTATCACAGACTGAGGGACAGGATCAGAATGGAAGATCTTCACATCCAACATGAGATCGAAACAATAAATGTCAGACTTGATAATCTAAAGAAGCGACAACGATAAATTAGGCAACATCTCTATATACCAGACAGAAAAAAACCCTCCCTAGCCACCTAACACCACTGACTACATATTCAATACACGAGCCCACAGACCTACAGGATGTCCCTCCAACAAAGATTTAGAATGATCTCTCTGAAGACATAAAAGATTGGGTACTGTCAGAGTCAATCTTTAATGCTTAAGAAAAATAAAACCAACCTTATTGATAATACCTTCCATCTAACCAAGTAGCATCCAAAAACCACCTACGGCAGGACACCCTCAGCATTAAATAAGCCGATCACCAGATCCAGCAGACACCTTACAACTAGCCCAAACATCTTGACTCCTGTGATTATTAAAAAAAAAAAATGGTAAGAACAAAAAAGTACCTACCACCAATTCACTGTCATGTATGTATGAATTTTGTATGTGTGTGCCACTGATGGGTGGTGTGGTATACCTAGTCAGCTGATCATGCATAACACAACACACACTTTTAGGCATATACGCCAAAGTGCTTGGGTCACTTAGCTTTATCCTCCCCCCTTACCCCCACCCACCGCTCCTTCATATTGCATCCTTACCTATTCTTTCACCTTCCCCAACTTACCAAAAGCTCTGGCTATAGCATTCTAACACTGACGGCTATAGTAGACAAATTTACTAACATTCTTTAATGAAGCATTTAATGCCGAAGACAACGATAAAGCATATGATGTAGATTATTTTGCCTTCAGTAAGACCTTCGATTACCTCACAAAAAACTGTTAAAAAAAGTCATTATTCATGGAATAGGAGGTAAAGTGTGAGATCGCTTTTGTTTACATGCTTCCTGTTTCCACTGCGTGAATGAGGACGTATATAATAGGTAGTTTCTTACTGGACTCTTCATCAAGCATAAACTGGATAGCTGCGAGGAAAGGTCCTTTTCCACTTCCTCATGGAGATGGAAGGCAATAGAAAAGAACAAGAACTATTAAGAAAATTGAAGAAACTTCCGATTGGTGTGTGTATAATTATACGTGTACATATATATGTGAGTGCCAAAGTGTAAGTAGAAGTAGCAAGACGTACCTCTTTTCTTACTTGTTTATGAGACAGAAAGAAAAGACACCAGCAATCCCACCATTGTGAAAAATGTTACAGATTTCCGTTTCACAAGCATTTGGCGAGACGATGGTGCCTCTCTGGGTGCTGTCTACCAACCAACTACCACAGGACGGTAGTACCTCCCTGGGTGATGTTGTCTACCAACCTACTAACACAGGACGGTAGTACCTCCCTGGGTGATGTTGTCTACCAACCTGCTACCACAGGACGGGAGTACCTCCCTGGGTGATGTTGTTTACCAACCTGCTACCACAGGACGGTAGTATCTCCCTGGGTGATGTTGTCTACCAACCTGCTACCACAGGACGGTAGTACCTCCCTGGGTGATGTTGTCTACCAACCTGTTACCACAGGACGGGAGTACCTCCCTGGGTGATGTTGTCTACCAACCTTCTACCACAGGACGGTAGTACCTCCCTGGGTGATGTTGTCTACCAACCTACTACCACAGGACGGTAATACCTCCCTGGGTGATGTTGTCTACCAACCTGCTACCACAGGACGGGAGTACCTCCCTGGGTGATGTTGTCTACTAACCTGCTACCACAGGACGGTAGTACCTCTCTGGGTGATGTTGTCTACCAACCTACTACCACAGGACGGGAGTACCTCCCTGGGTGGTGTTGTCTACCAACCTATTATCACAGGACGGTAGTACCTCCCTGGGTGGTGTTGTCTACCAACCTACTACCACAGGACGGGAGTACCTCCCTGGGTGGTGTTATCTACCAACCTACTACCACAGGACGGTAGTACCTCCCTGGGTGGTGTTATCTACCAACCTTCTACCACAGGACGGTAGTACCTCCCAGGGTGGTGTCTACCAACCTACTACCACAGTTCGGTAGTACCTCCCTGGGTGGTGCTGTCTACCAACCTACTACCACAGGACGGTAGTACCTCCCTGGGTGCTGTTTTCTACCAACCTACTACCACTGACGGTAGTACCTCCCTGGGTAATGTTGTCCACCAACCTACTGCTACAGGACGGTAGCACTTCCTTGGGTGGTGTTGTCTACCAACCTACTACCACAGGACAGTAGCACTTCCCTGGGTGGTGTTGTCTACCAACCTATTACCAAAGGACGGTAGTACCTTCCTGGGTGTTTTCTACCAACCTACTACCACAGGACGATAGAACCTTCCTGGGTGGTGTTGTCTACCAACCTACTACCACAGGACGGTAGTACCTCCCTGGGTGGTATCTACCAACCTACTACCACAGGACGGTAGTACCTCCCAGGGTGGTGTCTACCAACCTACTACCACAGTTCGGTAGTACCTCCCTGGGTGGTGCTGTCTACCAACCTACTACCACAGGACGGTAGTACCTCCCTGGGTGATGCTGTCTACCAACCTACTACCACAGGACGGTAGTACCTCCCTGGGTGGTGCTGTCTACCAACCTACTACCACAGGACGGTAGTACCTCACTGGGTGGTGTTGTCTACCAACCTACTACCACAGGACGGTAGTACCTCCCTGGGTGGTGATGTCTACCAACCTACTACCACAGGACGGTAGTACCTCCCTGGGTGGTGATGTCTACCAACCTACTACCACAGGACGGTAGTACCTCCCTGGGTGGTGATGTCTACCAACCTACTACCACAGGACTTTTGTCCCCCCCGGGGTGGTGCTGTCTACCAAACCTAAAACCACAGGAGGGTATACCTCCCGGGGTGGTGATGTTACCAATCTTCCACAGGACGGTTTAGTGTTTCCCCCGGGTGGTGAGTTACCAACCACTCCACAGGAGGGTGTCCCCGGGTGATGTGTCTACCAACCTCTACCCAGGACGGTAGTACCCCCTGGTGGTGATGTTCCCAAACCCTATTTTACCACAGGCGGAGTACCCCCCTGGGGGTGATGTTACCAACCACACCACGGACGGTAGTACCTCCCGGGGGGTTTTTTGTTTACCAAAACCTATTTACCACGGACGGTAGTCCCTCCCGGGGTGGTGATGTCTCCCAAAACCTACTACCACGGACTGTAGTACCCCCCTGGGGGTGATGTCTCCCAACCTGCTACCACAGGCGGTAGTCCTCCTGGGTGGTGCTGTTACCAACTAAAACCACAGGAGGGTAGTACCCCCCCTGGGGTGGTGAGTTACCAACTACTACCACGGACGGTATACCCCCTGGGTGGTTGTGT
>NC_069459.1:33271581-33336847 GCF_026875155.1 Cherax quadricarinatus
AGACGCTAGCGAGTGTCACTCACACTACTCGTCCCTCTCTCAGGGAGCGCTAGCAGTGTAACATTACTCGTGCCCTCTCGGGGAAGCGCTAGGAGTGTCACTCACACTACTCGTGCCTCTCTCAGGAGAGGCGCTAGCGAGTGTCACTCACACTACTCGTGCCTCTCTCAGGAGAGGCGCTAGCGAGTGTCACTCACACTACTCGTCCCTTTCTCTCAGGAGAGGCGCTAGCGAGTGTCACTCACACTACTCGTGCCTCTCTCAGGAGAGACGCTAGCGAGTGTCACATTACTCGTGCCTCTCTCAGGAGAGGCGCTAGCGAGTGTCACTCACACTACTCGTGCCTCTCTCAGGAGAGGCGCTAGCGAGTGTCACTCACACTACTCGTGCCTCTCTCAGGAGAGACGCTAGCGAGTGTCACTCACACTACTCGTGCCTCCCTCAGGAGAGGCGCTAGCGAGTGTCACTCACACTACTCGTGCCTCTCTCAGGAGAGGCGCTAGCGAGTGTCACTCACACTACTCGTGCCTCTCTCAGGAGAGGCGCTAGCGAGTGTCACTCACACTACTCGTGCCTCTCTCAGGAGAGGCGCTAGCGAGTGTCACTCACACTACTTGAACGTTCACACAGTTGCAGCCTTACTGGAGCTCACGAGCGCTCACACAGTTGCAGCCTTACTGGAGCTCACGAGCGCTCACACCAGTTGCAGCCTTACTCGAGCTCACGAGCGCTCACACAGTTGCAGCCTTACTGGAGCTCACGAGCGCTCACACAGTTGCAGCCTTACTCGAGCTCACGAGCGCTCACACAGTTGCAGCCTTACTGGGCTCACGAGCGCTCACACAGTTGCAGCCTTACTCGAGCTCACGAGCGCCTCACACAGTTGCAGCCTTACTGGAGCTCACGAGCGCTCACACAGTTGCAGCCTTACTGGAGCTCACGAGCGCTCACACAGTTGCAGCCTTACTCGAGCTCACGAGCGCTCACACAGTTGCAGCCTTACTCGAGCTCACGAGCGCTCACAACAGTTGCAGCCTTACTGGAGCTCACGAGCGCTCACACAGTTGCAGCCTTACTCGAGCTCACGAGCGCTCACACAGTTGCAGCCTTACTGGAGCTCACGAGCGCTCACACAGTTGCAGCCTTACTCGAGCTCACGAGCGCTCACACAGTTGCAGCCTTACTAGAGCTCACGAGCGCTCACACAGTTGCAGCCTTACTCGAGCTCACGAGCGCTCACACAGTTGCAGCCTTACTGGAGCTCACGAGCGCTCACACAGTTGCAGCCTTACTCGAGCTCACGAGCGCTCACACAGTTGCAAGCCTTACTGGAGCTCACGAGCGCTCACACAGTTGCAGCCTTACTCGAGCTCACGAGCGCTCACACAGTTGCAGCCTTACTGGAGCTCACGAGCGCTCACACAGTTGCAGCCTTACTCGAGCTCACGAGCGCTCACACAGTTGCAGCCTTACTGGAGCTCACGAGCGCTCACAGAGTTGCCGCCATACTGGAGCTCACGAGCGCTCACACAGTTGCCGCCATACTGGAGCTCACGAGCGCTCACACAGTTGCAGCCATACTGGAGCTCACGAGCGCTCACACAGTTGCAGCCTTACTGGAGCTCACGAACGCTCACACAGTTGCAGCCTTACTGGAGCTCACGAGCGCTCACACAGTTGCAGCCATACTAGAGCTCACGAGCGCTCACACAGTTGCAGCCATACTGGAGCTCACGAACGCTCAGAAAGTTGCAGCCATACTGGAGCTCACGAGCGCTCACACAGTTGCCGCCATACTGGAGCTCACGAGCGCTCACACAGTTGCAGCCATACTGGAGCTCACGAGCGCTCACACAGTTGCCGCCATACTAGAGCTCACGAACGCTCACTCAGTTGCAGCCATACTGGAGCTCACGAGCGCTCACACAGTTGCCGCCATACTGGAGCTCACGAGCGCTCACACAGCTGCAGCCATACTGGAGCTCACGAGCGCTCACACAGTTGCCTCCATACTGGAGCTCACGAGCGCTCACACAGTTGCCGCCATACCGGAGCTCACGAACGCTCACATAGTTGCAGCCATACTGGAGCTCACGAACGCTCACACAGTTGCCGCCATACTGGAGCTCACGAACGCTCCCACAGTTGCAGCCATACTGGAGCTCACGAGCGCTTACACAGTTGCCGCCATACTGGAGCTCACGAGCGGTCACACAGGTGATGCTACACTGGAGCTCACGAACGCTCACGTAGGTGCCACCATACTGGAGCTCAAGAACGCTTACACAGGTGCCGCTACACTGGGGCTCACGAGCTCTCACACAGGTGTCGCTGTACTGGAGCTCACGAACGCTCACACACGTGCCGCCATACTGGAGCTCACGAACGCTCACACAGGTGCCGCTACACTGGAGCTCACGAACGCTCACACAGGTGCCGCTACACTGGAGCTCCCGAACGCTCACACAAGTGCCGCTATACTGGAGCTCACGAACGCTCACACACGTGCCGCCATACTGGAGCTCACGAACGCTCACACAGGTGCCGCTACTCTGGGGCTCACGAACGCTCACGTAGGTGCCGCTATACTGTCGCTCACGAACGCTCACACACGTGCCGCCATACTGGAGCTCACGAACGCTCACACAGGTGCCGCTACATTGTAGCTCACGAGCGCTCACACACGTGCCGCTTTACTGGAGCTCACGAACGGTCACACAGGTGTCGCTGTACTGGAGCTCACGAACGCTCACACACGTGCCGCCATACTGGAGCTCACGAACGCTCACGTAGGTGCCGCTATAATGGAGCTCACGAACGCTCACGTAGGTGCCGCTATACCGGAGCTCACGAACGCTCACGTAGGTCCCGCTATAATGGAGCTCACGAACGCTCACGTAGGTGCCGCTATACTGGAGCTCACGAACGCTCACACACGTGCCGCAATACTGGAGCTCACGAACGCTCACGTAGGTGCCGCTATAATGGAGCTCACGAACGCTCACGTAGGTGCCGCTATACTGGAGCTCACGAACGCTCACACACGTGCCGCCATACTGGAGCTCACGAACGCTCACGTAGGTGCCGCTATAATGAAACTCACGAACGCTCACGTAGGTGCCGCTATAATGGAGCTCACGAACGCTCACGTAGGTGCCGCTATACTGGAGCTCACGAACGCTCACACAGGTGCCGCCATACTGGAGCTCACGAACGCTCACGTAGGTGCCGCTATAATGGAGCTCACGAACGCTCACGTAGGTGCCGCGACACTGGGGCTCACGAACGCTCACACAGGTGCCGCTACACTGGGGCTCACGAACGCTCACGTAGGTGCCGCTATAATGGAGCTCACAAACGCTCACGTAGGTGCCGCTACACTGTAGTTCACGAACGCTCACACACGTGCCGCCATACTGGAGCTCACGAACGCTCACGTAGGTGCCGCTATAATGGAGCTCACGAACGCTCACGTAGGTGCCGCTACACTGTAGCTCACGAACGCTCACACACGTGCCGCCATACTGGAGCTCACGAACGCTCACGTAGGTGCCGCTATAATGGAACTCACTGTAATTACCCCTCTCACCCTTGTTTTTGTTTGGGATTAACTAGTAAGTTATCATTCTTTCCCCTCCCTGTTTATCTGCCTGTCTGTTAGTCTTCCACTAACTGGCATCTGTCCGTTGATCCGTCTCACTGCTCCCTTCTTATGTTTTCCTGGGAGTTCAATATTTTGTATTAGTCACTGTTTATTGAGAGGAAATTTTCCCCTCTCTATATTCATCAGTCTGTCTTTATCTTATTTCTTCTCTCTGTTCTCCACTCCCTTCTTACAGTCCTCACTTCACTCATTTAAAACTACACATATAGTACTGATACAGACAGACAGACAGACACACGCACACACACACACACACTCACACACTGGAGGACAGGAGGGTCAGGGGAGACATAATAACGACATATAAAATACTGCGCGGAATAGACAAGGTGGACAAAGACGGGATGTTCCAGAGATGGGACACAGACACAAGAGGTCACAATTGGAAGTTGAAGACTCAGATGAATCAAAGGGATGTTAGGAAGTATTTCTTCAATCATAGAGTAGTCAGGCCGTGGAATAGCCTAGAAAGTGACGTAGTGGAGGCGGGAACCATACATAGTTTTAAGGCGAGGTATGATAAAGCTCATGGGGCAGGGAGAGAGAGGACCTAGTAGCAATCAGCGAAGAGGCGGGGCCAGGAGCTATGACTCGACTCCTGCAACCACAAATAGGTGAGTACAAATAGGTGAGTACACACACACACACACACACACACACACACACACACACACACACACAACACACACACATACACACACACACATACACACACACACGTGAAGCAGTATCGCTAAATAGTGCTCCCGGGATTTAGCGTTCTAGTGGCTGTCCTAAGATATTATTAGCGGTCATCGTACGTGAGTGAATCAGTGAACATACCTACAAGAGTGTAACAGCTTTCAATAGTGCGAATAATGTGATAAGATCAAGAATTTTACGATTTAAATTTGAATGAATGTTGAGTGAGGGAGGGTAGCAGTCAGCTGATGAGGCTGCTGGCCGCAGTGTTGACACAAAATATCCAAACAGTTAATTGGGTTAACGGTGTAATCTGTAATATTAACAAATACAGATATTGGTGGGTTATAGCAGCAGTGTAGTGATAAGGTCATAAAAGAGTGATTAAGTAAATACTGAAAGCAAGAAAAAATTAGTCAATCCCCAGCTGTTGGTGTTGTGAATGTAATTAATATCATCAGATTTGTTATGACCATAATACTGTACTAAAGAAAAAAGAGGGAATACCAAGTCTTAAAAGAAAAAGAAAATAAAAACTTGAATGCATAATAAAGTTCCTGAAGGAGTTACAAAATTGAAGGAGTTGATAGCAGCCGACCAGCAGGAACCTCCATTGTTGTGCAGACATCACTTGCCTATTTGTGGTTAATTTGGTTAGTGTCTAAAGTCTCAGTGTCTCGCCCTGCTGGTTGTATATTATACCATCACTCTCTCCCTAACTTTCAGTACCAGGAGATAGATAGTGGTAACCCTGATAATATTAAAATGGTATAAAATACCGACAGGTTGTTAGGTAAGACACATATGCAACAGTTAGGTATCTTTGTTTCGAAACGTTTCGCCTACACAGTAGGCTTCTTCAGTCGAGTACAGAAAAGTTGATAGAAGCAGAAGAGACTTGAAGACGATGTAATCAGTCCATCACCCTTAAAGTTTTGAGGTGGTCAGTCCCTCAGTCTGGAGAAGAGCATTGTTCCATAGTCTGAAACAATATGGAGTTGAAGTGACAGGATGGAGCCTTATATAGCGCCAGGAGGTGAGACGTAGGTCACTAGTAGAAGTAAGAACGCAGATGTTGGGAGGTCAGGTCCCTCTCAAATCCAGCCGTTCTCACTAGTAGAGGTTGTCGAAGTTGATTGCAGGGTATCTTGGTACAGACCTACAATCAACTTCGACAACCTCTACTAGTGAGAACGGCTGGATTTGAGAGGGGCCTGACCTCCCAACATCTGCGTTCTTACTTCTACTAGTGACCTACATCTCACCTCCTGGCGCTATATAAGGCTCCATCCTGTCACTTCAACTCCATATTGTTTCAGACTATGGAACTATGCTCTTCTCCAGACTGAGGGACTGACTACCTCAAAACTTTAAGGGTGATGGACTGATTACATCGTCTTCAAGTCTCTTCTGCTTCTATCAACTTTTCTGTACTCGACTGAAGAAGCCTACTGTATAGGCGAAACGTTTCGAAATAAAGATACCTAACTGTTGCATATGTGTCTTACCTAACAACCCTGATAATGTTTAGTAAATTATCTAAATATCTTCAGAAGAGTAGTGTAGCCTAGTTCCCCCCTCACCCCCCCTGACAGCGACAAGCTAGTAAACAAGTACGTACATACAAACACACGTGTTCACCAGTAATTATTATTATAATAAATATTAGTATATATTAAGAAAGAATTGAGTGAGAAATAATCCTATAATCTTCAAAAAAGTAACGTAGCCTAGTGTACAAAGCTCCGGGCCGGGAGAGTACCGGTGAACCAAGAACCACAAAGATCCGGGACGGGAGAGTACCGGTGAACCAAGAACCACAAAGATCCGGGACGGGAGAGTACCGGTGAACCAAGAACAACAAAGATCTGGGCCGGGAGAGTACCGGTGAACCAAGAACCACAAAGATCCGGGACGGGAGAGTACCGGTGAACCAAGAACAACAAAGTTCTGGGCCGGGAGAGTACCGGTGAACCAAGAACAACAAAGATCCGGGACGGGAGAGTACCGGTGAACCAAGAACAACAAAGATCTGGGCCGGGAGAGTACCGGTGAACCAAGAACAACAAAGATCCGGGACGGGAGAGTACCGGTGAACCAAGAACAACAAAGATCCGGGACGGGAGAGTACCGGTGAAGCAAGAACAACAAAGATCTGGGCCGGGAGAGTAACGGTGAACCAAGAACAACAAAGATCCGGGCCGGGAGAGTACCGGTGAACCAAGAACAACAAAGATCCGGGACGGGAGAGTCCCGGTGAACCAAGAACCACAAAGATCCGGGACGGGAAGAGTACCGGTGAACCAAGAACAACAAAGATCTGGGCCGGGAGAGTACCGGTGAACCAAGAACCACAAAGATCCGGGACGGGAGAGTACCGGTGAACCAAGAACAACAAAGATCTGGGCCGGGAGAGTACCGGTGAACCAAGAACAACAAAATCCGGGACGGGAGAGTACCGGTGAACCAAGAACAACAAAGATCTGGGCCGGGAGAGTACCGGTGAACCAAGAACAACAAAGATCCGGGACGGGAGAGTACCGGTGAACCAAGAACAACAAAGATCCGGGACGGGAGAGTACCGGTGAACCAAGAACAACAAAGATCCGGGAGGGGGAGAGTACCGGTAAAACCAAGAACAACAAAGATCTGGGCCGGGAGAGTACCGGTGAACCAAGAACAACAAACATCCGGGCTGGGAGAATACCGGTGAACCAAGAACAACAAAGATCTGGGCCGGGAGAGTACCGGTGAACCAAGAACAACAAAGATCCGGGACGGGAGAGTACCAGTGAACCAAGAACAACAAAGATCCGGGACGGGAGAGTACCGGTGAACCAAGAACAACAAAGATCTGGGCCGGGAGAGTACCGGTGAACCAAGAACAACAAAGATCCGGGACGGGAGAGTACCGGTGAACCAAGAACAACAAAGATCCGGGACGGGAGGTTACCGGTAAACCCAAGAACAACAAAGATCTGGGCCGGGAGAGTACCGGTGAACCAAGAACAACAAAGATCCGGGCCGGGAGAGTACCGGTGAATCAAGAACAACAAACATCCGGGCTGGGAGAATACCGGTGAACCAAGAACAACAAAGATCTGGGCCGGGAGAGTACCGGTGAACCAAGAACAACAAAGATCCGGGACGGGAGAGTACCGGTGAACCAAGAACAACAAAGATCCGGGACGGGAGAGTACCAGTGAACCAAGAACAACAAAGATCCGGGACGGGAGAGTACCGGTGAACCAAGAACAACAAAGATCCGGGCCGGGAGAGTACCGGTGAACCAATAACAACAAAGAACCGGGCCGGGAGAGTACCGGTGAACCAAGAACAACAAAGATCCGGGACGGGAGAGTACCGGTGAACCAAGAACAACAAAGAACCGGGGCCCAGGAGAGTACCGGTGAACCAATAACAACAAAGAACCGGGCCGGGAGAGTACCGGTGAACCAAGAACAACGAAGAGCCGGGCCGGGAGAGTACCGGCGAACCAAGAACAACAAAGATCCGGGACGGGAGAGTACCGGCGAACCAAGAACAACAAAGAACCGGGCCGGGAGAGTACCGGTGAACCAAGAACAACAAAGATCCGGGACGGGAGAGTACCGGTGAACCAAGAACAACAAAGATCCGGGCTGGGAGAGTACCGGTGAACCAAGAACAACAAAGATCCGGACCGGGAGAGTACCGGTGAACCAAGAACAACAAAGAACCGGGCCGGGAGAGTACCGTTGAACCAAGAACAACAAAGATCCGGGCTGGGAGAGTACCAGTGAACCAAGAACAACAAAGAGCCGGGCCGGGAGAGTACCGGTGAGCCAAGAACAACAAAGATCCGGGCCGGGAGAGTACCGGTGAACCAATAACAACAAAGATCCGGGCCCGGAGAGTACCGGTGAACCAAGAACAACAAAGATCCGGGCCGGGAGAGTACTGGTGAACCAAGAACAACAAAGATCCGGGTCGGGACAGTACCGGTGAACCAAGAACAACAACAATACGGTAATGGAAAGGAAGCTAAAGGTGTGGTACAAAAAGGTGCCGGGAGGAGAAGAGTTATCACGGAATGAAGTCTCCGTGATCAGTGGAAACTTTTCTTATTATTGTTTTAAAGAAAAAACAAAATAAGTAAAGGAAAGAAATAAAAAACACGGACACCGGAAGGGGCAGTCACTAGATGGCATGATAGGCCTTCGGTAAATTTCCCCTCCCTTTCATTCCGAAAGAACCACGGAGCAAGCAGATGCAGTGTGGAAACCCGTGCCAACCCTAACCCTTCCTCCAGTAAGCCAGCACTCCGGGATAGCAACCTCACATCTACCAAGCCACCACAGCGGAAAAAAAAAAAAAAAAAAAAAAAAAAAAAAAAGAGAGGGGCGGTCAGAAACCCGTGACAAAAGCACACCTCTTTGCCTGACACCTACAAGAACCGACAGGCAGTCCTCTGGAGGATACCACCCCGTCATATTGCAGGACCACCCCCGCCCCACTTATTTAAATATTGCACTCATTATTTTTTTTGCTTCTGTGATATTCATTAAACTCTGTCTATTTCTCCCCTGATCACTCGTATTCTATGTTGATGACTCGCATAAAGATAAAAATCTTGAGGTGTAAGGTGTTCTTGAGACCCTCAAAGAAGCATTTGAAGGAGCCCCCTCCTCCTTAGTGAAAAGAAAACAGAATAAATTTATAACAAGATAAAATAAAAATTTAATATATTAAGCATAATCTCGAATATATAATACAAATTAATATGAACTCTGCCTAAAATAAAGCTAAATGATGGTAAAATTAATTAAATTAAAATCAGAGGAAGCAAGCATAATATGCACAGAATGCATGGTGTCTGGAATTTGCTGTTGGTTATTGGCAAGGTTCACAGAAATAGCTGAAGTGGAAACAGGAAGTAGAGATAAGTGTGATCATAGGTAGTTGTGGCTAATGTGGAAGTCCAGCTTTAATAGGTAACAATGCCTATGCAAGGTGCACAGTTAGCAGCGTTCATTATGGGAGTTGGACTGCCAGCCTATGGTAGATAATAACTGGAGATCTGTTAACTGAGGTATAACGAACACGCAAAGTACTCAAACAGAAAATGCTTTAGAAATAGTGTCCTGTGCCTTGCGGTATGAGGAAAAGCAGAGTTCTGTCGCTCAAGATGAAAGACTTTGAAAGAAGCTCTTGATGCAGTACAGCAAGTGAAAAACAGCAGAGTTCTTGTAATGATTGTAGGAAAGTGTAGAGCCAAACCAAAGGTGAAGGACAGCGAGCTCTCAGATGATAAACTTACCAATTTTCTGATCTACCGCATTAGATTGTGCTGCTCCTGTCTCGCTTCCGTCAGGTGACCTGAACCATACATACAAGGCTGATGTAATATTACGAACCAGACAGAAGTCATTTCACATGAAATGGACTGAAGGCCCTCAACGAGAAATCTTCGATGATTTCTTTACATTACGTTATTAATGTAAATATAACAACGGCCGGAACAAAACATATTTAAGATCTCAACAAGAATAGAACTCTTGTCTATTGTAAATTAAGAAAATCCATACAAGAAATTAACGGAAACCAAGACGTGAGCTCCATTATACAGACTTTTGAGAGCAGGAAGCCAAGTGACGCTACTTTCGTCAGCAGAAGTCCCTCGTTGATTCCCACCGGGTGAAGAAAGGTGAGTTTAAGGTAAGAGACTTGCTCACACCTTCCTTTTCAAAACAGTCCACTAACCTCTACCATCTCACTCAGTCACTTTCACTCTTATTTAATGAACTTTCCCTCAAACTTCCTCTACCAAGGAGATACTTATTCCCAAACAGTTAACTCTACAGACAAACGAAAACGCTGAAAATTATCTATCATTTTGCTTTACACTCTGCACCTTGGCAGCTCTTAAGCTCAGAGGTGCTACTAGAACACAGCCTATGGGAAAAAGTCCACTCTCACAGTATAAAAGGTCTTGGACGCAGGTTCCCGAGCATCGGATCGGCCCATCTGAAAAAGTAGTCCGGCACCGGTATTGTAAAAACATCTTTGAATTTAAAACCTTTGTATCTTCATAATAGACCTGCTATTACATCCTTTAAAATTTTCCAAAACAGTGCAAGAGTTTTGTATTCAATTTCAGGTTATTAAAAGGACTAACGACGGAGACAATGTTTGGGTGTTTCATGTTCCATAGTTATGTCATAACATTTCCTTTCAATAAGCTGATATAATCTGACCTTCGGGGAAGGAAGCAGTAGTTCTCTCACCAGCAAATCAACCACGGAAGAAAAGTGACATTATTTATTTACACTTTAACAAAAACAACGCTCAATCCTTGAGGTTTGACGCATTTGTACGGAGGGAAAATTATTTAGTAATGTCAGAAATTTTTAGTACAGGACAATATTTGGCTGAACATGCGTTCGTTCTGTAATTGCTAAACAGATTCTCTCCTGAAAACAAAAGCGGTATTTAGGGTTTTTGGGTTCTTGTAGGATTGTGGTCCCGTGTCAAATATATCCCGGTTCATTGTGTCCCTGGATATTTGGTACGTTTTTTTACGTCCCCGTGTCATTTGCGTCCATTTATATACTGGTATAACAACTTTCCCATGTTACATTATTGCTAACCTTCTATATATGACTCATGAATTCGTAATGACACGATTGCAAACAAACCATACCACGGTCCGGGGTTAAAACCCGCGATCAGAGAGTTAATAAACTCTCAGACGACGCGTTATGCCACTGACCAGACTAACTACAATACAAGTAGGACATGAATCTTATGAAAGCCTTAGCTGGTCCAGTGGCTAACCATGTCGGTCTGGAGGTTTTGAGACTCTCTGACCGCGGGTTCGAACTTCACCCGTTGGTATGGTTTCTCTATATCTCAAAAAACGCAGGATGCATTTCATCTGGAGTAAGGAGGTATTTTTATATTATGGTATGTTGTTTGGTGATGGGATTCCACCCGTTTTGCGTTTTATTCTCTTTAAATTATCAATCTTGTCAGATCTGATACTCAACTATAAAACTACTGAAGCTTTCTTATATACAACTCCCTACCCTTCTCACTAACCTAACTAACCAAGCCTCACTGACCTAACCTCACTAATCCTAAACCTAACCTGACCTCACATAAACCTAAATCACTTAACCTAACCTCAGCTACCCTAACCCTTACCTAAACTTAACCAAGTCTAAACCTAACCTAACCTCACAAACCTAAACCCTAACCAAGCCTCACCTGAAACTAACTCACTACCTAACCTAACCTACCTCACTAACCTAATCTAACCCAAACCTAACCTAAACCTCATTAACACCTTACCTAAGCTAACCAAGACATAACCTAACCTCACTAACCTAACCTACCATACCTAGGCTAACAAGCCTAACCTAACCCCTCACTAACCTAACCTAACCTACCGAAATCACTAAACCTACACCTAAACCTAACCCTCACTAACCTAACCTAAACTTAACCTAACCTATCTCACCTAACTAAGCTAAACCCCACTAACCCTAACGTCACTAAACCCTACCTAACCTAACCTAACCTTTTTCCCCATACCTAACCTAACCTCATAACCCTAACTAACCTAACCTAACCTAACCTAACCTAACCTCCACTAACCCTAAACTAACTCACTAAATAACTAACCTCCTAACCTATCCCTAACCTCACTAACCTAACTAACCTCAGTACTAATCTAACCTAACCAAGCCTTAACCTAACCTAACCAAGGCCTAACCTAACCTAACCTAACAAGCTAACCTAACCTAACATCATAAACCTAACCTCACTAAAAGAATATTGCATGAATATGTATAATTTTATAATCCATGAAATATTTTGGTATTGTATTGTTGAGTGACACGATGATATAAAAATTCGAAAATGCATCTAATATACGATATAACATAAGTGAAATATTGGGACATATGTCCGGGGACAAAAAATAACGGACTCAGATGTCCAGGGACGCTAATAACGAGGCGCATTTGACCGAGACACAGTCGTCCAGGAAGCATTTTCCTGTCACCGGGCAAACGACGATATGAGGGTAAGTTGGGGGTATATAACTTTACTATACAGTGACAGAAAAAAAGGTTCCTGCAAAAACTTCTCATAAGTTTAACGGTCTCAGGGAACTATTATACTGCAAAGGCTTCGCATCTAATACATGGGGATTGTAGTTTCTGAACCTCAAAATAGGGGACACTAGCATGGACCCATCTATTTAGGATACATAACACAGGTGTTTCAGTACCAGATTCACAGTTACAAGTGTACAATGGCTTCGTGCAATTACTGCATGGACCGTCATGGTTCGGAAAATAGTGTACTGCCTGGAGTCAGGAATGCAACAAGAAACTTGGTGATTACGCCTGAGATGTATCCAGTTCTGGGAAAGACGAGAATTAGCAAATTTCTGTTCATAAGAAATTTATTGGGTAAGTGTTGACAAGTTTACGGTATATTTCGCACATCGGATGTTATTCCAGGGCTAAAAGTAAAATATCCTTTGAGTTTCTTTACGTTTTCTATATGAAAAAGGTCCCGACTGGGAAGCTCACTGGAAGTCACTGGAAGCCTCACATGGAAGCTCCCTGGAAGCTCACTGGATAGCTCATGGATGCTCACTGGAAGCACTGACTCTCGATATATCAAAAGAGCAAAAAACACTCTTCGCATTGTTGGATGTCAGTGGAAAGAGAATTTTGTCTTAAGCATTAATGTTACCAATTTACACAGATTTATAGATGTTAACTACAGTTCTCAACTCCTGAGCTGTTGTCTGCACTCTTCCAGGGGAAGACAGTCCTGTTGTGCTTACAAAACACCCTAACAAAGATTCAGGAGGTTTAATACTCGAAGCAAATAAACGGTATCAGCTTGACTGGTCTTGTATTGGTCACAGCATTCACCATAGTGCAGGCGGTGAACACCAGGTTTTCAACTAAAGATAGTGCAGGAACTTTTCAGCAGACCCCCCGGGGGTCGACTAGGGCCGGGTGTCGATCATTGTATCACGCATATTAGTATCACCAGCAGCCTTATCTTACGCGTTCTTTTAGGAACCAGTATTGATCTTTAGAATCGGAGTTACCTCCACCAAAGCAGTGGAAGCATCAAAAAGTATAATTAAAGGTGTCATCTATGGTTGGGGTACTGAATTTTCCTTGATGTTAGCTCTCTCACAGCAGCCACCGGGGCATTCTCAGTAGTCCAGCCTGTTGGTAAACATTTAACTTAAGGTAAAACACTAACTATTAAAAAACACTATAAAACCGCCTAAAGTTATTGTCGTTAGTGTTTAATGCTTGCACCTCCAGATTGTAAATTGAGGAAATAATTAATGCGATAGAACTCATAGCAAACATTCCCAGTATCAGAGTATAGTGGATACCACATAGATTTAACAGAGCCATACTGAAAGGAGCTTGTGATTAATGTCGGTTAAATACATTTACCTATATTCTCAACTTTTATTCTTGGGTGCTTAGGGGGGGCTGTTTGTGACCATTCTGCATAACTGAAATTAGTAACAATCCTGGAGCTTCAGTCTCAGGAGTATTTCGTTTTAAAAGTTCAAGTAACTAGATTTACTTTTCCTAGAAGCACGGGGATAGTAGATACAGAATAGTCTCAGGTATATTAATCAACGGCCTCCATTATACTCTGCAACTCTAGTAGTTGCGTTCTTAATAGAGCTACGTATGGCCTACTGGTAAAGTTGATGTGACAAAGTCGCCCTTACCTTGGGAATCACGTAAGGAAAACCATACATTTTTCTAATGCGTCTACCTGAAGTTTACCTGGGAGAGAGTTCCAGGAGTCACGGCCCCCCTGCCCCGGTCTGTGACAGGCCTCATGGTGGATGAAGGCCTGATCAACCCAGGCTACTTATACAATGATCAACTTCACCTCATACCCTCCTGTAATGAACCATAATTAATTATTAAGCGTTGTGAACTTTGAATAATGATTTCTGGGGCATATTATATATGGGATATTTTACACACGTCTTTGACATCAGCTGATGAGCTGCGATAGATGGCCACTCGACTTAAATTTTTTCATTACAATTGTTATTCGTCAATCAAAATTATACAATCATCTTCTTTCCCTTTTCCTTAATTTTTTTCCTTTCCTTTGCATTCCGTGATTCATAAGCTTTAATAAGCTGTTACATTTAAGCTCTTGTACCAAAGACAAAATTTATACAAATATACACATATGAGACTTATGGTACTTAATGAAATGTTTCGCCCAACCAAGGCCTTGATCAGTTCATTTGAGAGTCCTTAGAGCCAGTGAAATATAGGAAGTGTTGAAGCCAGTTGTTGTGGTAAGCGGAGTGCCTTAAAACTAGTTAATGCAGTCTCCTCACACCACAGATTTGTCATGGTACTGGGATATGATGATCCACAGAGCGTGAAGCTCGTCATTGATGAATAGAACAGAGGGAAATGTAGGTCAATGTAGTTACTTTACTTTCATATTCCTCAGGATTGCATATATTATTTACTCAGAAGGAATCTGACAAGGTTTTTTTTTCGTCTTATTGTTATGGTCCCAGAGATGTTTAGATGATTTTAGACAACTTTGAAACGGACAATTCTCTAACTACATGGGGAGCAGACCTAAGAAGAAATGTTTTCACCAAACCTCTTCATATGTGACTTAAGGACAAGACTCTGATGTCGTGTGAATTTTTACGCTTCTTGATAGGTCACGCGGCTGTTCGTAAGCTTTAAGTGAGTCTTTATTACCTTGCAAAGATATGTTGCACAGAGAGGAGATAAAAAGAGAAAAAATGAGACTAGATGTGTTTTTTTTTTTGTTGACTGCGTAATTCAAGAAATGTATTCCCGTACCTCAAAGTTTGATCCCTGGATTCAATACCCCATTACACACATCACACCACACACTCAATATTATAGTATATTATATATTTATATATATATATATTCTATATATATAATTTTTATTATATATATATATATATATTATATATATATATTATATATATATAATATATATATATATATATATATATATATATATATATATATTATATATATATATATATATATATATATATATATTTTATTATATATATTATATATTATATAATATTAAAAAATATAACGTATATATCATATATATTTATATATTATATATATTTATTTATATATAGTATTATATATATATATATATATATATATATATATTATATATATATATATATTTATATATATATATATATATATATATATATATATGTATTGTAATATAAATATATAACACATATATATATATATATATTATATATATATATATATATATTATATATATATATATATATATATATTTACTATACATATATATATATATATATATTCAAAACAAGTCGCCGTCTCCCCCACCGAGGCAGGGTGACGCAAAAGGAAAGAAAATCCCCAAAAAGACAATACTTTCTCATTCAACCTTTCACCTCACTCAACCATAATACTGTTTTTGCAAGAGGTGCCCAGAACAAAAGTTTAGAAGTATTTACGTATAAAGATACACAACCATACTCCCTCCAAACTGCCAAATATCCCAACCCCTCCTTTTAGAGTGCAAGATTGTACTTCCCATTTCCAGGACTCAAGTCCGGTTATATAAAATAACCGGTTTCTCTGAATCCCTTCATTAAATATTATCCTACTCACACTCCAACTGATCGTCAGGTCCAAAATACCATTTGTCTCCACTCATTCTATCTAACACGCTCACGCACGCTTGCTGGATGTCCAAACTCTGGCCCACAAACCTCCTTTACCCCCTTCCCTCCAACCTTTTCGAGGATGACCCCTACCCCGCCTTTCCTTACCCTACAGACTTATACGCTCTCCATGTCATTTACTTGATCCATTCTCTCCCCCCCCCCCCCCCCCCCCCCCCCCCCCCCCCCCCCCCCAAAAATGACCCCCCAAACCACCCCTTACACAACCCTCTTTTAGCCCTCTGACACCGCCACCCCAAACCCTGATCCTTTATTAAACCTCCCCCTCCCCCACCCCCTCTCCTTAATTTCCACACTCCGATGTTTTCTGCATAATATTTTACACCACACATTGCCCTTAGGACAGGACATCTCCACTGCCTCCAACCGCCTCCTCGCTGCAGATTTACAACCCAAGCCTTCACACCCCATATATGAGTGTTTAGGTACTTACTAAACTTTCATACATTCCCTTCTTTGCCTTCCATAGATAACATTTTTTCGCCTTCCACCATTTACCTCAACGCACCATCACCTTTTTTTCCTTCATCATTTCTATGAATTAACTCATCGTTCATAAATCCATCGACGAACGTCAATCCCAAGTATTCTGAAAACATTCACTTCTCCATACTCTCCTCCCCCAATTTGATATCCAATTTTTCTTTATCTATATCATTTGTTACTCTCATCACTTTACTCTTTTATATGTTTCACTTCAACTATTTCTACCTTTACACACATTCCCCAAATTCGTCACTAACCAATTGCAATTTTTCTTTAGAAATCTTCCATAAGCACAGTATCATCAGCAAAAAAAAAAAAACTGTGTCACTTCCAATTTTGAAATTTGATTCCCATTAATTTAATCCCCCCCCTCTCCCGAACACCCTAGGCATTTACTTTTCTTTACAACCCCATCTATAAATAATACTTAAACAACCATGGTAACATTACACATCCCTGTCTAAGACCTACTTTTTTTACGGGAAGTTTTCTCCCTCTCTTATACACACCCTAACCTGAGCCTCACTATCCTCATAAAAACTCTTTACCGCATTTAGTAACTTACCACCTATTCCATATTACTTGCAACATCTGCCACATTGTCCTTTATCCACTTTATATATGCCTCTTCTAATCCATAAATGCAAATAAAAAACTTTCCCCTAACCTTTATCTAAAACTGCTCACATATAAGCTTCAATGTAAACACTTGTCTACACACTCCACGACCCACTCTAAAACCTCCTTGCTCATCCACACAATTCTACATTCTGTCTTACCTCTAATTCTTTCAATTATAAACCTACCGTTTACACTTTTCTGGTATACTCAGTAAACTTATTCCTCTATAATTTTTACAATCTCCGTTTGCTTCCCCTTTCCCTTTATAAAAGGGGGACTATACATGCGTCTTCCGCCAAATCCATAGGTACCTTCCCCTCTTTCATACATTTATTAAACAAAAATACCCAACCACTCCAACACTATGTCCCCCCTCCAGCTTTTAACAATTTCTGTCATGATCCCATCAGTTCCAGCTGCTTTTACCCCCCTTTTTATTCTACGTTAATGCCTCATGCACCTCCCTCACCAATACACATCTGCCTCTTCTTCACTCCTATAAGATGATATACCTCCCTGGCCTGTGCATGAAATTACCGCTCCCTTTCTTCGCGACATTTAAAAAGTTCCTCCAATATTCTCTCCATATCTACCCAAACCTCCATCTCCCCATTTACTAACTTCCCCTACTCTGTTTTAACTGGGACAAATCCATTCGTTCTTTGGCTTTCTTAACTTGTTTAACTCACTCCAAAATTTTTTTCTTATTTTCATTAAATATTTCCTGAGAGTACTTTCCCACACTATTCATTGCTCTCCTTTTTGCACTCTCTCACCACTCTCTTCACCTTTCTTTTACTTTCCATATACTCTACTCTTCTTATAACACTTTCTGCTTGTAAAAAACCTCTTCTAAGCTAACTTTTTCTTCTTTTTCCACACCCTTTACTTCATCATTCCACCAATCACTCCTCTTTCCTCCTGCACCACCCTCCTATAACCACAAACTTCTACCCCACATTCTTATACTGCATTTATAAAACTATTCGACCCTCTTCAACCCCCTCTCCCCCCCCCCCACTACCTCATTACTTGCACCAGGCCCACCTTTCTGCCATTGTTGCTTATATCTCGCCCGAACTTCTCTCCTCCCTTAGTGTATTACACTTTCACCCTCCCTCTTACTTGTTGTTGCCATTTTCCTCTTATCCATCTACCTCTTACACTAACTGTAGCTACAACTAGATATGAATCCGATATATCAGTTTGCCCCTCTATAAACATGTACATCCTGGATCCTACCCATCAACCTTTTATCCATCCAATACATTATCTAACAACTGCTTGCATTTAGTGCTTACATCATAACTTGTATATTTATTTATCCTCTTTTTCATAAATTTGTATTACTTATTACCAATCCTCATTCTACACATAGCTCAATTAATGGCTCCCCACTTTCATATTTACCCTCGCACACCCAATTTACTATACTCCCTCCACAACATTTTTTCCCTTTAGCATTGAAATCCCCTAACCACAAGTACTCTTACACTTGGTTCAAAACTCCCCACGCAATTACTCAAACATTTCTCAAAATCTCTCTCTCTCCTTAGACTTCTCTCTTCTCCAGGTGCAATATACGCTTCTATAACCATTCTCACATCCAACCTTTATTTTACTCCACATAATCCTTGAATTAATGCATTTATAGTCCCTCTTTTCCTGCCGTAGCTTATCCTTCAACATTATTGCTACTCATTCTTTAGCTCTAACTCTATATGAAAACCCCTGACCTAATTCCATTTAATTCCTGCCACTGAATCTGTCCCACCCTTCTGCTTTGTTTCACTTAAAGGCCTGACATCCAGATTCTCTTATTCTTAACATCCACAATCATCTCGTTCTTATCATTTGCACCAACATCCCACGCACATTCAGACTTCCCTCCTTTGACAATTTTCTTTCTTATTCTTTTTAGTAATCTTTACAGGGAAAAGGGGTTATAGCCTTTGTTCCCGGCATTTTAGTTGACATTTACTACACAGCATGGATTACGGAAGGGAAAGATTCTTATTCACCTTCCTCATGGATATAAAGGAAAAAAAGTGTAATTAGAAAAGAACTAAGATAAAATCAAAAGAAAAACTCAGATGAGGTGTATAAATAAACGTGTACATGCATGTGTAGTGTTACCTAAGTGTAAGTAGAAGTAGCAGGACGTACCTGTAAACTTGCATATTTATGAGCAGACAAAAGACAACAGCACAATCCCTACCATCATGTTAAAAACAATACAGACTTTCGTTTTTACATCACTTGCTGATCGACTGTTCTATATTTAGATATATATTTATATATACTCTATTATTTATATATATATATAATATATATATTATATATATATATATATATCTATATGCAAACAAACCATTCTGAAAAGAATAGAGAATTTCCAAGGCGCTTTCGTTGACTACTCAACATCATTAATGTGGAGTACTCACGAAAAGCGCTTGGAAATTTCTTCTTTTCTTTCAAAGTGGTAGTTTTGCCATATTCTGAAATCACCTGTTATACTGTGTTCTTATTATATATTTATATATATATATATATATATATATATATTATATATATATATATATATATATATCTATTATATATATATTATATATATATATATATATATATATATATATATATATATATATAAATACATACATATATATATTTATATATATATTATATATATATATATATATATTATATATATATATATATTTATTATATTTATATATATATATAAATAATTATATCTATATATATTATATATATATATATATACATCTCTAGGTGTAGGTTGGTAGACAGCAAACAACCCAGGGAGGTTTACTAAACGTCCTGGCCCAAGTGAGTGTTAAAACGAAAGCCTGTAATTGTTTTACATGATGGTAGGATTAATGGTGTCCTTTTTTTTCTTGTATCATAACATTGCAATGATTTCAGGTACGTCTTTCTTACTTCTACTTTACATTTAGGTCACAATACACTGCATGCACAGCTTATATATGTATATACACACATTCCCTCTCTTGGGGTTTTCTTCTATTTTCTTTTAGTTCTTTGTTGTTGTTTATTTCCTCTTATCTCCATGGGGAAGTGGAACAGAATTCTTCCTCCGTAAGCCATGACGTGTTTGTAATTTTTTTTTAACTAAGGAAGGGCGACAAAATGGCGATAAAATGCCGGGAGCAAGGGGCTAGTAACCCTTCTCCGTAGTAAATTACCTAAATTCTAAAAAGAGAAGAAAAACTTTGTTTTTTATTTTTGGGTCCACCCTGCATTGGTGGGATTCGGCCAGGTTTTCCCGTTTTGTTTGATATATATAATATATATATATATATATATATATATATATTATTTAAATATATATATATCTATATATATTATATATATATATATATTTGCAAGAGTGTGCAAATCTTAGTATGGTGTTCAGTGTTCTGCATCATACTTGCCTCCTGGGCCTTATCATGGCTTCATTGAAGATGTGCAACGAGTTTTTTCATAGCTGATCATTTAAAGTATTATCCCTTTTGCAAACTCTCTGGGACTAAGGAACATCCTTTACATAATACTATGGTTTAATCTTCAACTTCCACCTTGTGTCCCCATTGACATGGACTCTATAATTCAGAGAGTCTGTCCTTGTCAGCGCTATAAATTCCTGGTAAGATATATCCTCTCTCCTCTAAAGAAGTGTCCGTGAGGCTCCTTCAACTTCTCCTCAATTGTGTATTCCTCTTAGCTCAAGTATTTGACCAGGTTGTCAGCTCATGCTGGAGCATATGTTCAGTGACTCGCCTAACAATATCCTGTGTATAAATACTCTGTAAAATATTTTTTTTTTTTTATAATCCAGAATGTTATTATGAGATTGCCTATTACTTATGCCGCTGTCGTTATTGCGAGTTGCAATTCTCGGCAACATACTAGGTGTTATAATCATCCAGAGGTACTTTTTATCTCCCGTTAGTTGCGGTTTTATCTCTGCCAGCGCTGTACTCTGTGTCATGGTCTGCCTGATACATTCTCTGAAATGCATTGCCTTATTATATTTTTAGGTTGACTCGCAAAAGCCACTTGTTTAACCTTATCTGCAATCTGTTGAGATGTCTCAGAGCTTATCAAAGTCCTACATGTTGATTTATTCTCATTTGTTTCCATAGTCACATAAACAGGCGACTGACAGGACTCATTCCTCTCTGATATATCATTTACGCTATTTAGTAACAGCTGTGCGTCCTAGCAATGATATTTGGTGGAAGCCCACTTTAACACTCTCCCATTCAGATGATACGTCCTTTCCATTACTCTCTGGTTGCTGTCATTTGTATATCATTGAACCCCCTGGGAGCAGCATGTGCTTTTTAACCCCTGCTTTGTACTTATAATTTCCAAGCCTAATCTTCGGTTTGGTTACTTTATCAAATTCTGTTTTGCAACCTAAGAAAGTTGAAAAGCACCGAACTTTTGTCTTTCATGTTTTATTACTGTTGCTCTGTCATTAATTCTCAGAGGATTACGTAAAAGATTTTCCATCACTAAAATCTTTTTGTTTTCGATAAATAGTTTTTTCGTCTCCAAGGTCCCGTATCCTTTTCCTCTGGGCTATAGTCTCCAGAATTTTTGACATCACATTTTAGAAATACTGGCCTGTAATTCAGGGCTCTTGTCCGTCCCGTTCTTTTAACTTCACGTACTGCATTCATCCCAATTTTCTAATTTATTGTCAGCTGTGGCTCATGGGTCACTAGTTGTTTTTGTACCCATGGGGAGATGTAACCTTGGTTCACTGTTTATGTTTCATCAGCTATGCGGTAGTCTCATTCACTTCTTTTTTGGAAAGTTTCTCCATTGCCAACGTCCATTATTTTTTTCCTCCTGCTTCTGGTCCTATACCTTGGGAGGTCCAAGTCAATTCCTTGTCATTCTCTTTGTTATTGTTCCCAGTATAAAAGGAGTTTAGTTTATTCTTATAGTCTTCTTAGCCACTGTTTTCCAGTATGTGAATTATTGCCCGTGTTTTGCTGATCATGTCCCCTCCTTGGTCTCTATTTGTATTTTTGGGGTATTATACATCTCTGCCGCTACTGCTTTTGTCCTTCGGGATTAATACAGGGTCGGTCTATTTATTCCTTAAACTTTTCATGATTACAAGTTCTTAGGTTCCTTAAAGTCTCGCTGGGATTTCTGACCGTAACTGCTACCCCTCACGTACATTGGTTGCTCTTTCCAATTCTTACTATTTTTCCTCTCGGGGGAATACTGCACCTATTTTACATGGACAGTTTTGTCTCTGTCTAGAGCTGCTATATCAGATTGTTCTCTTTCCTTAATTTTTCTTACATGGATCTTCACACTAGTTGATTACCCATCTGTGTGTGACTACCGTTACTCTAATTATATGTCGTACTATTTCTTGAACAATCTATTTCCTCATTTGACTTTGGGTTATGAGTGGTAGTTCATGTGGAATGATGAGGTACTTACTGCTCTTCTTTCTCTGTTGCTTCGTCCACTTCTGCAATATTAGCGTCCCTTCTGCACTAGTTGTTCTGTTTCTGTGGGTAGGGTCAGTGAAGGTCAAGGTGTGGAGGTAACGGAAAAAGCGTTATACGCAAGGAAGAATCAAATGCTCTGAAGGAAAAGATTACTGCGAGGGTTGTGAAAAAAAAGAAGGGCCATAAGGAGGTGCCACCAGGTGTCCATCGAGGGTGTCGATCTCCGCCAGTATTGTTGAATGATAGATTAAGGTGTTTCAGCGGAGAAAAAGGAAGATGCCGATACCATGACTTCAGAGGACAGGTGGTAGAGCAAGAAGAGATCGGGAAGACTGTGGATGGGAACCAGAGGTCTTAGAGGGGAGGGAGGAGATGAAACTTGAGAGATGTGCATGCGGGGACAGAAATGTTCACTGCGGTGGAACAGTGGAGAGGAACGAGGCGGGAGGGGGACTAGGGAATAAGTTTTAGGGGGATCAGGAGAAGTAGGGAACCATACGAGGGGGAACCATGAATGAACCTCCACATACGTGTTGAGAGGTTAGGGAGAGTGGGTCAGAACTGGGGCACCGAGGCCGAAAAGGAGAAATGTTGGGTTAATTGTAAGCACAGGAGGGAATGTAGAAGTCTTGGGTTAGGAGAGAGGTTCAACTTCACAGGTGATAGGCTTAGAAGCAGGTGCAGGGCGTGCGAGGCACTACAGACCATACATAACGAACCAACCAACCTGAGAAACAATGCGGGCGAGACAAGATGTAAGAGTATAGAGGTAGGCCAAAGACGGTAAAGAGGTTGGATATATCAGCAGGCCGGTAAAAACAATAAAAGATTAGATACGGCGGTGTGACCCTGAATAGACATTGGCACCAGAGGAGCTGGTAAGGCGATGGGACTGTCAAGGTTAGAGTTCTCCTAGCTGCAACGAGAATTAAGGAAACACGCTAGGAAGATTCCCTGAAGGAGCCGAAGAGGCTATGAGTACAGTCATATGCATAAGTAAAGCCTTTGCTCTCCCTTAAGACAACTGGATTTCTCATTCATTAAGATTAGGACTGACATCGCGCCGGGAATTAAAGGGATGAAGGTTTTCATTGCAAATGAGTCAAGTGGGGGGGAAGATTGCAAGATGTATCGGTAATCCGCTGCACCACAGACCAGGGCACTCCTCGCAGATCTGCATATTTAGTGGGTGGTGTCGAAGCGCTGAAATTTCGACAACTGTTCGGGGAGAGATAGGGAGCACTTTACGGATCTCTAAGCGAAGGCCCGCGATATAAAACAGGGACGGGTTAAGCGGGGATGTTACTGGGGGGAAAGCACCTCCGACTGCTGGTGGGCAAAACATATGTGATCTACTTCGAGATTGTAAGATCCTGAAGGGTTAATTGCTCCAAAATTCGTAACCACAAAAAACGAAAATTACACTATACAATGTGTACTGTCAAGTAAAACCCACCGTTCTGCCTACCAAGAATTGGAGTAGCGTGCTTGTGAACTGTGTTAGGAACGTAAGATGGGATAAGATCCACTCTAGTTGTACTTGCCATTCTGAAACCGTAACGACGGCCGGAAGCACCATTTGAAGATAGTTGTGTAAAGGGTTTATTATTTTGGCCATACGTATTGTAAAAGAGGTTTACCAAATTACATACTATGACCTGAAAGATAATCAGCTGGAATGTCGGCTGTAGGGAAAAGAATTTAGTCCAATAAGTATTTGTAAAAAATGGTGCGTAAAGGATGTGGGTGTCTGCGTAGTTCAGTGGTCGGCCCGTCCTGTGGTAGGGTGAACGATTTGGGCTAAAACCGTTCTCCACCGTATTCGGGGAAGACCTGTTCTTGACACATAAACTAAAGGCATTCAAGAGGCAGAGACACTAGAGAATACGGGCGTGCTTCAGCACCTGCGATCAGGTTGCACGACAGCATCTCCAGCAGAGGGTTACAGGTGTATGGGAAAGTCTGGAGGAATGATCCAATCAAGAAAGCTGTGTCAGTAAACAGGATGTGGTACAAAAAGGTGCCGGGAGGAGAAGAGTTATCACGGAATGAAGTCTCCGTGATCAGTGGAAACTTTTCTTATTATTGTTTTAAAGAAAAAACAAAATAAGTAAAGGAAAGAAATAAAAAACACGGACACCGGAAGGGGCAGTCACTAGATGGCATGATAGGCCTTCGGTAAATTTCCCCTCCCTTTCATTCCGAAAGAACCACGGAGCAAGCAGATGCAGTGTGGAAACCCGTGCCAACCCTAACCCTTCCTCCAGTAAGCCAGCACTCCGGGATAGCAACCTCACATCTACCAAGCCACCACAGCGGAAAAAAAAAAAAAAAAAAAAAAAAAAAAAAAAGAGAGGGGCGGTCAGAAACCCGTGACAAAAGCACACCTCTTTGCCTGACACCTACAAGAACCGACAGGCAGTCCTCTGGAGGATACCACCCCGTCATATTGCAGGACCACCCCCGCCCCACTTATTTAAATATTGCACTCATTATTTTTTTTGCTTCTGTGATATTCATTAAACTCTGTCTATTTCTCCCCTGATCACTCGTATTCTATGTTGATGACTCGCATAAAGATAAAAATCTTGAGGTGTAAGGTGTTCTTGAGACCCTCAAAGAAGCATTTGAAGGAGCCCCCTCCTCCTTAGTGAAAAGAAAACAGAATAAATTTATAACAAGATAAAATAAAAATTTAATATATTAAGCATAATCTCGAATATATAATACAAATTAATATGAACTCTGCCTAAAATAAAGCTAAATGATGGTAAAATTAATTAAATTAAAATCAGAGGAAGCAAGCATAATATGCACAGAATGCATGGTGTCTGGAATTTGCTGTTGGTTATTGGCAAGGTTCACAGAAATAGCTGAAGTGGAAACAGGAAGTAGAGATAAGTGTGATCATAGGTAGTTGTGGCTAATGTGGAAGTCCAGCTTTAATAGGTAACAATGCCTATGCAAGGTGCACAGTTAGCAGCGTTCATTATGGGAGTTGGACTGCCAGCCTATGGTAGATAATAACTGGAGATCTGTTAACTGAGGTATAACGAACACGCAAAGTACTCAAACAGAAAATGCTTTAGAAATAGTGTCCTGTGCCTTGCGGTATGAGGAAAAGCAGAGTTCTGTCGCTCAAGATGAAAGACTTTGAAAGAAGCTCTTGATGCAGTACAGCAAGTGAAAAACAGCAGAGTTCTTGTAATGATTGTAGGAAAGTGTAGAGCCAAACCAAAGGTGAAGGACAGCGAGCTCTCAGATGATAAACTTACCAATTTTCTGATCTACCGCATTAGATTGTGCTGCTCCTGTCTCGCTTCCGTCAGGTGACCTGAACCATACATACAAGGCTGATGTAATATTACGAACCAGACAGAAGTCATTTCACATGAAATGGACTGAAGGCCCTCAACGAGAAATCTTCGATGATTTCTTTACATTACGTTATTAATGTAAATATAACAACGGCCGGAACAAAACATATTTAAGATCTCAACAAGAATAGAACTCTTGTCTATTGTAAATTAAGAAAATCCATACAAGAAATTAACGGAAACCAAGACGTGAGCTCCATTATACAGACTTTTGAGAGCAGGAAGCCAAGTGACGCTACTTTCGTCAGCAGAAGTCCCTCGTTGATTCCCACCGGGTGAAGAAAGGTGAGTTTAAGGTAAGAGACTTGCTCACACCTTCCTTTTCAAAACAGTCCACTAACCTCTACCATCTCACTCAGTCACTTTCACTCTTATTTAATGAACTTTCCCTCAAACTTCCTCTACCAAGGAGATACTTATTCCCAAACAGTTAACTCTACAGACAAACGAAAACGCTGAAAATTATCTATCATTTTGCTTTACACTCTGCACCTTGGCAGCTCTTAAGCTCAGAGGTGCTACTAGAACACAGCCTATGGGAAAAAGTCCACTCTCACAGTATAAAAGGTCTTGGACGCAGGTTCCCGAGCATCGGATCGGCCCATCTGAAAAAGTAGTCCGGCACCGGTATTGTAAAAACATCTTTGAATTTAAAACCTTTGTATCTTCATAATAGACCTGCTATTACATCCTTTAAAATTTTCCAAAACAGTGCAAGAGTTTTGTATTCAATTTCAGGTTATTAAAAGGACTAACGACGGAGACAATGTTTGGGTGTTTCATGTTCCATAGTTATGTCATAACATTTCCTTTCAATAAGCTGATATAATCTGACCTTCGGGGAAGGAAGCAGTAGTTCTCTCACCAGCAAATCAACCACGGAAGAAAAGTGACATTATTTATTTACACTTTAACAAAAACAACGCTCAATCCTTGAGGTTTGACGCATTTGTACGGAGGGAAAATTATTTAGTAATGTCAGAAATTTTTAGTACAGGACAATATTTGGCTGAACATGCGTTCGTTCTGTAATTGCTAAACAGATTCTCTCCTGAAAACAAAAGCGGTATTTAGGGTTTTTGGGTTCTTGTAGGATTGTGGTCCCGTGTCAAATATATCCCGGTTCATTGTGTCCCTGGATATTTGGTACGTTTTTTTACGTCCCCGTGTCATTTGCGTCCATTTATATACTGGTATAACAACTTTCCCATGTTACATTATTGCTAACCTTCTATATATGACTCATGAATTCGTAATGACACGATTGCAAACAAACCATACCACGGTCCGGGGTTAAAACCCGCGATCAGAGAGTTAATAAACTCTCAGACGACGCGTTATGCCACTGACCAGACTAACTACAATACAAGTAGGACATGAATCTTATGAAAGCCTTAGCTGGTCCAGTGGCTAACCATGTCGGTCTGGAGGTTTTGAGACTCTCTGACCGCGGGTTCGAACTTCACCCGTTGGTATGGTTTCTCTATATCTCAAAAAACGCAGGATGCATTTCATCTGGAGTAAGGAGGTATTTTTATATTATGGTATGTTGTTTGGTGATGGGATTCCACCCGTTTTGCGTTTTATTCTCTTTAAATTATCAATCTTGTCAGATCTGATACTCAACTATAAAACTACTGAAGCTTTCTTATATACAACTCCCTACCCTTCTCACTAACCTAACTAACCAAGCCTCACTGACCTAACCTCACTAATCCTAAACCTAACCTGACCTCACATAAACCTAAATCACTTAACCTAACCTCAGCTACCCTAACCCTTACCTAAACTTAACCAAGTCTAAACCTAACCTAACCTCACAAACCTAAACCCTAACCAAGCCTCACCTGAAACTAACTCACTACCTAACCTAACCTACCTCACTAACCTAATCTAACCCAAACCTAACCTAAACCTCATTAACACCTTACCTAAGCTAACCAAGACATAACCTAACCTCACTAACCTAACCTACCATACCTAGGCTAACAAGCCTAACCTAACCCCTCACTAACCTAACCTAACCTACCGAAATCACTAAACCTACACCTAAACCTAACCCTCACTAACCTAACCTAAACTTAACCTAACCTATCTCACCTAACTAAGCTAAACCCCACTAACCCTAACGTCACTAAACCCTACCTAACCTAACCTAACCTTTTTCCCCATACCTAACCTAACCTCATAACCCTAACTAACCTAACCTAACCTAACCTAACCTAACCTCCACTAACCCTAAACTAACTCACTAAATAACTAACCTCCTAACCTATCCCTAACCTCACTAACCTAACTAACCTCAGTACTAATCTAACCTAACCAAGCCTTAACCTAACCTAACCAAGGCCTAACCTAACCTAACCTAACAAGCTAACCTAACCTAACATCATAAACCTAACCTCACTAAAAGAATATTGCATGAATATGTATAATTTTATAATCCATGAAATATTTTGGTATTGTATTGTTGAGTGACACGATGATATAAAAATTCGAAAATGCATCTAATATACGATATAACATAAGTGAAATATTGGGACATATGTCCGGGGACAAAAAATAACGGACTCAGATGTCCAGGGACGCTAATAACGAGGCGCATTTGACCGAGACACAGTCGTCCAGGAAGCATTTTCCTGTCACCGGGCAAACGACGATATGAGGGTAAGTTGGGGGTATATAACTTTACTATACAGTGACAGAAAAAAAGGTTCCTGCAAAAACTTCTCATAAGTTTAACGGTCTCAGGGAACTATTATACTGCAAAGGCTTCGCATCTAATACATGGGGATTGTAGTTTCTGAACCTCAAAATAGGGGACACTAGCATGGACCCATCTATTTAGGATACATAACACAGGTGTTTCAGTACCAGATTCACAGTTACAAGTGTACAATGGCTTCGTGCAATTACTGCATGGACCGTCATGGTTCGGAAAATAGTGTACTGCCTGGAGTCAGGAATGCAACAAGAAACTTGGTGATTACGCCTGAGATGTATCCAGTTCTGGGAAAGACGAGAATTAGCAAATTTCTGTTCATAAGAAATTTATTGGGTAAGTGTTGACAAGTTTACGGTATATTTCGCACATCGGATGTTATTCCAGGGCTAAAAGTAAAATATCCTTTGAGTTTCTTTACGTTTTCTATATGAAAAAGGTCCCGACTGGGAAGCTCACTGGAAGTCACTGGAAGCCTCACATGGAAGCTCCCTGGAAGCTCACTGGATAGCTCATGGATGCTCACTGGAAGCACTGACTCTCGATATATCAAAAGAGCAAAAAACACTCTTCGCATTGTTGGATGTCAGTGGAAAGAGAATTTTGTCTTAAGCATTAATGTTACCAATTTACACAGATTTATAGATGTTAACTACAGTTCTCAACTCCTGAGCTGTTGTCTGCACTCTTCCAGGGGAAGACAGTCCTGTTGTGCTTACAAAACACCCTAACAAAGATTCAGGAGGTTTAATACTCGAAGCAAATAAACGGTATCAGCTTGACTGGTCTTGTATTGGTCACAGCATTCACCATAGTGCAGGCGGTGAACACCAGGTTTTCAACTAAAGATAGTGCAGGAACTTTTCAGCAGACCCCCCGGGGGTCGACTAGGGCCGGGTGTCGATCATTGTATCACGCATATTAGTATCACCAGCAGCCTTATCTTACGCGTTCTTTTAGGAACCAGTATTGATCTTTAGAATCGGAGTTACCTCCACCAAAGCAGTGGAAGCATCAAAAAGTATAATTAAAGGTGTCATCTATGGTTGGGGTACTGAATTTTCCTTGATGTTAGCTCTCTCACAGCAGCCACCGGGGCATTCTCAGTAGTCCAGCCTGTTGGTAAACATTTAACTTAAGGTAAAACACTAACTATTAAAAAACACTATAAAACCGCCTAAAGTTATTGTCGTTAGTGTTTAATGCTTGCACCTCCAGATTGTAAATTGAGGAAATAATTAATGCGATAGAACTCATAGCAAACATTCCCAGTATCAGAGTATAGTGGATACCACATAGATTTAACAGAGCCATACTGAAAGGAGCTTGTGATTAATGTCGGTTAAATACATTTACCTATATTCTCAACTTTTATTCTTGGGTGCTTAGGGGGGGCTGTTTGTGACCATTCTGCATAACTGAAATTAGTAACAATCCTGGAGCTTCAGTCTCAGGAGTATTTCGTTTTAAAAGTTCAAGTAACTAGATTTACTTTTCCTAGAAGCACGGGGATAGTAGATACAGAATAGTCTCAGGTATATTAATCAACGGCCTCCATTATACTCTGCAACTCTAGTAGTTGCGTTCTTAATAGAGCTACGTATGGCCTACTGGTAAAGTTGATGTGACAAAGTCGCCCTTACCTTGGGAATCACGTAAGGAAAACCATACATTTTTCTAATGCGTCTACCTGAAGTTTACCTGGGAGAGAGTTCCAGGAGTCACGGCCCCCCTGCCCCGGTCTGTGACAGGCCTCATGGTGGATGAAGGCCTGATCAACCCAGGCTACTTATACTATTTTTAATTTTAATATAATTTTTATATTATATTTTTTATATTTTTATAATATATATATATATAATTATATATATAATATATATATAAATATATATTTTATATATATTTTTATAATAAAATATATATATGTTGTTATATATATATATACACACATTTATTTATATATTTTTATATATATATAATAAAATTTTATATATTATATATTATTTTATATATTATATATTTTATATATATATAATTTTCAACAAGTCGGCCGTCCCCCACGAGGCGGGGTGACGCAAAGAGAAAAAAAACCCCCAAAAAGAAAATACTTTCATCATTCAACCTTTCACCCCTCCACATAATACTTTTTTTGCAGGGTCCCCAGAACACAACTTTTAAAAGTTTAGTATAAAGTACAAAACATACCCCTCCAAACTGCCAAATCCCAAAACCCCCTCCTTAGAGTGAAAGCATTGTATTCCATTTCGGCCCTCAAGCCCGGTTATTAAAAAAAACCCGGTTCTTGAATCCTTCATTAAATATTATCCTACTCACACTCAAACTGTGCGGGCCCAAAATCCATTTTCTCCACTCACTTCTATCTACACGCCCCCCCGTTGCTGGAAGTAAAAAAACCCTGGCCAAAACACCCCTTTCCCCCCTCCCTCCAACCTTTTTCGGGATGCCCCCTCCCCCGCCTTCCTTCCCCCTACAGACTTAACCTCTCCATGTCATTCTACTTTGACCTTCTTCTAAAGGGCCCCAAACCCCTTAACAAACCCCCTCTTTAGCCCTCTGACTAATGCTTTTATTAACTCCACCCCTTCTCCAATTCCACACTCCGAGTTTTCTGCTAATTTTTACACCAAAATTTGCCCTTAGCAGGACTCCCCATGCCCCAAACCCGCCTCCTCGCGCGCTTTTCCCCAAGCCCCCCAAAAAGGTTTTTTGGTAAACTAAATTTCATACTTCCCTTCTTTCCCTCATAGATAACTTTTTTTGCCTTCAATATACTAAACCCCACCACTACCTTTTTTCCCATCATTTTATGATTAACCTCATGTTCATAAATCCACCCGCCGACACGTCAACTCAAAGTATCTGAAAACTTTCACTTCTTCCTACTCTCCCCCCCAATTTGATTCCCAAATTTTTTTTATCTAAAATTTTTATTATCACCTTATCTTTTCTATGTTACTTTCAACTTTCTCCTTTACAACATTAAAAAATTGTCCAAAACCCCTTGAAATTTTTTTTTAGAATCTCCCATAAGCACAGTATATCCGCAAAAAAAAAATGTGCATTTCCCAATTTTGAATTTGTTTCCCCCAAAATTTAACCCCCACCCCTCTCCCGAAACCCTAGATTTTACTTTTTTAAAAACCCATCTATAAATTTTTAAAAAAACCTGGTGACTTTAACACCCCTGTCTAAGACCTATTTTTTAGGGAAATTTTTCCCCTCTTTATACCCCAACCTGAGCCTCACTATCCTCATAAAAAACTTTTACAGCATTTGTAACTTCCCACCTATTCCATTCTTCAACATCTGCCACTTTCTTTTATCCACTTTATAATCCCTTTTTCTAAACCCATAAATGCAATAAAAACTTCCCTACCTTTATCTAAATACTGCTCACTAAAAGCTTCAATGTAAACACTTGATTCACATCCCCTACCCACTCTAAAACCTCTTGCTACCCAAAATTCTACATTCTGCTTCCTCATTTTTCATTAAAACCCTCCCCGTCCCTTTTCCGGTTTACTCAGAAAAATTATTCCTCTAAAATTTTTTAAAAAACTGGGTTGCCCTTTCCCTTTATAAGGGACTATAATGCTCTCCCCCAAACCCCTAGGTCCCTTCCCTTTTTCATCATTTATTAAAAAAAATACCAACCACCAAACACTTGTCCCCCTCCTGTTTTTAAACATTTTCTGTCATGCCCCATCAGTTCCAGTGCTTTCCCCCCTTTTATTTACGAATCCCTCATGCACCTCCCTCACACTCACATCCTGCTTTCTTCATCCTAAAGATGATATACCCCCTGGCCAGTGCATGAATTACCGCCTCCCTTTCTTCTCGACTTTTAAAAATTTCCCCCAAATATTCTCGCCATCTCCCCAAAAACCCCATCCCCCCTTTTATAACCCCCCTACTCTGTTTTTAACTGACAAATCCATTCGTTTCTTGGTTTTCTTAACTTGTTTAATCACTCCAAATTTTTTTTTTATTTTCATTAAATTCCTTGAGAGTATTCTCCCCCTCATCATTGCTCTCCTTTTGATCCTTCACACTCTCTTACCTTTCTTTTATTTCTTTACTCTACTCTTCTTTAACACTTTGCTTTGTAAAAACCTCTCTAAACTAACTTTTTCTCTTTTTATCCAACCCCTTTTTTTCATCATTCCCCAATCACTCCTCTTTCCCCTGCACCACCCCCCCTTAAACACAAAATTCTACCCACATTTAAATGCATTTTTTTAAAATATTCCCACCCTCTTCAACCCTCCCCCCCCCATATCATACTTGCACCCCGGCCCCCTTTTTGCCAATAGTTGCTTATATTCGCCCCAACTTCCCCCCTTAGTTTTTTACACTTTCATCCCTCTTATTGTGTTTCCTTTTTCTTATCCCCTTACCTCTTTCTCTAATTTAGCTACAACTAGATAATGATCCGATTTTTCAGTTGCCCCTCTATAAAAAATGTACATCCCGGAGCCTAATCAACCCTTTTTTCCCCAATAAAATAATTTAAAAATGCTTTCATTACGGGGCTACATATACCTTGTTATTTTTTATCCCTTTTTCATAAAATATGATTACTTATTACCCAACCTCTTTACCATAGCTCAATTAAAGGCTCCCCCCTTTTCATTTACCCCCCGCACCCCAAAAATTTCCTACTTCCTCCACAAATTTTTTCCCCCCTTTGCATTGAAAACCCCAACCACAAATACTCTCACACTTGGTTCAAAAAACCCCCCCGCAATTACTCAAAATTTTTCCAAAAATCTCTCTTCCTCTATACTTCTCTCTTTCCGGTGATATACGCTTACTTAACCCATTCTCACTAACCTTTATTTTATCCACATAATCCCTTTAATTAAGCATTTATAGTCCCTCTTTTTTGCCGTAGTTTCCTTCAACATTATTTCTACTCATTCTTTGCTCTAATTATATGAAACCCCTGCCTATTCCCTTTATTCCTCTCCCCTGAAACTGTCCCCCCCTTCAGCTTTGTTTCATTAAAAGCCAGGACATCCCCCCTTCTTCTTATTTATAAAATCCCAATCATCTCTTTTTTTTCATTTTCACAACATCCACGCACTTCGACTTCCCCCTTTGACCCAAATTTTTTCTTTTTTTTTTGTATCTTTACAGGAAAAGGGGTTACTAGCCCATTGTTCCCCGGGATTTTAGTTGACTTTTACAAAAACGCTGGTTTACGGAGGGAAAAAATTCTTATTCCCCTTCCTCAGGATATAAAAGGAAAAATAAAATTTGAAAAAAAAACTAGATAAATCAAAGAAAACCCGAGAGTGGTATAAATAAAGTGTAATGCATGTGTAGTGTTACCTACGTGTAAGTGAAAATAGCAAGACTACCGTAATCTTGTATTTATGAGAAGACAAAGACCCCAGCAATCCCACCATATGTAAAACAAATTTCAGACTTTTGTTTTTTCACTCATGGCAGAACGACTGTATATATATATATATTTAAAAATATAATATATATTTTTTATATTTATATATATTATATTATATATAATTATATATATATATATATGCAAACCCCCCATTGAAAAATGGAAATTCCAGGCTTTCGTGCACTCACATCATAATGTAGTACTCAGAAAGCCTTGGAATTTCTCTATTCTTTTTAAAGGGGTTGTTTTGCATTATTCTGAAAATCACCTGTTTACTGTGTTTTTATTTATATATATATTATTATTTTATATTTTTATATATATTTTATTTTATATATTTTATTATATATATATTTATATATATATATATATATATTTATATATATATATAAATTCATACATTATATTTTAAAAATTTATAATATATATATTATTATATATATAATATTTATATTATATATAATATTTATATATATATTTATTATATATATATATATAAATATATATAATTTTTACATATCTAGGTAGTAGGTTTGGGAGACCAACACCCCGGGGGTATCCGTCCCGCCCAAATGAGTGTAAAACGAAAAAAGCTGTAATTGTTTTACATGATGTAGGATTACTGGTGTCCTTTTTTTTCTGTATCATAAACATGCAAGATTTCAGGTCGTCTTGCTACTTCTACTTTCCTTAGGTCACACTACACATGCATGTGCATGCATAGCTTATATATGTATATAACACCATCCCTCTGGGTTTTCTTCTATTTTCTTTCTAGTTCTTGTTTGTGTCGCGCTGCGCGCGTCTTATTCCATGGAGGAAGTGGAACAGAATTCTTCCTCCGTAAAGCCATGCGTGTTGTAGAGGCGACTAAAATGCGGGAGCAAGGGGCTAGTAACCCTTCTCCCGTTATAAATTCTAAATTTAAAAGAGAAACTTTGTTTTTCTTTTTGGGCCACCGCCTTGGTGGGATACGGCCGGTTTGTTAAATAGATATATATATATATTTATATATATATATATATATATATATATATATATATATATATATATTTATATATCTATATTAGCAAGAGTGTGCAAATCTTACGTATTTTGTGTTCTGAGATCTAGCTTCACTACTTGCCTCTTGGGCTTATCATGGCTTCATTGAAGATGTGCAACGACGTTTTTTCATAGCTGACTCATTTAAAGTATACATTCCCTTTTGCAACTTCCTGAGACTAAGGGGATTCCTCTAATAACTATGGTTTAATCTTTCAACTTCCACTGTGTCCCATTGATCATGTCTTCTTAATTCAGAGAGGTCTGTCCTTGTCAGCGCTATTAAATTCCTGTTAAGTATATCCTTCTGCTCCTCTAAAGTGTCGTGAGGCTCCTTTAACTTCTACTCTAGTGTATTCCTCTTAGCCTCATGTATATGACCAGGTGTCAGCTCCATGCTGGAGCCATATGTTTCAGTGACTGCCTAACATATCCTGGTTATACTGTCTGAAAAATATTTTTTTTTCAAAATCCTGAATGTTATTATGAGATTTGCTATTACATATGCCGCTGTCGTTATGCGAGTTGCATTCTGGCAACATACTAAGTGTTATAATCTCCAGAGGTACTTTTTACTCTCCGTTAGTTGCGGTTTAGCTCTGCCCATGCTGTACTCTGTGTCAGGATCTGCCTGATCATTCTCTGAAACGGCATTGCCTTTTATTTTTAGGTTTGAACTCGAAAAGCCACTTGTTTAACATTATCTGCAATCTGTTGAGATGTCTCAGGAGCTTATCACAGTCCTACCCTGTTTTGATTTTTCTCATTAGCTTTACATAGTCACCAAACAGCGACTGACAGGACTCATTCCTCTCGATATATCAATTTACGTATATAGGAACAGCTGTGGTCCTAGCACTGATCTTTGTGGAAGCCCACTTGTAACACTCTCCCATTCAGATGATACGTCCTTTACCATTACTCTCTGGCTTCTGTCATTTGAATACTCATTGACCCCCTGGAGCACTGTGCTTTTTAACCCTGCTTGTACTTATAATTTCCAGCCTAATCTCTGGTTTGGTACTTTATCAAATTCTGTTTTGCAACCTAAGAAAATGAAAGCAACCGAACTTTGTCTTTCATGTTTTATTACTGTTGCTCTGTCATTATATCTCAGAGGATTCGTAAAAGATTTTCCATCACTAAATCTTTTTGTTTTCGATAAAATAGTTTTTCGGCTCCAAGTGCCCAGTATCCTTTTTTCCTCTGACTATAGTCTCCAGAATTTTTGACAATACACATATTGGAAATACTGCCTGTAATTCAGTGGCCTCTTGTCACGTCACCTTCTTAACTTTACACGTACTGCATTCATCTATTTTCTAATTTATTGTCAGCTTGTGTGCTAATGGGTCACTAGTTGTTTTGTACCCTTGGAGATTGTAACCTGGTCTCACTGTTTATGTTTCATCAGCTATTGCGGTAGTACTCATCACTTCTTTTTTGGAAAGTTTATCATGCCAACGTCCATTATTTTTTTCCTCCCTGCTTCTGCGTCCTCTATGGGAGTCCAGATTTCCTTTGTCATTCTCTTTGTATGCCTCCCAGTATAAGGAGTTTAGTTTATTTCTTCTAGTCTTCTTAGCCACTGTTTCAGTATGTGAATTATTGCCGTGTTTTGCTGTATCATGTCCCCTCACTTGGTCTTCTATTGTATTTTGGGGTATTATACATCTCTGCCGCTACTGCTTTTGTCTCTCGGGTTAATACAGGGTCGGCTATATTATTCTAAACTTTCTGATTACAAGTTTCTTAGTTCTTAAATCTCCGGGATTTCTGACCGTAACTGCTACCCTCCACGTACATTGGTTGCTCTTTCCAATCTTACTATTTTTCCTCTGGGAATACTGCACCTATTTTACATGACAGTTTTGTCTCTGTTATAGCTGCTATATCAGTGTTCTCTTTCCTTAATTTTTCTTTCATGACTTCACACTAGTTGATTACCCCATCTGTGTGTGACTACCATACTCTAATTATATGTCGTACTATTTCTTGAACAATCTATTTCCCTCATTTCTTGGGTTACTGAGCTGGTAGTCATTGTGGAATGATGAGGTACTTCCTGCACTTCCTTTCTCTGTTGCTTCGTCACTTCTGCAATATTAGCGTCCCTTCTGCACTAGATGTTCTGTTTCTGTGGGTAGGGTCAGTGAAGTCAATGTGTGGAGGTAACGGAAAGCGTTATAAGCAAGGAAGAATCAAAATGCTCTTGAAGGAAAAGATTACTGCAAGGGTTGTGAAAAAAAGAAGGGGCATAAGGAGGTGCACAGGTGTCCATCGAGGGTTTCGTCTCCGCAGTATAGTTGAAGATAGCATTAAGTGTTTCAGCGGAAAGGAAGATGCCGATACCATGATTCAGAGACAGGTGAGGTAGAGCAAGAAGAGATCGGGAAGACTGTGGATGGAACCAGAGGTCTTAGAGGGGAGGGGAGAATGAACTGGATGAGATGTGCAGGCGGGGACAGAAAAGTCCTGCGGTGGAACAGGAGAGGAACGAGGCTGAGGGGGACTAGGGAATAAGTTTTAGGGGGAACAGGAGAAGAGGGAACCATACGAGGGGGATGAACCTCCACATTCGTGTGAGAGTTAGGAAGTGGGCAAGACTGGGCACGAGGCCGAAAAGGAGAAATGTTGGGTAATTGTAGCACAGGAGGAATGTGAAGTCTTGGGCTTAGGAGAGAGGTTCAACTTCACAGGTGATAGGCTAGAAGCAGGTGCAGGCGTGCGAGGCCTCGCAGACTGAGAAACACAGCGGGCGAGAAGATGAAGAGATAGAGGTAGGAAGAGGTAAAGAGGTGGATATATCAGAGGGTAAAACAATAAAAGAATTAGATACGGGGGTGACCCTGAAAGACATGGCACCAGAGGAGCTGGTAGGCGATGGGACTGTCAAGGTTAGAGGTCTCCTAGCTGCACGAGAATAAGGAACACGAGGAAGATTCCCCTGAAGGAGCCGAGAGACAGTCATAGCATAAGTAAAGCCTTTGCTCTCCTTAAGACAATGGATTTCTCATTCATTAAGATAGACCTGACATCGGCGGGAATAAAAAGGATGAGGTTCATTGCAAATGAGACAAGTGGGGGGAAGATTGCAAGATGTATCGGTATGATCCGCAGCACCACAGACCAGGCACTCCTCCGCAGATCTGCACTATTTAGTGGGGTGTCCGAAGCGCCTGAAATTTCGACACTGTTGGGGAGTAGGGACCACTTTACGGATCTCTAAGCGATGGCCCGCGATATAAACAGAGGACGGTTAAGCGGGCGATGTTACTGGGAAAGCACCTCCGACTGCTGGTGGGCACAACATATGTATCTACTTCGAGAATTGTAAGATCCTGAAGGGTTAATTGCTCCAAAATATCGTAACCACAAAACAGAAAATTACACTATACAATGGTACGTAGTAAAACCACCGTACTGCTACAAGAATTGAGAGTAGCGTGCTTGTGAACTGTGATAGGAACGTAAGATGGGAAAGATCACTAGCTTGTCCTGCATTCTGAACCGTAACGAGGCGAGCACCACTTTGAAGATAGTGAAAGGATATATTTGGCCAACGTATTGTTTAAAAGAGGTTTACCAATACATACTATGACCTGAAAGATAATCAGCTGGAGATGTCGGCTGTAGGGAAAAGAATTTAGTCCACTAAGTATTTGTAAAAATGGTGCGTAAAGGAAGTGGGTGTCTGCGTTAGTTCAGTGGACGGCCCGACCTGTGGTAGGTGAACGATGTGAAAACCGTCCACCGTATTCGGGGAAGCCTGACACATAACTAAAGGCATTCAAGAGGCAGAGACACTAGAAGAAACGGGCGGAGCTTCAGCACCCGGATCAGGTGACGAAGCATCTCCAGCAGAAGGTACAGGGTGTATGGGAAAAGTCTGGAGAATGATCCAATAACGAAGCTGGGTCAGAACAGGATGTGGTAACAAAAAGGTGCCCGGGAGGAGAAGAGTTATCACGGAATGAAGTCTCCGTGATAGTGGAACTTTTCTTATTATTATTTTAAAGAAAAAAAATAAGAAAGGAAAGAAAAAAAAACGGACACCGGAGGGGCAGTCACTAGATGGCATGAAAGGGTCGTAAATTTCCCCTTTCATCCGAGAGAACCTCGAGCAATGCAGATGCAGTGTGGAACCCGTGCCATACCCTACCCTTCACTCCAGTAAGCCAGCACTCCGGGATAGCAACCTCACATCTACCAAGCCACCTCAGCGGAAAAAAAGAGAGGGCGGTCAGAAACCCGTGACAAAGCACACCTCCTTCTGCTGCCACCTCCAAGAACCGACAGGCAGCCTCTGGAGATACACCCGTCACATGCAGGACACCCCGCCCCACCTTATTTAAAATATTTGCACTCATTATTTTTTTTGCTTCTGTGATTATTCATTAACTCTGTCTATTTTCTCCCCCTGATCACTCGTATTTATGTTGATGACTCAGCAAAAGATAACTTGAGGTGTAAGGAGTTTCTTGAGACCCTCAAAGAGCATTTGAAGGAGCCCCCTCCTCCTTATGAAAAGAAAACAGAAAAATTATAACAAGATAAAATAAAATTTAATATATTAAGCAAATCTCAGAATATAAAACAATTAAATATGAACTCTGCCTAAATAAAGCAAATGATGGTAAAATTAATTAAATAAATCAGAGGAAGCAAGCATAATATGCACAGAATGATGGTCGTCTGAATTTGCTGTTGGTATGGCAAGGTTCACAGAAATAGCTGAAGTGGAACAGGAAGATAGAGATAAGTGTGATCATAGGTAGTTGTGGCTAATGTGAAGTCCAGCTTTAATAGGTAACAATGCCTATGAAGGTGCACAGTTAGCAGGTCAATTATGGGAGTTGGCTGCCAGCCATGGTAGATAACTGGAGATCAGTAACAGAGGTATAACGAACACGCAAAGTACCTCAAACATAAAATGCTTTAGAAATAGTAGCTGTGCCTTGCGGTATGAGAAAAGCAGAGTTCTCAAGATGAAGACTTTGAACGAGATCATTGACGTGTACAGAAGTAGTAAAACAGCAGAGTTCTTGTAATGATGTAGAAGTGTAGAGCCAAACCAAAGGTGAAGGAACAGCAGAGCTCTCATGATGATAAATTACCAATTTTCTGATCTACGATTAGATTGTGCTGCTCCTGTCTCGCTTCCGTCAGGTGACCTGAACCATACAACAAGGCTGAGAAATTACGAACCAGACAAGAAGTCATTCACATGATGGACTGAAGGCCCTCAAGAGAAATCTTGATGATTCTTTACATTACGTTATTAATGTAAATATAACAACGTCCGGACAAACATATTTAAGATCTCAACAAGAATAGAACTCTTGTCTATATGAAATTAAGAAAAAATCCAAACAAGAAATAACGAACCAAGAGTGAAGCTCCATTCATACAGACTTTATGAGAGCAGGAAGCCAAGTGACGCTCCTTCGTCAGCAAGAGTCCCTTGTTGATTCCCACCGGGTGAAGAAAAGGTGAGTAAAGGTAACTGCTCACACATCCCTTTCAAAACAGTCACACTACCTCTACCACTCACTCAGTCTTTCACTCTTATTTAATGAACTTTCCCCTCAAACTTCCTCTACCAAGAGATAACTTATTACCCAAACAGTTAAACTACAGCCAAACGAAACGCTAACATTATCTATCATTTTGCTTTACACTACTGCCTTGACCAGCTCTTAAGCTCAGAGGAGCTCTAAGAACACAGCCTATGGAAAAAGTCACTCTCCTGTATAAAAGGTCTTGGACAGCCGAGCATCGGATCGGCCCATCTGAAAAGTAGTTTCCGGCACCGGTAATGTAAACATCTTTGAATTTAAACCTTAGTATCTTAATAACCTGCTATTACATCCTTTAAAATTTTCCAAACAGTGCAAGAGTTTGTAATCAATTTCAGGTATTAAAGACTAACGACGGAGACAATGTTTGAGGTGTTTCATGTTCCAAGTTATGTCATAACATTTCTTTTCAATAAGCTGAATAATCTGACCTTCGGGGAAGCAGTTTCTCACCAGCAAATTCAACAGGAAAAGTGACATTATTATTACACTTTAACAAAACAACGCTCAATCCTGTGTTTGACGCATTTGTACGGAGGAAAATTATTTAGTAATGTCAGGAAATTTTAGTACAGGAATATTTGGCTGACATGCGTCAGTTCTGTAATTGTAAACAGATTCTCTGAAAAACAAAAGCGGTATTAGGGTATTTGTGTTCTGTAGGATTGTGTCCCGGTCAAATATATCCCGGTCATTGGTGTCCCTGGATATTTGGTTCGTTTTTTTACGTCCCGGTCATTTGCGTCCCATTATATATACTGGAATAACAACTCCCATGTTACATATGCTAAACCTCTCATCTCATGACTCATGAAATCGTAATGACACGATTGCAAACAAACCATACCACGGGCGGGGTTAAAACCCGCGATCAGAGAGTTATAAAACTCCAGACCGACGCGTTAGCCACTGGACCAGCTAACTACAATACCAAGTTGGATGAATCTTATTGAAGCTAGCTGGTCCAGTGGCTAACATGTCGGTCTGGAGTTTTGAGACTCTCTGACCGCGGGTTCGAACTTCACCCGTGGTATGGTTTCTCTTATCTCAAAAAACGCAGGATGATTCACTGGAGTAGAGGTAATTTTTATATTCTGGTGTGGTGATGAGATTCACCTTTGCGTTTTATTCTCTTTAAATATAAATCTTGTCAGATCAGATACTCAACTTATAAAACTACTGAGCTACTTATAAACAACCTCCCTACCCCTCTCACTAACCTAACCTAACCAAGCCTCACCTGACCTAACCTCACTAACCTAACCTAACCTAACCTCACTAACCTAACCTAACCTAACCTCACTAACCTAACCTAACCTAACTTAACCAAGTCTAACCTAACTAACCTCACTAACCTAACCTAACCAAGCCTCACCTGAACTAACCTCACTAACCTAACCTAACCTAACCTCACTAACCTAATCTAACCTCACTAACCTAACCTAACCTCATTAACCTACCTAAGCTAACCAAGCCTAACCTAACCTCACTAACCTAACCTAACTAAACTAAGCTAACCAAGCCTAACCTAACTCACTAAACCTAACCTAACCTAACCGAAACTCACTAACCTAACCTAACCCAACCTCACTAACCTAACCTAAACTAACCTAACCTATCCTCACTAACCTAAGCTAACCCCACTAACCTAACGTCACTAACCCTACCTAACCTAACCTCACTAACCTAACCTAACCTCACTAACCTAACCTAACCTAACCTAACCTAACCTAACCTAACCTCACTAACCTAACCTAACCTCACTAACCTAACCTAACCTCACTAACCTAACCTAACCTCACTAACCTAACCTAACCTCAGTAACCTAATCTAACCTAACCAAGCCTAACCTAACCTAACCAAGCCTAACCTAACCTAACCTAACCAAGCCTAACCTAACCTAACCTCACTAACCTAACCTCACTAAAAGAATATTGCATGAATATGTATAATTATATCATCCATGAAATATATTGGTATTGTAATGTTGAGGACACGAAGATATAAAAATTGAAAATGCATCTAATATACGATATACATAAGTGAAATATTGAGACATATGTCCGGGACACAAAATAACGGACTCAGATGTCCAGGGACGCTAATAACCGAGGCGCATTTGACCGAGACACAGTCGTCCAGGACGCAATTTTCCTGTCACCGGCAAACGCCGATATGAGGTAAGTTGGGTATTAACTTACTATACAAGTGACAGTTCCTGCAAAACTTCTCATAAGTTTAAGGTCTCAGGGAACTTATACTGCAAGGCTTCGCATCTAATACATGGGATTGTAGTTTCTGAAACTCAAAATAGGGAACTAGCATGACCCATCTATTTAGGATACATAACACAGGTGTTTCAGTACCATATTCACAGTTACAAGTGTAAATGGCTTCGTGCAATACTGCATAGGACCGTCATGGTTCGGAAAAGTAGTGTACTGCCTGGAGTCAGGATGCAAAAGAACTTGGTGATACGCCTGAGATGTATCCAGTTCTGGAAAGTAACGAGAATTAGCAAATTTCTGATCATAATTGAGAATTTAATTGGTAAGTGTGACAAGATTTACGGTAATTTCGCACATCGGATGTTATTCCAGGCTAAAAGTAAATATCTTTGAGTTTCTTTACGTTTTCTATATGAAAAATGTCCCGCACTGGAAGCTCACTGGAAGCTCACTGGAAGCTCACTGGAAGCTCACTGGAAGCTCACTGGAAGCTCACTGGAAGCTCACTGGAAGCACTGACTCTCGATATATCAAAAGAGCAAAAACCCTCTTAGCATTGTTGGTGTCAGTGAAAGTGATTTTTTCTTAAGCATAATGTTACCAATTTACACAGATTTATAGATGTTAACTACAGTTCAACTCTGAGCTGGTTGTCTGCACCTCTCCAGGGATAGACAGTCCTGTTGTGCTTAACAAATCCACCTAACAAAGATTCAGAGGTTTAATACTCGAAGCAAATAACGGAATCAGCATGACTGGTGTGTGATCTGGTCACAGCATTCACCATAGTGCAGGCTGGAACACCAGGTTCTCACACTAAAGATAGTGAGGAATCTTCAGCAGACCGGGGGTCGACTCATGTATCACGCATATTAGGCACAGCAGCCTTATCTACGCGTTCTTTTAGGAACCAGTATGATCTTAGAATCGGAGATACCTTCCAACAAAGCAGTGGAAGCACTCAAAAGTATAATTAAAGTGTCATCTATGGTGGGGTACTGAATTTCCTTGATGTTGCTCTCTCACAGCAGCCACCGGAGCATCAGTCCAGCCTGTAAACCATTTACACTTAAGAAAACACATAACTATAAAAACACTCTAAACGCCTAAGTTATTGTGTTAGTGTTTAATGCTTGCACCTCCAAGATTGTAAATTAGGAAATAATTAATGCGATAGAACTACATAGAAACATCCCGTATCAGAGTATAGTGGATACCACATAGATTTAACAGAGCCATAACTGAAAGGAGCTTGTGAATTAATGTCGGTAAAACATTTACCTATATTCTCAACTTTTATTCTTGGGCGCTTAGGCTGTTTGTGACCCAGTTCAGCATAACTGAAATTAGTAACAATCCTGGGAGCTTCAGTCTCAGGAGTAATTTTTTTAAAGTTCAGTAACCTAGATTTACTTTTCCTAGAATCACGGGGATAGTAAGAATAGTCTCAGGTATATAAATCAACGGCTCCATTATCTCTGCAACTCTAGTAAGGTTGCGTTCTTTAATGAGCCTACGTATGGCACTGGTAAGTGATGTGACAAAGTCGCCCCTTACCTTGGAATCACGTAAGGAACCATACATTTTTCTAATGCGTCTACCTGAAGTATACCTGGAGAGAGTTCCAGGAGTCAACGGCCCCCCGGCCCGGTCTGTGACCAGGCCTCATGGTGGATGAAGGCCTGATCAACCAGGCTCTTACTACTGGCCGCACGTAATACAACGTACGACCCACAGCCCGGCTGTGGTTCATATATATACATATACATAGTTGTAGCTACACTGAGAGTAAAAGGTAGATGGGATACAAGGAGAATAGAAGCATCAGGGAAGAGAGAGGTGAAGGTTTATAAACTAAAAGAGGAGGCAGTTAGGGAAAGATATAAACAGCTATTGGAGGATAGATGGGCTAATGAGAGCATAGGCAATGGGGTCGAAGAGGTATGGGGTAGGTTTAAAAATGTAGTGTTAGAGTGTTCAGCAGAAGTTTGTGGTTACAGGAAAGTAGGTGCGGGAGGGAAGAGGAGCGATTGGTGGAATGATGATGTAAAGAGAGTAGTAAGGGAGAAAAAGTTAGCATATGAGAAGTTTTTACAAAGTAGAAGTGATGCAAGGAGGGAAGAGTATAAGGAGAAAAAGAGAGAGGTTAAGAGAGTGGTGAAGCAATGTAAAAAGAGAGCAAATGAGAGAGTGGGTGAGATGTTATCAACAAATTTTGTTGAAAATAAGAAAAAGTTTTGAAGTGAGATTAACAAGTTAAGGAAGCCTAGAGAACAAATGGATTTGTCAGTTAAAAATAGGAGAGGAGAGTTATTAAATGGAGAGTTAGAGGTATTGGGAAGATGGAGGGAATATTTTGAGGAATTGTTAAATGTTGATGAAGATAGGGAAGCTGTGATTTCGTGTATAGGGCAAGGAGGAATAACATCTTGTAGGAGTGAGGAAGAGCCAGTTGTGAGTGTAGGGGAAGTTCGTGAGGCAGTAGGTAAAATGAAAGGGGGTAAGGCAGCCGGGATTGATGGGATAAAGATAGAAATGTTAAAAGCAGGTGGGGATATAGTTTTGGAGTGGTTGGTGCAATTATTTAATAAATGTATGGAAGAGGGTAAGGTACCTAGGGATTGGCAGAGAGCATGCATAGTTCCTTTGAATAAAGGCAAAGGGGACAAAAGAGAGTGCAAAAATTATAGGGGGATAAGTCTGTTGAGTATACCTGGTAAAGTGTATGGTCGAGTTATTATTGAAAAAATTAAAAGTAAGACGGAGAATAGGATAGCAGATGAACAAGGAGGCTTTAGGAAAGGTAGGGGGTGTGTGGACCAGGTGTTTGCAGTGAAACATATAAGTGAACAGTATTTAGATAAGGCTAAAGAGGTCTTTGTGGCATTTATGGATTTGGAAAAGGCGTATGACAGGGTGGATAGGGGGGGGGCAATGTGGCAGATGTTGCAGGTGTATGGTGTAGGAGGTAGGTTACTGAAAGCAGTGAAGAGTTTTTACGAGGATAGTGAGGCTCAAGTTAGAGTACATAGGAAAGAGGGAAATTATTTCCCAGTAAAAGTAGGCCTTAGACAAGGATGTGTGATGTCACCGTGGTTGTTTAATATATTTATAGATGGGGTTGTAAGAGAAGTAAATGCGAGGGTCTTGACAAGAGGCGTGGAATTAAAAGACAAAGAATCACACATAAAGTGGGAGTTGTCACAGTTGCTCTTTGCTGATGACACTGTGCTCTTGGGAGATTCTGAAGAGAAGTTGCAGAGATTGGTGGATGAATTAGGTAGGGTGTGCAAAAGAAGAAAATTGAAAGTGAATACAGGAAAGAGTAAGGTTATGAGGATAACAAAAATATTAGGTGATGAAAGATTGGATATCAGATTGGAGGGAGAGAGTATGGAGGAGGTGAATGTATTCAGATATTTGGCAGTGGACGTGTCAGCAGATGGGTCTATGAAAGATGAGGTGAATCATAGAATTGATGAGGGGAAAAGGGTCAGTGGTGCACTTAGGAGTCTGTGGAGACAAAGAACTTTGTCCTTGGAGGCAAAGAGGGGAATGTATGAGAGTATAGTTTTACCAACACTCTTATATGGGTGTGAAGCATGGGTGATGAATGTTGCAGCGAGGAGAAGGCTGGAGGCAGTGGAGATGTCATGTCTGAGGGCAATGTGTGGTGTGAATATAATGCAGAGAATTCGTAGTTTGGAAGTTAGGAGGAGGTGCGGGATTACCAAAACTGTTGTCCAGAGGGCTGAGGAAGGGTTGTTGAGGTGGTTCGGACATGTAGAGAGAATGGAGCGAAACAGAATGACTTCAAGAGTGTATCAGTCTGTAGTGGAGGGAAGGCGGGGTAGGGGTCGGCCTAGGAAAGGTTGGAGGGAGGGGGCAAAGGAGGTTTTGTGTGCGAGGGGCTTGGACTTCCAGCAGGCGTGCGTGAGCGTGTTTGATAGGAGTGAATGGAGACGAATGGTTTTTAATACTTGACGTGCTGTTGGAGTGTGAGCAAAGTAACATTTATGAAGGGGTTCAGGGAAACCGGCAGGCCGGACTTGAGTCCTGGAGATGGGAAGTACAGTGCCTGCACTATGAAGGAGGGGTGTTAATGTTGCAGTTTAAAAGCTGTAGTGTAAAGCACCCTTCTGGCAAGACAGTGATGGAGTGAATGATGGTGAAAATTTTTCTTTTTCGGGCCATCCTGCCTTGGTGGGAATCGGCCAGTGTGATAATAAAAATAATATATATATTATATTATATATATATATATATATATATATATATATATATATTATATATATATATATATATATATATATATATTATATATATATATATATATATATATGCAAGGAATTCGCGAGAGCAGGCGAAATATACGCAAACACTGATCTTTGGCTGAAGGAGACTCGAACCTACGAACCTTAGGACAACGTACGCAGTGTTTTACCAATCTACCCACACTGGACAATACCTTGGGGTGGTAGCTTGCGCTACACGCGCAAGGTATTGCGCAAGCTACACGCCAAGGTATTGTCCAGTGTGGGTAGATTGGTAAAACACTGCGTACCTTGTCCTAAGGTTCGTAGGTTCGAGTCTCCTTCAGCCATAGATCAGTGTATATATATATATATATATTTTATATATATATATATATATATATATATATATATATATATATATATATATATATATATATATATATTATATTATATATATATAGATATATATATGAACATTTATTAATAAACAAAATACATTTACAGAAAAAACATAAACATGAATACAATGGCACAATGTATCAAAGATGATGAATTTCCTCCAGCTCCTCCGAGGCTGGACGTGAACCAAGTATGCAGCAAGCATTTCCCCTCTGGATGGCGACGCTGAGGCGCTGGAACATGAAAGTGGCTGCCCTTGGGTCCCTGGTGGTGTCGATGAGTCTGGAACCCAATTCTTTAAGGAAACGTGTGGCATTTTTTCCCCATGATCCCAAGGTCTCTGATCCCACTGGGACAAATTGATACTGTTGGCTAATGTCCCTGTACTTGCTGATCTTGTACTCCTCCCTGTGGTCAGCAGCTCCTCCCTGTCGCCCCACACTGTGATGGATATAGGTGTTAGCCAGTGTGGACACACAGGTATAGTCCCATGCTAAGAGCTTGCCATTCTTCCAAGGATAGATGGTGATCCCGTCGGGGCGGTTTGCTGAGTTGTGGGTATTGTTTGCTGCAAGTGATCGTGGCTCCCTCTCGGCAGGGCATCCAGCTGTAGCAAGGGTTCTCTTAATGATGTCGTTGACCTCATTGTGTCTTGCATGCCAGCCCTTGGTTTTGGAACAGTTAAGACCATGTAGACCGTATTGGTCTGCTTGCACTTCGCCGCAAATACACATATATTCTGTGTGAATTGGGGCAGCAAGGCGCAGAGCCACTGCAATACGGAGGGTCTTAGGGTCGAGTCGCGTTCCCATTGCCGATATGGGAACTGTTTGGAGGAAGTCCCCGGAGTGAGGTGCACTCACAGCCTGGAGACGGGCAATCTCCCTATCTGATGTTGCAGCCCTGAGCATGTTGGCAAGCACCTTTTCAGCAATTGGGCTATCCCAGCTTGACTGTTTGCTACGTCTTACCACTGCTGCACTACTACTGTACTTTCTACCACTGCTGCACTACTAATGCTACTTTCTACCACTGCTGCACCACTATGTACTTCTACCACTGCTGCACCACTACGTACTTTTACCACTGTACAACTACTACTGCTACTTCTAACCACTGCTCATACTACTACTACTTCTAACCACTGCTGCACTTACTACTGCTATATCTACACTGCTGCACTACTACTGCTACTTTTACACTGCTGCACTACAGGTAACAGCTCTTAGCTTGCCAAAAAAGTTAGGAATCCTTAACCTGTAAGTAGCTTGTCAATAAAGCTAGGGATCCTTAACCTTGTCAAACCCTGTGTAAAAAAAAAATAACACAAAAAAACAGAAACAACGTTTGTTTCTGGAATTCGGAGTTAAGAGGGATCATCTGTAATCCTTTTGTCATGAAGGATTCCATTTTGTTTCACGTAGGACTGCGACATGTTGAATGAGAGGCTCATATGGCAATACTAGCCCACATAAGCGAGGCGGACATCAACTGGGAGAATTTCTGAAATATGCCTCATCCTCATCGCTAAGATAATCATTCTTGATATATGAATTTATTTTGATATACTGTACTTAACTGCTTTTATATTTGTTTAAATGTAAGCTATATGTTTTGTAAATCAATATTTTTTGTCTTTCTCTTTTCAATTTTCGCTTTGAAACGAGTCTTCAATGAGCAGACTTTGTAACTGATAAACTTAATTTGTTGACAGTTCTGCGTCAGTCCAGCAGACCCAACGCTTCCAGTCTACCAAAATTCACCATCACATTCTGCAGTAAGTCCAGCAAAATTTTTTGTATATATGTTCGTGTGTGGATGGTGGAAAATCTTTTCCAATCCACTCTTGGATTTTCTTCTGGTTTATAATGTCTGGGCTTCAAGAGTCAGTCAGAGAACAAGTGTCTGAAAGTTAGGGAGGAGCCAAGAATGGCCTGGTTCAGAGAGTAAGACAAAGAATGTCCAGGTAATGTGAATATATATGAAAGTATAAGTATTAATAATAAAGAATAAGAGCCATTCATACCTTGTCACACAACATGACTTTTAAAACTGGAAGTGAAAAACAAGACAGATGAAGGTCAACACAGTGTAGTCTGGTATGTTAATTAGGACATAATTGTCATATCTGTTCTGACTTAAAAGTATTTTATTGAAATCAACACTTAGTTAGTTTTTAATTATCCTTATAAAAAATAAATTGACCGTCTGACAAAATGAGTTTTGAAAATGAAATAAAAAAGAAAATATTAAAAATATTAACAATTTATATAATTACACGATTAATTATAGTTTGCATTATCAAAATCATAAAGTGTAACACTGCTCTAATTGCCACGGCTTATGTCTAGGAAAAATATTCATGGATATATGCATATAATAACATCACTGAAATTAGTGAAATATAAACAATCATTTTACGTCAGCCAACGTGAGGATAAGAACGCACAATATTCACACCACATCAGGGAAGAACGTAATATTATAAGTGTTTAGCGGTTCTCCGTAGACGTCACCAAACTTTACGTTGAAGGCTGATACCTCCAAAACTAAACTCACTTCACAGCTGTCCCAGGATTCATTTGCCAGCCGGCGAGACATATAATACTGTGACAAAGTACCTGTGCTTTACCACTTTGCTACGATTCTTCAGATAGGAAGAGGGTGTGATGACAGATTTACTGTGAAAACTACTGAGCTGTGGGAAGAGACAACAGGGTTACAGGGTTACGATAGAGTGTTGGACCTGTCACTGCCAGGGTCATGGCGTGAGTCCCATCCATCCTTCTGTGCACTCATTGACAATCATTCATTACGACTAATACAAAGTGGGAGCTGTCAGAGTTGCTTTTAGCCAACGACACTGTGCTTGTGGGAGATTCTGACGAGAAGTTGCAAAGGTTTGGCTACGAATTTGGGTAGATAAGCAAAAGAAGGAAATTGAGAGTGAACATAGGCAAGAATAAGGCGTCCAGATAAAAAAAATAGGTAATGAATGATTGGATATCAGATTGGAAGAAGGGTGTATGAAGGAAGTGAATGTGTTCGGATATTTGGCAGTGGACTTATCATCAGATGGATCTATGTAAGACAATATAAACCATAGAATTCACGAGGGGAAAAAAAGATGAGTGGTGCTTAAGACACCATGTGTTGAGAAATGGCATTACCAGCCTGAATTGAGGCAGCGAGGAGAGAGCCACTCCAACACGGAGGGTCTGTAGGTCGAGGCGCTTTCCCATTGCCGAAATGGGAGCTGTTAAGAGGAAGTCCTCAGGTGAGATGCGTTCACGACTTGGAGCCGTAAATCGCCCCATAGGATGATGCGGCCCTGAGCATGTTATGCACCTTAACAGTAATGGGGTCATCCCAACTGGACTGTTTGTAGGCGCTGAAGCAGCTAGAGTCTCCCAGTTAGTAATGGCCCTGGGTTCCTACTAAGTCATCAAAGTCAACCGGAAGAATTTGCTTTATTCGCTCGTCTGATGCTATGGAGGAGGAAAGGAAAGCTGGTAGGGCAGTCCATGAGGATTTACGTACTCCCAGGCCCTCAAGCCTGACTGGAAGTGAGGCTTGCAATCCACTGTGCATCTGCAAGGAAAAGATTCAGTACACTCTCTATCATGGTCTTTAGCAGGGAGTCATATTCCTTGAGTTTTGATATGTCGAAGATTGGGGAGCACCTTAAGACGTAAGTTTTGATATGTCGAAGATTGGGGAGCACCTTAAGACGTAAGTTTTGATATGTCGAAGATTGGGGAGCACCTTAAGACGTAAGTTTTGATATGTCGAAGATTGGGGAAGCAACTTTAGCGTAAGTTTTGATATGTCGAAGATTGGGGAGCACCTTATGAGTAAGTTTGATTATGTCCGAAGGCTGGGGAAGCACCTTAAGACGTAAGTTTTGATATGTCGAAGATTGGGGAGCACCTTAAGACGTAAGTTTTGATATGTAGAAGACTGGGGAGCACCTCAAGTTTTGGGATGGTCAGGCAACAGTGCAAGAGTATGCAACAGTGTCTTTCATCCTGCTCTCCATCATCCTGAGGTCTGGCAAATATTTCTCCTATTTATTTCACAAACAAAAATGATTAGATAATTATCCCTTGGATTTTAAACCTCTCTTTTATCGCAGGATATATTGATACATTTTTTACTTTTTTTAGATTTTGGATCAAATCAATTTATTCTTTGAGTATTAGAAATCGAATCATCGTAACAGAGGTCATTGTAGAAGCTACTAAATAATTCTTCGATATTTCTTAATGCTAATATTAAAATATTAGTTTTGTAATTAGGTTCATGGGGCATAAACTTCACTGGACTGTCCAGAAGTTTTCGTCTTTCATTCCTATTAAATGTAAAAGTAATTTAGTCTCTTCACTTAAGTTTCGTATTTGTTCGATTAAGATGAGTTTCTGAAGCTGAGTTTTCTTAGGTTAATTTTCTCTGCTAATAATTCCTCCCTAAAGTTTAATGATGGTATATATAACTGACACTTCAGGGAAGGTTGAAGTACCTAATTATTTATTTCCTAATTACCCGTTGTGGAAATAAGTCATTAGAGTTCCGTAATAGACTTTCTCAATTATTTACTGATATTTTTCCTACATTATCATTAGATATATTTTCAAATCCCATAATACGATGAAGAAATTTTTGAAAGAGATCAAATTGAAATTAACTTTAAATGATCTGTTGTATATAAATGTTGTAAAGTCACATACAGAAGTAAAACAAAGGAACAGACAGTAACTAGAATTTACAAACACACATGCACATCATGTCGAAACAAAAACTTGTGATTGCTAAACCATTATTTAGTGCCACTTCCGAACACATGTTCGAACACCCATAGTTGACCACGAGTTATCTATTGTAGGTCACAGTAAGTCAGAGAACGACCTCACTATAACGAAGACGTCGCTAACACACCTCCACAAACCTATTACCGGACAGACGGAAATTTCATAGGAGTTCTATACCTCTAATTATATTTCAACTTACTCAGCTGTTTTTGTTAATATTTATCACATGTATTTGAAGTAATTGTAGTCGTTAAGATTTATGCTACTGAATAACAGTGTGAGGCTTCAGGAACACAGACACACCTGTGGTGGTCATATGAAGGTGTCCAGGTAAGTCATTCTTTAATTATGGTACAGAATCATATGATTCCATGTTTTTCTTTACTCTTTTAATGTATTTACAAATTTACTTGTAAACACTAAGATGCGTCAACCACTAAATATTGAAGAGGTTCAGAAGAGGTAAACTCAAAATTATTTAACGTCATGTAATGAGAATAAGACTTCAACATTACGTTACACATCGAATCATTCAAACTGGTTCTATATATGTGAATTTCGCTCTCTGCCGTCGTCAATTTTCTAGCATCATTTGTCTCCCTTTTGAAGCTTCGCCACTGAGGCTGTTGGTAGTTATCCGAGCCATTCCAGGACTCTGGAAAATGATTCAACAACTTTGGTCTTATTATGATTATTATTTAGGAGTGGAACACTAAACACGAAGGATCAGACAACGCCAGGGGAGTGAGAGTCAATCAGGATCAATCAAGGTCAATCAAGGAACCTTCCTTGAGGAGAACATTTGTCATAAGTCACATGAACATGGCAGTTGTTGCAAGAATGTGGTCTTTGTTACCCTACATAAGTACTGAAAATTTTACGCCGATTGAACGAGTTCTCAAGTCAAGAGCAAAATCGAATCGAAAAGTTGAACGAAGAATCAAGAGAAAAATATATTCAGGCAACCTCTCAGAGATCCACCTTAGGTGATACCTTATTAAAAAAAAAAAATAGTTTACCTTGTAAACAGACTAAAAGTTAGACTTCAATTAATATGGATATGTTCACTCGAGTTCCAGTTAACAATCCGACTGCTTTTTATGACGTACAATATGATCAAAGCTTCAGAATTTTTCTGGGCTTGACTTTTTGAATTATATTCCACTGACAAGTTGGTTGAGTAAAGTGGCTGTTTACAACCACATATTTGGAATACCAGCACGTCTACCTTAATTATCTGTTTAAGGTAACATATTGATAAAATTCTCTGAGAGGTAATTTCTTACAAATATCGTTGATTACGATCTCACTTGATGGTATATTCACCGTTCCTTCGGTATCTTTTTAATAAATCTTAGATCGTCTTGAATAACTGAGAAGAAATATTAATTACGAAGATGACTATGATGAAGAGAGTCAGCTGCCATTATTTGTATGTATAAATGTTAGACAAAAACATTATTTTCAGGTATACACAAAGGTAATTTACTTAGATAATTACAGTTATATAATACTCTATTTCTTCTCTATACCCAGCAAATGGATATATATTTCTAACTTAATTTTAGAAGTATACGGAATATACTAGTCACAGTTCTTAGAAAAAGAGTTGAAGTAAATTTATAAGACATTTTGTGTGCCAAATTACACTAAGGATTTGTAGTATCTGCTCAGTTCTCAGTCTTATGAACCTTCTGGGGCGAAAGGAAAGGAAAAAAATGAAATTAGAATGTAAACTGAACTAACAAATTTACAAATTGACTCATTTTTTGGCCAGATGTACTTTTTGTGACTCACTAAAAAGGCAAAACTTTTGAAGATATAAAATTTTAATTGCTTTCCTTACTTGGTTAAAATCTTTAAATTTAAACTCGAAATTGTGTTCTCTCACGATCATGTGTAAAACATAAATTTAAGACGTCTCGATATAGTTAAGACTTATTGTTAAGAAAATAGTCTGGGAAAATATCTTGATGAAGGCTTGCACTTCGAGACTTATGTCTTCCAATTGAGATATTTTACAATAGGGGTAACTAATGCCTTTAATCGTCGAATTAGTCAGGGTAGGTACCATATGTGCATTGGGATAACATCCCTTTGACTAAGATAAGTCAAAGGGATGTTAGGAAGTATTTCTTCAGTCATAGAGAAGTCAGGAAGTGGAATAGTCTAGCAAGTGAGGTAGTGTAGGCAGGAACCATACATACCTTTAAGACGAGGTATGATAAAGCTCTTGAAGCAGGGAGAGAGACGACCTAGTAGTGTTCAGTGAAGAGGCGGGGCCAGGAGCTGAGTTTTGACCCTTGCAACCACAATTAGGTAAGTACACAAATAACCCCGCATGTAGAAGAGTGGAGCTGACGACGACGTTCCGGTCCGACTTGGACCATTAACAAAGTCTCATTAACGAAAAGGAGAGAAGGAGGGAGTATATATAGGCCAGGACAGAGGGACGGGACAAGTCGTGAAGGTGGTGGTAGTAGTAGTAGTTAGTGGTGGAGGTGGCTGGTAGCAGTAGTGGATGTGGGGTGGATAGTAGTAGTGGACGGTGGTGGTTAGAGTAGTAGAGGAGGTGGTGGTAGTAGTAGTGGAGGTGGGGTATGTAGTAGTTGTGGAGGTGGTGGTAGTAGTAGAGGTGGGTGGTAGTAGTAGTGGAGGTGTGTGTAGTAGTAGTGGAGGTGGTGGTACGAAGTAGTGGAGGTGGTGGTAGTAAATAGTGGAGGTGGTGGTAGTAGTAGTAGTTAGTGGAGGTGGTGGTAGTAGCAGTAATAGTGGAAGGTGGTGGTAGTAGTACAGGTTGGTGGTAGTAGTACTGGGAGGTGGTTGGTAAATTTTAGTGTGAGGTGGTGGTCAGTAGTAGTAGTGGGGTGGTGGTAGTAGTTGTGGAGGTGGTGTCGGTAGTAGTAGTAGTAGTGGAGGTGGTGGTTGTAGTACAGGTGGTGGTGGTAGTAGTGTGGAGGTTGGTGGTAGTATTAGTGGAGGTGGTGGTAGTAGTAGTAGTGGAGGTGGTGGTAAGTTAGTAGTGGAGGTGGTGGTAGGTAGTTAGTAGTAGTGGAGGTGGTGGTAGTAGTTACAGGTGGTGGTAGTAGTGAGTTGAGGTGGTGTAGTATTAGTGGGAGGTGGTGAGTGTAGTAGTAGTGGAGGTGGTGGTAGGAAGTAGTGGAGGTGGTGGTAGTAGTAGTGGAGGTTGTGGTAGTTAGTAGTGGAAGGTGGTGGTAGAAGTAGTGGAGGTGTTGGTAGAAGTAGTGGAGCGTGGTGGTAGTAGTAGTGGAGGTGGTGGTTAGTAGGAGCAGTAGTGGAGGTGGTGGTAGTAGTAGTGGAGGTGGTGGTGTAGTAGTGGAAAGTGGTGGTAGTAGTAGTGGAGGTGGTGGTAGCAATTAGTGGAGGTTGGTGGTAGTATTATTGGAGGTGGTGGTAGTAGTAGTGGAGGTGGTGGCTAGAAGTAGTGGAGGTGGTGGTAGAAGTTGTGGAGGGGTGGTAGAGTAGTGGAGGTGGTGGTAGTAGTGTAGTAGTAGTGGAGGTGGTGGTGTAGTAGTAGTTGGAGTAGTGGAGGAGTGTTAGTAGTAGTGGAAGGTGGTTGTAGTATTAGTGGAGGTGGTGGTAGTAGTAGTAGTGGGGTGGTGTAGTAGTAGTGGAGGTGTGTGGTAGTAGTAGTAGAGTGGAGGTTGTGAGTAGTAGTAAGGTGGTGGATAGTGTAGTGGAGGTGGTGTAGTATTAGTGGAGGTGGTGGTATTGGTGTAGTGTAGTTGGTGGTAGAAAGTAAGTGGGGTGGTGGTTTGAATTAGTGGAGGTGATGGTAGTAGCTAGTGGAGGTCGTGGTAGGTAGTAGTGGGTGGAGGTAGTAGTAGTAGTGGTGGACTTGTCAGTAATTAATTTTTTTTTATTCGCCTGTATTCTCCCGGCCCGGGAGCCGACCTTGTCTCCCTATCTGGGGTCTATCTCGAGACCTAAGTTCCCTTGGGAGGAGGTACAGTTACCCTCTCATCTTTGGGACCAAGTGTCCCCAGACCTAGCCCACAGTCCCTGCCTCTCACGGGGGGCTCGTAGGGAGAAGTTAAAAAGGGGGGGGCGGGGGGACCCTTTTTTTCTGGTCTTCAATCTGCCCCGCCCACAAAGGGGACGTGGGGTGGCAGTCTTGGAGCTGGCAGTGGTTTAGGCAAACTCTGGCATTAGTAATAAATTAATCGATATTTTATACAGATTGGTGTAAAGTGGCGTCAAGTAGCGGCGATCTGAGAAAACGTAACCTAGTGTAATTCGGGGGAATTTGCTGTGCCATAGTTTCCCCTCAAGGAAGGTTCCTTGATGATGGTGGAGGGGCTTTTGATATAGGGATTGGGATCTGTGCTCAAGTTCCCTGAATTAAGCACTGAATACCTTCCCACATCACCACAAACAGGAGCGCCATAAATCCTACGGGTTTGGTGCTCCCCTTGATTCATAATTAATAAATAAATAATGTGTATGTTTTATGTATATAGTAATATTGTTATTATTGTTATATAGTTATTATTGTTTTGATTAATCACTAAATATATATAAATATAGAATAGTGAAATGAAAGCTAACTAACGTCTATTTTGGGAGAATTATCTCCCCGTCCTACCATCACTGTGTGAGCTGTACAGTCTGCTGTACAGTCTGCTGTACAGTCTGCTGTACAGTCTGCTGTACAGTCTGCTGTACAGTCTGCTGTACAGTATGTTGTACAGTCTGCTGTACAGTCTGCTGTACAGTCCCCTGTATAGTCTGCTGTACAGTATGTTGTACAGTCTGCTGTACATGCTGTACATACTGGGATTTATATCTAGAAATGTATTTACAGTGTATTTTACAGCTTTATACATCATTAGTAAGGCCTCACCTAGATTATGCAGCTCAGTTCTGGTCTCCATATTACAGAATGGATATAAATTCGCTAGGAAACATCCAGCGTAGAATGACTAAATTAATACATAGCATTAGAAATCTTCTGTACGAAGAATGATTGAAGACTCTTAAATTACATTCACTTGTAAGACGAAGAATGAGGGTAGACATGATCGAAGTGTACAAGTGGAAGTTGGATATTAACAAAGGGGATATAAATAATGTTTTGAGGATATTCCTTCAAGAAAGAACCCGCAATAATGGATTCAAATTAGATAAGTTTAGATTTAGAAAGGACATAGGAAAGTATTGGTTTGGAAATAGGGTAGTTGATGAGTGGAACAGTCTACCTAGTCGGGTTATTGCAGCTAAAACATGAATGAGAGGGGTTGGATCTGAGTGGGACTTGTATAATGAGTAAATAGATTCATCAAAACTTATTTTCTTGGGTAATATTGAAAACTGGGTTGGGGGGTTGGGCAAATATTTTATTAGTGGGAAGGATTGTAAAGGACCTGCCTAGTATGGGCCAACAGGCCTGCTGCAATGTTTCTCCTTTCTTATGTTCTTATATTCTTATGTTCATTGTTCAGCCGCTGAGCACTTATTAGAAATGATCACTTTCCAGAACTTCATAAATTATATGGATGAATACCCACCTGTCACTCTCTCCTATAATCACTTTTCTTTTCCTTCTCTCTCTCTCTTCTTCTGCTCCTCTCTTTCTCTCTCTCTTCTCTCTCTCTCTCTCTCTCTCTTCTATCCTCCTTTTTACAATTCCCTTCACATCTTTGTTCACTCTCCTTTTCTTCATCTCCTCCACCTACGTACAAGTCTCTTTTTCCTCCATTTTATTTTTTATCCCTTCATTTCCTTGTCTTTCTTCCCCTCATCTTTCTTCTATTCCTTCATCCTTCTTATAAAAAATATGTGAAAAGAATAGACAAAACGTTAAATCAAAATTTAATATTGGATCTCAACTTTTGCATTTACTTCTGTCACAGTATGTTGTGATCACTGTGTCACAGTATGTTGTGTATCACTGTGTCACCAGTGTATGTTTGTGTCACTGTGTCAGTTTGTTGTGATCCACTGTGTCACAGTATGTTGTGATCACTGTGTCACAGTATGTTGTGATCACTGTGTCACAGTATGTTGTGATCACTGTGTCACAGTATGTTGTGATCACTGTGTCACAGTTTTTCTCCATCAACTGACAAGACCACAACATCAAAAATATAATTCACATCAATGGCAAATATATGAATTTGTGGTAGAAGTGTTTGCACATATATTGGTAAGTGTTTAGACACATGTTGGTAAGCGTTTACACACATGTAGGTAAGTGTTTACACACATGTTGGTAAGTGTTTACACACATGTTGGTAAGTGTTTACACACATGTTAGTAAGTGTTTACACACATGTTGGTAAGTGTTGCGTCTTCCTGGTTTCTGGAAAGTGTTTCTGTATATTTCAAGGGGAAGATTGAGACACTTGTGCAACATATGGGAGTCTTTATTGAGGAAACGTTTCGCCTACAGTGGCTTCATCAGTCCAATACAAAGAAGAGACGGGTAAGGAGAGGAGGAGTTTGAGGTAATCAGTCCCTCAGCCTGGAGTCGATGTCTTCTGTCTATAAGACTGATTTCCTCAAACTTCTCCTCTCCTTACACCTTTCTGCTTTGTACTGGACTGATGAAACCACTATGTTGCATAAGTGTCTCAATCTTCAATTTGTCGCTTTTAAACCATTTATCATATTTCAAGGGCACTAAAATAATCAACAATAATTGATTTATTGATTTTATAATTTATACGTAAAGAATTTATTATCATCTTTTTGATAGGGTTTCGTTTTCCTGACTTCGTATGAAGAGGAACACAAATATATTTTTCTTGTTCTCAACGTAAATTGAATTTCGACACAGTCAAACCTTTATCGTAGTTTAGATTTCAGTTACAGGAATTTTATTGCTAACAGTTAGAGTCATTCAACAATATTTTTATGAGTGAAAGCTGCATTGTAAATATTGCATTTATGCTGTCAAAAGACAGTTTGAGTTAAACCAGAATTCGTGTCGAATAACAACAGTTGAAAAAATTGTAGTTTGTGGGTAAACAGCGACAATTTGTATATAAATCATTTATAATCAGCCTGGAAATTGTTTGCATCCGGATTATTTTGTATAAATTCCTGATCAAACTTGTTACTGGACAAATTTCTATATGGTTACCTCCTACTCCTGTCATTCTCAGTTTCTATTGGTAACTTCTTTTAGACCTCCTGTAAAACCCCCGAAATTAAAAATTTTTTGGGCTTCCCACTTCAGTGAAGACTTTCAGACTTGAAACAAAGTTTTACTGTTCTTCAAGTTCCGAAAACTTTGGTTTTTCACACGAGTCTGGAAGTCCTTGTTACATGATTAACAATATTCTTGTGATAATTACTCTCTGTTATTATTAAAATAATTGTGTGTTTTGTTATTTTTCATGAATCTCCTTTGGCTTATTTCGCTCTACTTAGACTGTTTTTGGGACTTCAGTGATTCTATACACAAATAGCCTGCACATAGAAGAGAGGAGGCTTACTTCTACGTTTTTGGTCCGACTTGGACCATTTACAAAGTCCAAGTCGGACCGAAACGTCGTCGTAGCTCCGCTCTTCAATGTGCGGGTTATTTGTGTATTGTTCCAGTCACGGTATTGTGCCTTTTTGATATTTTTTTTTGTTATTTTCCAGTGATTCTAAATTATTTATCAGTTACAATTACCGTGACTGGAAATTAATTCTCATTGGTTTAAAAATCGGACCTAAATGTTTACCTGTGAGAGTTTACCTGGAGAGAGTTTCGGGGGGTCAAAACGCTCGCCGGCCCTCGGTCTGTGACCAGGCCTCATAGTTGTCAATTTGCTGTTAGTGTATGAAACAATCGAGAGAGAAAACTGGACGACCAAACATTCTGCCTTCCTTTCACTGCTGTCAAAGTCACATCTCGAGCGACGAAAAAAAGTTCAAGACCCAAAGGACGGGAAGGAACGTGGACGTGATTAGTTAGTAATAGCACCCCCTGTTGTACGAGTACTAGTAGTACTGGTGGTAGTACTATTAGCAGAAGTGGTCGTAGATGTAGCATTAGTAATAGCAGTAGTAGTAGTAATGGTAATGATAGTAGTTATAGCAGTAGTAGTGACAGCAGTAGTGGTTTGAGGCAAATGAATAACAGTAGTAATAGTAGTAGTAATGGTAGCAGCCTTGATAGTAGTCACAGTAGTAGCAGTGAGGTAGTAGTAGCAAAAAAAAAGTAATGGTTGTACTAGTGGTAAAAATAAAAGTAGAGAACAGAAATAATGAGAAGGTAACTGGAGAAGTGGTATGTTCTATTAACTACTGCTACTGCTACCACTGCAGCACTACTACTGCTACTGCTACCACTGCTGCTCTGCTACTGCTACTGCTACCACTGCTGCTCTGCTACTGCTACTGCTACCACTGCAGCACTACTACTGCTACTGCTACCAGTGCTGCACTACTACTGCTACTGTACCAGTGCTGCACTACTTTACTGTATGACTACCAGTGCTGCTTCGCTAACTGCTACTTCTACCACTGCTGCACTACTACTGCTACTTCTACCACTGCTGCACTACTACTGCTACTTCTACCACTGCTGCACTACTACTGCTACTTCTACCACTGCTGCACTACTACTGCTACAACTGCTGCACTACTACTGCTACTTCTACCACTGCTGCACTACTACTGCTACCACTGCTGCACTACTACTGCTACTTCTACCACTGCTGCACTACTACTGCTACTTCTACCACTGCTACACTACAACTGCTACAACTGCTGCACTACTACTGCTACTTCTACCACTGCTACACTACTACTGCTACTTCTACCACTGCTACACTACTACTGCTACTTCTACCACTGCTACACTACTACTGCTACTTCTACCACTGCTGCACTACTACTGCTACTTCTACCACTGCTGCACTACTACTGCTACTTCTACCACTGCTGCACTACTACTGCTACTTCTACCACTGCTGCACTACTACTGCTACCACTGCTGCACTACTACTGCTACTTCTACCACTGCTACACTACTACTGCTACTTCTACCACTGCTGCACTACTACTGCTACTTTCCACTGATACACTCTACTGCTACTTTACCACTTTACACTACATACTCGCTACTTCTACCACTGCTGCACTACTACTGCTACTTCTACCACTGCTGCACTACTACTGCTACTTCTACCACTGCTGCACTACTACTGCTACTTCTACCACTGCTACACTACTACTCGTAACTTTCTACACTGCTGCACTACTACTGCTAATTCGACCCACTGCTGCACTACACTGCTATTGCTACCACTGCGCACTATACTGCTAACTGCTCCAGTGCTGCACTACTACTGCTACTTGCTACCACTGCTGATACTACTGCTACTTCTACCAATGCTGCACTACTATGCTACTTCTACACTGCATACATAACTACTGCGACTTCTACCACAGCTGGCACTACTACTGCTACCACTGCTGCACTACTACTGCTACTTCTACCACTGCTGCACTACTACTGCTACTTCTACCACTGCTGCACTACTACTGCTACCACTGCTGCACTACTACTGCTACTTCTACCACTGCTGCACTACTACTGCTACCACTGCTGCACTACTACTGCTACTTCTACCACTGCTGCACTACTACTGCTACCACTGCTGCACTACTACTGCTACTTCTACCACTGCTGCACTACTACTGCTACTTCTACCACTGCTACACTAATACTGCTACTTCTACCACTGCTCTGCACTACTACTGATACTTCTACCATGTGCACTATTATGTATGCTACCACTTGCTGCACTACTACTGCTACTTCTACCACTGCTGCACTACTACTGCTACTTCTACCACTGCTGCACTACTACTGCTACTTCTACCACTGCTACACTACTACTGCTACTTCTACCACTGCTACACTACTACTGCTACCACTGCTGCACTACTACTGCTACTTCTACCACTGCTACACTAAAACTGCTACCTCTACCACTGCTCACTACTTACTGGCCTACTTCTACCACTGCTGCCACTACTCTGCTACTTCTACAACTGCCTGCACTACTACTGCTACTTCTACCACTGCTGCACTACTACTGCTACTTCTACCACTGCTGCACTACTACTGCTACCACTGCTGCACTACTACTGCTACTTCTACCACTGCTGCACTACTACTGTACTTCTAACCACTGCTGCACTACTACTGCTACTTCTACCACTGCTGCACTACTACTGCTACTTCTACCACTGCTGCACTACTACTGCTACTTCTACCACTGCTGCAATACTACTGCTACTTCTACCACTGCTGCACTACTACTGCTACTTCTACAATGCCTGCATACTACTGCTACTTCTACCACTGCTGCACTACTACTGCTACTTCTACCACTGCTGCACTACTACTGCTACTTCTACCACTGCTGCACTACTACTGCTACTTCTACCACTGCTGCACTACTACTGCTACTTCTACCACTGCTGCACTACTACTGCTACTTCTACCACTGCTGCACTACTACTGCTACTTCTACCACTGCTGCACTACTACTGCTACTTCTACCACTGCTGCACCACTACTGCTACTTCTACCACTGCTGCAATACTACTGCTACTTCTACCACTGCTGCACTACTACTACTACTTCTACCACTGCTGGCAATCCTACTGCTACTTCTACAGTGGCTGCTAACCTTCTACCACTGCTGCACTACTACTGCTATTCTACCACTGCTGCACTACTACTGCTGCTTCTACCACTGCTGCACTACTACTGCTACTTCTACCACTGCTGCACTACTACTGCTACTTCTACCACTGCTGCACTACTACTGCTACTTCTACCACTGCTGCACCACTACTGCTACTTCTACCACTGCTGCACTACTACTGCTACTTCTACCACTGCTGCTACTTCTACCACTGCTGCACTACTACTGCTACTTCTACCACTGCTGCACTACTACTGCTACTTCTACAACTGCTGCTCCTTCTACCACTGCTGCACTACTACTGCTACTTCTACCACTGCTGCACTACTACTGCTACTTCTACCACTGCTGCTACTTCTACCACTGCTGCACTACTACTGCTACTTCTACCACTGCTGCACTACTACTGCTACTTCTACCACTGCTGCACTACTACTGCTACTTCTACCACTGCTGCACTACTACTGCTACTTCTACCACTGCTGCACTACTACTGCTACTTCTACCACTGCTGCACTACTACTGCTACTTCTACCACTGCTGCACTACTACTGCTACTTCTACCACTGCTACACTACTACTGCTACTTCTACAATTGCTGCACCACTACTGCTACTTCTACCACTGCTGGCACTACTACTTGATTTTTCTCCACAGCTGCACTACTTACTGCTACTTCTACCACTGCTGCACTACTACTGCTACTTCTACCACTGCTACACTATTACTGCTACTTCTACCACTGCTGCACCACTACTGCTACTTCTACCACTGCTGCACTACTACTGCTACATCTACCACTGCTGCACTACTACTGCTACTTCTACCACTGCTGCACTACTACTGCTACACACTGCTGCACTACTACTGCTACTTCTACCACTGCTGCACCACTACTGCTACTTCTACCACTGCTGCACTACTACTGCTACTTCTACCACTGCTGCACTACTACTGCTACTTCTACCACTGCTGCACTACTATTGCTACTTCTACCACTGCTGCACTACTACTGCTACTTCTACCACTGCTGCACTACTACTGCTACTTCTACCACTGCTGCACTACAACTGCTACTTCTACTACTGCTGCACTACTACTGCTACTTCTACCACTGCTGCACCACTACTGCTACTTCTACCACTGCTGCACTACTACTGCTACTTCTACCACTGCTGCACTACTACTGCTACTTCTACCACTGCTGCACTACTACTGCTACTTCTACCACTGCTGCACTACTACTGCTACTTCTACCACTGCTGCACTACTACTGCTACTTCTACCACTGCTGCACTACTACTGCTACTTCTACCACTGCTGCACTACTACTGCTACTTCTACACTGCTGCACTCTACTCCTACTCTACACTGCTGCAACTACTCTGGTACTTTCTACCACTGGCTGCACTACTACTGCTGCTTCTAACACTGCTGCATACTACTGCTACCACTGCTGCATTACTACTGCGGGGGGGGCGTACTTCTACCACTGCTGCACTACTACTGCTACTTCTACCACTGCTGCACCACTACTGCTACTTCTACCACTGCTGCACCACTACTGCTACTTCTACCACTGCTGCACCACTACTGCTACTTCTACCACTGCTACACTACTACTGCTACTTGTACCACTGCTGCACTACCACTGCTACTTCTACTACTGCTGCACTACTACTGCTACTATCTTTACATTGCTGCACCACTACTGCTACTTCTACCACTGCTGCACTACTACTGCTACTTCTACCACTGCTGCACTACTACTGCTACTTCTACCACTGCTGCACTACTACTGCTACTTCTACCACTGCTGCACCACTACTGCTACTTCTACCACTGCTGCACCACTACGTACTTTTACCACTGTACAACTACTACTGCTACTTCTAACCACTGCTCATACTACTACTACTTCTAACCACTGCTGCACTTACTACTGCTATATCTACACTGCTGCACTACTACTGCTACTTTTACACTGCTGCACTAC
>NC_069459.1:33337347-33347347 GCF_026875155.1 Cherax quadricarinatus
AGGTTAGTGAGGTTAGGTTAGGTTAGTGAGGTTAGGTTAGGTTAGTGAGGTTAGGTTAGGTTAGTGAGGTTAGGTTAGGTTAGGCTTGGTTAGGTTAGGTTAGGTTAGGTTAGTGATGTTAGGTTAGGTTAGGCTTGGTTAGGTTAGGTTAGGTTAGGTTAGTGAGGTTAGGTTAGGTTAGGTTAGTGAGGTTAGGTTAGGTTAGGTTAGTGAGGTTAGGTTAGGTTAGGTTAGTGAGGTTAGGTCAGGTGAGGTTAGGTTAGGTTAGGTTAGGTTAGTGAGGTTAGGTCAGATGAGGTTAGGTTAGGTTAGGTTAGGTTAGTGAGGTTAGGTCAGGTGAGGTTAGGTTAGGTTAGGTTAGTGAGGGGGGGGAGGGAGGTTGTTTATAAGTAGCTCAGTAGTTTTATAAGTTAAGTATCTGATCTGACAAGATTTCTGTTTACAGAGAATAAAACGCAAAGGTGAATCTCATCACCACACCAGAATATAAAAATTACCTCTACTCCAGTGAATCATCCTGCGTTTTTTGAGATAAGAGAAACCATACCACGGGTGGGGTTCGAACCCGCGGTCAGAGAGTCTCAAAACTCCAGACCGACATGTTAGCCACTGGACCAGCTAGCTTCAATAAGATTCATCCAACTTTGGTATTGTAGTTAGCTGGTCCAGTGGCTAACGCGTCGGTTTGGAGTTTTATAACTCTCTGATCGCGGGTTTTAACCCCGCCCGTGGTATGGTTTGTTTGCAATCGTGTCATTACGATTTCGTGAGTCATGAGATGAGAGGTTTAGCATATGTAACATGGGAGTTGTTATTCCAGTATATATAATGGGACGCAAATGACCGGGACGTAAAAAAACGAACCAAATATCCAGGGACACCAATGACCGGGATATATTTGACTGGGATACAATCCTACAGAACACAAATACCCTAATACCGCTTTTGTTTTTCAGAGAATCTGTTTACAATTACAGAACTGACGCATGTCAGCCAAGTCTTCCTGTACTAAAATTTCCTGACATTACTAAATAATTTTCCTCCGTACAAATGCGTCAAACACGGGATTGAGCGTTGTTTTCTTGAAGTGTAATAATAATGTCACTTTTCCTGTTGAATTTGCTGGTGAGAAACTGCTTCCCCGAAGGTCAAATTATTCAGCTTATCGAAAAGAAATGTTATGATATAACTTGGAACATGAAACACCTCAAACATTGTCTCCGTCGTTAGTCTTTAATACCTGAAATTGATTATAAACTCTTGCACTGTTTGGAAAATTTTAAAGGATCTAATAGCAGGTTATTAAGATACAAAGGTTTAAATTCAAAGATGTTTACATTACCGGTGCCGGAAACTACTTTTCAGATGGGCCGATCCGATGCTCGGCTGTCCAAGACCTTTTATACATAAAGTAAAAGGACACAAGTGCAACTAATGTGACATTTATTGTGGCAACGTTTCGCTCTCCAGGAGCTTTATCAAGCCATTACAAACAATACATGGACACAGAGGGTATATAAAGGCTCAGAGTGAGGTGAATACTAGTGAGGTACCATTTCGATGTTCACTAGTGGTAGTAGTAGTAGTAGTAGTAGTGGTAGTGACAAAAGTAATACAATATGGTAGAGCAATTGTATTACTTTTGTCACTACCACTACTACTACTACTACTACTACCACTAGTGAACATCGAAATGGTACCTCACTAGTATTCACCTCACTCTGAGCCTTTATATACCCTCTGTGTCCATGTATTGTTTGTAATGGCTTGATAAAGCTCCTGGAGAGCGAAACGTTGCCACAATAAATGTCACATTAGTTGCACTTGTGTCTTTTTACTTTACATATTGTCGGTAATTCTACCAACTTTATTACAACCTTTTATACAGGAGAGTGACTTTTTCCATAGGCTGTGTTCTTAGAGCTCCCCTGAGCTTAAGAGCTGGTCAAGGCAGTAGTGTAAAGCAAAACGATAGATAATGTTAGCGTTTCGTTTGGCTGTAGTTTAACTGTTTGGGTAATAAGTTATCTCTTGGTAGAGGAAGTTTGAGGGGAAAGTTCATTAAATAAGAGTGAAAAACTGAGTGAGTGGTAGAGGTAGTGTGACTGTTTTGAAAGGGATGTGTGAGCAGTTACCTTTACTCACCTTTTCTTCACCCGGTGGGAATCAACAAGGGACTCTTGCTGACGGAGGAGCGTCACTTGGCTTCCTGCTCTCATAAAGTCTGTATGAATGGAGCTTCACTCTTGGTTCGTTATTTCTTGTTTGGATTTTTTCTTAATTTCATATAGACAAGAGTTCTATTCTTGTTGAGATCTTAAATATGTTCGTCCGGACGTTGTTATATTTACATTAATAACGTAATGTAAAGAATCATCACCATTTCTCTTGAGGGCCTTCAGTCTATCATGTGAATGACTTCTTGTCTGGTTCGTAATTTCTCAGCCTTGTTGTATGGTTCAGGTCACCTGACGGAAGCGAGACAGGAGCAGCACAATCTAATCGTAGATCAGAAAATTGGTAATTTATCATCCTGAGAGCTCTGCTGTTCCTTCACCTTTGGTTTGGCTCTACACTTCTACATCATTACAAGAACTCTGCTGTTTTACTACTTCTGTACACGTCAATGATCTCGTTCAAAGTCTTCATCTTGAGAACTCTGCTTTTCTCATACCGCAAGGCACAGCTACTATTTCTAAAGCATTTTATGTTTGAGGTACTTTGCGTGTTCGTTATACCTGTTACTGATCTCCAGTTATCTACCATGGCTGGCAGCCAACTCCCATAATTGACCTGCTAACTGTGCACCTTCATAGGCATTGTTACCTATTAAAGCTGGACTTCACATTAGCTACAACTACCTATGATCACACTTATCTCTATCTTCCCGTTCCACTTCAGCTATTTCTGTGAACCTTGCCATACCAACAGCAAATTCAGACGACCATCATTCTGTGCATATTATGCTTGCTTCCTCTGATTTATTTAATTAATTTTACCATCATTTGCTTTATTTAGGCAGAGTTCATATTTAATTGTTTTATATTCTGAGATTTCCTTAATATATTAAATTTTATTTTATCTTGTTATAATTTTTCTGTTTTCTTTTCATAAGGAGGAGGGGGCTCCTTCAAATGCTCTTTGAGGGTCTCAAGGGACTCCTTACACCTCAAGTTATCTTTTGCTGAGTCATCAACATAAATACGAGTGATCAGGGGGAGAAAATAGACAGAGTTAATGAATAATCACAGAAGCAAAAAAAATAATGAGTGCAAATATTTTAAATAAGGTGGGGCGGGGTGTCCTGCATGTGACGGGTGTATCTCCAGAGGCTGCCTGTCGGTTCTTGGAGGTGGCAGCAGAAGGAGGTGTGCTTTGTCACGGGTTTCTGACCGCCCTCTCTTTTTTCCGCTGAGGTGGCTTGGTAGATGTGAGGTTGCTATCCCGGAGTGCTGGCTTACTGGAGTGAAGGGTAGGGTATGGCACGGGTTCCACACTGCATCTGCATTGCTCGAGGTTCTCTCGGATGAAAGGGGAAATTTACGACCCTTTCATGCCATCTAGTGACTGCCCCTCCGGTGTCCGTTTTTTTTTCTTTCCTTTCTTATTTTTTTTCTTTAAAATAATAATAAGAAAAGTTCCACTATCACGGAGACTTCATTCCGTGACAACTCTTCTCCTCCCGGGCACCTTTTTGTTACCACATCCTGTTCTGACCCAGCTTCGTTATTGGATCATTCTCCAGACTTTTCCCATACCCCTGTACCTTCTGCTGGAGATGCTTCGTCACCTGATCCAGGTGCTGAAGCTCCGCCCGTTTCTTCTAGTGTCTCTGCCTCTTGAATGCCTTTAGTTATGTGTCAGGCTTCCCCGAATACGGTGGACGGTTTTCAGATCGTTCACCTACCACAGGTCGGGCCGTCCACTGAACTACGCAGACACCCACTTCCTTTACGCACCATTTTTACAAATACTTAGTGGACTAAATTCTTTTCCCTACAGCCGACATCTCCAGCTGATTATCTTTCAGGTCATAGTATGTATTGGTAAACCTCTTTTACAATACGTTGGCCAAAATATATCCTTTCACTATCTTCAAAGTGGTGCTCGCCTCGTTACGGTTCAGAATGCAGGACAAGCTAGTGATCTTTCCCATCTTACGTTCCTATCACAGTTCACAAGCACGCTACTCTCAATTCTTGTAGCAGTACGGTGGTTTTACTACGTACCATTGTATAGTGTAATTTTCTGTTTTGTGGTTACGATATTTTGGAGCAATTAACCCTTCAGGATCTTACAATTCTCGAAGTAGATACATATGTTGTGCCCACCAGCAGTCGGAGGTGCTTTCCCAGTAACATCGCCCGCTTAACCGTCCTCTGTTTATATCGCGGGCCATCGCCTAGAGATCCGTAAAGTGGTCCCTACTCCCCAACAGTGTCGAAATTTCTGGCGCTTCGGACACCCCACTAAATAGTGCCTGGTCTGTGGTGCTGCGGATCATACCGATACATCTTGCAATCTTCCCCCCACTTGTCTCATTTGCAATGAACCTCATCCTTTTTATTCCCGCCGATGTCAGGTCTATCTTAATTAATGGATGAGAAATCCATTGTCTTAAGGAGAGCAAAGGCTTTACTTATGCTATGGCTGTCTCTCGGCTCCTTCAGGGGAATCTTCCTCGTGTTCCTTATTCTCGTGCAGCTAGGAGACCTCTAACCTTGACAGTCCCATCGCCTACCAGCTCCTCTGGTGCCATGTCTTTCAGGGTCACCCCCGTATCTAATTCTTTTATTGTTTTACCCTCTGATATCTCCACCTCTTTACCTCTTCCTACCTCTATCTCTTCATCTTCTCGCCCGCTTGTTTCTCAGTCTGCGAGGCCTCGCACGCCTGCACCTGCTTCTAGCCTATCACCTGTGAAGTTGAACCTCTCTCCTAAGCCCAAGACTTCACATTCCTCCTGTGCTTACAATTACCCAACATTTCTCCTTTTCGGCCTCGGTGCCCAGTTCTTGCCCACTTCCTAACTCTCACACGAATGTGGAGGTTCATCCCCCTCGTATGGTTCCCTCTTCTCCTGTTCCCCCTAAAACTTATTCCCTAGTCCCCCTCCAGCCTCGTTCCTCTCCTGTTCCACCGCAGGACTTTTCTGTCCCCGCCTGCACATCTCTCCAGGTTCATTCTCCCCTCCCCTCTAAGACCTCTGGTTCCATCCACAGTCTTCCCGATCTCTTCTTGCTCTACCTCACCTGTCTCTGAAGTCATGGTATCGGCATCTTCCTTTCCGCTGAAACACTTAATGCTATCTTCAACTATACTGCGGAGACGAAACCCTCGATGGACACCTGTGCACCTCCTTATGCCCCTTCTTTTTTTTCACAACCCTTGCAGTAATCTTTTCCTTCAGAGCATTTTGATTCTTCCTTGCTTATACGCTTTCCGTTGCCTCCACACATTGACTTCACTGACCCTACCCACAGAAACAGAACATCTAGTGCAGAAGGGACGCTAATATTGCAGAAGTGACGAAGCAACAGAGAAAGGAAGTGCAGGAAGTACCTCATCATTCCACAATGACTACCAGCTCAGTAACCCAAGAAATGAGGGAAATAGATTGTTCAAGAAATAGTACGACATATAATTAGAGTATGGTAGTCACACACAGATGGGGTAATCAACTAGTGTGAAGTCATGAAAGAAAAATTAAGGAAAGAGAACACTGATATAGCAGCTATAACAGAGACAAAACTGTCATGTAAAATAGGTGCAGTATTCCCAGAGGAAAAATAGTAAGATTGGAAAGAGCAACCAATGTACGTGGAGGGGTAGCAGTTACGGTCAGAAATCCCCGGAGATTTAAGGAACTAAGAAACTTGTAATCAGGAAAGTTTAGGAATAATATAGCCGACCCTGTATTATCCCGAGAGACAAAAGCAGTAGCGGCAGAGATGTATAATACCCCAAAATACAATAGAAGACCAAGTGAGGGGACATGATCAGCAAAACACGGCAATAATTCACATACTGGAAACAGTGGCTAAGAAGACTAGAAGAAATAAACTAAACTCCTTATACTGGGAGCAATAACAAAGAGAATGACAAGGAAATCTTGGACTCCCATAGAGGACCAGAAGCAGGGAGGAAAAAAATAATGGACGTTGGCATGAGAAACTTTCCAAAAAAGAAGTGATGAGACTACCGCAATAGCTGATGAAACATAAACAGTGAGACCAGGTTACATCTCCATGGGTACAAAACAACTAGTGACCCATTAGCACAGCTGCCAATAAATTAGAAAATTGATGAATGCAGTACGTGTAAGTTAAGAAGGGACGGACAAGAGGCCCTGAATTACAGGCCAGTATTTCTAATATGTGTATTGTCAAAAATTCTGGAGACTATAGCAGAGGAAAAGGATGCTGGGACACTTGGAGACGAAAAAACTATTTATCGAAAACAAAAAGATTTAGTGATGGAAAATCTTTTACGAATCCTCTGAGATATAATGACAGAGCAACAGTAATAAAACATGAAAGACAAAGTTCGGTTGCTTTCATTTTCTTAGGTTGCAAAACAGAATTTGATAAAGTACCAAACCAGAGATTAGGCTGGAAATTATAAGTACAAGCAGGGTTGAACATTAAAATGGTATAAAATACCGACAGGTTGTTAGGTAAGACACATATGCAACAGTTAGGTATCTTTATTATGAAACGTTTCGCCTACACAGTAGGCTTCTTCAGTCAAGTACAGAAAAGTTGATAGAAGCAGAAGATACTTGAAGACGATGTAATCAGTCCATCACCCTTAAAGTTTTGAGGTGGTCAGTCCCTCAGTCTGGAGAAGAGCATTGTTCCATAGTATGAAACAATATGGAGATGAAGTGACAGGATGGAGCTTTTTATAGCGCCAAGAGGTGAGACGTAGGCCACTAGGAGAGGTAAGAACTCAGATGCTGAGAGGTCAGGTCCCTCTCAAATCCAGCCGCTCTCACTAGTGGAAGTTGTCGAAGTTGATTGCAGGTCTGTACCAAGATACCCTTGTGTTGCAGTGTCTGACAGATTGAACATTAAAATGGTATAAAATACCGACAGGTTGTTAGGTAAGACACATATGCAACAGTTAGGTATCTTTATAATGAAACGTTTCGCCTACACAGTAGGCTTCTTCAGTCAAGCAGGGTTAAAAAGCACAGTGCTCCAGGGGGCCAATGAGTACGCAAATGACAGAAGCCAGAGAGTAATGGTAAAGGACGTATCATCTGAATGGGAGAGTGTTACAAGTGGGCTTCCACAAAGATCAGTGCTAGGACCACAGCTGTTCCTATTATACGTAAATGATATACCAGAGAGGAATGAGTCCTGTCAGTCGCTGTTTGGTGACTATGTAAAGCTAACGAGAAAAATCAAAACAGGGTAGGACGGTGATAAGCTCCTGAGACATCTCAACAGATTGCAGATAAGGTTAAACAAGTGGCTTTTCGAGTTCAACCTAAAAAAATATAAGGCAATGCATTTCGGAGAATTATCAGGCAGACCTGACACAGAGTACAGCATGGGCAGAGATAAACTGCAACTAACGGAGAGTAAAAAGTACCTATGGGTGATTATAACACTTAGTATGTTGCCATAATTGCAACTCGCATAACGACAGCGGCATATGTAATAGCAAATCTCCTAATAACATTCTGGATTTTGAAAAAAAAATATTTTTCAGAGTATTATACACAGGATATGTTAGGCAGTCACTGAACATATGGCTCCAGCATGGAGCTGACACCTGGTCAAATACTTGAGCTAAGAGGAATACACTATGAGGAGAAGTTGAAAGGAGCCTCACGACACTTTAGAGGAAAGAAGGATATATCTTACCAGGAATTTATAGCGCTGACAAGGACAGACTCTCTGAATTAAGAAGACCAGGATCAATGGGGACACAGGTGGAAGTTGAAGATTAAACCATAGTTATGTAAGGATGTCCTTAGTCTCAGGAGAGTTGCAAAAGGGAATGAATACTTTAAATGAGTCAGCGATGGAAAAAACTCGTTGCACATCTTCAATGAAGCCATGATAAGGCCCAAGAGGCAAGTAGTGATGCAGATCACTGAACACAAATACGTAAGATTTGCACACTCTTGCATATATATATATTTTATATATATTATATATATATATATATATATATATATTATATATATATTATATATGTATGTATTTTATATATATATATAATAATATATATATATATATATATATATTATAATATATATATATATATATATATATATATATATATATATAATAAGAACACAGTAAACAGGTGATTTCAGAATATGCAAAACAACCACTTTGAAAGAATAGAAGAAATTCCAAGCGCTTTCGTGAGTACTCACATTAATGATGTGAGTAGTCACGAAAGCGCTTGGAATTTCTCTATTCTTCAGAGTGGTTGTTTGCATATATATATATATATATATATATATATTTATATATATATATATATATATATATAAATATATATATATATATATATATATATATATATATATATACAGTCGTTCTGCCAAGTGAGTGTAAACGAAAGTCTGTAATTGTTTTACATGATGGTAGGATTGCTGGTGTCTTTTGTCTGTCTCATAAATATGCAAGATTACAGGTACGTCTTGCTACTTCTACTTACACGTAGGTAACACTACACATGCTGTACACGTTTATTTATTTCACACTCAAACTGAGTTTTCTTTGATTTTTTCTTGTTCTTTTTCTAATTACTTTTCCTTTTATAAACCATGAGGAAGTGGAATAAGAATCTTTCCTCCGTAAACCATGCGGTGTTGTAAAGTCAAATAAATGCCGGGAAAATGGGCTATAACCCCTTTTCCTGTAAAGATTTCCTAAAAAGAATAAGAAGAAAATTGTAAAGTGGAAGTTGAATGTGCGTGGATGTTGTGCAAATGATAAGAAAGAGATGATTGTGGATGTTATGAATAAGAAGAAGCGGGAAATGTCCTGGCTTTAAGTGAAACAAAGCTGGAAGGGGGGGGGACAGTTTCAGTGGAGAGAATAAATGAATAGGTCAGGGTTTCATATAATTAGAGCTAAGAATGAGTAGCAATAATGTTGAAGGATAAGCTACGGCAGGAAAAGAGGGACTATAATGCATTAATTCAAGGATTATGTGGAGTAAAATAAAGGTTGGATGTGAGAAGTGGGTTATAGTAAGCGTATATGCACCTGGAGAGAGAGAGTATAGAGGAGAGGAGAGAGATTTTGAGAAATGTTGAGTAATTGCGTGGGGGTTTTGAACCAGTGTGAGAGTACTTGTGGTTGGGGATTTCAATGCTAAGTGGGAAAAAATGTTGTGGAGGGAGTAGTAGGTAATTTGGGGTGCGAGGGGGTAAATGAAAATGGGGAGCCTTTAATTGAGCTATGTGTAGAATGAGGTTTGGTAATAAGTAATACATATTTTATGAAAAGAGGAATAAATAATATACAAGGTATGATGTAGCACGTAATGAAAGCAGTTTGTTAGATTATGTATTGGTGGATAAAGGTTGATGGGTAGGCTCAGGTGTACGTTTATAGAGGGGCAACTGATATATCGGATCATATCTAGTTGTAGCTAGTTGGGAGTAAGAGGTAGTTGGGATAAGAGGAAAATGAAACAACAAGTAAGAGGGAGTGAAAGTGTATAACTAAGGGGGAGGTTTCGGGGGATATAAGAATATTGGCAGGGTGGGCTGGTGCAAGTATTGAGTATGGGGGGGTGGGGGTTGGGGGGTCGGATTGTTTTAAAAATGCGTATTAGAATGTGGGGGGTAGAAGTTTGTGGTTATAGGAGGGGGGTGCAGGAGGAAAGAGGAGTGATTGGTGGAATGATGAAGTAAAGGGTGTGATAAAAGAGAAAAAGTTAGCTTATGAGAGGTTTTTACAAAGCAGAAGTGTTATAAGAAGAGTAGAGTATATGGAAAGTAAAAGAAAGGTGAAGAGAGTGGTGA
>NC_069459.1:33352347-33454847 GCF_026875155.1 Cherax quadricarinatus
ATTCCCTCTCCCTGCCCAAGATTTTTATACTTTTTAAAAGTTTTTTATGGAATTGTTCCATTCACTCTCCAGTTTATTCCAGTTCCTGACAACCTAAGACTAAAAAAATACTTCCAACATCCCTTGATATTTGGGTTTTCAGTTTCCAATTGTGCCCCCTGTTTCTGTATCCCATCTCCGAAAATTCGACCCCTTGCCACCTTGTCAGTTTGCCTCGATTATATACGTTGTTATCTTGCCCCCTTACCCCTTTATGTCTGTGTCATAGGTTGAGTTCCCTTAACCTTCCTTAAGACATCCCCCATTCCGGACTAATTGTGTTGCAAATTTTGCACTTTCCCCCAGTTTCGTGAGTTTTTGATAAGTTGGGTTCCTTTCTGGGCTGCTTTTCCCGTATGGGCCCTTGTACATGTGTACAATGTCGTAAATGACTCCTTACTAGATGCAAAACCCAATCTCGGTTTGCCAACTCCAATGCGCAGCATTTATTTGCTGATGTGTCCCTCAGTGGAATGTTCGTTAAAAATGCTTCCCCCAAAGCCCTTTTCTTTAACTAACGTTTGCGGGTTTTGGGTTTTTCCTAACCTGTACCCGTCTGCGGTCTTCTGTGTCCTTCCCCAACTTCATGATTACCTTAGGGGTTAAACCGGGCCATTTGTCGGACCAACTTGTATTTGTCCGATCCCCCGTTCTTAATGATCCTCCCCCCCTTGTATTTCCTCATCAGTTTCACATCATCAGCGAAAATGACATTTTGTTTTTATTCCCTTTCCACATGTCTTCACATAAAAAAACGCACCGGGCCCAGGATGAGCCCCTTTTGAAACCCCCTCGAAACATTCGCCCCCCTCCGACACTTCACACGTACCACACTTGTTTCCTTCCTGTCGGTAAATTTCCCTTTATCCAGCGACTTTCCCCTTATTCCTGTCGCTCCTAATTTTTTTTCACCATCTCTTTTTGGGACTGTGTCAAAAGCTTCTTGAAACTAAAAAGATGAATCCCCCATCCTCTCTCTCCTGTCTTACTTTTTTTCCTTAGTAGAACTCAAGTAAAATTTTTGACACAGGATTTCCCTCTCTGAAGCCGTGCTGACTTCGTATGGCCCCAAACTTTTCTGTGTTCCTTACTTTTCTCCTGATTCTTTTTTCCCGACTTTCATACTATACAAGTCAGGCCTGTTCTGTAGTTTAAAGCTGCCGTCTGTCCCCCTTTCTTAAAAAATAGAAATACGTGCTGTCTTCCCCCCCAGGAAAAAGCCCTGTTTTGATGATTTTCTGAAGTTTGCAAAAAGGGACACACAGTTCCTTGCTCCCTCTCTCAGTTCCATGGAGATATGTTATCTGGGCCCCCCGCCTTGAGGTATCGAGTTGTCTAGCAGTTTCTTCACCTCTACCCTTGGTTAGTGTTTGTTCAGCACCTGTGGTGCACCCCACTCCCAGTTTTCGGAAGCATTCCCGATCTATTTTGAATACTTCCTAAATCTTTTTTTTTTTTCATACAACTTTTGGTCACTCTTCGTAGCTCCCTCTTCTTTCCTCAGCCCGATTACTTTTCCCCTTTACTGTTGTTTTTCTAATGTGATGTTTAAAAACTTTGGGTTTAGATTTGGGTTTTGATGCTATGTCGTTCTCGTATTGCCTCTGGGCCCCTCCCTTTTCCTGCATATTCGTTTTGGGGTTTTTTCTCTAGTTCCTTGTTTTTTTGAGTCCTTTGCCTTCAACCCCTTTTCCAGGTCTTGCACACTTGGTTTGGGCCTCTTTACACTCCAAAAAACCCCTGGGTCACTCTGGCTTCCTTTTTTATGTTGTTTGGTTTTAACCTTTTTCCCCTGCCTTCCCACACTTGTTGTTACTTTCCATCATTTCTTTTTTTGTCTTTCCTCTAGTTTTTTTTCCCCCGCACTTTATGCAGGAAACTTCTCATTCCTTGTATCCCCCTTTTTTTAAGTTTTGGGTTTCCTTTGTTCTCGTGCTGCTGCTTCTCCCTTTTAATCGACAAGATATTCAAAACTCAGGGCTCATGTCACTAGGCCCAAGGGGGCTTTCGTGGGTGAAACCCTTATGTTAATTATTTTAAGGGGAACATGAGATCCCCGCCTTGTGCAACTCCCCTCCCCTCTCTTGGTTGTATCCCTAACAGTGATGCAGAAGTTTTCCCAATACAGTCTCCAACATCTTTGCCCTCCATGTTTTTGGTTTTCCCCCTGTGGCTTTAGGGTTTTCCCCGTCAAACTCTTTTGATTTAAAATCCCCCTTATAAGCAATTTTGTCCTACCCTTTGACCCCCCGGCCACTTCAGCTTTTGTATCCCCATTGCCCTATTTTCACACATCAAATCTTCTTTGTTTTCCCCGTGTTAAGTGGGGGGTTTTACTCCCTGCTATTCACTTTGGACCACCAGTCTGAAGGTTTCCCACAATGGAGGTCTGTTTCCCTTTTTATCCATTCCTCCCATTCCTCAAAACCCACTGGTTTCCCCAGGCAATGCTATCCTCCCCTCCTCTTTCCCCTGTCTTTCCATAATCTGATATTTTACGTGAAAAAATTGCATCTGTTATCATCCCTGAAGTTTTGTCTCGTTGTGCTTTGAGTCAGGTGATGCATCAATGAGCGTTCTTGCCACTCTTCACTCTTATTTTTTATTCCCTCTGCATGGGACCATACCTTTAGCTTCCTTTCCAATTTTCTTATTGTTGTTTTTCTTGGGTTTACCGGTACGTCCCGGCCCGGGTTTTTGTTGTTCTTGGCACCGGTACTCTCCCCGGGCCGGTCTTTGTTTTTGTTGTTCACTGGTACTCTCCCGGCCCGGTTTGTTTTTCTTGGTTACCCGGGATGTCCCGGCCCGGATCTTTGTTGTTCTTGGGTTTCCCCCACTGTCCGGGGCCCCGGGTCTTTGTTGTTGTTGGGTTTCCCCGGTACTCCCCCGGCCCGGATCTTTGTTGTTCTTGGGCCCGGGGTTCTGTCCCCCGGGCCCCGGTCTTTGTTGTTCTTGGTTCACCCGGGACTGTCCCGGGCCCGGGTCTTTTTGGGTTTTGGTTCAACCGGGACTGTCCCTGCCCCTCCTTTGCAACTAGGACGTTATTTTCTGAAAATTATAGGTTATTTCCATCAATTCCTTTTAAATAATACTGATATTTATTATAATAATAATTACTGGTGAAAACGTGTGTTTGTATGTGCGTACTTGTTTCTAGCTTGTCTCTGTCAGGGTGGGCGGTCAGGGCCACTGGCTCACGTACTATGATAAAGATATTTAGACAATTTACTAAACATTGTCTGGGTTACCATTTTATCTCTGGTACTGTAATTAGGAGAGAGTTATGGTTATTGCATCAACAGCAGGCGGAGACATGAGCTTAGACACTAACCAAAAATTAACCACAAATAGGCACTTTGATGTCGTCTGCACAACAATGGAGGTTCCTGCTGGTCGGTGCTATCAACTCTTCAATTTGTAACTCCTGCAGAGCTTTTATCATGCATTCAAGTTTTTAATTTATTTTTCTTTAAGACCTTGCGTATCACTCTTTTTTTCTTTTGTACAGTATTATGGTCTAACAAGTCTGATGAGTTAGCTACCTTCACAACACCAACAGATGGGGATTGACTAATTATTTCTTGCATTCAGTATTTACTTAAATCACTCTTTTCTGCCTTATCACTACACTGCTGTTATAACCAACAATATATGTATTTGTTAATAATTTTTTTTCAGATCACACCGTTAATCCAATTAACTGTTTGTATATTTTGTCGTCAACAATGCAGCCAGCAGCCTATAGCTTGACTCCTACCCTCCCTCACTCAACATTCATTCAAATTTAAATTGTAAAATTCTTGATCTTATCTCCATTATTCGCATCTTGAAGCTGTTACAACTCTTGTAGGTATGTTCTATGATTCACTCACTACGATGACCGATAATAATATCTTAGGACAGCCACTAGAACGCTAAATCTGGGAGTCTATTAGCGATACTGTATTACGTGTGTGTATGTGTCTGTGTATGTGTGTGTGTGTGTGTGTGTTTGTGTGTGTGTGTGTGGTGTGGTGTGTGAGTGTGAGTGGTGTGATGTGTGTGTGTGTGTGTACTATCCTATTTGAACCTCACCTATTTCTGGTTGCAGGGGTCGAGTCATATTGCTCCTAGCCCGCCTCTTCGCTGATTGACTACTTGGTCCTCTCTTCCTGCCCCAGAGCTTTCCTCATACCTCGCCTTAAAAACTATGGTATGGTTTCCGCTCCACTACGTCACATTTTAGGCTTTTCAACGGCCTGACTACTCTATGAACTGAAGAACTACTTCTAACAATCCCTTTGATTCATCTGAGTCTTCAACTTCCAATTGTGACCTCTTTTTGTCTGTGTCCATCTCTGGGAACATCACGTCTTTGTCCACATTGTCTATTCCGCGCAGCCAAGTATTTATATGTCGTTATCATGTCTCCCTGACCTCCTGTTCCTCAGTGTGGGTGTGTGTGTGGGTGTGTGTGTGTGTGTGTGTGGCATGTGTTCTGTCTGTAATCTTGTCTATATGTTGTAGTTTTTTAAATTAAATGAGTGAAGTGAGGACTGTAAGAAGGGAGGGAGAACAGGAGAGAAGAAATAAGATAAAGGCACTGCTCATCGCGATGAATATGGAAGTGGGGAAAATTTCCTCTCCCATAAACAGTGACTAATACATTATATTTAATCCGAGGAAAACATAGAAGGGAGCAGTGAGACTGATCAGCGGACAAGATGCAGTTAGTGGAAGACTAACAGACAGGCAGATAAAAGGGAGGGGAAAGAATGATAAAACTTACTAGTTAATCCAAACAAAAAACAAGGGTGAGAGGGGAAATTACAGTGAGTTCAATTATAGCGGCACCTACGTGAGCGTTCGTGTGCCCAAGTATGGCGGCACGTGTGTGAGCGTTGTGAGCCCAGTATAGCGGCCCCTACGTGAGCTTCGTGAGCCCCAGTTTACGGCACCTGTGTGGCGTTCGTGGGCTCCGTATGGCGGCAGGGGGTTGGCGTTCGGGCTCCATTTTAAGCGGACCTCGTGGGTTCGGGGCCCCAGTATGGCGGAACGGTGTGATTCGTGAGCTCCAGATGGGGCAGTGGTGAGGTTCTTGAGCTCCAGTTGGCGGCACGTGTGTGGCGTTCGTGAGCTCCTACAGCGACACTGTGTGAGCGTTCGTGGCCCCATATGGGGGGCACGGTGTGAGCTTTGGGCTCCTATGGCGGCCGTTTTGGAGCGTTCGTACTATGTACAGCGACCCCCTGGTGACTTTCGTGGTCCGTATGGCGGCAGGGTGGGTTCTGAGCAACAGTGTAGGGGGGCCCTTGGGATTCGTGAGCTCCAGCTGGCGGCAGTTTGTGAGGTTTCGTGACTCCATTTAGCGGCACCTACGTGAGCTTTCGTGACCCCCAGTGTAGGGGCCCTGTGTGAGCGTTCGTGGCTCCAGTATGGCGGCACGTGTGTACGTTCGGAGTTCATACAGCGACACCTTTTGTGAGCGTTCGTGACCCCATATAGCGGCCCCTGGGTGAGCGTTGTGAGCTCCGTTTAGGGCACCTGGTGAGCGTTCGTGAGCTCCAGTGAAGCGGCCCCTGTGTGAGCGTTCGTGGCTCCAGTAGGGCGGCACGGTGGTGAGCGTTGTGGCTCAGTAAGGGGCCCCTGTGTGGCCTCGTGACCCCCATGTAGCGGCACGTGTAAGCTTCGTGAGCTCCATATGGTGGCCCTACGTGAGCGTTCGTGAGCTCCAGTATAGGGCCCCACGTTTTTGAGCGTTCGGGGGCCCCAGGTAGCGGAAAAATGTGTGAGCGTTCGTGAGCTCCAGTGTAGCGGCCCCCTGTGTGAGCGTTCGGGCTCAAGTATGGCGGCAGTGTGTGAGCTTTTGGAGCTCCAGTACAGCGGCACCTTTAGACCTCGTGAGCTCAATGTAGGGGCACCTGTGTAACGTTCGTGGTCCGTATGGGGGCCCTCGTGGGGGTTCGGAGCCCCGTGTACAGCACCTGTGTGACGTTCTGGCCCAGGGGGTAGCATACCTGTGTGGCGCTCGTGAGCTCCAGTAGGGCGGAAAACTGTGTGAGCGCTCGTGAGCTCAGTGTGGCTGAAACTGTGTGCGCGTTTGTAGCTCCATATGGCGGAAACTGTGTGAGCTTTGTGAACTCCAGATGTGCAACTGTGGAGCGTTGGAACTCCGTTGGCTGCAAGTGTGAGGTTCGTGAGTTTCCATATGGCTCAACTGTGTGAGCGTTCGTGAGCTCCGTTGGCTGAAAACGTGTAGCGCTCGTGAGCCCCCGTATGGTGAAACTGTTGAGCGTTCGTGAGCTCCAGTAGGGCTGAACTGTGTGGCGTCGTGGCTCCAGTATGGCTGCAACTGTGTGAGCGCTCGTGAGCCCCAGTAGGCTCAATTTTTGTACGCTGGGGCCCAGTATTGTGAACTGAGTGAGCGTTGTGACTCCAGTAGGGCGGAACTGTGTGAACGTTCAACTGTGTGATGAAAAATCGCTAGCGCCCTCCGGGAGGCACAGAAGTGTAGTGACACTCACTAGCGCCTCTTTGAGAGAGGCAGAGTATTTGAGTGACATCGCTAGCGCCTCTCCAGAGAGGACGGTTGTGAGTGACACTCCTGCGCCTCTTTGAGGAGGCACGATTTGGTGAGGGACACTCGCTACCCCTTTCCCCTGAAGGGGCCGGTAGTGTGACCTCACTAGCGCCCTCCTGAGAGAGGCACAAAGAGTGTGAGTGACACTCGCTAGGCCTCTCCTAGAGAGGACGGTAGTGTGAGTGACACTCCTAGGCCTCCCCTAAGAGGCACGAGTGTGTGAGTGCACTCACAGCGCCTCTTCTGAGAGAGGCACAGTGTGTGAGGAACCGCTGCCCTCTCTGAGGAGGCACGAGAGTGGAGTGACACTCGCAGGCCTCCCCTGGAGAGGCCGAGTAGGTGAGTGACCTCAAGCGCCTCTCCTGAAAGGGGCCCGGGTTTTAGTGTGAGGGACATCACTAGGCCTCTTCTGAGAGAGGCACGGAGTGTGGTGACACCGCTAGCGTCTCTCCTGAGAGAAGCACGGTAGTGTGACACCACTGGCCCCTTTCCCCTGAAGAGGCACGAGTGTGTGAGTGACACTCGCTAGCCCCTCCCCTGAGAGAGGGCCGAGGTGTGGTGAACTCGCAGCGCCTCCCCGAGAGAGGCAGGGTAGATTGAGTGACCTCGCAAGCTCTCTCCTGAGAGGGGCAGGGGAGTGTGGAGTGACACTCGTGCGTCTCTCCTGAGAGAAGCACGAGTTGTGACCCTCATAGCGCCTTCCTGAGAGAGGCACGAGTAGTGGGAGTGACACTCGCTAGCCCCACCCTGAGAGAGGCCGAGTAGTGTGAGTGCACTCACTAGCGCCTCCCCTGAGAGAGGTACGAAGTGTGAGACATCATGGGCCCCTTCCTGGGAGGCACGAGTTTGTGGTGACACTCGCTAGCGCCTCTCCTGAGAGGGCACGGTAGGTGGTGACACTGCAAGCGTCTCCCCTGAGAGGGCACGGTGTGTGAGTGACACCGCTAGCGTCTCTCCGAGAAAAACACGGTAGTGTGCACCGCAGCGCCTCTCCTGAAGGGGGCCGAGAGGTGATGACACTCGCTAGGCCTCTCCTGAAAGGCACGGTAGTGTGAGTGACACTCGAAAGCGTCTCTCCTGAGAGAGGCCGAGAGTTTTGGTGACACTCCTAGCGCCCTCTTGAAGAAGCCGATTGTGTGCCCACTACTAGCGCTCCCCTGAGAGAGGCACGAGTAGTGGGGAGTGCACTCGCTGGCCCCTCCCTAAGAGGCAGAGTAGTGTGGTCACTCGCTAGCGCCTCCCTGAGAGGAGGCCGAGTAGTGTGAGTGCACTCGCAAGCGTTCCCCTGAGGAGGCACGAGTGGGTGAGGAACCGCTAGGCTCTCCTGAGAGAAGCACGGTAGTGTAAACCCCACTGCGCCTCCCCGGGAAGGGGCCCGATAGTGGAGGGACACTCTTAGCGCCACCCTGAGAGGGGGCACGAGTAGTGGTGAGTGACATCACAGCGCCTCTCCTGAGAGAGGTAAAAAGTAGTGTGAGGACACTCACTAGCCCTCCCCTGAGAGAGGCACGAGTGTGTGGTGCACTCGTAGCGCCTCTCCTGAGAGAGGGCAGGGTTGTGTGTGTACACTCGCAAGCGTCTCTCCTGAGGAGGCAGAGAGTGTGAGTGACACTCGCTAGATCTTCCGAGAGAGCAGAGTAGTTGTGACACTCGCTAGCGCCTTCCTGGGAGGCAGAGTAGTGTGAGTGACATCGCTAGCGCCTCTCTGAGGAGGCAAGTAGTGTGAGTACACTCGCAAGGTCTCTCGGGAAGAGGCACGAGTAGTGTGAGTGGCACTCGCTCGTCTCCCCTGAGAGAAGCACGGTAGTGTGACACCACTAGCGCTCCCCTGAGAGGGGCACGAGTATGTGATGGGACATCGCTAGCGCCTCCCCCTGAGAGAGGCACGAGGTGTGAGTGACCTCGCTAGGCCTCTTGAGAGAGCACGATTTGTGGGGGATGACACAGCTAGCGTCTCTTTGAAAAAGGCAAGTAGTGGAGGGGCACTCGCAGCTTTATCCTTGTAGAAGCAAGAGTATGGAAATCACTGCGCCTTTTCCTGGAGGGGGCACGAGGGGGTGGTGAGGGAAATCGCTAGCCCCTCTCCTGAGGGAGGCAAGGTAGTGTGAGTGACACTCACAGGGCGCTTCTCATCAGAGAAGCACGAGTTGTGTAGGGACACTCGGCGTCTCCCTGAGAGGGGCCCCGAGTGTTGACATTACTAGCCCCACCCCTGAGAGAGGAAAAAGTAGTGTATGACCGCTGCCCCTTTCCGGAGAGGCACAATAGATGATGACACTCGCTGGCCTCTCCTGAGAGAGGCACGATTTAGAGTGAGTGACACCGTTACGCCTCTCCTAGAGAGGCCAATGGAGCGACACTCGCTAGCCCCTCTCCTGGAGAGGCCGAGTGAGTGGTGACACTCGCTAGCGCCTTTTCTGAGGGAGGCACGAGTAGAGAGTGCACTCGCTAGCGCCTCCCTGAGAGGGGCACAATATTTGGAGGACACCACTAGCGCTTCTCCTGAGAGAAGTACAGTAGTGTGATTGACACTCGCTAGGCTCTCCGGAGAGGAACGGTAGGTGATGACACTCGCAGCCCCCTCTCCTGAGAGAGGCACGGAGTGTGGGTGATGACAATCGCTAGCGTCCTCCTGGGGAAAAAGCACGAGTGTGTGAAACCGCTAGCCCCTCGTTTGAGAGAGGCACGAGTAGTGTATGAAAACCACTAGCGCTTCTCCTAAAGGGAGGCACGAGTAGTGTGAGTGACATCGCAAGGTCTCTCCTGGAAGGCACGGGGAGTGTGAACTAGCCCCTCTCCTGAAGAGGCACCAGTAGTGTGAGTGAAAACTCGCTAGGTCTCTCCTGAGGAGGCACAGTAGTGTGAGTGACACTCGCTAGCCCCCTCCCCGTGAGAGGCACGATAGTGTGAGTGACTCTCGCTGCGCTTTTCTGAGAAAGGCAGAGTAGTGTGAGTGAACCGCTGGTTCTCCTGAGAGGGCACGAGTAGTGTGATGACGTCGCTGGGTCATGAGAGAGACACGAGTGATGATGACACCGCTAGCGCCTCTCCTGAGAGTGGCACGAGTATGTGAGTGACACCGCTAGCCCTCCCCTGAGAAGGCACGAGTAGTGAAGGGGACACTCGCTAGCGTCTTCCCTGGAGGGGCAACGATAGTGTGAGTGACACTCGTAGCGCCCTCCCGAGGGGGCACAGTGTGTGATGACACTCGAGCGCCTCTGGAGAGGGCACGAGTAGTGGGTGACATCGCTAGGCCTCTCCCGAGAGAGGCACGAGAGTGAGGTGACACTCGCTAGACCTCCCTGAGGAGGCCGTGAGGAGTAAAACCCTCGCTAGCGCCTCCCTGAAGGGGCACGAGTAGTGTGAGGACACTCGCTGCGCCCTCCTGAGAGAGGACGAGTAGTTGAGGACACTGCTAGCCCCTTCCCTGAGAGAGGCACGAGTAGTGGGGACACTCGCTAGCGCCTCTCCTGAGAGGGGCCGGGTAGTGTGAGTGACATCGCTCCCTCTCTAAAGAGAGGCACGATAGTGTGGGGAAACCCCCGGCAGCGCCTTTCCTGAGAGAGGACGAGTAGGGGATGACACCGCTAGGCCTTTCCTGAGGGAGGAAAAGAGTAGAGTGAGTGACACTCGCTAGCGCCTCTCCGAGAGATTTTTTGAGTTGGCCCATCGCTAGCGCCTCCCCTGAGAGAGGCACGAGTATGTGAGGGGGACACTCCAGCCCCTCTCCTGAAGAGGCACGAGTGAGTGAGTGACATGCTAGGCCTCTCTAGGAGGCCGAGTAGAGGAGTGACACTCGCAGCACCTTCCTGAGAGAGCACGAGGTGTGAGTGACACTCGCGCGCCTCTCCTGAGAGAGGCCCGGGGTAGAGTGGTGACACTCCTACGCCTCTCCTGAAGAGCACAGTGAGTGAGTGAATCGCTCGCCTCCTGGGGAAAGCAGAGTAGTGTGAGTGACACCGCTAGCGCTCTCCTAGAGAGGCCGAGTAGTGGAGTGACATCGCTAGCGTCTCTTCTGAAAAAGGCACGAGTAGTGTACACTGCTGGGCCCCTCCCCTAAGAGGGCACGGTAGTGTGAGTGACACTCGCTAGCCCCTTTTCCCGGAGGGGGCAGAGTAGTGGGGTTGACACTCGCTACGTTTTTTCCGAGGGAGGAGGGGAGTAGAGGGAGTGACACTCGCAGCGCCTTCCTGGGGGAGGACGAGTGAGTGAGTGACACTCGCTATCGCTTCCTGAGGGGGCACGAGTAGTGTGGGGACACTCGCTAGCGCCTCTTCTGAGGGAGGCACGAGTAGTGTGAGTGACACTCGCTAGCTCATCTCCTGAGAGAGGCACGAGTAGTGTGAGTGACACTCGCTAGCGCCTCTCCTGAGGGAGGCACGAGTAGTGTTTGACATTCGCTAGCGCCTCTCCTGAGAGAGGCACGAGTAGTGTGAGTGACACTCGCTAGCGTCTCTCCTGAGAAAGGCACGAGTAGTGTGAGTGACACTCGTTAGCGCCTCTCCTGAGAGAGGCACGAGTAGTGTGAGTGACACTCACTAGCGCTTCTCCTGAGAGAAGCACGAATAGTGCGAGTGACACTCGCTAGCGTCTCTCCTGATAGAGGCACGAGTAGTGCGACACTAGTGCCTCTCCTGAGAGAGGCACGAGTAGTGTGAGTGACACTCGCTAGCACCTCTCCCGAGAGAGGCACGAGTAGTGTGAGTGACACTCGCTAGCGTCTCTTCTGAGAAAGGCACGAGTAGTGTGACACTCGCTAGCGTCTCTCCTGAGAGAGGCACGAGTAGAGTGACACTCGCTAGCGCCTCTCCTGAGAGAGGCACGAGTAGTGTGAGTGACACTCGCTAGCGCCTCTCCTGAGGGAGGGACGAGTAGAGTGAGTGACACTCGCTAGCGCCTCTTCTGAGGGAGGCACGAGTAGAGTGACACTCGCTATCTCCTCTCCTGAAGGAGGCACGAGTAGTGTGAGTGACACTCACTATCGCTTCTCCTGAGAGAAGCACGAGTAGTGTGAGTGACACTCGCTAGCGCCTCTCCTGAGAAAGGAACGAGTAGTGTGAGTGACACTCGCTAGCGCCTCTCCTGAGAGAGGAAACGAGTAGTGTGAGTGACATTCGCTAGCGCCCCCTCCGAGAGAGGAAACGAGTAGTGTGAGTGACCCTCGCTAGCGCCTCTCCTGAGATAGGCACGAGTAGTGTGAGTGACAGTTGCTAGCGCCTCTACTGAGAGAGGCACGAGTAGTGTGAGTGACACTCGCTAGCGCCTCTCCTGAGAGTGGCACGAGTAGTGTGAGTGACACTCGCTAGCGCCTCTCCTGAGAGAGGCACGAGTAGTGTGAGTGACACTCGCTAGCGTCTCTCTTGAGAGAGGCACGAGTAGTGTGAGTGACACTCGCTAGCGCCTCTCCTGAGAGTGGCACGAGTAGTGTGAGTGACACTCGCTAGCGCCTCTCCTGAGAGAGGCACGAGTAGTGTGAGTGACACTCGCTAGCGCCTCTCCTGAAGGAGGCACGAGTAGTGTGAGTGCCCACTCGCTAGCGCCTCTCCTGAGGGAGGCACGAGTAGTGTGAGTGATACTCGCTAGCGCCTCTCCTGAGGGAGACACGAGTAGTGTGTGACACTCGCTAGCGCCTCTTCTGAGGGAGGCACGAGTAGTGTGAGTGACACTCGCTAGCGCCCTCCTGAGGGAGGCACGGTAGTGTGGGTGACCTCGCTAGCGCCTCCCCTGAGGGAGGCACGAGTAGTGTGAGTGACACTCGCTAGCGCCTCTCCTGAGGGAGGCACGAGTAGTGTGTGACAACTCGCTAGCGCCTCTCCTGAGGGAGGCACGAGTAGTGTGAGTGACAACTCGCTAGCTCCTCTCCTGAGAGAGGCACGAGTAGTGATTTGACACTCGCTAGCGCCTCTCTGAGGGGGGCACGAGTAGTGTTTGACATTCGCTAGCGCCTCTCCTGAGAGAGGCACGAGTAGTGTGAGTGACACTCGCTAGCGTCTCTCCTGAGAAAGGCACGAGTAGTGTGAGTGACATTTCGTTAGCGCCTCTCCTGAGAGAGGCACGAGTAGTGTGAGTGACACTCGCTAGCGTCTCTCTTGAGAGAGGCACGAGTCGTGTGAGTGACACTCGCTAGCGTTTCTCCTGAGAGAGGCACGAGTAGTGTGAGTGACACTCGCTAGCGTTTCTCCTGAGGGAGGCCCCGAGTAGTGTGAGTGACACTCGCTAGCGTTTCTCCTGAGAGAGGCACGAGTAGTGTGAGTGACACTCGCTAGCGTCTCTCCTGAGAGTGGCACGAGTAGTCTTCCCAGAACCCTCATGGTACACTTATCAACGACCACAATGCTTCCGACGCCAGAGAAACAATTTCCAACTAATTTATAGTCACTGATAATGAATATCATGATTAAAATTGTTTGTTATCTCTACTTTTCAATATACACCTACGTGTCACAACAGGTTCCAACAGGCTGACCGACCTTCATTATTGTTCCAGCAGTCATAGAAGGTGGTTGTGATGCCCAAGTTTATATTTTGAGGTGATTTTCTTAGCCAAACACTTTTTAAACTTATGATAAATATTAACTGAGCAAGTTGTTGATATGCATGTGAGGCATATCATATTAATTTTATTTTCCTACTGAATGATGTAAATACATCTGCTTAGTTGTCATGTTCTGTATTATAAGGATAATGAATAAATTTTCTGTTTATCTTCTAACTGTTTGTTGTTTTCTTTTTTCAGATGCCTCGTACTTGTGTGAATGGGGCAGCAACTTCTGTTACATTTGTGGTGAGGTGACCTTTGCATCAAAGAAGCGCCGTATAACTGCTATGGTTAGAAAGGCATATCACCTGTATTTTGGAAGCAAGATTGTTGACCAGGATAAGAACTGGGCTCCACATATATGCTGCAACAAGTGTACTACTAACCTTCGCCAATGGTTGAGCAGGAAGAGGAAAGGAACGCCTTTTGCTGTGCCAATGACATGGCGGGAGCCAACAGACCATACCAACAATTGTTATTTCTGCATGGTACCTCCAGTGCAAAAGGACTTGTCAAAGAAAAAAAAGGGGGTCCATTGAATATACAAACATTGCATCAGGTATTCGCCCAGCTCCACATGGAGAAGGTCTACCTGTTCATGATGCACCAACTTCGACATCCTTCGAGTCAGAAAGTGGTGAAGGGGAAGAAGAGAAGGATGACAGTGCTGGATTACAGTGACTGAAACTTTGATGAAGCACACTTCTCTAGGCCACATCTCATAACAAAAGGGGAACCCCATGACCTTGTCAGGGATCTGCAACTACCCAAAAATAAGGCAGAGCTGCTAGGCTCTCGTCTTCAGCAGTGGAATCTCCTAGCAGCTGATGTGAAGATTGCAGACTATTGATGGACATTGGCAAGAGATGATTCTTCAGCCCACTATAAGCGTCAAGCAAAAAGGCAGGGAGTAGGTACGGATTAGAGTTTAAAATATACTGACACATATTGTACGATATAATAAAATCAAATATTACATGTCTCGTATCTTTAAATCTATAGCCAATAAGCAGCATTTTTCATGGTGATATTTGGGTTAAAAAATAGTTGACCAGTGATCGATAACAACTGATCTATTGCCATATGGAGTCAATTTACCTAAGTGGTTGATACATCCCAAACTCAAGCTTTCTGTAACATCATCTTATTAAACGAATCAGATTAACTAGTTGACAACCTCTACTATCATACGTCAGAATGTTACAGAAAATTCCCTTTGAGAAGATATTTATCTACTAGCAACATATTTACCATGACGCTTGCACTGTTTCTTAACACAAAGACCCTCAGGCGATAACTCACCCTAATCCCCCCTTCCTTAGGCTATCCTATTACATATACGATATTATGTAAGTTGTAGTAGCATAAACTTGCATAACTGTTCTCGTATGCAATTAGTAAGTTTATTCAGGTATACACAAATGCAGTTACGTAGATTATCATACATAGCAGCATATGTGTAGAGAACCTAGGATAACCCCAAAAAGTTAGACAAAGTGACTTAATTCCCCATATACAGTAACAGCGAAGGCGGAACGCAATTTGCGACGGGGGGAATATGTGGAACAGTCTGTCATAGTCTATCCTCCAAACAAACGCAAAGAAAATGTGCGCCTAGCGCTGGTTATGTCTCCCCATGCATCACTTAGGGAGTTATATACTCAACGGTTGTTGTATGTGCACTGTGACCCATTGGAAGGGTATTCCGTAGTCGATGATAAAGGACATGAGCGATATTGAGGATTGGTCTAATGTCATCTATTCTCACGTGGAACCAGGTGCATAATATAGAAATCTTGGGATTTTTGTTATTAGATCTTGCTTAAGATTGATGCGCAACATATTGCAGCAAACTAAATTGTCTTGTTTGATACATCGGTGATCACTTGAAATGTAAAAGGGAATTCCTATCAAGTTTGATGAGAAGGGATTCAATTTTATTCCTTTTCCATGATTAGTGGTTTACATGTCTGCCTGACGTTACACAGTATACACAGGTCCTTGTTAAATACAAAAACTGTGTTAGTTGTCAATCTTAATCATTTTCTACTTCCAAGGTTTCGTAGGTTCGAGTCTCCTTCAGCAGAGTTCAGTGTCTGTGTATGTTCGCCTGCTTGCGAATTCCTTGTCATACTATATATATGTGGAAAATTTCATTTTTGCTACTGTGCTCTCATTATATACTTAACGTAAATGAACAAAGATAATTATTTATTTATCAGTTAGACAAGTAAAGAATTTGGGAAACCTTGGTCGCAAAAATCGTCCCCTTCACGATACCTACCCTGTAATAATCCTCAAGTTGATACTGGACACTATTAATCATAATGAAATATACATTCACCAGGAATGCTGGTAATTATATATTTGTGGATGGCATATTAATTAAAAATTATTTATATATAATACACATTATATAACAGAAGGAGAATATATCTTAATCATAACAATCACCAATTTGTGGAAATCAAGGTGATATCATACTCAGAAAAACCTCTGTCTATTATGAAAATAACACTGGCCAAAGTTATAACTTATTGCGGTTTCCGGGAGCTGGCGCACGCGGTTCCAGTCGCTGCCTGATATCTCAAGTTATGCAGGAATGCACATCCAAACAATTTTTGCTCCTATTTTGAGGGTGTCAGCCCAATTTTAACCTCTAGTGCACGAAAATTCCTTCCCATTACACTAAACGTTGTATCCAATTCAAATTAACAATGGCGACTCTCCTGTCTGCGCAGGTGCAGGTCTCTCCAGTTTACCATTTTCCATAATACTAATTTTCTTAAAATACAGATGGCCTTCCTATGTACTTATAATACTTGTATTTCTGAAAATATATACAGTATTTCCAAACTGCAGCCGGCCGGAGTTCGTTTGCTAAACACCATCAAATTGCCTCCTTCCTTAGGAGGACGATTCCAGCCAGTTCAGGCTTGTGCTGGCTGTTCTCCTAGTAGGTCTTACTTCGATTTATCTTCCGGCATCACTTGGTCTGCGTTATCTTCCATATCACTCTTGTCACTTTCCCTCAGATTTTTCATGTACGTTGATTGAACACTAATTCCAAGGGAATCATTTTATTAATTGTGCATAAAACTTCGTGGGCCACGACACAACACTTTGACATTCCTGACAACACTTGTGCATCTGGGTTCCAATGTCAATACCCCCTTTGCCCCGAGGCCACAATGTTCGACTTTCCAGTGTCAATTAACACAATGCACCTGGTGAATGGTCTGGAGCTTACTGCCTCTGTAGCAACATAAAAGTGTTCACGTAGTGTCAAGAAGATATTCCTTACGGCCACCACATTAGACCAAATGATCTATTACCTTATTTATCATTTTAAATTTATTACACAACACTGCCACATCATTGTAATCTACATCATACTTTCTTCCGGATTATCTCATAGACAGGGGCAGAACTCTTCCATTTTCCTTCCACATATTAGGTGAGAAGGTGTTAAAAAACCATCTGTATTCAGGTTGTTTCATTATGTACGAGAGAAGCCTTTATTTATACGATTTTCTGGCCTCCACTAACACTGCTCGGAATTCTTCCAAATTAATTCTCTTCGGTGTAGTACTTTGCGGAGACACCCTCTTAACATGTGCTATCAGTCTTTAGTACAAGCCCCCCTGCCAGGTGCTTCTAGGAGTAATAAAATTCAGGTACACCCTCGTTGGGTTAACAGAGATTGATCATCGTTACTATTATTTAATTCTATCAAATGTTGATGCACCTGCTACAAAATTTGTGGGACTTTATCCGAAAATCATCAATCCGGACAGGATCATCCTAGCTGCAAGTTTCGAATCAGCTGTATGAAATGTGCACGCGTAGACAAGTCCTGGAAACCACTTCTAAATTGAACTGCCCTAGTGCAGTACAGGTGAACAAACAACATACAACTTTCAGTGGAACACCATTTGGCGTACCTTGTTAAAATTACTGGTCCACTATAGTTCTACACCTGTTAATCAAATGTTTCACTAATTGTACATGCTTCTTTCGCAATGGTGGAGGATACATGTTACATATAGGATATGGCATCCTCAAACGGCGACATTTACACAAGATTTAATCACCTTTTTACACTTTGCAGTCCTTGTGGAATCCTGAAAGTTTCCCTAATACAATTTAAGGTCATCTTGTACCACACCTTGCATTACATTTTTTATGGCAATTTAGAACAATCAAATTTGTTAGATGATGGTTTTTGGGCAGTAAGTTAGGGTGTTTAGCATATTTCACCGAATTTAGCATTTTGTTATCTACCTCTGCACCTAATTACATTGTTCTCCAAAATACAGCCCAAATTTCTCTAGAGATTTGGAAACCTTTCACAATTTTTTCTTTTCATCATTAGTTTTATTCATTTCCATAGATTTCCTCCCGGTACCCCTTTATCAATATGATTAAGAGGATGTGAAAACTTAAATGAAATATTCATCTTGTTTAGAAATTTAAACACCAACTTAGTTAAATTGCATTGTCGTTTGGGCTAAAGAGAATACCATTTACATCTATGGTAATGAAGGACAAAACTATTGGAGCTGTGCGTCACGTAATTTACAGGAGTAATATACGCTTTGTAGTGTGTGCCAATTAGCTTTATTTACCATCCAGTGGTTCTTTAAACCATGATACAGTCATTTACAAATTTAGCATAAGGTTAAACATCCGAGACGAAAAATTAGCTGGATTCTCCTCCACCAGTGTATTATGATTAAAATGTTATCATATGCTGACCAAAAACTATTATACTTTTTGAATCTGGTAATTCAGCGATCTGTTTTGTACGTACACAATTTTTTTATGTTTCATTACGATTCCATTGTAAGGATACCTCATTATTCAGATAAAATTACAGTGTCGCTAAATATTTATCTCCTGTAACTTATTTCTTATATAATTAGCTAATTTTGACACCTACATAAATGGCTGATAATTCCAACTGAGGTAATGTACGTGTTATATTGTAGACACTTGCCTTAGACACAACAAGAGAAATAACACTATTACATTGAAGGTAAGGAACTGCTCCATATGCAATTTTGGACAGCATCACAAAAAATCGTGGAGTACATTTTTCCATTTGGATTGGCCACCTGGTGTTGTAGGGATGAATTCCAAACATGGACATTTTCTCATAATCACCAATTAATTCATCCACTGTTAATGAAATCCTCAGGTAGAATTTCATCCCAAGCACTTTTAAGTTTCCCTGCTTCCTGAATTAATTTCCCTCTTATAGTAAGGGGGGTGACACTAAACCTAGTGGATCAAAATTATTTGGAAACTTCACATGCAAGACTTGTTAGTTAATTTACCCTTCGCCCGCGCACCCAAACTGTATCCATTATTTGGTTTTAACATTAACAAATCTCTTCTGTATCCCCAGATCAATCCCAAACATTACTACATTTTGGCACTTCATCTCCAGGGTAATCTTTCCTTTTTTTGTCCTTTATTTTGGACGATTACTACTTTCCATTCCCTCGTGGCCATATGTGCACGTTGCCTTATTTCATTAGTATTCCATAAGTCATTTACTGTTCCTCTTCAATGACGTTCGACACCCAGGTAATTGTCCAATAAAATTGTTTGCCTCATTGTACCTTTACTCAATGGACTGTCATAGTTTAAGGTGGTGCATTTATCGTCGCTTGCGCGGAAGTAGGAACAGATGGGATGTAGCAACAAAATAATACGCTCCTTAAGCGAATGGTTTTCTGGGGCTAAGTGGAGTCACTAGGATTCTCAGGCCATAAGAAGGGGTACAATCCCGGTCAGCACTCTTGTAAACCTAATCCATTTGGCTAAAGCTTTAATTAGTCAGCCGTAAAGGCATATTCTTCACTCTGAAATTTAATAAGATCTCTCCTTAAATTTTTTCCGCCAACGAACAGGACCTGTCATCAAAACTGTCATTTAACTAGTCCATTTTTGGTTACTCCTGGCAAGTACTATTAAACACAATCCTAAAAAGGAGTGGTTTGATTTCTTCACTCCGTGATGTGGATATAGTGACCTAATTCTTGGATTGCTCAGGTAGTACCAAGCATCTAGATATATTCTATTAATTAATGCTCTGGAAAATTATATCATTATAGGCACGTTAACAATTTGGTGTCATACTCTGTTGCGGAGCTGAGCCGTTAATTGTCATATGGCATTCTGTAAATAATGGGCTCGAGAGTTCTGGATAGTTCAGTCTCCTCGGACGTGCACCCAGTATTGTCCAGATTCAAAATTTTACATTCTCTTAGGTATTGATACTGAGGTAAAAGAATCATCTGATTTATTCATTTACATGTTTTTCAAATGCTGTCTAATTCCACCAATTTTGCACTGGCCTTCAACATCATCTCCTCTGTGTAAGAATTATACTGGGGCCACGATTTCATGAGTAAGGACACACAGTTATGGTATTTGTAGTTTCCTCTAGTCAGCAGTCCTGCAGTCTTCAAAAGGGTGACACCACATTTCTTTACCATCACCCTTTTACAAAGGGAGCATAATAGTCACTACCATATCAAAATATTTTATGGGCCTACAGAAATCATCACTTACACAGAAGGTGCTAAATTTACATTATGTGAGAGTCTTTCTGTAGCTTTACTAAGCCCTACTGTAGATTTTTCTATGGAAGTCTATCTACAATTACTGCATTAACACATTTGTTCTCATTGCCCCAAATGGACAGTTACATAATCAGTGTCATACACTGAGCTCTTTTATCTGTAGAGTAAACCAGCTGATAATTTATAGTGTAGGATCTCCACATCTGTTAACGTTCTACACTTCAAGACATTACGTTTAAGGAAGTTCGTTGGGACGAACCCCCGCCCTGCTCTACTCCTCATGCAGTTAATTTATTGATTTATGCCTATTATCATCAACTTTTACTGTAACACAGGTTTAAAGGCTACTTCAGCAAAACCTTCAGTATTCACATTAGCACCACAGCAACTTTTTTATTAGCTAATGTTGTGTCAGGATTGTAAACTTTATCATTATTATCAACATTATCATATAGGACATTTACACATGACCTATACGGTGTCTTCCTTTGTGACTGATAAGAAGTTTTATTTGGCCTGACAACACTCTCCTCTTACATTGTGATTACCAAACACCTGATACATGTGTCAGTTCCTTCCAATCTTTCAACTTTATCATTCCATGGAATTGTATGAATTGAAATTCTTAGAAAAATGGGGTACATGCCCCAGGAAAAGATAATCTACTTTTCTTTGACTGGTTTCTTTTTATCTGGGCTACTCTCTAGGAAGGGTATTATTCTTCCTTACCTTTGTGGGAGAATCATTATTTCTGCTCTTGCACTGATTGTACCTATGCAACTATTTTTAGGAAGGAATTTTGACTTATTTACCATTGGGATAATTTTTCCTTTGTGAAACTTGACAAGATACCTCAGCGTTATTATGTGTTGCATCTTTAAAATGACTTAGTTGGTGTCTGCACTGAAAAATTAATTCTTGTAGAACAGCTCGTCGTATTTCCTCCAGACCAAAAATAAATTCTTGATACTAGTTTGAGAGCTATTCAAATGTTTTACAGCTTAATTTATTCTGTACTTTGGCACTTCAATAACCAGTCTGATTCCTCAGATTTCTTTTTATTAAAGTTTTGAGAGTGCTCCTCCAGTTTAATCTAAACTGCTGTAAACCTTTGTAAGTGTTGTTCTGGAGATTTTAATATAACAATGATATTCCACTAGATCCACCTACTTTGTTCTTCTTATTACCATATTGTGACTTTCAACAAGTCAACTGCTTCTTTGTATGAATCATCTACATTGGGAATGGCTTGTATGAGTTATGTGAGATTCTCCTCTTAACCTGTCCTTGAGGTAAAATAATTTAGTTACACAGTTAGGTCCATCCTGTCTGCACAGCTGCGTGTGTAAAAATTGACCAAAAACTCCTCCCAGTTTTCTCTGGATTCATTACAGGTAAACTAATTTCTGGGAGTTTTGGCAATGACATCATTAATTGTGCGCGCGCGCAGCAGACTGATTAACTGCCTGGTTTACACATTTTAATTTAGTTCAATGCCTGACTTGCGCTCATAAGAAAGAATCTTTTCCTCTATTCATCAATCTGATTAATCATAAGATCTTCTTTCAGTCTCATCTACACAGTTTACTAAAAAATCTCCTTCATATTTGTTGAAATATAATTTGTAGAATCATATTATTCCCTAATGCATCTAAATACCAATTTTAAATCATCAGTATTCACAGTTTCTTGATTCATTAATTTAAGCATCTTATGTGTATGCCTTTGTTACTGAACTTTTCTAGCCTGTAGTGATTGCTTTCTTTACTCTTTATTCATATGTTTGTCTTCTATATTAATTTCTCATTTTCAGCCATGATGCAATGTAATTAAATTCAACTTTTTTAATCGCTACTTGATACAAGTTTAAAACACTGATACAACTTACATTTGAAAAAAATAAATCCTAGGGTAACTGAGTTAGCAAGTAATGTAAGATAATTTTATAATTTTTAAATGTACATTAATACCAAAACCTTTAGCCAGCCTCTGGCTTATAAATATTTTTATACAAATTAATTATAAAACCTTGCAGAATTGGCATAGAAAATTAATATACACATTAATATATTTAGCAACACTTGTCTTTTCAATTACCACATTATAACTGATATAAATCTTGGCAGCTCTCATCGGCCCACCCTTCATCAGTTTGTATATATTATACAAATACATTAAATATAATCCTAGCACTTTGGCTAGCTAATTTGGCCTTATCAGTTACACAATACATTATACACATTAATATATTCTTTAGCACACTTGGACTTATCTTAAATAATATTGTAATAATTATATCCACTACACAATTACAGTAAAATTTGTGAACTTAACATCCACCTCCTTCTGTCATTTCACATATAATTATTAAGTAATTAACTAATTAATGACTTCACTAATTACCTCCGGTTCAAGAAGGACCAACGGGCAAATTAAATGTGGAAAATTGCATTTATCTGAATGTATCATTATATACATAACAGTAAATGAACATAGATAATTATTATTTATCAGTTAGACAAGTAGGAATTTGGGATACCTAGGTCGCAAAAAATGTCCCCCTTCGATACCTACCACTGTCATATCCACAAGTTGCTCTGGACCTATTAATTAAATGAATTATACATCACCAGGAATGCTGGTAAATATATAAATTTGTGGACTGTATATTAAAATTAAAAAAATATTATATATACACACATTTACATAACAGAAGGAGAATATCTTAAAATCACTCACCAATTTGACTGGAGACCAAGATGTATCATACTCAGAAAACCCCCCTGTCTACATTTATGATAATAATACTGGCCAGAACAATAAACATAATATAGACATGACTGGAGCTGTCTTGTCCAGTCGCCTGATATCTCAAGTTATGCAGGAATGCACATCCAACAATTTTGCCTCCTATTTGAGAGGTGTCAGCCCAATTTTAACCTCTAGAGCACGAAAAATTCTTCCCATTATACTAACGTTCTGTTCAATTCAAACAACAAAATGGCGACTCTCATTCTGCGCAGGCGCAGGCTCAGTTTCCCATTTTCCATCACATAAATTTTATTAAATACAATATAGGCCATCTATTTATCTATAAATTACCCTATTTCTGGAAAATATATACAGTATTTTCCACATTTTCATTCATCGTGTCTTCCTTTGCAGATGACACCCGAATCTGCATGACAGTGTCTTCCATTGCAGACACTGTAAGGCTCCAGGAGGACATCAACCAAATCTTTCAGTGGGCTGCAGAAAACAATATGAAGTTCAACGATGAGAAATTTCAATTACTCAGATATGGTAAACATGAGGAAATTAAATCTTCATCAGAGTACAAAACAAATTCTAGCCACAAAATAGAGCGAAACACCAACGTCAAAGACCTGGGAGTGATTATGTCGGAGGATCTCACCTTCAAGGACCATAACATTGTATCAATCGCATCTGCTAGAAAAATGACAGGATGGATAATGAGAACCTTCAAAACTAGGGAGGCCAAGCCCATGATGACACTCTTCAGGTCACTTGTTCTATCTAGGCTGGAATATTGCTGCACTCTAACAGCACCTTTCAAGGCAGGTGAAATTGCCGACCTAGAAAATGTACAGAGAACTTTCACGGCGCGCATAACGGAGATAAAAAACCCTCAATTACTGGGAGCGCTTGAGGTTTCTAAACCTGTATTCCCTGGAACGCAGGAGGGAGAGATACATGATTAATACACCTGGAAAATCCTAGAGGGACTAGTACCGAACTTGCACACGAAAATCACTCACTACGAAAGCAAAGACTTGGCAGACGATGCACCATCCCCCCAATGAAAAGCACGGGTGTCACTAGCACGTTAAGAGACCATACAATAAGTGTCAGGGGCCCGAGACTGTTCAACTGCCTCCCAGCACACATAAGGGGGATTACCAACAGACCCCTGGCAGTCTTCAAGCTGGCACTGGACAAGCACCTAAAGTCAGTTCCTGATCAGCCGGGCTGTGGCTCGTACGTTGGTTTGCGTGCAGCCAGCAGCAACAGCCTGGTTGATCAGGCGCTGATCCACCAGGAGGCCTGGTCACAGACCGGGCCGCGGGGGCGTTGACCCCCGAAACTCTCTCCAGGTAAACTCCAGGTAATCAGTCTGTAATCTCGACAAGGTGCTCCCTAAAGTCGGGAACCATAGGGGAAAAATAAAAACGACTGCATTAATAAAGGCTTTTTATTCATAGTGTCCTGTGTGTCCACCATTACTGTTGGTACAAGAGATCCGTGCATGGTGAATGGTATCAGGAGGAATAGTGTTACATGTGTCAGGTAAGACACACTGTACTTGTTATAGCATTTCATTGTGAAGATGTTTCGCCCACCAGTGAGTTTTATACGCAGTGTTGGTGGTTAATGAGTCCAGGGCACGAGTTCAGCCTGTCATATCCCACTTGGTTTCGGATCTTTTATATTGCTTCATCAGAAAATGCATTTTAACATATAAAAGCACCACTGAACATTGAGTTGCTAAGCAGGGTCTTTTAGCCTTGGGAAAACGGTCCTTGCAGATCAGTTTGGAGTAAATACTGTGGTTCGTTAGCAACAATAGGTCAGACTGAAGGTTACACAGCTCATGCTGAATGTGTGTAGTAACTGTCTCCACAGTCGCTTCCACGGAACTGTTCAATAAGGGAAGACTAACTAGGCTTCAGTTTGTGGAGTATTCTCAAATTTCTTGTAGGGCTCAACGTTTATCTTTTTTTTCAGTAAATCCTCCCTCTACATCATCTGCCGAGAATATATACACCGTGAGGTGAGTCTTTGTATATATATGCTGGGAATTTAATCCCTACTTTAAATATTAAAGTATTCTTGACTGGTGGTAAATAGATGACACGAAGCCTTAATGAGCCTCGTATATTAGATAAAGTTAAAGTTGAGTTAACTCTCCAAACATTCACTATTAGTGGACGACAGAAAGCGAAGTGTGTAGGATCATTCTATACTAAACACAGATTGAATAGTTGTGGCTAATTGTGGAGGATCTTCAGTGTTCGCAACCAGCTCTCCTGCGTCATGTTCCCTGCCTGAAGCTTACGGTCAGCACACTGAAGTGAGTCAGTGTCTGACAGGTGCTGAACACCTTCAAGGCTGAGGGACCGATTCCTTCATCTTTCACTCTTTTCTAGGTGTAATTCTGCAAGACTGAGGGACTGATTACCTTGTCTTCCACATCCTTCTGTGTATAATTCCACAAGGGTGAGGGATTGATTACCTCATCCTTTCACTGTCTTCTGTAAAAATCTCCGTATTGAACTGAAGAAGCCGCTGGCTAGCGCAACGAATTCAAAATAAAGGTACCCAGGTGTTGCACATGTGTCTAATTGAATTCACACAGCTGACAACACTTGCCATTCTATCTCTCATTTGATGGGTGAATAAGACACACATATAACACCTGGGTATCTGTACTGTGAAGACATTTCGCCAACCCGTGGCATCATCAGTTCAATACGAAGAATAATTAAGACACGTAAGTGTTACACATGTGTCTTATTCATCTCTGTTCTGCAGTATTTTGCCACATAATGCTGCCAAGTGGGTAATGTTGCAGAGGCAGAGTATACTGACAGTATACTCCCCGTCAGTGTCAACGTTCTCTCAGTTCTTTCCTCCCACAAGATCTCTGTAACCTTCTCATCACAATTTCTTTTGACACTACTCGTCTTAATTTGTAAATTCATGCGTTTATCTTAGATAATCCAGCGTTTTATCTTAGATAATCCCTGGTCTAAATTCTTTCTTACCGACTGTGTTATTAATCTTCTGTTAATACTGGCAGTATGTAAATATGATACACAGTGTGAGTTATGGTCTTGTATTGTTGAGGCGTTTCACCCCTAGTGAGCGAAACATCTTCAGAATAAAATGCCGTAAAAGGCATGGTATGTCTTTTTGGTGAGTTTCGAGCAATTAACTCACTTCCTAAAATAAACAAACTAAGCCAACTTGACTGCCATGACGCTTTACCTGGAGGTTACCTGGAGGTTACCTGGAGGTTTTAAATGTAAATGGCTATAATCATAACCATGATTTTTAAAAGGGTGGAGGGGTAAGCCAGCGAAAAGCCTTGGTCAGATGACCAAAAGCTCCAGCTACGGGTTATCATATAAATAAGACCCGCGTTAGGAAACACTTGTCCTATTACCTAATAAACCTGAACTAACCTAATCTAGCAGGGATTTTCTTTAAATCCTCAATATTCAGTTATAGCCTAATGTAGAGCTGTATGGCTGAACTTTGTGGAGAGGATTTCGGAGGTCAACGTCCCTGCATGTGCATATTATGTCTTCAAGATTCTCATTTATATCTCTAGAACGTCTCTTTCAACTGGCTTCAAATTTTCCATGTTTGTGTGCAATAACCAGGTAAAGATATGGGCAAGAAATGACGAGTGTTGGTGCTTTCCGGTTAATGTTATATAGACTTTTACCGTTTTTGGTTTTAATTTGAACCTGAGAATGTCTCTTCCGGTCGGTTGGAAACTTTCATCACTGGTGCATCTACTCAGAAGAAGGTTGGATGGTAACTGGAGTATATAGGTGCCAATTTGTCCATTTTATTTATAAAATAGCTTATTCTTCCAGTGAAAGGACTCTGGTTTGACTGCCTTCAGTCCTTAGATTGAAGCAGTTTATAAGAATGATGGTACAGCGGAGGTCTCAGCTGTGTTGGGCAAATTTGTTATTGTACTGACATTTAAAAATACCTTGGAAGCGTATGTACATGTATACATATATACACACATAAATATGTACCTGCAAACATATGCATTCACACCTAAATACACTCAAAACTTATGTACGCACACACTTGAGCTACAACACGCATATGTTCGCTCGAAAATCCACGTACACATAAGCACATGCACACAGTAGTTTACGTACGTCAAACAATAGTGTCTCCTAGGTGAGTGTTGTCAACACTGTTGACAGTTGTTGCAGGTGCAAGTATGGCACATGCAGGCACTTCCAAAATTACGTGTGTCCTATCACAAGCACATAACTGTACACCTTGAAACTACCACCATCACTATCACCTTCCTCGCCTCTGCCACCATCACTATCACCTTCCTCGCCTCTGCCACCACCACTGTTATCATCTCCACTGTTACCAGCACCACTATCACCACCCCTGCTTCCACCACCATTATCATCACCACCAGCACTCCTGGTGGCCTTGACACAACGGGGCAGAATTAAAGCTTTCTCTACCAGCCTTGAGAGACCTTCCCTCTCCCCCCCCAACCCCCTCCACCACCAGTACCACCATTACCTCCATTAACATCACCATCATCCTTCCACACGGCAACTACAATCCTTTCACACCTCCACGACCACCACTACCATCACCACCACCACCATCACCACCACCATCACCACCACAACCCCACCACCATCACTACCACAACAACCACCACCACCAGAGTGGTATCGCTCCTGCGCACAAACTGAGGTGCACATCTGTGTATATATATACATGTATATAGATATGTGCATATACACAGAGGTGCATTTCTCAGTATATATTCAGAGAGAGAGAGGTAGATATCTCTCAGAGTGTGTATAACGAGATGTGTGTAACACTCAGTGTAAATACACCCATAGGCAGATATCGGCGTTGATCTACGTGTCTGTTCATTCAGAAGACTCACACACACACACACACACACACACACACACACACACACACACACACGATACGGCTCTTAAAGCCAGGAGAGAGTGGACTTTGCAGTAACGAGTGAAGAGGCGGGGGCCAGGAGCTGTGCATCAACCCCTGCAGCCACACATAGGTGAATACAAATAGGTGAGTACACACAGGGAGAGTAAGCTAAGGAGAACATTAAAGAACAAAACGCCAGGTGCTGACGATGGTGGTAGTGAAGCACTACGGTCTGAGAAGAGCAAAAAGTAACAATACCATGACTGGAACAATACACAATAAACCGCTTATGACGACGTTTCAGTCCGACTTGAACCATTTATAAATAGCCTAATCAGACCGAAACGTCGTCGTAAGCCTCCTACTCCTATGTTCGGGTTATCTGTATACTGTAGTCTACCTGAGGTTACCTTACTATGCTTGCATCACCACCAGCTGTGCGTTTCTCGTGTAAGATAATGTCTGTCCTTAAAAACTGAAGCCATTCTGAATAGGTATATTCTATTTCAGGGTAAAAGAAAAGTGCCATTTTTTTAAAAAAAGTGAATAGACTGACACTTACGTAGTTTAATAACAATCCCAGTTATCTTCAGAGATAGACCTGTGTTATAAATTTAAAGCCGATCAAAGATGGCTTTCTGCAGTTATCCCATGAAAACCAAATCTGGGAATGGTCTATATAATTGACCAGAGGGCGCCTGCCTCTGCCAAAAGTTGAAAATCTGAAGCTGATCGGTTGAATCGTTCTCAGGTTATAAATAAAAATACAGGAGAATAAGAGCACTGTACCTGAGTACATGTACCACCTCTGGAATAAAGCCGTAGAAAAATATATTTACCGGGCAGGACAGAGTATACTCGGTCCTGAAAGCATGGTTTTTGTGCATGTCCACCTACTCCCCCCGCATATCTGAATTCCCATTCTCTATTTCTGACCAATCACAAACCTTCCCTGAGTCACTCCAGCTAAGCGGTGATGGCGTCTCCTCGCTTCCCATTAGTTGAGAGAGCAGAATGTAAACACTTCTAGCTTGGCGTCGCCCAGACTCGTGTTTTTCATTGAGTGCTCCTTATATACTCAAGCATTTCACCCTCTACAATGTCGGTAAGTACTGATTTGTGTATCTAGTGCATAAATGAATAGTTTAGCCATATTTTGATATATATATATATATATATATATATATATATATATATATATAATATATTATATATATATATATATATATATATATATATATATATATATATATATATATATTAATATATAAAGACGTTGTGAAGCATATTACGAGTACACATGCAAATGAAAAAAGTGCAACAAACGAGGACCGAGTTCACTGTAAACCCTGGTCCACACACCCCCTACCTTTCCTAAAGCCTCCTTGTTCATCTGCTATCCTATTCTCCGTCTTACTCTTAATTCTTTCAATTATTAACTCTACCCATAACACTTTACCAGGTTACACTCAACAGACTTAATCCCCCTATAATAATTTTTGCACTCTCTTTTATCTCCTTTGCCTTATACAAAGGAACTAGCATGCTCTCTGCCAATCCCCTAGGTACCTTACCCTCTTTCCATACATTTATTAAATAAATTGCACCAACCACGTCAAACTATATCCCCACCTGCTTTTAACATTTCTATCCTTTACCCATCAATCCCGGCTGCCTTACCCCTGTTCAATTTAACCTACTGGCCTCACGAACATCCAACCACACTCACAACTGGCTCTTCCTCACTCCTTACAAGATGTTTTTTCCTCCTTGCACCTATACACGAAATCACAACTTCCCATCTTCATCAACATTTAACAAATCCTCAAATATTCCCTCCATCTTCCCAATACCTCTAACTCTCTCGCATTTAATAACTCTCCCTTCCTCTCCTATTTTTTTACTGAACAAATCCATTTGTTCTCTAGGCTTTCTTAACTTTTAATCTCACACCAAAACTTTTTCTTAATCCAAAACAAAATTTGTTGATAACATCTCACCCACTCTCTCATTTGCTCTCTTTGTACATTGCTTCCCAATCTCTTAACCTCTCTCTTTTCTACATATACTCTCCCTCTTGCATCACTTCTATTTGTAAAAATTCTCAAATGCTAACTTTTTCTCCCTTAACTACTCTCTTACATCATCATTCCACCAATCGCTCCTCTTCCTCCTGCACCCACTTTTCCCCCTGTAACCACAAACTTCTGCTGAACACTTCCTAACCATACATTTTTAAACCTACCCCATACCTCTTCGACCCAATTGCCTATGCTCTCATTAGCCCATCTATCCTCCAGCTGTTATATCTTACCCTAACTGCCTCCTCTTTTAGTTATAAACCTTCACCTCTCCTTCCCTATGATTCTATTCTCCATGTATTTTTTTTCCCCCATCAAACCTTTACTCTCAGTGTAGCTACAACAGAAAGTGATCTGATATATCTGTGGCCCATCTATAAACATGTAACATCCTGAAGTCCTACCAACAGTCTTTTATCTACCAATACAATATCCAACAAACTACAGTCATTTCGCGCCCATTACATCATATCGTGTATACTTATTATCCTCTTTTCTTAAAATATGTATTACCTATAACTAAACCCCTTTCTATACAAAGTTCAATCAAAGGCTCCCTTATCATTTTAACACCTGGCACCCCAAACTTACCTACCACACCCTCTCTAAAAGTTTCTGCAACTTTAGCATTCAGGTCTTCCTACCACACTTACTCTCTCACTAGGGTTCAAAGCTCCTATACATTTCACTTTACATCCTCCCAAGAATCTCATCTCTCTCTCTCTCTCCTCTCTTATCCTCTCTCTCTCTCCTCTCTCTAAATAATGATATATATATATATAAATATATATATATATAATATAATAATAAATATATAAAAGTATATAATATATATATATATATATAATATATATATATGTCAGTGACGAATATGTAAAACTGGTCAATTACAAGAACTCATAAAAATTAAGTGAAGCTTTCTAAATTTTCTCGTATACGTTAAAAGATTATATTTTTTCATTAAGGGTTAATGTAAAAATTTCTAATTTTTGCTCCCAAATAAACTTAGAAAACTTACCTAACCTTATTAAACAAAGAACAATTTATTTTTAGTCTAACTCAACTAAATACATTATAGATTGTTTACAATAATTTAATATTAACAACACAGAGAAATATATTTTTTCGTTAGGTTCAGAATGATTTAGGCGAATTATTGCATACACAAATTTTCGCATTGTCTATATTGGCAAGATGAACGTTCCTTTTTAAGCTAAGATAAGCAGTTCCTGCCTAATCGCACGACATATTTATAATATATATATATATATAAATAATATATATATATATATATATATATATTATATATGTATATATAAATATATATATATATATACATATATAAATATATATATATATATATATATATAATAATATATATATATATATAATATATAATATAATTATGTAAACCTATAATATATATATATATAAATATAATATATATATATATAAATATATATATATATATATATATATATATAGAAAATATATATTTATATTATATATTATTCGTGACGAATATGTAAAACTGTCAATTAGCAAGAACTCATTTAAAATTCAGTCCCTTTCTGAAATTTTCTCTTATACGTTTAAAGATATATTTTCATTAATGTTAATGTAAAAAAGATTTATTTTGCAACCAAAAGAACTTTGAAAACTTACTAACCTTATTATCACAAGAGCAAATTATTTTAGCCTAACCCCAACTAAATATATTTTAAATACGCTTTACAATAATTACTACTAAACAAACACACCCAAATATATATTTTCGTTAGGATCAGAATGATTTTGGCGATATTATTGCATACACAAATTTTCACTGACCTAATATTGCAAGATGAGCGTTGCTAATTAAGGTCAAGATCGCAAATTCTGCCATTCGGCACGACATATAATAAAATATATATATAGTATATATATAATATATATAATATATATATATAATATAATATTATATATATATATATATATATGCAATAAGATCACTAAGTAAACAGGTGATTTCAAATATGCAAACAACCACTCTGAAGGAATAAGAAATTCAATCGCCCTTTGTTCGTGACTACCATAGTTCCATGAATAATGTGAGTAGGTCCACGCAAGCGCTTGGAATTCTGTATTCTTACAGAGTGGTTGTTTTCTGCAATATATATAAATATATATATATATATATATATAATAAAATATATATATATATATATATAATATAAACAATAGAAATATATATAATTTTATATATTTTTTTTATATCAAATCTGCCGAATACCACCAAGGCAGGGTGGCCCGAAAAAAGACAAACTTCACCATCATTCACGGTCCATCACTGTCTGCCAAAGGGATGTTTTACACTACAGTTTTTTAAAACTGCAAAATTAACACCCCGTCCCCTTCAATTGCAGGCACTGTACTTCCCAACTCCAGGAACTTCAAGTCCGGCCTGCCGTTTTCCCTGAACCAACCCTTCATAAATTAACTTTGCCTCACACTCCAACAGCACGTCAAGTATTAAAACCCTTGTCTCCATTCACCCTATCAAACACGCTCATGCTTGCTGCTGAGAATCCAAAGCCCATCGCACACAAAACGCTCCATTACCCCCTGCCACTCCAACCTTTCCTAGGGCCGACCCCTACCCCGCCTTCCTTCCACTACAGACTGATACACCTCTTTGAAGTCATTCTGTTTCGCTCATTCTCTCTACTGTCCGAACCACCTCACAACCCTTCTTCAGCCCTCCTGTACAACAGTATTGGAATCCCGCACCTCCTCCAAACTTCCAAACAAACGAATTTTCACCTGCATTAAATCACACCAACCATTGGCCGCTCAGACATGACCATCTCCACTGCCTCCAGCCTTCTCCTCGCTGTAACTTTCATCACCCACGCTTCACACACCCCTATAAGAGCGTTGGTAAAACTATTCACTCATACATACCCCCCTCTTTCCTCCAAGGACAAGTTCTTTGTCTCCACCGACTCCTAAGTGCACCACCCACTCTGTTTCCCTCATCAATTCAATGATTCACCTCATCTTTCATAGACCCATCCGCTGACACGGCCACTCCCAAATACTGAATACTTCACCCTTCCTCCATACTCTCTCCCTCCAATCTGTTATTCAATCTTTCAACACTTATCGTTTTTGATATCCTCATAACTACTCTTTCCCTTATTCACCTATTAAATTTCCACTTTTGCACACCCTACAAAATTCAACCACCCATCTCTGCAAACTTCTCTTACAGAATCTCCCAAGAGCACAGTGTCACGCAAAGATCAGCTGTGACAACTCCCACTTTGTGTGTGAATTCTTTATCTTTTAACTCTCCACGCGTCTTGCAAGACCCTCGCATTACTTCTCTTACAACCCCATCTATAAATATATTAACAACCAACGGAGACGATCACACATCCCTTTTCTAAGCCTACTTTTACTGGGAAAAAATTTCCCTCTTTCCTACAAACTCTAACTTGAGCCCACTATCCTCGTAAAAACTCTTCACAACAGCTTTCAGTAACCTACCTCCTACACCATACACTTGCAACATCAGCCACATTGCCCCCCCTATCCACCCTTGTCATACGCCTTTTCCAAATCCTAATGCACAAAGACCTCTTTACCTTATCTAAATACTGGTTCAACATTATATGTTTCACTGTAAACACCTGGTCCACACACCCCCTAACCTTCCTAAAAGCCTCTTGTTATCTGCTATCCTATTCTCCGTCTTCCTCTAATTCCCTTGTCAATTATAACACTACCATACACTTATACCAGGTACACTCAACACTTATCCCCCTATAATTTATGCCACTCTCTTTTATCCCCTTGCTTTATACAAACAACTATGTGCATGCTCTCTGCCAATCCCTATCCCTTACCCTCTTCCATACATTTATTAAATAATTGCACCAACCACTTCCAAAACTATATCCCCACCTGTTATTAACATTTCTATCTTTATACCCATCAATCCACGTCTGCCTACCCCTTTTACCCCCTTTCATTTTAACCCTACTGCCTCACGAACTTCCCCCACACTCACAACGGCTCATCCTCACTCCTACATATGTATATATCCATACATTTATATAACAAAGGATATATCTTAAATCCTAACCCTCACCAATTTGACTGGAGATTAATGTGTCATGTACATGAAACCCCCCCCCTTTTTGCCTACATTTATGAGAAATTTACTGGCCAAAATTTAACATAAAATTAGACAGCTTATCTGAGTTCCCGGAGTTTGTCCTGTCCGTCGCCTGATATTCAAATAAATGCAGGAATACACATCCAACACTTTCGGCTCCAATTAAGAGGGTGTCAACCCAATTTAACCTCTAGAGCACGAAAAATTCTTCCTCATAACTTATCGTTCTGTTACATTCAAAGAAACACAAATGGCGACTGTCCTTCTGCGCAGGCACACACTTCCTCCCGTTTCTATAACATAATATATTAAAAACAGTATGGCCAACTATTTAATATAACTACTGTATTTCTGAAAATATATACAGTATTTTCAACACATCCACAAATTTATAAAATTTACCAGTAATGCTGGTGATAAGATAAGATAAGATTTTGTTCGGATTTTAACCCCGGAGGTTAGCCCACCCAGGAATAACCCAAGAAAGTCAGTGCGTCATCGGAGACTGTCTAACTTAATCCATAGGGGTCCTTAATCTTGTCCCGCTGCAGGAAGCGACCACACCAGACGACTAACACCCAGGTACCTATTTGCGCTAAGGTGAAAAACAGGACAATATGGTAAGGGAAAGGTCGGAATTTTCCCACCCGCCGGGAATCGAACCCGGGCCCTCCGTGAGGTGAAGCGGGAGCTTTATTAGCCACCAACCACCGGTCCACCTTGATACATAATTCATTTGTAATTAATAGGTCCAAGCAACTGTGGATATGACAAGTGGTAGGGTATGAAGGGGACATTTTTGCGCGACACTATGTATCCAAATTCCCACATTTACTAACTGATAAATAATAATTATCTTTGTTCATTTACTGTTATGTACATAATGATACAATCCTATAAATGGTAATTTTCCACAATTAATTTGCCCCGTTGGTCAATTCCATGAACCGGAGGTAATTAGTGAAGACATTAATTAGTTAATTACATAATAATTATATGTGAAATGACAGAAGGAGGTGGATGTTAAATTTACAAATTTACTTAATGTGTAGTGGATTGTAATTATTACAATATTAATTTTGTTAAGCTAAGCATAAGGTGGCGAAAGATTATAATAATGAGTATAATATTAATTTGCAAAGCCAAAGATGCTGGGGATTAATATTAATGTATTTGTACAATATTATAATTGGATAGACAATTCTGGACAAGATTTATATCATGTATGTGTAATTGACAGATACCTAAGTTATTATGTGTTGCATCTTACAATGAATTAGTTGGCTGGTCTGCAACTGAAAAAATTAATTCTTGTAGAACTGTCCTTTGGTCCCCCAAACCAAATAATTCTTGATACTTGTTGAGAGCTATTCAAATGTTTTACAGCTAATTTAGATTTCTGTACTATGGCCACTCAATAACCATCTGATTCTTCAGATTATATTTATTACTTAAAGTTTTGAGAGTGCTCTCCAGTTTAACTCCTAAAACTTGCTGTAAACACTTTGTAATGGTGAATCTGGGAGATTTAAATTAACAAAGATATATCGTCTAGCTCCAACCTACTTTGTTCTTTATTACAATAAGTGATTTCACAAGTCAACTGCTTCTTTGTAATAATCATCTACATGGAAAGGCTTGTATGATATGTGAGCATCTCCTCTTACCTGTTCCTTGAGGTAAAATAAATTTAGTTACACAGGCTTAGGTTCACTCCAGTCAAATGCACAGCTGCTTTAAAAATTGACCAAAACTCCTCACCTGATTTTCTCCAGGAATTAAATACAGGAAAACATAATTCTGGGAGTTTTTGGCAAAGACATCTTATTTGTGTGGGCAGACCTGATTAACAGCCTGTTTACACATTTTAATTTATTCAAGGCCTGTACATTTTAACAAGAAGAATCTTTTCCTCTAATTCACAATTTCTGATTAAACAAGATCTACTTTCAGTCTCATCTACACATTTTACTAATAAATCTCCTTCATATTTGTTTGTAATATAATTTGTATGAATCATATCTATTCCCTAAAGCATCTAAAAACATTTAAATCATCATTATTACATTCTTGATTCATTAAATTCTAAGCCTTATTGTATGCCTTTGTTACATAACTAGTTCTCTAGCCTGTAGTTATGCTTTCTTTACCTATATCCATATGTTTGTCCTTCTATATAATTTCCTCATTTTTCAGCCATGGATGCAATGTTTAAATTCAACTTATTAATAGCACTGATTACAAGTTAAAACACTGATACAACTTACCTTTGAATAAATCCTAGGTAACTGAGCTTAGCAAGTAATTGTAAGAAAATTATATAAATTTTAAATGTACATTAATACAAACCTTTAGCCAGCCTTGGCTTATCAATATTATTATACAAATTAATATAAATCCTTGCCAGAATTTGGCATAGAAAATTAATATACACATTAATATAATTAGCAACACTTGTCTTATCAATTACACATATACCTGATATCAATTCAATCAAGACTGTCTATCAGTTTAATATTATACAAATACATTAATATAAATCCTAGCCACTTTGGCTAGCTACATTTGGCTTATCAGTTACACATACACTTATACACATTAATATAATCTTTAGCCACACTTGACTTATCTAAATTAATATTGTAATAATTATAATCCACTACCCATTAATAAATTTTGTGAACTTAACATCCACCTCCATCTTCATTTCACATAATATTATTAAAGTAATTAACTAATTAATGACTTCCATCAATTACCTCCCGTTCAAGAAGGACCAACAGGCAAATTAAATGTGGAAATTGCATCTAGCTGAATGTATCATTAATAATCATAACAGTAAATGAACAAAGATAATTTTTAGTTATCAGTTAGCAAGTATGAATATTTGGGCACCTAGGTCCGCAAAAAATTCCCCCTTCGATACCTACCACTGACCTATCCCAAGTTGCTACTGGACCTATTAATTACAAGGGTGAAATATGTAACACCAGGAATGCGGGTAAACATATAATTTTGTGCCTATATAAAAATAATAAATTGAATATATAAATAAATATATATTTAATATATATAAATATATAATATATATATATAATATATATAATAATATAAATAAATATAAAATATATATGATATAAAAAATAGATATATATATATAAACTGATAATATAATATATAAATATATATATCTATATATATTATATAATATATATAATATATTATATACGTATATGCAAAACAACCCACTCTGAAAGAATAGAGGAAATTTCAAAGCGCTTTCGTGACTACTCACATTATCAAGGAACTATGAAAGTAAAGCATCCAAGGAAGCTATATAAGGGCGTCTGTGGCCAGCACCTCACTATCAAGAATCCACAACGGTTAAACACCTGACGCGCGCCCGACCCCTTCTTGGGAGTCCTTTTGCACAACTCACCCCACAAACTATTCTACCCAAGAAAATTAAAAAAATATATGTCCAGTTATTATTAAAACTCTTCCCAATTTCTATTAATTATAAAAGGATCTCATTTATATAAACACAAAGGAAATATTCATATTATTGTCAAAACTACTGCTTTTTAATGAACAAGAATTCAATATATTCCCTGTCGACCATGGACTTGCTTGGATAACTACTTTCTCAACTTTTTGAAAATCAAATGATGGTTAAAATCTCTCACAGAAATAAATAGACATTGGAATCTTGGTTCCAGTTCTAATGCTATAATTTTTTTTTTTATTTTTTTATTATCACATCTGGCCGAGTTCCCACCAAGGCAGGGTGGCCCGAAAAAGAAAAACTTTTCACGCATCCATGGGTGGGCATCTCCATCACTGTCTGCCAGAAGGGTGCTTTACACCTCAGAGTCACAAACTTCTAAGATGTTTTAAACTGCAAACATGTACTTACAACACCTCGTCCTTCAGAGTGCAGGCAAAAACTGTACTTCCCATCTCCAGACTCAAAGTCCGGCCTGCCGTTTCTCCTGAATCCCCTTCAATAAATGTTACTTTGCGCACACTCCAACAGCACGTCAAGTATTAAAAAACCATTTGTCTCCATTCCACCCTATCAAATCAAACACGCTCATGCATGCCTCCTGTAAGTCCTAGCCCCACGCACACACAACCTCCTTTACCTCCTCCCTCCAACCATTTTTCCTAGGGCCGACCCCTACCCCCCGCCTTCCTTCCACTACAGACTGATACACTCTTGGAAGTCTTCTGTTTTCGCTCCATTCTCCTCTACATGTCCCGACCACCTCAACAACCCTTCCTCAGTCCCTCATGGACAACAGTTTTGGTAATCCCCGCACCTCCTCCTAACTTCCCAACTACGAATTCTCGGCATTATATTCACACCACACATTGCCCTCAGACATGACATCTCCAACTGCCTCCAGCCTTCTCCTCGCTGGCAACATCACACACCACGCTTCACACCCATATAAAAGAGCGTTGGTAAAACTATACTCTCATACATTCCCCTCTTGCCTCCAAGGCCAAAGTTCTTTGTCTCCACAGACTCCTAAGTGCACCACTCACTCTTTTTCCTCATCAATTCTATGATTCACTCTCATCTTTTCTAGACCCATCCGCTGATCACGTCTCCACTCCCAAATATCAGAATACGTTCACCTCCTCCATACCCACTCTCTCCCTCCAATCTGATATTCAATCTTTCATTCACCTAATCTTTTTGGTTATCCTCATAACTTACTCCTTCCTTATTCACCTTAATTTTCTTCTTTTGGCCACCCTAACCAAATTTCCAACCACCAATCTCTGCAACTTCTCTTCAGAATCCCCAAGCACAGTGTTCCCATCAGCAAAGAGCACAGTGACACTCCCACATTGTGTGTGATTCTTTATCTTTTAACTCCCACGCCTCTTGCCAAGACCCTCGCATTTACATCTCTTACAACACCATCAATAAATATATTCAACAACCACGGTGACATCACACATACTTGTCTAAGGCCTACATTTTACTGGGCAAAAATTTCCTCTTTCTACATACTCTAACATGGAGCCTCACTACCTCGTAAAACTCTTCACGTGCTTCAGTAACCTACCTCCTACACCATACACTTGCAAATCTGCCACATTGCCCCCCTATCCCACGCCCTGTCCATAAAATAAACGCCTTTTCCAATCCATAATGCCACAAAAGACCTCTTTAGCCTTATCTAAAATACTGTTCACTTTATAAAAAAAATAAAAAATTTTCACTGTAAACACCTGGTCCACACACCCCTTACCTTTCCTAAAGCCTCCTTGTTCATCTGCTATCCTATCTCCGTCTTAACTCTTACTTCTTTCAATTATAACTCTACTCATACACTTTCCATGTACACTCAAACAACTTATCCCCCTAAAATTTTTGCACTCTCTTTTATCCCCTTTGCCTTTAAACAAAGGAACTATGCTGCTCTCTCCCCCCCCCCCCCTGCCATCCTCTGCCCTAGGTAACCTTACCCTCTTCCATACATTTATTAAATAATTGCACCACCACTGCCAAAACTATATCCCCACCTGCTTTTAAACATTTCTAATCTTATCCCATCAATCCCGGCTGGCCTACCCCCTTTCATTTTACCTACAGCCTCCACGAACTTCCCCCACACTCACAACTACTGGCTCCCATCCTCACTCCTACAAAAGATGTTTATCCTCCTTGCCTATACACGAAACCACAGCTTCCCTATCATCATCACATTTACCAATTCCTCAAAATTCCCTCCATCTTCACAATAGCACTTCTAACTCTCCATTTAAAAACTCTCCCTCTCCTATTTTTAACTGACAAAAATCCATTTGTTCTCTAGCTTTCTTAACTTGTTAATCTCACTCCAAAACTTTTTCTTATTTCAAACAAAATTTGTTGATAACATCTCACACCACTCTCTCATTTGCTCTCTTTTTACATGCATCACCACTCTCATTAACCTCTCTCTTTTTCTCCATATACTCTTCCCGTCCATGCATCACTTCTACTTTGTAAAAACTTCTCATATGCTAACATTTTCTCCCCTTTACACTCTCTTTACATCATCATTCCACCAATCGCTCCTCTTCCCTCCTGCACCCAACTTTTCCTGTAACCACAAACTACTGCTGAAACTCTAAACACTACTTTTTAAAACCTACCCCATACCCTCGACCCATTTGCCTAGCTCTCATTAAGCCCATTCTATCCTCCAAAGCTGTTTATATCTTACCCAAACTGCCTCCTCTATTTAGTTTATAAACCTTCACCTCTCTCTTCTGATCTTTCTATTTCTCCTTGTATCCCATCTACCTTTTACTCTCAGTGATAGCTACAACTAAAAATGATCTGATATATCTGGTGGCCCCTCTATAACACAATGTACATCCTGAAGTCGTACTCAACAGTCTTTTATCTACCAATACATAATCCAACAAAAACTACTGTCATTTCGCCCTACACATATCGTGTATACTTATTTATATCCATCTTTTTTCCTTAAAAATATGAATTACCTGTAAAACTAAACCCCTTTCTATACAGTTCAATCAAAGGGCTCCCATTATCATTTACACCTGGCACCCCAAACTTACCTACCACACCCTCTCTAAAAGTTACTTCCTACTTTAGCATCAGGTCCCTACCGACAATTCTCTCTCACTTGTTTCAAAAGCTCCTAAACATTACTAACATCTCCCAAAATCTCCTGCTCCTCTGCATTCCTTTCTTCTCACAAGTGCATACACGCTTATTATGACCCACTTCTCGCATCCAACCTTTACATTAATCCACAAAATCTATGAATTTTTAAACCACATTCATATTCTCTTTTCTCCTTCCATAACTGATCATTTAAATACTGCTAACCCCTTCCTTTGCTCTAACACTCTCAGATACTTCCCGATATAATCCCATTTATTTCCCCCCACTGAAACTCCTCCTACCCCTTCAGCATTGTTTCGCTTAGAGCCAGGACCATCCAGACACCTCTTTTCATCATAACATCAGCAATCATCGGTTTTTTTCATCCGCACTACATCCACGCACATTTAAGAGCATCCCAGTTATAATAAAGTTTTTCTTCTTCTCTTTTTTAGTAAATTGTATTACAGGAGAAGGGTTTACTAGCCCATTGCTCCGGCATATTAGTCGCCCATACGACAAACGCATGGCTTACGGAGGAAAGATTCTTTTCCACTCCCCATGGACCAATAGAAAAAATAAAAAAAAGAACAAGACCTATTTAGAAAAAAGGAAAAAACCTAGATGTATGTATATATATATTATATATAAAATGCATGTGCGTGTCTGAGAGTGTGACCAAAGTGTAAGTAGGAGTTAGCAAGATATCCCTGTTATCAAGCGTTTTATATGAGACAGAAAAAGAAACCAGCAATCCTACCATCATGCAAAACAGTTACAGGTTTTGTTCACAGATCATCTGGCAGGACGGTAGTACTTCCCTGGGTGTTTGCTGTCTACCAACCTACTACCTCTATATTTATGTTGTTTTAATCTTAGTTTCGAGATTTTTTAACCAGTTTTTGAGACCGTATAAAGTTTATATCGCAAATTTTTACAAGGAATCTTATAGACAAATCCAACAGCATTTTGGGGATTCATTATCAAAAGTTTTTTTTTACTTATCAGATTTTTGAATACAACTTAAATATTAAAAGTCTTAAGAAGCGAAGGCATATCAAACAAGTTTTCATGGTAAGGAGAAACAACATAGTTTTTTAAGTTGAATAAGGCTGGTTGTCCCTTTTTTGGATGTAAAAAGTATTTCTTGCAACTTTAAAAGATATTATCAATTACATTCTTGGGTATTTTAAATCATTACATATTTCATAAATTTTGGATATTTCCTCATCATGAACTCAGACTACAAATTCGTAAAGCTCTCAAAAATATTTGATGAGAAAACAGACAGTTTGACTCTACTCGATGCAATGAATAATAGTGACATAGGAACAGTTTATTTGTATGTTTTCTGTAAATTTTAAATTTGAAATTCATTATTACCCCTTAATAATTAAAACATCTAGAAACGGCAAATGAGTTATTTTCATCTCAAACTCAACAGTAAAGTTTATAGAATGTGGCTAAGCTATTTAATTTTCCTAGAAAATGGATTATATCTACATTTTTGGGCATAAGATACAAAATATCATCAACATATCTTAACCATATAGCTCTATTAGGGAGGATTGGTGTTAAGTAACCTTGTTTCAAAAAATCCATGAATAGTTACTAAGAACAGTGGGAAATAGATTTCCCATTGCCATACCAAACTTCTTGAGTGTAAAACTTATCCATAGAATACAAATTTTTGCATCAACAATGCAAATTAATAATAATTTAATGATAGTAGTAAATCATAGTTAACGAGTTATTCTCAGATAAGAAACTATAAATCATCAACGAACTTTCGATAAACAAGGAAATAACATCAAAACTAACCATGGTAAAATCATTTAAGTCAGCAAGGAGCTTAATTTATCAAATTTAAAGAACAGCTACAAATAACTCTTTCCTATTCCACTATTAATCCTCCTCGCATCAAGATAGAGGTCAAACTGTCTGTTTTGTCTCATGTTTATGAGAGCTTTTCGAATTTGTAGTCCCTGATTCATAGATGAGGAAATATCCAAAAATTATGAAATAGGTAATGATTTAAAATTACCCAAAAAATGTAAATGATAAAACTTTTAAAGTTGCTAGATATACTTTTTACAATCCAAAAAGGGACAACCAGCCCTATTCAACTAAAAATATGTTGGTTCTCCTTGCCATAAAACTTGGTTGAATATGTCTTCTCTTCTTAAGTAAGACTTTTAATATTAAAGTTGTATTCAAAAATCTTGATCAGTAAAAAACTTATGGATAAAGAAATTCCCCACAAAATGCTGATGGATGTGTCTATAAGATTCCTTGTAAAATTTTGCGATAAAGTTTATTACGGCAAACTGTAAAAATCTCGACTAAATTACAAACCACAAATATAGCAATAAACTGGACAAGATTCCAATGCACTATTATTCATGTAAGAGATATTAACCCATCCAATTGATTTTTCAAAAAGTTGAGAAAGTATATCAAGCAAGTCCATGTCGACAGGAATATAATTGAAATCTGTTTCATAAAAAGCAGTTTTGACAAAAAGATGAATATTTCCTTTGTTTATATAAATTAGACCATTTTAAATTAATTAGAATTTGGAGAAGAAATTTAATTAAAACTCTGTACAAATAATTTTTAAATTTCTTGTAGAATAAATAGTTTTTGAGGTGATTTGTGCAAAGTACCTATCCAAGTGGGTCGGCGCGCGTCAGGTGTTTAAACCGTTTGTGGGATCTGATAGTGAGGTTGCTGGCCAGACCCCTATATAGCTTCCTTGGATGCTATACTTTCACAGTTCCTTGATAATGTGAGTATCACGAATGCCTTGGAATTTTCTCTATTCTTTCAGAGTGGTTTGTTTTGGCATTTCAGAAATCACCTGTTACGGTGATCTTATTCATATATATATATAAATGGTAAGACACATAGGCAACAGTTAGGCAACTTATTCCCGAAACGTTTCGCCTACACATAGGCTTCTTCAGTCGAATACAGATAGGAAGGGCAGGACACAGTAAGAGAAGACGATGTAATCAGTCCATCACCCTTAAAGTCGTAGAATTTGAGGTTGTCAGTCCCTCGGCCTGGAGAAGTTCAGTTCCATAGTCAGGAACTATCTGAGTTGCCTAAGTTGCCTAACTGTTGCCTATGTGTCCTACCTACCAACCGTCGTATTGTAATATCATTTTTGATGCTCACATATATATATATATATAATATATATAAAATAAATATATTTATATATATATAAATATATATATAATATATATATAATATATAATATAGATAAATTTATCACACTGGCCGATCCCACCAAAGCAGGGGTGGCCCGAAAAGAAAAACTTTCACCATCATTCACATCCATCACTGTCTGCCAGAAGGGTTGCCTTACACTACAGTTTTTAAACTTCAACATTCACAACCCCTCCTTCAGAGTGCAGGCCGTACTTCCCATCGCAGGGACTACAAGTCCGGCCTGTGCCGGTTTTCCCTGAATCCCTACATAAATGTTACTTTGGCTCACACCTCCAAACAGCATCAAGTATTAAAAACCATATTGTTTCTCCTTCACACCTATCAAACACTCTCACGCTATGGCCTGCTGGAAGTCCAAGCCCTCGCACTCACAAAACCTCCTTTACCCCCCTCCCTCAACCAACGCTTCCTAGGCCGACCCCTACCCGACCTTCCTTCACTACAGACTGATACCTCTTGAAGTCATTCTGTTTTTGCTCCATTCTCTCTACATGTCCGAACCACCTCAACACCCTTCCTCACCCTCTGGACAACAGTTTTTGGTAATCCGCACCTCCTCCTAACTTCCAACACTCGAATTCTCTGCATTATATTCGCACCACACATTGCCCTCAACATGACTCATCTCCACTGCCATCCAGCCTTCTCCTCGCTGCAACATTCATCACCCACGCCTTCACACACCCATATAAGAGCGTTGGTTAAAAACTAACTCTCATACATACCCCTCCCACCCCCCCCCCCCCCCCCCCCCCCCCCCCCCCCCCCCCCCCCAGGGGGGGGGGGTGGGGGGGGGGGGGGACCCCCAACCCCCCCCCCCCCCCCCCACCCCCCCCCCCCCCCCCACACCGAAAACAAGGGGGGGGGGGGGGGGGGGGGGGGGGAAAAAAAAAGGTTGTGATAATTGTCATAGGTCTTTGTCTCACAGACTCTTAAGTGCACCACTCACTCTTTTTCCCTCATCAATTCTATGATTTCCACCTCATCTTTCATAGACCCATCGCTGACACGTCAACCTCCCAAATATCTGAATACGTTCACCTCCACCATACTCTCTCCCTCCAATCTGATATTCAATCTTTCATCACCTAATCTTTTTGTTATCCTCATAATCTTACTCTTTCCTGTATTCGCCTTTAATTTTCTTCTTTTGCACACCCTACCAAATTCATCCACCAATCTCTGCAGCTTCTCTTCAAATCTCCCAAAGAGCACAGGTCATCAGCAAAGAGCATTGTGACAACATCCCACTTTTGTGTGTGATTTCTTTAAACTTTTACTCCACTCCTCTTGCCAACCCACGCATTTACATCTCTAACAACCCCCTCTATAAAAATATTAACAACCAAGGTGACATCACACATCCTTGTCTAAGGCTACTTTTACTGGAAAAAATTTCTCTCTTTCCTAAATCCTCTAACTGAGCCTCACTATCCCTCGTAAAACTCTTCACTGCTGTCAGTAACCATACCTCGCTACGAACCGAACATCTTGCAACATCTGCCACATAGCCCCCTATCCACCCTGTCAACGCCTTTCAAAATTCATAAATGCCACAAAAGACCTCTTTAGCCTTATCTAACTACTGTTCACTTATATGTTCACTGTAAACCCTGGTCCACACACCCCCTACCTTTCCTAAAGCCTCCTTGTTCATCTGCTATCCTATTCTCCGTCTTACTCTTAATTCTTTCAATTATTAACTCTACCCATAACACTTTACCAGGTTACACTCAACAGACTTAATCCCCCTATAATAATTTTTGCACTCTCTTTTATCTCCTTTGCCTTATACAAAGGAACTAGCATGCTCTCTGCCAATCCCCTAGGTACCTTACCCTCTTTCCATACATTTATTAAATAAATTGCACCAACCACGTCAAACTATATCCCCACCTGCTTTTAACATTTCTATCCTTTACCCATCAATCCCGGCTGCCTTACCCCTGTTCAATTTAACCTACTGGCCTCACGAACATCCAACCACACTCACAACTGGCTCTTCCTCACTCCTTACAAGATGTTTTTTCCTCCTTGCACCTATACACGAAATCACAACTTCCCATCTTCATCAACATTTAACAAATCCTCAAATATTCCCTCCATCTTCCCAATACCTCTAACTCTCTCGCATTTAATAACTCTCCCTTCCTCTCCTATTTTTTTACTGAACAAATCCATTTGTTCTCTAGGCTTTCTTAACTTTTAATCTCACACCAAAACTTTTTCTTAATCCAAAACAAAATTTGTTGATAACATCTCACCCACTCTCTCATTTGCTCTCTTTGTACATTGCTTCCCAATCTCTTAACCTCTCTCTTTTCTACATATACTCTCCCTCTTGCATCACTTCTATTTGTAAAAATTCTCAAATGCTAACTTTTTCTCCCTTAACTACTCTCTTACATCATCATTCCACCAATCGCTCCTCTTCCTCCTGCACCCACTTTTCCCCCTGTAACCACAAACTTCTGCTGAACACTTCCTAACCATACATTTTTAAACCTACCCCATACCTCTTCGACCCAATTGCCTATGCTCTCATTAGCCCATCTATCCTCCAGCTGTTATATCTTACCCTAACTGCCTCCTCTTTTAGTTATAAACCTTCACCTCTCCTTCCCTATGATTCTATTCTCCATGTATTTTTTTTCCCCCATCAAACCTTTACTCTCAGTGTAGCTACAACAGAAAGTGATCTGATATATCTGTGGCCCATCTATAAACATGTAACATCCTGAAGTCCTACCAACAGTCTTTTATCTACCAATACAATATCCAACAAACTACAGTCATTTCGCGCCCATTACATCATATCGTGTATACTTATTATCCTCTTTTCTTAAAATATGTATTACCTATAACTAAACCCCTTTCTATACAAAGTTCAATCAAAGGCTCCCTTATCATTTTAACACCTGGCACCCCAAACTTACCTACCACACCCTCTCTAAAAGTTTCTGCAACTTTAGCATTCAGGTCTTCCTACCACACTTACTCTCTCACTAGGGTTCAAAGCTCCTATACATTTCACTTTACATCCTCCCAAGAATCTCATCTCTCTCTCTCTCTCCTCTCTTATCCTCTCTCTCTCTCCTCTCTCTAAATAATGATATATATATATATAAATATATATATATATAATATAATAATAAATATATAAAAGTATATAATATATATATATATATATAATATATATATATGTCAGTGACGAATATGTAAAACTGGTCAATTACAAGAACTCATAAAAATTAAGTGAAGCTTTCTAAATTTTCTCGTATACGTTAAAAGATTATATTTTTTCATTAAGGGTTAATGTAAAAATTTCTAATTTTTGCTCCCAAATAAACTTAGAAAACTTACCTAACCTTATTAAACAAAGAACAATTTATTTTTAGTCTAACTCAACTAAATACATTATAGATTGTTTACAATAATTTAATATTAACAACACAGAGAAATATATTTTTTCGTTAGGTTCAGAATGATTTAGGCGAATTATTGCATACACAAATTTTCGCATTGTCTATATTGGCAAGATGAACGTTCCTTTTTAAGCTAAGATAAGCAGTTCCTGCCTAATCGCACGACATATTTATAATATATATATATATATAAATAATATATATATATATATATATATATATTATATATGTATATATAAATATATATATATATATACATATATAAATATATATATATATATATATATATAATAATATATATATATATATAATATATAATATAATTATGTAAACCTATAATATATATATATATAAATATAATATATATATATATAAATATATATATATATATATATATATATATAGAAAATATATATTTATATTATATATTATTCGTGACGAATATGTAAAACTGTCAATTAGCAAGAACTCATTTAAAATTCAGTCCCTTTCTGAAATTTTCTCTTATACGTTTAAAGATATATTTTCATTAATGTTAATGTAAAAAAGATTTATTTTGCAACCAAAAGAACTTTGAAAACTTACTAACCTTATTATCACAAGAGCAAATTATTTTAGCCTAACCCCAACTAAATATATTTTAAATACGCTTTACAATAATTACTACTAAACAAACACACCCAAATATATATTTTCGTTAGGATCAGAATGATTTTGGCGATATTATTGCATACACAAATTTTCACTGACCTAATATTGCAAGATGAGCGTTGCTAATTAAGGTCAAGATCGCAAATTCTGCCATTCGGCACGACATATAATAAAATATATATATAGTATATATATAATATATATAATATATATATATAATATAATATTATATATATATATATATATATGCAATAAGATCACTAAGTAAACAGGTGATTTCAAATATGCAAACAACCACTCTGAAGGAATAAGAAATTCAATCGCCCTTTGTTCGTGACTACCATAGTTCCATGAATAATGTGAGTAGGTCCACGCAAGCGCTTGGAATTCTGTATTCTTACAGAGTGGTTGTTTTCTGCAATATATATAAATATATATATATATATATATATAATAAAATATATATATATATATATATAATATAAACAATAGAAATATATATAATTTTATATATTTTTTTTATATCAAATCTGCCGAATACCACCAAGGCAGGGTGGCCCGAAAAAAGACAAACTTCACCATCATTCACGGTCCATCACTGTCTGCCAAAGGGATGTTTTACACTACAGTTTTTTAAAACTGCAAAATTAACACCCCGTCCCCTTCAATTGCAGGCACTGTACTTCCCAACTCCAGGAACTTCAAGTCCGGCCTGCCGTTTTCCCTGAACCAACCCTTCATAAATTAACTTTGCCTCACACTCCAACAGCACGTCAAGTATTAAAACCCTTGTCTCCATTCACCCTATCAAACACGCTCATGCTTGCTGCTGAGAATCCAAAGCCCATCGCACACAAAACGCTCCATTACCCCCTGCCACTCCAACCTTTCCTAGGGCCGACCCCTACCCCGCCTTCCTTCCACTACAGACTGATACACCTCTTTGAAGTCATTCTGTTTCGCTCATTCTCTCTACTGTCCGAACCACCTCACAACCCTTCTTCAGCCCTCCTGTACAACAGTATTGGAATCCCGCACCTCCTCCAAACTTCCAAACAAACGAATTTTCACCTGCATTAAATCACACCAACCATTGGCCGCTCAGACATGACCATCTCCACTGCCTCCAGCCTTCTCCTCGCTGTAACTTTCATCACCCACGCTTCACACACCCCTATAAGAGCGTTGGTAAAACTATTCACTCATACATACCCCCCTCTTTCCTCCAAGGACAAGTTCTTTGTCTCCACCGACTCCTAAGTGCACCACCCACTCTGTTTCCCTCATCAATTCAATGATTCACCTCATCTTTCATAGACCCATCCGCTGACACGGCCACTCCCAAATACTGAATACTTCACCCTTCCTCCATACTCTCTCCCTCCAATCTGTTATTCAATCTTTCAACACTTATCGTTTTTGATATCCTCATAACTACTCTTTCCCTTATTCACCTATTAAATTTCCACTTTTGCACACCCTACAAAATTCAACCACCCATCTCTGCAAACTTCTCTTACAGAATCTCCCAAGAGCACAGTGTCACGCAAAGATCAGCTGTGACAACTCCCACTTTGTGTGTGAATTCTTTATCTTTTAACTCTCCACGCGTCTTGCAAGACCCTCGCATTACTTCTCTTACAACCCCATCTATAAATATATTAACAACCAACGGAGACGATCACACATCCCTTTTCTAAGCCTACTTTTACTGGGAAAAAATTTCCCTCTTTCCTACAAACTCTAACTTGAGCCCACTATCCTCGTAAAAACTCTTCACAACAGCTTTCAGTAACCTACCTCCTACACCATACACTTGCAACATCAGCCACATTGCCCCCCCTATCCACCCTTGTCATACGCCTTTTCCAAATCCTAATGCACAAAGACCTCTTTACCTTATCTAAATACTGGTTCAACATTATATGTTTCACTGTAAACACCTGGTCCACACACCCCCTAACCTTCCTAAAAGCCTCTTGTTATCTGCTATCCTATTCTCCGTCTTCCTCTAATTCCCTTGTCAATTATAACACTACCATACACTTATACCAGGTACACTCAACACTTATCCCCCTATAATTTATGCCACTCTCTTTTATCCCCTTGCTTTATACAAACAACTATGTGCATGCTCTCTGCCAATCCCTATCCCTTACCCTCTTCCATACATTTATTAAATAATTGCACCAACCACTTCCAAAACTATATCCCCACCTGTTATTAACATTTCTATCTTTATACCCATCAATCCACGTCTGCCTACCCCTTTTACCCCCTTTCATTTTAACCCTACTGCCTCACGAACTTCCCCCACACTCACAACGGCTCATCCTCACTCCTACATATGTATATATCCATACATTTATATAACAAAGGATATATCTTAAATCCTAACCCTCACCAATTTGACTGGAGATTAATGTGTCATGTACATGAAACCCCCCCCCTTTTTGCCTACATTTATGAGAAATTTACTGGCCAAAATTTAACATAAAATTAGACAGCTTATCTGAGTTCCCGGAGTTTGTCCTGTCCGTCGCCTGATATTCAAATAAATGCAGGAATACACATCCAACACTTTCGGCTCCAATTAAGAGGGTGTCAACCCAATTTAACCTCTAGAGCACGAAAAATTCTTCCTCATAACTTATCGTTCTGTTACATTCAAAGAAACACAAATGGCGACTGTCCTTCTGCGCAGGCACACACTTCCTCCCGTTTCTATAACATAATATATTAAAAACAGTATGGCCAACTATTTAATATAACTACTGTATTTCTGAAAATATATACAGTATTTTCAACACATCCACAAATTTATAAAATTTACCAGTAATGCTGGTGATAAGATAAGATAAGATTTTGTTCGGATTTTAACCCCGGAGGTTAGCCCACCCAGGAATAACCCAAGAAAGTCAGTGCGTCATCGGAGACTGTCTAACTTAATCCATAGGGGTCCTTAATCTTGTCCCGCTGCAGGAAGCGACCACACCAGACGACTAACACCCAGGTACCTATTTGCGCTAAGGTGAAAAACAGGACAATATGGTAAGGGAAAGGTCGGAATTTTCCCACCCGCCGGGAATCGAACCCGGGCCCTCCGTGAGGTGAAGCGGGAGCTTTATTAGCCACCAACCACCGGTCCACCTTGATACATAATTCATTTGTAATTAATAGGTCCAAGCAACTGTGGATATGACAAGTGGTAGGGTATGAAGGGGACATTTTTGCGCGACACTATGTATCCAAATTCCCACATTTACTAACTGATAAATAATAATTATCTTTGTTCATTTACTGTTATGTACATAATGATACAATCCTATAAATGGTAATTTTCCACAATTAATTTGCCCCGTTGGTCAATTCCATGAACCGGAGGTAATTAGTGAAGTCATTAATTAGTTAATTACATAATAATTATATGTGAAATGACAGAAGGAGGTGGATGTTAAGTTTACAAATTTACTTAATGTGTAGTGGATTGTAATTATTACAATATTAATTTTGTTAAGCTAAGCTTAAGGGTGGCTAAAGATTATATTAATGTGTATAATATTAATTTTGCAAAGCCAAAGTGGCTGGGATTTATATTAATGTATTTGTACAATATTAAATTGATAAGACAATTCTGGCCAAGATTTATATCAGTGTATGTGTAATTGATAAGCCAAGTGTAGCTAATTATATTGTGTATAATATTAATTTTGCTATGCCAAATTCTGGCAAGGATTTATGTTAATTTTTATAATATTTATTTTGATAAGCCGAGTCTGGCTAAAAGCTTGTATTAATGTACATTTAACGTTTATATTATTTTCTTACATGTAATTGTAGAGCTCAAGTAGCTATGATTTATTCAAAGGTAAGTTGTATCAGTGTTGTAAGTTGTAATCAGTGTTATTAATTAAGTTGAATTTAATACATTGCATCATGGCTGAAAATGAGGAAATTAATGTAGAAGACAAACATATTGAATATAGAGCAAAGAAAGCATCACTGCAGGCTAGAAAGGGTCATGTAACCAAGGCATATAATAAATGTTTGGAATTAATGAATCAAGAAACTGTGAATACTGATGATTTAAAATTGTATTTAGATGCTTTAGGTAATAGATATGATTCATACAAATTATATTACACCAAATATGAAGGAGATTTGTTAGTAAACTGTGCAGATGAGACTGAAGTAGATCTTATGATTAATCAGTATTATGAATTAGAGGAAAAGATTCTTTCTTGTAAAAGTCAGGCCTTGAATAAATTAAAATGTGTAAACCTGGCAGTTAATCAGTCTGGTCCAACAAATAAGATGTCTTTGCCAAAACTCCAAGAATTATGTTTACCTGTATTTAATCCTGGAGAAAACCTGTGAGGAGTTTTGGTCAATTTTTAAAGCACCTGTGCATGACAGGAGTGACCTAGCCTGTGTAACTAAATTATTTTACCTCAAAGGAAAGGTAAGAGGAGATGCTCACATACTCATACAAGCCTTTCCCAATGTAGATGATTCTTACAAAGAAGCAGTTGACTTGTTGAAAGTCACTTATGGTAATATAGAACAAAGTAGGTTGGATCTAGTGAATATCATTGTTAATTTAAAATCTCCAGATCACACTTACAAAGGTTTACAGCAGTTTAGACTTAAACTGGAGAGCACTCTCAAAACTTTAAGTAATAAGTATAATCTGAAAGAATCAAACTGGTTATTGAGTGCCATGGTACAGAATAAATTAAGCTGTAAAACATTGAATGGTTCTCTAACAAATATCAAAAGAGTTATTTTGGTCTGGAGGAAATAAGACTTGGCCTACAAGAATTAATTGTGCAGTTGCAGACCAGCCAACTAACTCATTTTAAAGATGTAACACATAATAACTCTGAGGTATCTGTCAAGTTTCACAAAAGGAAAAATTGTCCCAATGGTAATAATCAAAATTCATTTCCTAAAAATTGTTGCATAGGTGCATATCAAGTAGCAGGAATTAGAAATAATGATTCTCCACAAGGTAAGAAGAATAAGCACCCTCCTAAGAGTAGCCCAGTTAATAAGAAACCAGTCAGAGAAAAGAGAGATTGTCTCTTCTAAGAATTGCAATGCTTACAATTCATGGAATGATAAAGTTGAAAGAGTGGAGGAATTTGACAGATGTATCAGATGTCTAGGTAATCACAATGTAAAGGATTGTCATGCCAAATTAAACTTCTGTTATCAGTGCCACAAAGGAAGACACCATATAGTCAAGTGTAGGGGTCTATATGATAATGTTGATAATAATGATAATGTTGACAAGCCTGACACAACAGTGGCTAATGTAAAAATTGCTGCTAATATTAATAATGATGGTTTTGCTGAAGTAGCCTTGCCTGTGTTACAGGTAAAAATTGATGATGAAAGGCATAAATAAAAAAATGTAAATGCATTATTGGACCAGGGATCCCAGCATACTTTCATAAAACGTAAATGTCTTGATGGTATGAAAGTACAGATTGGAGATCCCACAACTTTAAAATTATCTGGTTTTCTCTTAGATAAAAAAGCTCAATTGTATGACACTGTTTATGTAACTGTCAGGTTGGGCAATGAGAAAAAATGCGTTAATGCAGTAATTGTAGATAGACTTCCAGAGAAAATATCTACAGTAGGGCTTAGTAAAGCTACAGAAAGACTTTCATATGATGTAAATTTAGCACCTTCTGGTGTAAGTGATGATTCTGTAGGCCCAATAAATATTTTGATAAGTAGTGACTATTATGCCTCCTTTGTAAAGGGTATGGTAAAGAAATGTGGTGTCACCCTTTTGAAGACTGCAGGAGGCCATGTAATGTATGGTAGGTTTCCCCTCGTAATAATAATTCATGACTAGAGGAAACAAACAAATACCATAACTGTGTGTCTTACTCATGAAGTCGTACCCCAGTATAATTCTTACATAGAGGATGGTGTTGAGCCAGTGCATAAATTGTGGGAATTAGACAGCATTGGAATAAATGTAAATGAAGAAAGTCCAGATGATTCTTTTACTCAGGATCAATACATGAGAGATGTAAAATTTGAATCTGGACAATACTGGGTGCGACTTCCGTGGAGACTGAACTATCCAGAATTTCCCACTAATTACAGAATGGCATATGGACAGTTAAAGGCTCAGCTCCGTGAACTGAGTAAGACACCAGAATTGTTAACTGCCTATAATGATATAATGGCTGAGCAGTTAATTAATAAATTTATAGAAGAGGTACCTCCTGAGCAAGCCAAAATTTATGGTCACTATTTGCCGCATCACTGAGTGAAGAAGGATTCTAAGACCAATCCTCTAAGAATTGTGTTTAATTGTAGTGCCAGGAGTAACAAAAATGTACCTAGTTTAAAATACTGTTTGATGACAGGTCCGTCGTTGACGGAAAAATTAGGAGATATCTCATTAAATTTCCGAGTGAAGCATTATGCCTTTACTGCTGACATAAGTAAAGCTTTCATAAGAGTGGGTTTACAAGAGGCTGACCGGGATTGTACCCGCTTCTTATGGCCTGAGAATCCTAGTGACCCACTTAGCCCTCTGAAAACCTTTCGCTTTAGGAGCGTATTATTTGGTGCTACATCCAGTCTGTTCCTACTTCAAGCGACGATAAATGCACACCTTAAACGTATGGAAAGTCCATTGAGTAAAGTAATGAGCAAACAATTTTATGTGGACAATTTCCTGGGTGTGACGTCAACTGAAGAGGAACTGTTAATGACTTATGGAGAGGCTAATAAAATAATGCAAAGTGCAAATATGCCTCTGAGGGAATGGAATAGTAATTCGTCCAAATTAAAGGACAAAATAAGTAAAGATTTCCCTGGAGATGAAGTGCCAAAATGTAGTAATGTATTGGGTTTAACTTGGGATACTGAGAGAGATTTGTTAATGTTAAAACCTAATAGTTACAGTATGCCCAATAAATTAACTAAGAGAGTTTTGCTTGCCGAAGTTTGCAAATGTTTTGATCCACTAGGTTTAGTGTCACCCCTTACTATAAGAGGGAAATTATTAATACAGGAAGCATGAAAACTTAAATGTGCTTGGGATGAAATTCTACCTGAGGAATTCATTAACAGGTGGGATGAATTAATTGGTGATTATGAAAAAATTCCAATGTTAGAGTTCCCACGCCAGGTGGCCAATCCAAATGGGAAAAATGTACTCCACATTTTTTGTGATGCTTCAAAATTGGCATATGGAGCAGTTGCTTACCTTCAATGTAATAGTGTTATTTCTCTTGTTGTGTCTAAGGCTGAAGTGTCTCCAATTAAATCACGTACATTACCTCAGTTGGAATTAACAGCCATTTATGTAGGTGTCAAATTAGGTAATTATATAAGAAATAAGTTGCAGGAGATAAATATTAGCGACACTGCAATTTGGTCTGATTAGGTATCCTTACAATGGATTCGTAATGGAAACAGTAAAATTGTGTACGTACAAAACAGAGTCGCTGAAATTACTCAGATGCAAGAGAAGTATAATAGTTTGGGTCAGCATATGATAACATTTAATCATATACCTGGTGAGGAGAATCCAGCTAATTTTTCGTCTCGAGGTTTACCTTATGCTAAATTTGTAAATGCTGTATCATGGTTTAAAGAACCGAGCTGGATGGTAAATAAAGCTAATTGGCCTGTACAAAAGGCGTATATTACTCCTGTTGAAATTACTGTGACCACAGCTCCAATAGTTTGTCCTTCATTAGCCATTGATGTAAATGGGTATTCTTCTTTACCCAAACTAATCAATGTAACTAAGTTGGTGTATAAATTTCTAAACAAGATGAATATTTCATTTAAGTTTTCACATCCTCTTGAATATTGGATAAAGAGGGTACAGGAGGAAATCTATGGAAATGAGATTAAACTGATGATGGAAAGAAAAATTGTGAAAGGTTCCATAATAGAGAAATTTGGGCTGTATTTGGAGAACAATGTAATTAGGTGCAGAGGTAGGTTACAAAATGCTGAATTCGGTGATTATGCTAAACACCCTATCTTACTGCCCAAAACTCATCATCTAACAAATTTATTTGTGCTAAATGCCCATAAAAATGTAATGCATGGTGGGATACAAGATACCTTAAATTGTATTAGGGAAACTTTCTGGATTCCACAAGGACGGCAAAGTGTAAAAAGGGTGATTAAATCTTGTGTAATATGTCTCCGTGTGGATGCCAGATCCTATATATACCCATGTCTTCCACCATTGCCAAATGCGCAATTTGAGTCGTTTAGCAACGAACTCCGCCTGGCCGCAGTGTGGAAAATACTGTATATATTTTCCAGAAATACAGTATTTATATGTAAATAGATGGCCATACTGTATTTAATAAAATTTATGTTATCGAAAACGGGAACCTGCGCCTACGCAGACGGACTCGCCATTGTTGTTTGTTTTGAATTGAGAGTAACAGACGTTAATTAATAATGTGAAGAATTTTCGTGCTCTAGAGGTTAAAATTGGGATGACACCTCTCAAATAGGAGCCGAAATTGTTGGATGTGTATTCCTGCATAATCTGAGTATCAGGCGACAGGACAGGACAACTCCAGGAACCTCAGATAAGCTGTCTAATTTATCTTTAAATTCTGGCCAGTAAATATTTCATAAATGTTGGCAAAAGGGTGGGGGGGGTCCCTGTACATGACACATTAATCTTCAGTCAAATTGGTGAATGTTATGATTAAGATATATTCTCCTACTGTTATATAAATGTGAATATATATATATATATATATATATATATATATATATATATATATATATATATATATATATATATATATATATATATGTATATATATATATATATATATATATATATATATATATATATATATATATATATATATATATATATATAAAATATATATATATATATATATACATATAATCCTTTTTAAATTTTAATATACAGTCCACAAATTTATATATTTACCAGTATTCCTGGTGATACATATTTCATTTGTAATTAATAGGTCTAGAGCAACTTGTGGATATGACAGTGGTAGGTATCGAAGGGAGGACATTTTTTGCGACCTAGGTGTCCCAAATTCCTACTTGTCTAACTGATAAATAATAATTATCTTTGTTCATTTACTGTTATGTACATAATGATACATTCAGATAATTGTAATTTTTCACATCAGCTATATAGTGGTATGTCACTGATGTCAGCTATATAGTAGTATGTCACTGATGTCAGCTATATAGTAGTATGTCACTGATGTCAGCTATATAGTAGTATGTCACTGATGTCAGCTATATAGTAGTATGTCACTGATGTCAGCTATATAGTAGTATGTCACTGATGTCACATATATAGTAGTATGTCACTGATGTCAGCTATATAGTAGCATATCACTGATGTCAGCTATATAGTAGCATGTCACTGATGTCAGCTATATAGTAGTATGTCACTGATGTCACTATACAGTAGCATATCACTGATGTCAACTATATAGTAGCATGTCACTGATGTCGCTATATAGTAGTCACTGATGTCAGCTATATAGTAGTATGTCATTGATGTCAGCTATATAGTAGTATGTCACTGATTTCAGCTATATAGTAGTATGTCACTGATGTCAGCTATACAGTAGCATATCACTGATGTCAGCTATATAGTAGCATGTCACTGATGTCAGCTATATAGTAGTATGTCACTGATGTCAGCAATATAGTAGCATGTCACTGATGTCAGCTATATAGTAGTATGTCATTGATGTCAGCTATATAGTAGTATGTCACTGATGTCAGCTATATAGTAGTATGTCACTGATGTCAGCTATATAGTAGTATGTCACTGATGTCAGCTATATAGTAGTATGTCAATGATGTCAGCTATATAGTAGTATGTCACTGATGTCAGCTATATAGAAGCATGTCACTGATGTCAGCTATATAGTAGTATGTCACTGATGTCATCTATATAGTGGTGTGTCACTGACGTCAGCTATATAGTGGTATGTCACTGATGTCTGCTATATAGTGGTATGTCACTGATGTCAGCTATATAGTGGTATGTCACTGATGTCAGCTATATAGTAGCATGTCACTGATGTCAGCTATATAGTAGTATGTCATTGATGTGTCAGCTATATAGTGGTATGTCATTGATGTCAACTATATAGTGTTATGTCACTGATGTCTGCTATATAGTGGTATGTCAATGATGTCAGCTATATAGTAGCATGTCACTGATGTCAGTTATATAGTGGCATGTCACTGATGTCAGCTATATAGTAGCATGTCACTGATGTCAGTCAGCTATATAGTAGTATGTCACTGATGTCAGCTATATAGTAGCATGTCACTGATGTCAGCTATATAGTGGTATGTCACTGATGTCAGCTATATAGTAGCATGTCACTGATGTCAGCTATATAGTGGTATGTCACTGATGTCAGCTATATAGTAGCATGTCACTGATGTCAGCTATATAGCAGTATGTCACTGATGTCAGCTATATAGTAGCATGTCAATGATGTCAGCTATATAGTGGTATGTCACTGATGTCAGCTATATAGTAGCATGTCATGATGTCAGCTATATAGTGGTATGTCACTGATGTCAGCTATATAGTAGCATGTCACTGATGTCAGCTATATAGTAGTATGTCACTGATGTCAGCTATGGTCTGTACTTGTAAAATAAAGATTATTATTATCAATATTTTTAACTGGGGGTTTCAAATCTACTACATGAGGGTCATTAAGGCTGATTGGGTGGTTAGTGGGGTTTAAAGTCTATCTACTACACGAGAGTCATCAGGGCTGCAAGTCACTTGTATACCTACCGGGTATATATCCTGTCACCTGCATTCCTCTCAGGGTATATATGTTAAGAATTTGTTTAAATTCTTTGGATATTAGGAGTCTGTGGAGACAAAGAACTTTGTCCTTAGAGGCAAAGAGGGGAATGTATGAGAGTATAGTTTTACCAACGCTCTTATATGGGTGTGAAGCGTGGGTGATGAATGTTGCAGCGAGGAGAAGGCTGGAGGCAGTGGAGATGTCATGTCTGAGGGCAATGTGTGGTGTGAATATAATGCAGAGAAATTCGTAGTTTGGAAGTTAGGAGGAGGTGCGGGATTACAAAACTGTTATCCAGAAGGCTGAGGAAGGGTTGTTGAGGTGGTTCGGACATGTAGAGAGAATGGAGCGAAACAGAATGACTTCAAGAGTGTATCAGTCTGTAGTGGAAGGAAGGCGGGTAGGGGTCGGCCTAGGAGGGTTGGAGGGAGGGGGTAAAGGAGGTTTTGTGTTCGAGGGGCTGGGACTTCCAGCAGGCATGCGTGAGCGTGTTTGATAGGAGTGAATGGAGACAAATGGTTTTTAATACTTGACGTGCTGTTGGAGTGTGAGCAAAGTAACATTTATGAAGGGATTCAGGGAAACCGGCAGGCCGGACTTGAGTCCTGGAGATGGGAAGTACAGTGCCTGCACTCTGAAGGAGGGGTGTTAATTTTGCAGTTTAAAAACTGTAGTGTAAAGCACCCTTCTGGCAAGACAGTGATGGAGTGAATGATGGTGAAAGTTTTTCTTTTTCGGGCCACCCTGCCTTGGTGGGAATCGGCCAGTGTGATAATAAATAAAAAAATAAATTAAAAAATTCTTCTCTGGCGATGGAGAGGTAACCACGCAACCCTTGTATAATCGACAGGCTTCAAACCCTATTAGCTAACCTGTATATCACCAGTCAGGAATACTTTAATACCTTGAATGGGAATTAAATTCTGGGTGTATACAGGGAGTTACATACACGTATTGGTGTATGAATCCCGTGTTCATGAAGAGGTTGAAAACACCGAGAAGAAACCACTCATTCAGAGGCTTCATGAAAAGCTTCGAAGCCTCGAAGCTGAGCTTGACGAAGCTTATTGTCCCATACTGTGGTTGGAGCAGCTACAGGACGGTCGCGTCACTACACTCTCCTACTTACAGGTATATCCTTATATATATATATATATATATATATATATATATATATATATATAATATATATATATATATATATATATATATATATATATATATACCCAGAGATGTGTATTTGTGTATACACACATCGGTGTGCGACTCAGTGTATATGCTTTAATTTATGCTCAGACTATGTATAATCCCTAAGGATTTAGCGCTCTCAAAATGAGTAGAGAACGCGCTATTAATATCGATGTTTATATCGTAATGATTATAATTAATGGTAGTAAGTTAGTGAATTGTTATTAGTGATTATAAGTTCATAGTGTTATCGCGGGAGTGTTATTATGGAAGTATTATTGCGGGAGTGTTATCGCTGGAATCCTCTTCAAGGGGGCTCCTTGGGTGGTGAAGAGGCTCCTGGTCTGAGGAATTAGACCTGTTGGTCTCCTTCCTCAGACCGAACCTAATTACCCCCCAGTCCCCCCTCCTTCCCTATCCCATCCTCCCTTTTTCCTGTCCTCCTTCGCCCCACCCTTCATTATTCCCTTCCTCTTTTTGGACTTTGGGATTCTTCCCACAGGCACACTAGTTCCTGGGTAGGGGGAAGGGTACCGGGGTCAATCCATTCCGTTGAGGTTCTTGGCGGTGGTGTAGTTTGCCGTGGAATCTAGATCGCCTGGGGATGTCCTGATAACTCTCAGGTCTCCCGGGGGGTGGCTTTGGGTGTCTGTCGGGCGGTGGGTGAATCTCTGGAAGCCGCCTTTCGGATTCCGGGGGTGGTGGCTGAAGGAGGTATGCTTTGTGGCGGATATCCGGCCGCCCTCTCTTTTGTCCACCGAGGTAGCTCGGCAGACGTGAGGTTGCTATCCTGGATTGCTGGTTTACTGGCATGAAGGGTAGGGTATGGCACGGGTTCCACGACGCATCTGAGCTACTTGCGGTGCTGAGGTTCTCTTGGGCACAGAAGGAGATTTCCGGCCCTTTCATTCCTCCTAGGAACTATTCCTCCCATTCCCCCCATTTTTATTTTTTTTTTATTTTTATTTTCTTTTCTTCTTTTTTTTCTTAATAAGAAAAAGAAAGAAGTAACCTAACCATGGAAGACCCAGTTGGTGACCCTGCTACCCCCGGGCCTCTTCTTGATACCGTACCCTGTTCTGACCCTGTCTCGTTTTTTGACCACTCCTCAGACACTCCTGATGCCCATGTACCTCTTGCTGGTGCTGTTTCATCACCCAGTTCAGGTACCGGGGTTTCAACTGACTCCTTCAATACGTCTGACCTCCGCTCTCCTTTGACTTTGCTTCCGGCCTCTCCCTCTAGGGTGCGGCAATTTTCGAATCGCAAGCCCGTCCCACGTCGGACCAACTCCGGTCCCACTCCTAAACGCCAATGTCAATTGCCTGATAATGACACTTTGCCACCTTCTCGTTCTACTCGGAAAAGACCGACACGCCATGCACTCCCTTTCCACACTCGGTTTCAGAATGCGCAATGGACTAAATTCTTTACCACCGACTTCCTCTGTGGCATATATTTCTGACCATAGTATTGGCAATGCACTCCTATGCCATGTTGGTAGAGATATTTCCTTTCATGCTCTCAAGAGTGGTACATGCATCATCACTGTCCAGAATGCTACCCAAGCTCATGATCTTTCCTTTCTTTCACATATTGATACTATTCCTGTCACTATCGAAAAACATCATTCCCTCAATTCTTGTAGTGGTACTGTCATTCTGCCCCATACCATAGTCCAACAGAATTTCCAGACATGTGGCAATGACATTCTCAAACAGCTGGAACTCCAAGATCTCCCAATCCTCAAAGTAGACACTTGTGTCCTTCCTGCCCTTGGGCAGAGACAGTACCCTTGCAATATGGCTCGGTTAACTTTTGACAACCGTGAACTCCCATCCTCTGTTTATGTAGCAGGACATCGGTTACAAGTTCGAAAGGTGATCACTACACCACAACAGTGTAGAAATTGCTGGCGATTTGGTCACCTAGCAAAATATTGCAGATCTATAGCAGAATGCCCAGTCTGTGGTGCCAATGACCATTCTAATACATCTTGTAGTCGACCTCCCTCTTGCCTTAATTGTCATGAAGCTCACCCTTCTTACTCTCACCGTTGCCAGGTCTACTTAAATGAGTGAGAAATCCGTTGCCTCAATTAGGCAAAAGGTTTCCCTTATAGTATGGCAGTTTCTCATCTCTGCCTCCAAAGGAGACTACCCCTTATTTCTTATTCTCGTGTTTCTAAACATCCCCCCACTTTTGTGGTCTCATCTTCAGCAACCTCTTCTGTGGTTACTCCTTCCATAGTCACTCCTGTCTCTAATCCTTTTGCTGTCCTGGGCTCAGAAGTCCCTACTTCAACACCTCAGTCTGTTCTCACATCCTCGTGTTCTCCCTCACAAGCCCCGGTATCGACAAGACCTCGTATGACACCTCCCAATCGCCCCTCTGCTTCACAGAAGTCCAAAAAATCCCCATTGCTCAAATCTCTTTAACCCCTCCTTCCCTTCTTCCATCTCCACATTTTACCTTTCCAGTCTCTGTACCTGGTTCTTCCCCTCTCACTGACTCTGTTACAAGTGTGGAGGTTCACACTCCTCGTACTGTGCCTTTCTCCCCTGTCCCCTCTCAAGTTTCTTCCTCTTCTGTCCCCTCCCACACTTCTTCTCCAATTCCCTCCACCCTTTCGTTTCCCCCTACTTTGGTACAGTCCATTACTGTCCCAATCTTTACTCACCCTCCTCCTTCCATCTCCAATATTGTCTCCCATACATCGTCTTTGAATTCCGAAACACTTGAAGCTACCTCAGAATATATTGCAGAGATTAAACCATCAATGGACACTGATCCGCCCCCTGTTCCTTCTCTTTCCTCTCCTCCATCTGTGCAACTCCTTCGCAGCACTCCATTCCTTCACTACTTGAACGTTTTCTGCTGCTGCCACATGTGGACTTTTCAAACCCCTCTAGTCCGTAGGTACCCTTATCTGCGAATTTCTGGTATCTTTTATCGTTACTAATCATGGCCTATTTACAGTGGAATATCCGTGGCCTCAGGGGTAATCGGGGTGAGCTTCAGATGTTGCTTTCTCGGTTTTTCCCTATTGGTGTTTGCTTACAAGAACCAAAATTACACTCCACTGTTCTCTATCCCATCTCAGGCTATAATTTATTGTATTCTTCGGATCCTTTTTCTGATGGGACCTTTAATGAAAGTGCCTTCTACGCACTGATATTCCATACCATCAGCTATTTGTTCATACTTTGCTGCATTACACTGCAGCCCGTAACCACTTGCATAAGTGGTATACAATCTGTTCTTTGTATCTCCTTCTCGGGCATTATCTATCCCGGTTGTTGCCTTTCTTGTCTCGTCCTTACCGCCACCACTTCTGTTACTTGGCGATTTTAATGCTCATTTCTTCTGGGGGGTTCTCACTGTGACTCCCGTTGCATTCAGTTGGAGGCTTTTCTCGGTTCTCACCCCCTCTATGTTTTAAATACAGGTACTCCCACCCATTTTGATCCTCGTACTCATACTCTTGCATCGATCTCTCAGTCTGCTCTTCCTCCGCCGCACTAGACTTCACCTGGTCTGTTCTCCTGGACTTATATGACAGTGATCATTTTCCAATCATTCTTACTTCTCCTTCTCGCAACTAACTGCTTTGAGTGAGGTCCCTTCTTCGTCCTCCATTGATGAGCTTTTACACCTCTTCTCGTCCTCAGTTTTAACCGCAGCTTCTCATTCTATACCCCAAACCTCTGGCAGGCATTCTCAGAAGTGTGTGCCTTGGTAGTCTCCTGCTTGTGCTCATGCAGTACGTTTGAAACGTGCTGCGTGGGGCAGGTACGGGTACAACAGAACCACTGAGAGATTTCTTGATTTTAAGCAGAAGTGTGCAGTCACTCACCATGTCATCCGTGACGCTAAACGCACTTGCTGGCGAGATTATGTTTCCACCATCACCTCGGCTTCCTCTATGAGTGCAGTCTGGAAAAAAGTACGGAAACTGAGTGGTAAATACTCTCCTAACACGGCTCCTGTTCTGCGGGTTGCCAGTGTTGATATAACAAACCTTCGTGACGTTACCATTGAAATTGGTAATCATTTGGTCCGTATTTCTCAGGGGTTACATCTATGCCCCTCGTTTCTTTCCTCAAAGTCTGCCAGAGAGTTAGTGCCCTTAGACCTTTCTTCTCTCAAAGAAGAATCTTTTATATTGTGCCTTTTACACTTCAGGAACTGGAGGCGACACTCTCAGCTTGCCAGTCATTGGCAGCTGGGCCAGACGACATTCATATCCGGATGTTACAACATTTACGTCAGTCAGCCCTTTAAGTCCTCTTACACCTCTTCAATCTTATTTGGTCACAAGGAGTTCTTCGCAAACTGTGGAAATCTGCCATTGTTTTCCCTTTCCGCAAACCGGGTACTACAGGACATGATGCCTCCCACTATCATGCCATTGCTCTTACCAGTGCAGTTTACAAGGTGATGGAACGTCTGGTAAATCAATGTTTAATGTGGTATTTAGAGACACACAACAGTCTCTCCACTAGTCAATATGGCTTTCGTAAGGGCCGTTCTACCATTGGCCCCTTACTGCACTTGGATACGGATGCTCGTAGTGCATTTGCAAATAACCACTCGGTTGTTGCTATATTTTTTGACCTTGAGAAAGCATATGACACAACTTGGAGGTATAATATTTTGGTCCAAGCCCACTCCTTAGGCCTCTGAGGCAATCTACCATCCTTCCTTAAGAACTTCTTAGCTGACAGACATTTCCGTGTTCGGGTTAATAATATGTTGTCCCCAGACTTTGTCCAAGCTGAAGTTGTCTCCCAGGGATGTGTTCTGAGCACAACACTTTTTCTCCTTGCCATAAATCATTTCACCTCTAGTCTTCCATCCAATATTTGGTCATCCCTCTATGTTGATAATTTCGCTATTGCTTGTGCAGGCGCTGACTGTCACCTCATTACAGTTTCTCTCCAGCATGCAGTCAACCATGTTTCCCATTGGGCCACCAAGCATGGGTTTAAATTTTCCATTACTAAAACTTACCAAATTACTTTCACTAGATGCTCTGTCATCTCCGATCATCCTTTGTACCTCTATGGCTCACGTATCCCTGAACGTGATACGGTCAGGTTTCTAGGCCTTCTGTTTGACCGTAGGTTATCCTGGAAACCTCACATTACCTCTCTGAAGGCAACTAGTCACAGCCGGATGAACCTTCTTAAAACCCTTGCTCATCTTTCCTGGAGAGCTGATCGTCGAACTCTCCTTCTCCTACATTCAGCCCTAATTTTATCGAAACTCGATTATGGTGACCAGATCTATTCATTGGCCTCTCCTGCTACTCTCTCTAGCATTAATCCCATCCATCACAAGGGATTATGTTTATGCCTTGGTGCTTTTTGCTCTTCCCCTGTTGAGAGCCTCTATGCTGAAGCGAATATTCCATCCTTGTCCGATCGCCGTGATGCCCATTGCCTTCGCTACTATGTTTGCTCTCATGATCTCCGCACCCCCTTCTATATATAGAATAGTCACCAATGTTAGAAGACTTTATTTGTTAGTCGCCCCTGTTTGCTTCGTCCCTTTTCTCTTTGCCTACATTCACTCTTGTCTTCCCTTCATTTACCACCTTTCTATGTTCATGTATCATCTCAGTTTTCCCTGGCCTTCTCTGAGAAGTTCCAGCTGTTCGAGTCTGTTCTTTCTCACTCCCTTGCACAAAAGCCCAACTGCCAATGATAGCTTCCCGCTCTTTTTTTCTTGACCAATTCCCACTTCATTCTCATTCCATCGCAGTATACACGATGGCTCGGATTTGCAGCAGTGTTTCCAGACAGTGTCATGCGAGGACATTTACTACCCTCGGCTAGCATTTTTACAGCTGAATTGTATGCCATTCTTGCAGCACCTATCCATAGGGCCCTTCTATGCCTGTCATTTATTTGTGGTTGTCTCAGACTCCCTTAGTGCTTTACAGGCTATACGGAAATTTGATACACCTCACCCTCTAGTTCTCCATATCCACCTTTGGCAACGCCGTATCTCTACCATGTATAAAGATATTGTTTTTGTTGGGTCTTTGGTCATGTTGACGTACAGGGAATGAACAGGCAGACACTGCTGGGGCGGTCAGCAGTACATGACCTACCAATTTCATATAGAAGTGTTCCATTTACGGACTATTTTGCTGTAATAGCTACCCACCTTCACACCCGTTGGCAACAACGTTGATCTAATCTACTGGGTAACAAACTTCATTCTATTAAAAGGAGTAAGGTTTACTGGCCGTCTTCTTGTCATCAGTGTCGACGTTGGGAGACTACTCTCTCCCATCTTCGCATTGGCCACACTCATCTTACTCATGGAGAGGCACCCTGTTCCTCTCTGTGAGAATTGTCAAGTTCCAGTATCTGTTAGCCACATTATGTTAGACTGCCCTCTCTATCAACGACCACACAGAATTTACCTCCAACATCGTCTGTGCTCTACTACTCTCTCTTTCCTTCCCTTCTTGCTGGGTGGACCTTCCTTTAATCCTGACTCTCTCACTGATTTTTTGACAACTGATTTACTCCACAAACTCTGATGATGATATCTTTAGCACCCCCCTAAAGCCCTTTTTCTCCCCCTCAATCTCTTGCTCCCTGAACCCTGCACAAACCCCCTACCACACTTTTACTACATAACCTACTAATCATCCCTCTCCCTTCTTGCCACCCCCTAACCCTGCACTATCCCCCTACCACCCCCTGTACAAACATAACCTACAAATCATCTCTCTGCCTCTTGTCCCCTCTCCCTGCACTATCCACACCCCCCAACTGTCCCTACTTTAACCTACAAATTTATCTCTTCCCCTTTTTGCTCCCCTCAAACCCCTGACTATCCACTCCCCACACTGTATTTCATAACCTACTAATCATCCCCTTTTCCTCTTGCAAACCCTCAAAACCCTGAACTATCCCCCAAAATTGTATACAAAACCCTTTACAAATCATCCCCTCTGCCTCTTGCTACCCCAAACCCCAATGCACTATCCCTACCACACTGTACTACATAACCTACTAATCATCTCTCTGCCTCTTGCTACCCTCTAACCCTGCACTATCCACTACCACACTGTACTACATAACCTACTAATCATCTCTCTGCCTCTTGCTACCCTCTAACCCTGCACTATCCACTACCACACTGTCCTACATAACCTACTAATCATCTCTCTGCCTCTTGCTACCCTCTAACCCTGCACTATCCACTACCACACTGTACTACATAACCTACTAATCATCTCTCTGCCTCTTGCTACCCTCTAACCCTGCACTATCCACTACCACCCTGTACTACATAACCTACTAATCATCTCTCTGCCTCTTGCAAAACCCCCTCTAACCCTGTCACTATCCACTACCACACTGCTACATAACCTACTAATCCATCTCTCTGCCTCTTGCTAACCCTCTACCCTGCACTATCCACTACACACTGTACTACATAACCTACTAATCAAACTCTCAGCTCTATGCTACCCTCTAACCCTGCACTATCCACTACCACAAGCGGTACTAACATAACCAACTAATCATCTCTCCTGCCCTCGCACCCTCTAACCCTGCACTATCCACTACCACCCTTAATACATAACCTACTAATCATCTCTCTGCCTCTTCTAATTGCTAACCCTCTAACCCAGCACTATCCACTACCACACTGAACTACATAACCTACTAATCATCTCTCATGCCGTCTTGCTACCCTCTAAACGCCAGCAACTATCCATACCAACTCTGTACGACGATAACCTACTAATCATCTCTCTGCCCTCTTGCTACCTCTCTACCCCTGCACTATCCACTACCACACTGTAGCTAACATAACCCACTAATCATCTCTCTGCCTCTTGCTACCCTCCTTAACCTGCAACTATCCAAAACCACACTTACTACATAACCTACTAATCATCTCTCTGCCTCTTGCCTAAGACCCTCAAACCCTGCACTATATCCACTACCACACTGTAACTTACATTAACCTACTAATCATCTCTCTGCCTCTTGTTACCCACTAACCCTGCACATCCCACTTCTACCACACTGGTACTACTAACCTACTAATCATCTCTCTGCCTCTTGCTACCCACAAAACCCTGCACTAACCCTACCACAGCACACACTGTACTACATAACCAACTAATCATCTCCTGTCCTCTTGCTACCCTCTAACCCTGCACTATCCACTACCACACTGTACTACATAACCTACTAATCATCTCTCTGCCTCTTGCTACCCTCTAACCCTGCACTATTCCACTACCTACACTGTACTACATAACCTACAAATCATCTCTCTGCCTCTTGCTTCCCTCTAACTCCTGGCACTATCCACTACCACACACACTGTACTACATAACCTACTAATCATCTCTCTGCCTCTTGCTACTCTCTCTAACCCCTGCACTATCCACTATCCACACTGTACTACATAACTCTACAATCATCTCTCTGCCTCTTGCTACCCTCTAAACCCTGCACTATCCACTACCACACAGTTACTACATAACCTACTAATCATCTCTCTGCCTCTGCACCCTCTAACCCTGCCTATATCCACGTACCACACGTACTACATAACCTACTAATCATCTCTCTGCCTCTTGCTACCAACCCCCTCAACCCTGCTACTATCCACTACCACACCAACACTGTACTACATAACCTACTAACAACCTCTGCCTCTTGCTACCCCTACCCTGCACTATCCACTACCACACTGTACTACATAACTACTAATCATCTCTCTGCCTCTTGCTACCTCTAACCCGCACTATCCACTACCAACATCTGTACTACAATAACCTACTAATCATCTCTCTGCTCTTGCAACCCCTAACCCTGCACATCCACTACCACACTGTACTAAACTGACATAACCTACTAATCATCTCTCTGCCTCTTGCTTACCCTCTAACCCTGCACACCACTACCACACTGTACTACATAACCGACTAATCATACACTCATGCCTCTTGCTAACACTGTAACCCTGCACTATCCACTACACACACTGTACAACATACCTAACTAATCATATCTCTGCTCTATGGCTACCCTCTAACCCTGCCAACTATCCCTAGCACACGTACTAGTACATAACCTACTAATCATCTCTCTGCCATCTTGCTACCCTCAACCCCTGCCCTATCGACTACCAACTGTACTACATAACCTACAATCATCTCTCTGCCTCTTGCTACGCCTCTAACCCTGGCACTATCACTCCCACACTGTACGACAAAACCTATCTAATCAACTCTCCTGCCTCTTGCTACCGCTCTAAAACCCCTTCACTATCCACTACCACACTGTACTACATAACCAACTAATCATCTCTCTGCCTTCTTGCTAACCCTCTAAACCCTGGCACAATTCCACTACAACACTGTACTACATTACCTACTAATCACCTCTCTGCCTCTTGCTACCACCTAACCCTGCTTCTATCCACTACCACACTTTAGACTACATAACCTACAAATCATACTCTCTGCCCTCTTGCTAACCCTCTAACCCAAGCACTATCCACTACCACACTGTACTACATAACCTACTAATCATCTCTCTCCTTTCTTCTACCCCCTCTAACCCTGACTATCCACTACCAACCACAACTGTACTACATAACCTACTAATCATCTCTCTGCCTCTTGCTACCCTCTAACCCTGCACTATCCACTACCACACTGTACTACATAACCTACTAATCATCTCTCTGCCTCTTGCTACCCTCTAACCCTGCACTATCCACTACCACACTGTACTACATAACCTACTAATCATCTCTCCATCCTCTTGCTAACCCTCTAAAAACCCTTGCACTATCCACTACCCACACTGTAGTACATAACCCCTACTAATCATCTCTCTGCCTCTTGCTACCCTCTAAACCCCTGCACTATCCACTACCACACTGTACTACATAACCTACTAATCATCTCTCTGCCTCTTGCTACCCCTCTAACCTGCACTATCCTCCACTACCACACAGTACAACATAACTCACTGGCAACTAATCATCTCTCTGCCTTCTGCTACCCCTCTAACCCTGCACTATCCCACTTACCCACAGCTGTACTACATGATACCTACTAATCATCTCTCTGCCATTTGCACCCTCTACCCCCTGCACTATCTACTACCACACTGTACTACTTAACCTTCTAATTCATCTCTCTGCCTGTTGCTACCCTCTAACCCTGCATTCACTATCCACTACCACACTGTTACTACATAACCAACTAATCATCTCTCTGCCTCTTGCTTACCCCTCTAACCCTCACTATCCTCTACCAAACTGTACTACATAACCTACGAATCACTCTCTGCTGCCTTTTTGTCTAACCCTCCTAACCCTGCACTATTCACTACCACACTGTACTAACACAACCTACAAATCATCTCTCTGGCCTCTTGCTACCCTGCTAACCCAGCACAATCCACTACCACACTGTACTACATAACCTACAAATCATCTCTCTGCCTCTTGCTACCCTCAAACCCCTGCACATCCACACCACACGTACTACATAACCTACTAATTCCTCTGCCTCTTGCACCCTCTCCCTTTGCCTATCCACTACCACACTGTACTACTAACCCTAATCATCTCTCTGCCCGTTTCCCCCTTAACCCTGCACATCCACTACCCACTGTACTACAAACCTACTAATCATCTCTCGCCCTTGCTACCCCTCTAACCCTGACATCCACCCCCCACACGTACTACAAACCCTAAAATCTTTCCCCTCTCTGCCTCTTGTACCCCTAACCCTGCCATCCCTACCCACACTGTCACATAACCTCCCTAACACCCCTCTCTCCCTCTTGCTACCCCTTTACCCCTGCACATCCACTACCCCCGTACTACATAACCTACTAATCATCTCCTCCCTCTTGCTACCCTCCTAACCCCTGCACTATCCACTACCACACTGTACTACATAACCTACTAATCATCTCTCTGCCTCTTGCTACCCTCTAACCCTGCACTATCCACTACCACACTGTACTACATAACCTACTAATCATCTCTCTGCCTCTTGCTACCCTCTAACCCTGCACTATCCATACCATCCAACACTGTACTACAAACCTACCACCTGATACCCTCGGCTTCCTGCCGGCACCACAGTAACCCCTTGTAGTTTAGCACTTAGTTTATATAATAATATCGCTGAGTGTTACTGCGGGAGTGTTTACTGCGGAGTGTTACTGCGGGAGTGTGACTTGCGGGAGTGTAAACGGGAGTGGTTACTGCGGAGTGTTATCGCGGAGGTGTTTAATTAACGAGTGTTGTCACGGACTGTAATCGAGGGGACTGTCGCGGGAGAGTTATCGCGGGAGTGTTATCGCGGGAGTGTTATTCGCGGGAGTGTTACGCGGAAGAGTTATCGCGGAGAGTTATCGCGAGAGTTTCGCGAGAGTTATCGCGGGAGGTGTATCGCGGGAGAGATATCGTGGGGAGAGTTATCGCGGGAGAGTTATCGCGGAGAGTTATCGCGGTGTGTTATCGCGGGATAATTTATCGCGGAGAGTAATCGCGGGAGAGTATTCGCGGGAGAGTTATCGCGGGATGTTATCTCAGAAAACAAAGTAATCAATGCTTTCAAAACTGTTGGATGGAACAGGTGGGCGTGGACTCCCGCACCAGCTTGCTACCCCAGCACCAGCAGCTACCCTAGCACTACTGGCTACGCCCAACACCACTGGCTACCAAAGCACTCACTGCACTTCCCATCACCAGCAGACTACCCTAGCAATAATACTGGCTACACCAACACCACAGCTACCAAAGCAACCCAGCTGACTTCCCAGCACCACAGGGCTACCCTAGCAGGGGGGCTAGCTGGCTACTCCAGACCAGCAGACTACCCACACCAGCAGGCTACGCCCAGCACCAGCAACTAACCTAGCACTAGCTGTCTACTCTAGCACAAGCTACTACCCAGCACCAGCTTACTACTTCCAGCACGCAGCAGCTAAACCCAGGACCAGCATCTACCCTACACTAGCTGGCCTACCCCAGCACCACACTACCCTAGCACTAGCAGACTACCCAGCACATCAGTCACCCCAGCACCAGCGACTAACCCCAGCACCAGCTACTACCCCAGCACCAGCTGACTACCCTAGCACTATCTGCTCCCTCGCACCAGCAGAACTACCCCCAGCACCAGCAGACTACCCCACACCAGCAGAACTACCCACACCAGCAGACTACCCCAGCGACAAATGACTACCCCAGCACCAGCAGACTACCCCAGCACCAAAGGACTACCCCAGCACCAGCAGAACTACCCCAGCACCAGCAGACTATCCAGCACCAGAAGACTACCCTAGCCAACTACTAGCTACCCTACACCAGCAGACTACACCAGCACCAGCTCATACCCTAGCACTTAGCTGGCTACCCCACACCAGCAGACATCCCCTGCAACCACTGACTACCCCAGCACCAGCAACTACCCTAGCACTAGCAAGCTACCCTATCACCAGCAGACTACCCACATCAGCTGACTACCCTAGCACTAATGGCTACCCGAGCACCACAGACGACCTCCAGCACCAGCTGACTACCTCAGCACCAGCAGACTACCCCACACCAGCTGAACTACTCCACACCAGAAGACTTACCCTAGCACTAGCTGGCTACCCCAGCACCAGCTAGCTAACCCCAGCACCCGCAGACTACCCCAGCAAACCACAGACTACCCTAGCACTAGCTTGCTACCCCAGCACCAGCATACTACCCTACACCAGATGACCTCCCACCCCAGCACCAGCTGACTACCCAGCACCAGCAGACTATACCCGCACTAGCTGGCTTCCCCAGCACGCATCTACCCTATCACTAGCTGGCTACCCCAGCACCACAGACTACCCTAGCACCAGCTGACTACCCAGCACTACGGCTACCCCAGCAACCAGCAGACTACCCAGCACCACTGACTATCCCAGGCACCACAGACTACCCAGCAACCAGAAGACTACAGACCATCAGACTAATACCCAGCACCTAGCTGGCTACCCAGCACCAGCAACCTATCCCAAGACCAGCAACTACCCCAGCACCAGCTGAACTACCCCAAGCAAAAGGGTTGCAGAATACACCAGCACCAGCAGACTACACCAGCATCCGCAGACTACACCCTCCCCGCAGAATACACCCAGCACCAGCTGACATGCCCCAGCAATAGCTGCTAACCCACACCAGCAGACACCCCAGCACAAAGCAGACTACCCCAGCACCAGCAACTACCCCAGCACCCAGCTTGACTACCCCAGCACCACAGAATACAACTCCAGCACCAGATGACTACACCAGCACCAGCTGACTACCCCAGCACCACAGAATACACCAGCACAGCAGACTACACAGCTCCAGCTGACCTAAACCAGCACCCGCAGACTATACACCAGCACAAGCTGAATGCTACCAGCACTAGCTGGCTACCCATCACCAGCAGACTACCCCAGCACCAGCAACGACTCCACACCAGCAACTTACCCCAGCACCATCAGACTACTCCAGCACCAGCAACTATCCCAGCACCAGCTGAGTACCCCAGCACCAGCAGACCTACACCAACACCAGCAGACTACACCAGCACACAGACTAACTCAAGCACCAGCAGACTACCGTACACCAGCAGACTAACACCACACCAGGTGACTGCACCAAGCACTAGCTGGCTACCCAAGCACCAGCAGACTACCCCGCCCCACAGACTACTCCAGCACCAGCAGACTAACTACCCCGCACCAACAGACTACCCTGCACCAGCATGACTATTCCCACACAGCCTGAGTACCCCATCCACCAGCAACTACACCTACACCACAACTAAATAGACACAGCACCAGCAGACGACACTACAACCAGCAGACCTACCCCAGCACCACAGACTACCCCACACCAGAGACCTTCCCAGCACAAGCTGACTACCCCAGCACCACTGACTAACCCAGCACCAGCTGACTACCCCAGCGCAAGCCGACTAACCGAGCACCACTGACTAACCCAGCACCGCAGACTAACCCCACATCGAACAGATAACCCCGCACCAGCAGCTACACTAGCCCAGCCAGACCTACCCCAGCACCAGCAGACTACCCCACACAAGCGAAATACCCAAGCCACCAAAGAACTACCCTAGCACCAGCAGACAACCCTAGCACTAGTTGGCTACCACACCCACCCAGCAGACGACCCTAGCACCAGTGGCTACGCCCAGCACCAGCAAACTATCCAGCACCAGCAGACTAACCCCAGCACCACAGATCCCCACACCAGCAGATTACCCCAGCACCAGCTGACTACCCAAGCACCAGCATACTATACAATAGCACCAGCACACTACAATAGCACCAGCTGACTACCCCAGCACCGGCTGATTACCCCATCCACCACCTACTACCCTGTCACTAGCTGAGCTACCCAGCACCAGCAGACAACCCCAGCACCACAACTACACAAGCACCAGCTAACTACCCCACACCAGCAGACTACCCAAGCATAGCTAGCTTCCCTAGCAACAGCAGACGACCCTACACCAGCAGACCTAGCCCAACACTAATGGTTCCCCACACCAGCAGACACTACCCCAGCACCAGCAGGCTACACCAGCACTAGCGACTACCCCCAGCACCAGCAGACTACCCAAGCCAAGTAGCTACTACCCTAGCAACAGCAGACTATACCCTAGCACCAGCAACTACCCTAACACTAGATGGTTACCCCGAGACCAGCATGACTACCCCAGCACCAGCAGACCTACCCCAGCACCAGATGACTACCCAGCACCAGCAACTATAATAGCCACCAGCAACTACAACCAGCACCAGCTGACTACCCCAGCACGAGCAGGCTACCCTAGCATTAGCGAGCTAAGCTAACCTCGCACAAGCATACTACTAACCCCAGCCACCAGCAACTGTACCCTAGCACTACTGGCTACCCACACCAGAAGACTACCAGAGCACCAGGGTGGCTAACCCCAGCACCAGCTAACTACCCCGAGGCACCAGCAGAGCTACCCCAGCACCACAGACACCCCAGCCCAGCAAACTACCCCTGCACCAGCAGACTTCCCTCACACCAGCAGACTACCCCAGCACCACAGATTACCCAGCACCACAACTACTATAGCACCAGCAGACTACCCCAGCACCAGCTGACTACCCCACTCCACGACTACCCCAGCACCAGAAGATTACCCAAGCACCAGCAACTACACCACACCAACAGTATACCACCAGCTCCAGCAGACTGACGTAGCAATAGCTACTACCCTAGCACTAGCAACTAACCCAGCACCAGCATACTACCCAGCCCAGCAGACTACCCCAGCATCCAGCAACTACCCCAGCAGCCAGCTAACTACCCAGCACCAGCAACTTCCCCTCAGCACCAGCGACTAACCCCTCTACCAGCTGATTACCCCCCACACCACAGAATACAATAGCACCAGCTACTACCCCAGCCACCAGCTGACTACCCACACCACTGACTACCCCAGCACCACAGATTAACCAAGCACCAGCAGACTACACCAGCACCCAGCTGAATACACCAGCACCAGCAGACTGACCTACAATAGCTTAGCTACCTAGCATAGCATACTACCCCACACCACAGCAGACTACCCCAGCACCAGCAAACTACACCACATAGCTGACGACTCCAGCACCGTGCAGACTACTCAACCCTAGCAATACCCAGCTACCCTAGCACCACAAGACTAACCCCAGCACCAGCAGACTGTCCCTAGCAATAGCTGCTACCCCGGCTAACACAGACTACCGGAGGCATCAGATGGCTACCCAAGCCACCAGCAAGATTACAATAGCTCCTAGCAGACTACACCAGCACCATGAAGACTACCCTAGCCGAACCACAAACTGACTACCCCAGCACCAGCTGCCTACCACCCCTACTACCAGTTTGACTATACCCAGCACCAGCTGACTAACCCAGCACAAGCAGAATACACCACTCTAGCTCACTACCCCAAGCACCAGCAGACACCCCAGTACCCGAGCAGACTACCCAGCACTAGCTGCTATCAGAGCACCAGCTGACAACCCTAGTCACTAGCCTGGCACGCGCCAGCAGGCAAGCAGACTATACCCTAGCACTAGCCTGACTAACCCCCAGCACTGCTGGCGTACCCCAGCACACACAGACTCCCAATCACTAGCTGGCTTACCCCAGCACCAGCAGACGACCGCATACTAGCTGACTACCCCCCACGAGAAGACTACCCTACACCAGCTGACTACCCCAGCACAAGCAGACTATACCCTGCGGCTACTGGCTATCCCACAACAGCAGACTTCCTAGCACCAAGCTGACTAACCGAGCACTAACGCTACCCCAGCACCAGCAGACTACCCCCAGCACCAGCTGTCTATCCAGCACCGCAGAATAGAACCCAGCAACAGCGGGCTACCCCAGCACCAGAAGACTAATACAAACCAGCAAGCAGACTCCCCCTAGCACCAGCAGACTACACCACACAGCTGAACAACCCCAGCACTATTTGGCTTACCACAGCACAGCAGACTACCTCAGCACCAGTCAGACTACCCCAGCACCAGCAGACTACCCCAGCACCAGCAGACTACCCCAGCACCACCGACTATCCCCAGCACCAGCAGACTACCCCACACGCAGCCATGACTACACCAACACCTGCTGACTACCCCTGCACCAGCAGACTACCCCAGCACCAGCAGACTACCCAGCACCAGCAACTACCCAGCACCACTGACTACAACCAACATCCAGCAGCTACCCCTGCACCAGCAGACTACCCCAGCTCCAGCAGACTACCCCACTCCAGCTGACTACCCCAGCACGAAGCTGACTAACCTAGCACTAGTTGACGACCCTAGCAACCAGCTGGCACCCCAGCACCGGCGACAACCCCCACCACTGCCATCCCCAGCTCCCCCTGCCCCCCTGGCTACAACAGCACCAGCTAGCTTCCCCAGCACCATTTGACAACCCCAGCAACCACTGGCTACCCCCAGCACACTGCTAACCCCAGCACACCAGCATACTACCCAGCACCAGTCAGACTTATCCCAGCACCAGCTGACTACCACGTACCCCACACCACTGGCTTACCCCAGCACCAGCTGGGCTACCCAGCACGCAGCTGGCTACCCAAGCACCAACAGTTACCCTATCACCAGCTGACTAACCCCAGCACTAGCAGACTACACCAGCACCAAGCCTGGCAATCCCAGCAACCAGACTAACCCCATCACCACAGACTACCCCAGCACCCAGCTGCTAACCCAGCACCAGACTAACGACCCCAGCACCAGCAGACTACCCAGCATCCAGCCGGCTACCCACCCCCAGCTCCACAACTAAGACTACCCCAGCACCATAGACATCCCAGAACCCAGCTGGCTAACCCAGCACCGCTGGCTAACCCAGCACCAGCTGGCTTACCCCAGCACCAGCAGACTACCCCAGCACCAGCAACTACCCCGCACCCAGCTGCTACCCCCACACCACAGACTACCCCAGCACCCCAGGACTACCCCAGCACCAGCTAGGTAACCCCTGCAACAGCTGGCTACCCCAGCAAACCAGCAGACTACCCCAGCACAAGCAGACTACCCCCCCCAGCACCAGCTGGCTACCTCCCCAGCACCAGCAGAATAGCCCCCCGAGCACCAGCAGAATACCCCAGCGACCAGCTGGCTACCCCACAACAGCTGCTACCCAGTAAAGCAGACTACCCCATCACCGCAACTACCCCAGCACCGAGCTGGCTACCCCAGACACCAGCTGGTACCCCTCAGCTACCAGCAGACTAACCCACACCAGCAACACCCCAGCACCAGCATACAACCCCAGCACCATCAGACGACCCCAGCACTCACATACTACCCCCAGCACCAGCTGACTTACACATCACCAGCTGACTACCCCAGCACCAGCAGACTACCCCAGCCAGCACCAGCAGACTAACCCCAGCTCCAGTGTCTACCCCAGCACTATCTGACTACCCTAGCAATAGCTTGACTACCCTAGCACCAGGCTGCTACGCCCAGCACTCGCTGACAAACCCCAGCACCAAGCTGGCCACCCCCCAGCACCAGCTGGCTACAACAAGCAACAGCTAGCTTCCCACCTCCATTTGACAACCCCAGCACCAGCTGGCTAACCCAGCACCAGCTGCTACCCCAGCAACCAGCAGACTATACCGCCAGCACCAGCAGACTATCCCAGCACCAGCTGACTACCCCACACAGCTGCGACCCCAGCACCAGCTGTCTACCCCCCAGCACCACTGCCTACCCCAGCACCAACAGGTTACCCTAGCACCAGCAGAAACCCCAGCAACAGCAGACAGACGACCCCACACCAGCTGGCTATCGACCAGCACCAGACTACCCCCAGCACCAGCAGGCTACCCCAGCTCCAGCTGGCTAACCCCGCACCAGACTAACCCCTGCAACCAGCAAACTAACCCCACACCAGCTGGCTACCCCAGCACCAGCAGACTACCCCAGCACAATAGACTACCCAGAAACCAGCTGGCTAACCCACACCACTGGCTAACCCCAGTCACCACTGGCAACCCTGCACCGCAACTACCCCAGCACCAGCAGACTACCCCAGCACCAGCTGGCTACCCCAGCACCAGAGACTACCCCATCTGCCACAGACCTACCACAGCACCAGCTGCTACCCCCGCAACAGCTGGCTACCCCAGTACCAGCAGACCTATACCCCCATCACCAGCAGACTACCCCCAGCACGAGCTGGCAAACCCAGCAACCAGCTGGTCCGCCAGCACCAGCAGACTACCCCAGCCCAGCAGACGACCCCCTGCACCAGCTGGCTACACCCAGCACCACTGGCTTCCCCAGTACCATCTGCTAACCCCAGCACCAGCTGGCTACCCCAGCACCCCCAGCAGACGTACCCCAGCACTCAGCTGAATACACCAGATCCACCTGTGCAACCCCAGCACCAGCTGCTAGCTACCCCCCACACCAGCAAAACCCCCATCCAGCTCCAGCTGGCTACCCCAGCACCACTGGCAACCCCCAGCACCAGCTGGCTACCCAAGCACCGAGCAACTACCGCCCAGAACACTGCTACCCCAGCAACAGCTTGGCTACCCCAGCACCAGCTGGCTACCCCAGCACCAGCTGGCTACCCCAGCACCAGCTGGCTACAGACAAACCATCAACAAAGTTTCAGTTTCAGTCAACAGTTGAAATTAAATCACTATCTCCACTGGCATCATAATAAATAGTTTCTATGTTCTTTATGAAGTCAAGATTATACGAATTGTACTCGCCTATTTGTGTGCAGGGTCAAGTTCTAGCTCCTGGCCACTCCTCTTCGCTGATTGGCTACTATCCTCTCCTCCCTGCCCCATGAGCTCTATCATCCCTGCATTAAAACGATGTATGGTTCTCCGCCTCCACTACGTCACGTTCTAGGCTATTCCATGCTGACTACTCCTATGATTGAGAAATACTGCCTAACATTCCCTTTGATTCATCTGAGTCTTCAACGTCAATTTGTGACCTCTTGTGTCCTGTGTCCCATCTCTGGAAAATCCCGTCTTTGGTCCACATTGTCCTATTCACGCAGTATTTTATACGTCGTTATCATGTCTCCCCTGACCCCTGACTGTACCTCCAGTGTCGCAGTCGATTTCCCTCAACCTTTCATCGTAAGAAATCCCCGTAGCTCGGGGACGAGTCCTTGTTGCAAACCTTTGCACTTTCTATAATTTTCTTGACGTGGCTTGACTAGGATCACTACCACACGGTACTACAAACCCACTAATCATCTCTCGCCTCTTGCTCACTCTACCCCTGCACTATCCACTACCACACTGTACTACATCAACTACTAATAATCACTGCTGCCTCTTCTAACCCTCTAAACCCTGCACTATCCACTACCACATGTACTACAATAACCTACTAATCACTCTCCCTCTTGCACCCTCTAACCCTGCACTATCCAATACCACAACGTAACAAAATAACCTACTAATCATCTCTCTGCGCCTCTTCCGACCCTCTAACCCTGCACTATCCTCTACCACACTGTACTACATAACCTACTAATCAGCTCTTCTCTGCCTTCTTGCGACCCTCTACCCCTGCACTATCCACTACCACACTGTACTACATAACCTAACTAATCATCTCTCGCCTCTTGCTACCCTCGAACCCTGCACTATACACTAACCACACGTACTACATAACCTACTAATCATCTCTCTGCCCTTGCTACCTCTAACCCTCACTATCCCACTACCACACTGTACTACATAACCTACTAAGCATTACTCTCTGCTCTTGCTACCCACCTACCCCGCACTATCCACTACCAACTGTACTACATAACCTAACTAATCATCTCTCTGCTCTTGCTACCCTCTAAACTCCAGCACTATCCACTACCACAAACTGTACTACATAACCTACTAATCATCTCTCTGCCTCTTGCTAACCCTCTACCCCTGCACTACTATCCCTACACACTGTTACTTTAAAAACATAATCCCTACTAATCATCTCTCTGTCTCTGGCCTCTTGCTACCCTCTAACCCTGCACATCCACTACCACACTCTGTACTACATAACCACTAATCATCTCTCCTGCCTCTTGCTACCCTCGTACCCTGCACTATCCACTACCACACTGTATTACATAACGCTACTAATCATCTCTCTGCACTCTTGCTACCCTCAACCCAGCACTATCCACTACCTCACTGTACTACATAAACACTAATCACTCTCTGCCTCTTGCTACCTCTACCCTGCACTATCCACTACCACACTGTACTACATAACCTACTAAATCATCACTCTGCCTCTTGCACCCTCTATCCCGCAACTATCCACACCACACTGTTCTACATAACCTACTACTCAACTCTCTGCCCTTGCTACCCTCTACCCCTGCACTATCCACTACCACACTGTTACACATATCCTACTAATCTCTCTCTCCTCTTGCTACCCCCTCTAACCCCTGCACGATCCCACTACCACACTGTACACATAACCTACTAATCATCTCTCTGCCTCTTGCTACCCTCTAAAACCTGCACATCCACTACCACACTGTATCTAAACCATACCTACTAATCATCTCTCTGCCCTCTTGCTACCCTCTAATCCCTGCACTATCCACTACCCACACTGTACTACATAACCTACTAATCATCTCTCTGCCTCTTGCTACCCTCTAACCCCTGCACTATCCACTACCCACACTGTACTAACATAACCGACTAATTCATCTCTCTGCCTCTTGCTACCTCTAACCCTGCACTATCCACTACCACACTGTACTACATAACCAACTACATCATCTCTCGCCTCTTGCTACCCTCTAACACCTGCACTATCTCACTACCATAACGAGTACTACATAACCTACTAAACATCTCTCTGGCCTCTTGCTACCCTCTAACCCTGCATATCCCCACTACAACACCGTACTAACTTAACCTACTATCATCTCTCTGCCCTCTTGCTACCCCTCTACCCTGCACTACCCCTATCACACTGTACTACATAAGCCTACTAACATCTCTCTGCCCTTGCTACCCTCAACCCTGCAAGATCCACTTTTACAACACTGTACTACATAACCACTAATCATCTCTCTCTGCCTCTTGCTACCCTCTAACCCTGCACTATCCACCTACCACACTGTACTAAAACATAACCTACTAATCACTCTCGCCTCTTGCTACCCTCTACCCCTGCACTATCCACTACCACACTGTACTACATAACCTACGAATCACTCTCTCTGCCACTTGCTACCCCTAACCCATCACTATCCACTACAACACTGAACTACATAACCTACTAATTCATCTCTCTGCTCTTGCTACCACTCGATAACTACCCCTGCACTATCCACACCACACTGTACTAACATAACCTAGTAGCACCTCTCTGCTCTTGCACCCTCTAACCCTGCACTATCCACTACCACACTTACACATAACCTACTAATCATCCTCTCTGCCTCTTGCTACACCCTCTAACCCTGCACTAACCACTACCACACTGTACCAACAATAACCTACTAATCCATCTCTCTGCTCTTCTACCCTCTACCCCTGCACCTATCCACTACCACCCCCCCCTCCTGTACTACAACATAACCTACCTAATCAATCTCTCTGCTCTTGCTACCTCTAAACCCTGCACAATCCACTACCACACACTGTTACTACATAACCTACTAATCCATCTCTCTCCTCTTTGCTACCCTCTAACCCTGCACTATCCCTACCACACTGTATTACATAACCTACTAACATCTCACTGTCTCTTGCTACCCTCTAACCCGCACTATCCACTACCACACTGTACTACATAACCTACTAATCATCTCTCTGCCTCTTGCTACCCTCTAACCCTGCACTATCCACTACCCTACACTGTACTACATAACCACTAATCATTCTCCTGCCTCTTGCTACCCCTAACCCTGCACTATCCACGTACCACACTGTACTATACATAACCTACAAACATCTCCTGCCTCTGCTACCGCTCTAACCCTGTACTACCACTACCACACTGTACACATAACATTCTACTAATCATCTCTCTGCTCTTGCTAACCCTCTAACCCTGCACTAATCCACTACCACACTGTACACATAAGCCCAACCTACTAATCATCTCTCTGCCTCTTGATACCCTCTAACCCCGCACTACCACTACCCACACTGTACTACATAACCTACTAATCATCTCTCTGGCCTCTTGCTACCCTTTAAACCCTGCACTATCCACTACCCCACACTGTACTACATAACCTACTAATCATCGCTCCCTGCCTCTTGCTAACCCTCTAACCCTGCACTATCCACTACCAGCACTGGTACTACATAACCTACTATCATCTCTCTGCCTCTTGCTACCCTCTAACCCTGCTCTATCCACTACCACACCTGTACTACATAACCTACGAATCATCTCCTGCCTCTTGCTACCCTCTAACCCTCACTATCCACACCACCCGTACTACAATAACCCTACTAATCAGCGCTCTGCCTCGTGCTACCCTCTAACCTGCACTATCCACACCACACTGTACTACATAACCTACTAATCATCTCTCCTGCCTCTTTGCAACCCTCTAACCCTGGGTTGATCACTAATCCACTACCACACTGTACTACATAACCTACTAATCATCCTCTGCCTCTTGCTCTACCATCTAACCCTGCACTATCCCTACCCACACTGAGACTACATACCCTACTACCATCTCTTCGCCTCTTGCTACCCTCTAACCCTGCACTATCCACTACCACAATGTACTACATAAACCTACTAATCATCTCTCGTGCCTCTTGCTACCCCCTCTAACCCAGCACTAACCAATACCACACTTACTACATAACCTACTAATCATCTCTCTGCCTCATGCTACCCCCTAACCCCTGCACTATCCACTACCACACTGTACTACATAAACCTACTAATCTCTCTCTAGCCTCGTGCTACCCTCCTTAACCCTGCTCTATCCTCTACCACACTGTACTACATAACCTACTAATCATCTCTCTGCTCTTGCTACCCTCTAACCTCACTATCCACTACACACGTATTACATAACTACTAATCATCTCTCTGCCTCTTGCTACCCTTAACCCTCACATCCACAAACCACACGTACTACATAACCTACTAATCATCTCTCTGCCTCTTGCTACCCGCTAAACCCTGCACTATCCCCACCACACTGTCTACATAACCCTACTATTCATCTCTCTGCCTCTTGTACCCTCTAACCCTGCACTATCCACTACCACACTGTACTACATAACCTACTAATCATCTCTCTGCCTCTTGCTACCCTCTAACCCTGCACTATCCACTACCACACTGTACTACATAACCTACTAATCATCTCTCTGCCTCTTGCTACCCTCTAACCCTGCACTATCCACTACCACACTGTACTACATAACCTACTAATCATCTCTCTGCCTCTTGCTACCCTCTAACCCTGCACTATCCACTACCACACACTGTACTACATAACGAACTAATCATCTCCTCGCCTCTTGCTACCCGTAACCCTGCACTATCCACTACCACACTGTACACATAACCAACAATCAGCTCTCTGCCTCTTGCAACACTCTAACCCTGTACTATCCACTACCACACTGTACTACATACTACTAATCATCTCTCTCTCTGCCTTTGCTACCGCTCTACCCCGCACTATCCCTACCACACTGACTACATAACCTGACTAATCATCTCTCTTGCCTCTTGCTACCCTCTAATCCCGGCACTAACACACTAACCACACTGTACTACATAACCTTCTATTCAGCGCTCTGCCTCTCGACCTCTAACCCCGCACGATATTCCACTACACACTGTACTACATAACCTACTAAAATCATCTCTCTGCCGCTTGCTACCCTCTACCTCTCTGCACGTCCAATTAACAACTGGTACTACATAACCTACTAACATCTCTCTGCCGCTGCATACCCTCTACCCCTGGCACTATCCACTACCCACGTACTACATAACCTACTAATTCATATCTCTGCCTCTTGCTAACCTCTAACCCGCACTATCCACCTACCACCTGTACTACATAACCGACTAAGCATCCCCTCTCTCTCTCTGCCTCTTGCTACTCCTTCCTAAACCCCTGCACTATCCACTACCACACTGTACTACATAACCTACTAATCATCCTCATGCTCTGCTACTCCCTAAACCCTGCACTATCCACTACCACACTGTCCTACAAACCTACTAATCATCTCTCTCCTCTTTTGCTACCCTCTACCCCCAGCACATCCACTACACACAGTACCTAATAACCGTACGAATCTCTCTCTGCCTCTTGCTACCCTCTAACCCTGCACTATCCACTACCACACTGTACTACATAACCTACTAATCATCTCTCTGCCTCTTGCTACCCTCTAACCCTGCACTATCCACTACCACACTGTACTACATAACCTACTAATCATCTCTCTGCCTCTTGCTACCCTCCTAACCCTGCACTAATCCCCTACCAAACTGTACTAACATAACCTACTAATCATCTCTCATTCCTCTTGCTACCCTCTAAACCCTGCAACTATCCACTACCACACTGTACTACATAACCTACTAATCATCTCTCTGCCTCTTGCTACCCTCTACCCCTGCACTATCCACTACCACACTGTACTACATAACCTACTAATCATCTCTCTGCCTCTTGCTACCCTCTAACCCTGCACTATCCACTACCACACTGTACTACATAACCTACTAATCATCTCTCTGCCTCTTGCTACCCTCTAACACCCCGCACTTATCAACCACAACACGTACTACAATAACCTACTAATCATCTCTCTGATCCTCTTGCTACTCTCCTACCTCATCTATCCACTCCCACACTGGACACATAAACTACTAATCATCTCTCGGCCTCTTGCTACCCTCTAACCCTGCACTATCCACGACCCCACTACTACATAACCTACTAGCATCTCTCGGCCTCTTGCTTACCCTCTACCCCTGCACTATCCACTAACACACTGTACTACATAACCTACTAATCATCTCTCTGCCTCTTGCACCCACTAACCCTTCGCACTATCCACTACCACATCTGAACTACTTAACTACTAATCATCTCTCTGCCTCTTCTAACCTCTCTAACCCGCACTATCGCACTACCACACTTACTACATAACCTACTAATCATCTCTCTGCCTCTGCTACCCTCTAACCCGCACTATCCACTACCACACTGTACACAAACCCTAAATCACTCTCGGCCTCTTGCTAACCCTCTACCATGCACTATCCACTACACCACGGCACTACATAACCTACAAATCCAGCTCTCTGCCTCTTGCTACCTCTAACCCTGCACTAAATCCACTACCTACACTGTAATACATAACCTGACTAATCACCTCGCTCCTCTTGCTACCCTCGACCCTGCACTATCCACTACCACACTGTACTACAAACCACTATCATCTCTCTCTGCCTCCTGCTACCCTCTACCCCTTGCACTATCCACTACCACATCAGTACTACATATCCTACAACTCTACTCTCTGTGCCTCTTGCTACCCTCCAACCCTGCACTATCCACTACCACACGTACTACATAACCTACTAATCAGCTCTCTGCCTCTTGCTAACCCACTAACCCCGCCACTACCACTACTACACTGTACTACATACCTACAATCATCTCTCTGCCTCTTGCTACCCTCTAAACCCTGCACTATCCCACTACCACAACTGTAATACATAACCTACTAATCATCTCTCTGCCTCTGCTACCCTCTAACCCTGCACTTATCCACTACCACACTTACTACATAACCTACTAATCCATGCTCTCGCTGCCTCTTGCTACCTCTACCCTGCACTATCCACTACCACACACTGTACTACATAACCTACTAATCTTCTCTCTTCTCTTGCTACCTCTAACCCTGCACTATCCACTACACACTGTACTACATAACCTACTAATCATCTCTCTGCCTCTTGCTACCCTCTACCCCTGCACTATCCACTACCACACTGTACTACATAACCTACTAATCATCTATCTCTCTGCCTCTTGCTACCCTCTAACCCCACTATCCACTACCACACGTACTACATAACCTACTATCATCTCTCTGCCTCTTGGCTACCCGCTACCCCTGCACTTAAAAAAATAAAATTCCCCCCCCCCCCCCCAACTACCAACACTGTACTACATACCTACTAAATCATCTCTCTGCCTCTTGCCTACCTCTAACCCTGCACTATCCACTACCACACTGTACTACATAACCTACTAATCATCTCTCTGCCTCTTGCTACCCTCTACCCCTGCACTATCCACTACCACACTGTACTACATTACCTACTAATCATCTCCTGCCTCTTGCTATTACCGCTCTACCCCGGCACTATCCACTACCACAAACTGTACTACATAACCTACTAATCATCTCTCCTGCCTCTTGCTACCCTCAACCCTGCACTATCCACTACCACACTGTACTACATAACCTACTAATCATCTCTCTGCCTCTTGCTACCCTCTAACCCTGCACTATCCACTACCACACTGTACTACATACCCTACTAATCATCTCTTCTGCTCTTCAACCCCTCTAACCCTGCACTAATCCACTACCACAATGTACTACATAAACCTACTAATCATCTCTCTGCCTCTTGCTCCCTCTACCCCTGCCCTATCCACTACCACACTGTACTACATAACCTACTATCAACTCCTGCCACTTGCTACCCTCTAACCCTGCACTAACCACTACCACACTGTACTACATAAACCTACAATCACCTCTCAGCCTCTTGACTACCCTCTAACCCTGCACTACCACTACCACACTTACGCCCTACATAACCTTCTAAACATCCCTCTCCCCTTTACCACCTGATACCCTCGGCTTCCTGCCGGCACCACAGTAACCCCTTGTAGTTTAGCACTTAGTTTATATAATAATATCGCTGAGTGTTACTGCGGGAGTGTTTACTGCGGAGTGTTACTGCGGGAGTGTGACTTGCGGGAGTGTAAACGGGAGTGGTTACTGCGGAGTGTTATCGCGGAGGTGTTTAATTAACGAGTGTTGTCACGGACTGTAATCGAGGGGACTGTCGCGGGAGAGTTATCGCGGGAGTGTTATCGCGGGAGTGTTATTCGCGGGAGTGTTACGCGGAAGAGTTATCGCGGAGAGTTATCGCGAGAGTTTCGCGAGAGTTATCGCGGGAGGTGTATCGCGGGAGAGATATCGTGGGGAGAGTTATCGCGGGAGAGTTATCGCGGAGAGTTATCGCGGTGTGTTATCGCGGGATAATTTATCGCGGAGAGTAATCGCGGGAGAGTATTCGCGGGAGAGTTATCGCGGGATGTTATCTCAGAAAACAAAGTAATCAATGCTTTCAAAACTGTTGGATGGAACAGGTGGGCGTGGACTCCCGCACCAGCTTGCTACCCCAGCACCAGCAGCTACCCTAGCACTACTGGCTACGCCCAACACCACTGGCTACCAAAGCACTCACTGCACTTCCCATCACCAGCAGACTACCCTAGCAATAATACTGGCTACACCAACACCACAGCTACCAAAGCAACCCAGCTGACTTCCCAGCACCACAGGGCTACCCTAGCAGGGGGGCTAGCTGGCTACTCCAGACCAGCAGACTACCCACACCAGCAGGCTACGCCCAGCACCAGCAACTAACCTAGCACTAGCTGTCTACTCTAGCACAAGCTACTACCCAGCACCAGCTTACTACTTCCAGCACGCAGCAGCTAAACCCAGGACCAGCATCTACCCTACACTAGCTGGCCTACCCCAGCACCACACTACCCTAGCACTAGCAGACTACCCAGCACATCAGTCACCCCAGCACCAGCGACTAACCCCAGCACCAGCTACTACCCCAGCACCAGCTGACTACCCTAGCACTATCTGCTCCCTCGCACCAGCAGAACTACCCCCAGCACCAGCAGACTACCCCACACCAGCAGAACTACCCACACCAGCAGACTACCCCAGCGACAAATGACTACCCCAGCACCAGCAGACTACCCCAGCACCAAAGGACTACCCCAGCACCAGCAGAACTACCCCAGCACCAGCAGACTATCCAGCACCAGAAGACTACCCTAGCCAACTACTAGCTACCCTACACCAGCAGACTACACCAGCACCAGCTCATACCCTAGCACTTAGCTGGCTACCCCACACCAGCAGACATCCCCTGCAACCACTGACTACCCCAGCACCAGCAACTACCCTAGCACTAGCAAGCTACCCTATCACCAGCAGACTACCCACATCAGCTGACTACCCTAGCACTAATGGCTACCCGAGCACCACAGACGACCTCCAGCACCAGCTGACTACCTCAGCACCAGCAGACTACCCCACACCAGCTGAACTACTCCACACCAGAAGACTTACCCTAGCACTAGCTGGCTACCCCAGCACCAGCTAGCTAACCCCAGCACCCGCAGACTACCCCAGCAAACCACAGACTACCCTAGCACTAGCTTGCTACCCCAGCACCAGCATACTACCCTACACCAGATGACCTCCCACCCCAGCACCAGCTGACTACCCAGCACCAGCAGACTATACCCGCACTAGCTGGCTTCCCCAGCACGCATCTACCCTATCACTAGCTGGCTACCCCAGCACCACAGACTACCCTAGCACCAGCTGACTACCCAGCACTACGGCTACCCCAGCAACCAGCAGACTACCCAGCACCACTGACTATCCCAGGCACCACAGACTACCCAGCAACCAGAAGACTACAGACCATCAGACTAATACCCAGCACCTAGCTGGCTACCCAGCACCAGCAACCTATCCCAAGACCAGCAACTACCCCAGCACCAGCTGAACTACCCCAAGCAAAAGGGTTGCAGAATACACCAGCACCAGCAGACTACACCAGCATCCGCAGACTACACCCTCCCCGCAGAATACACCCAGCACCAGCTGACATGCCCCAGCAATAGCTGCTAACCCACACCAGCAGACACCCCAGCACAAAGCAGACTACCCCAGCACCAGCAACTACCCCAGCACCCAGCTTGACTACCCCAGCACCACAGAATACAACTCCAGCACCAGATGACTACACCAGCACCAGCTGACTACCCCAGCACCACAGAATACACCAGCACAGCAGACTACACAGCTCCAGCTGACCTAAACCAGCACCCGCAGACTATACACCAGCACAAGCTGAATGCTACCAGCACTAGCTGGCTACCCATCACCAGCAGACTACCCCAGCACCAGCAACGACTCCACACCAGCAACTTACCCCAGCACCATCAGACTACTCCAGCACCAGCAACTATCCCAGCACCAGCTGAGTACCCCAGCACCAGCAGACCTACACCAACACCAGCAGACTACACCAGCACACAGACTAACTCAAGCACCAGCAGACTACCGTACACCAGCAGACTAACACCACACCAGGTGACTGCACCAAGCACTAGCTGGCTACCCAAGCACCAGCAGACTACCCCGCCCCACAGACTACTCCAGCACCAGCAGACTAACTACCCCGCACCAACAGACTACCCTGCACCAGCATGACTATTCCCACACAGCCTGAGTACCCCATCCACCAGCAACTACACCTACACCACAACTAAATAGACACAGCACCAGCAGACGACACTACAACCAGCAGACCTACCCCAGCACCACAGACTACCCCACACCAGAGACCTTCCCAGCACAAGCTGACTACCCCAGCACCACTGACTAACCCAGCACCAGCTGACTACCCCAGCGCAAGCCGACTAACCGAGCACCACTGACTAACCCAGCACCGCAGACTAACCCCACATCGAACAGATAACCCCGCACCAGCAGCTACACTAGCCCAGCCAGACCTACCCCAGCACCAGCAGACTACCCCACACAAGCGAAATACCCAAGCCACCAAAGAACTACCCTAGCACCAGCAGACAACCCTAGCACTAGTTGGCTACCACACCCACCCAGCAGACGACCCTAGCACCAGTGGCTACGCCCAGCACCAGCAAACTATCCAGCACCAGCAGACTAACCCCAGCACCACAGATCCCCACACCAGCAGATTACCCCAGCACCAGCTGACTACCCAAGCACCAGCATACTATACAATAGCACCAGCACACTACAATAGCACCAGCTGACTACCCCAGCACCGGCTGATTACCCCATCCACCACCTACTACCCTGTCACTAGCTGAGCTACCCAGCACCAGCAGACAACCCCAGCACCACAACTACACAAGCACCAGCTAACTACCCCACACCAGCAGACTACCCAAGCATAGCTAGCTTCCCTAGCAACAGCAGACGACCCTACACCAGCAGACCTAGCCCAACACTAATGGTTCCCCACACCAGCAGACACTACCCCAGCACCAGCAGGCTACACCAGCACTAGCGACTACCCCCAGCACCAGCAGACTACCCAAGCAATAGCTAGCTACCCTAGCAACAGCAGACTACCCTAGCACCAGCAGACTACCCTAACACTAGATGGTTACCCCAGCACCAGCAGACTACCCCAGCACCAGCAGACTACCCCAGCACCAGATGACTACCCAGCACCAGCAACTATAATAGCCACCAGCAACTACAACCAGCACCAGCTGACTACCCCAGCACGAGCAGGCTACCCTAGCATTAGCGAGCTAAGCTAACCTCGCACAAGCATACTACTAACCCCAGCCACCAGCAACTGTACCCTAGCACTACTGGCTACCCACACCAGAAGACTACCAGAGCACCAGGGTGGCTAACCCCAGCACCAGCTAACTACCCCGAGGCACCAGCAGAGCTACCCCAGCACCACAGACACCCCAGCCCAGCAAACTACCCCTGCACCAGCAGACTTCCCTCACACCAGCAGACTACCCCAGCACCACAGATTACCCAGCACCACAACTACTATAGCACCAGCAGACTACCCCAGCACCAGCTGACTACCCCACTCCACGACTACCCCAGCACCAGAAGATTACCCAAGCACCAGCAACTACACCACACCAACAGTATACCACCAGCTCCAGCAGACTGACGTAGCAATAGCTACTACCCTAGCACTAGCAACTAACCCAGCACCAGCATACTACCCAGCCCAGCAGACTACCCCAGCATCCAGCAACTACCCCAGCAGCCAGCTAACTACCCAGCACCAGCAACTTCCCCTCAGCACCAGCGACTAACCCCTCTACCAGCTGATTACCCCCCACACCACAGAATACAATAGCACCAGCTACTACCCCAGCCACCAGCTGACTACCCACACCACTGACTACCCCAGCACCACAGATTAACCAAGCACCAGCAGACTACACCAGCACCCAGCTGAATACACCAGCACCAGCAGACTGACCTACAATAGCTTAGCTACCTAGCATAGCATACTACCCCACACCACAGCAGACTACCCCAGCACCAGCAAACTACACCACATAGCTGACGACTCCAGCACCGTGCAGACTACTCAACCCTAGCAATACCCAGCTACCCTAGCACCACAAGACTAACCCCAGCACCAGCAGACTGTCCCTAGCAATAGCTGCTACCCCGGCTAACACAGACTACCGGAGGCATCAGATGGCTACCCAAGCCACCAGCAAGATTACAATAGCTCCTAGCAGACTACACCAGCACCATGAAGACTACCCTAGCCGAACCACAAACTGACTACCCCAGCACCAGCTGCCTACCACCCCTACTACCAGTTTGACTATACCCAGCACCAGCTGACTAACCCAGCACAAGCAGAATACACCACTCTAGCTCACTACCCCAAGCACCAGCAGACACCCCAGTACCCGAGCAGACTACCCAGCACTAGCTGCTATCAGAGCACCAGCTGACAACCCTAGTCACTAGCCTGGCACGCGCCAGCAGGCAAGCAGACTATACCCTAGCACTAGCCTGACTAACCCCCAGCACTGCTGGCGTACCCCAGCACACACAGACTCCCAATCACTAGCTGGCTTACCCCAGCACCAGCAGACGACCGCATACTAGCTGACTACCCCCCACGAGAAGACTACCCTACACCAGCTGACTACCCCAGCACAAGCAGACTATACCCTGCGGCTACTGGCTATCCCACAACAGCAGACTTCCTAGCACCAAGCTGACTAACCGAGCACTAACGCTACCCCAGCACCAGCAGACTACCCCCAGCACCAGCTGTCTATCCAGCACCGCAGAATAGAACCCAGCAACAGCGGGCTACCCCAGCACCAGAAGACTAATACAAACCAGCAAGCAGACTCCCCCTAGCACCAGCAGACTACACCACACAGCTGAACAACCCCAGCACTATTTGGCTTACCACAGCACAGCAGACTACCTCAGCACCAGTCAGACTACCCCAGCACCAGCAGACTACCCCAGCACCAGCAGACTACCCCAGCACCACCGACTATCCCCAGCACCAGCAGACTACCCCACACGCAGCCATGACTACACCAACACCTGCTGACTACCCCTGCACCAGCAGACTACCCCAGCACCAGCAGACTACCCAGCACCAGCAACTACCCAGCACCACTGACTACAACCAACATCCAGCAGCTACCCCTGCACCAGCAGACTACCCCAGCTCCAGCAGACTACCCCACTCCAGCTGACTACCCCAGCACGAAGCTGACTAACCTAGCACTAGTTGACGACCCTAGCAACCAGCTGGCACCCCAGCACCGGCGACAACCCCCACCACTGCCATCCCCAGCTCCCCCTGCCCCCCTGGCTACAACAGCACCAGCTAGCTTCCCCAGCACCATTTGACAACCCCAGCAACCACTGGCTACCCCCAGCACACTGCTAACCCCAGCACACCAGCATACTACCCAGCACCAGTCAGACTTATCCCAGCACCAGCTGACTACCACGTACCCCACACCACTGGCTTACCCCAGCACCAGCTGGGCTACCCAGCACGCAGCTGGCTACCCAAGCACCAACAGTTACCCTATCACCAGCTGACTAACCCCAGCACTAGCAGACTACACCAGCACCAAGCCTGGCAATCCCAGCAACCAGACTAACCCCATCACCACAGACTACCCCAGCACCCAGCTGCTAACCCAGCACCAGACTAACGACCCCAGCACCAGCAGACTACCCAGCATCCAGCCGGCTACCCACCCCCAGCTCCACAACTAAGACTACCCCAGCACCATAGACATCCCAGAACCCAGCTGGCTAACCCAGCACCGCTGGCTAACCCAGCACCAGCTGGCTTACCCCAGCACCAGCAGACTACCCCAGCACCAGCAACTACCCCGCACCCAGCTGCTACCCCCACACCACAGACTACCCCAGCACCCCAGGACTACCCCAGCACCAGCTAGGTAACCCCTGCAACAGCTGGCTACCCCAGCAAACCAGCAGACTACCCCAGCACAAGCAGACTACCCCCCCCAGCACCAGCTGGCTACCTCCCCAGCACCAGCAGAATAGCCCCCCGAGCACCAGCAGAATACCCCAGCGACCAGCTGGCTACCCCACAACAGCTGCTACCCAGTAAAGCAGACTACCCCATCACCGCAACTACCCCAGCACCGAGCTGGCTACCCCAGACACCAGCTGGTACCCCTCAGCTACCAGCAGACTAACCCACACCAGCAACACCCCAGCACCAGCATACAACCCCAGCACCATCAGACGACCCCAGCACTCACATACTACCCCCAGCACCAGCTGACTTACACATCACCAGCTGACTACCCCAGCACCAGCAGACTACCCCAGCCAGCACCAGCAGACTAACCCCAGCTCCAGTGTCTACCCCAGCACTATCTGACTACCCTAGCAATAGCTTGACTACCCTAGCACCAGGCTGCTACGCCCAGCACTCGCTGACAAACCCCAGCACCAAGCTGGCCACCCCCCAGCACCAGCTGGCTACAACAAGCAACAGCTAGCTTCCCACCTCCATTTGACAACCCCAGCACCAGCTGGCTAACCCAGCACCAGCTGCTACCCCAGCAACCAGCAGACTATACCGCCAGCACCAGCAGACTATCCCAGCACCAGCTGACTACCCCACACAGCTGCGACCCCAGCACCAGCTGTCTACCCCCCAGCACCACTGCCTACCCCAGCACCAACAGGTTACCCTAGCACCAGCAGAAACCCCAGCAACAGCAGACAGACGACCCCACACCAGCTGGCTATCGACCAGCACCAGACTACCCCCAGCACCAGCAGGCTACCCCAGCTCCAGCTGGCTAACCCCGCACCAGACTAACCCCTGCAACCAGCAAACTAACCCCACACCAGCTGGCTACCCCAGCACCAGCAGACTACCCCAGCACAATAGACTACCCAGAAACCAGCTGGCTAACCCACACCACTGGCTAACCCCAGTCACCACTGGCAACCCTGCACCGCAACTACCCCAGCACCAGCAGACTACCCCAGCACCAGCTGGCTACCCCAGCACCAGAGACTACCCCATCTGCCACAGACCTACCACAGCACCAGCTGCTACCCCCGCAACAGCTGGCTACCCCAGTACCAGCAGACCTATACCCCCATCACCAGCAGACTACCCCCAGCACGAGCTGGCAAACCCAGCAACCAGCTGGTCCGCCAGCACCAGCAGACTACCCCAGCCCAGCAGACGACCCCCTGCACCAGCTGGCTACACCCAGCACCACTGGCTTCCCCAGTACCATCTGCTAACCCCAGCACCAGCTGGCTACCCCAGCACCCCCAGCAGACGTACCCCAGCACTCAGCTGAATACACCAGATCCACCTGTGCAACCCCAGCACCAGCTGCTAGCTACCCCCCACACCAGCAAAACCCCCATCCAGCTCCAGCTGGCTACCCCAGCACCACTGGCAACCCCCAGCACCAGCTGGCTACCCCAGCACCAAGCAACTACCCCAGAACCCATCTGGCTACCCCAGCACCACTGGCTACCCCACACCAGTTTTGCTACCCCAGCACCACTGGCTACCCCGCACCAGCTGGCTACAGACACCATCAACAAAGGTCAGTTTCAGGTCAACAGTTGATAATAATCTCATCTCCACTGCATCATAATAATATTTTCTATTGTTCTTTAATGAAGGTCTAAGATTATACGATATTGTACTCGCCTATTTGTGGTTGCAGGGGTCAAGTTCTAGCTCCTGGCCCCGCCTCTTCGCTGATTGCTACTAGGTCCTCTCTCTCCCTGCCCCATGAGCTCTATCATACCTCGCATTAAAACTATGTATGGTTCCCGCCTCCACTACGTCACGTTCTAGGCTATTCCATGGCCTGACTACTCTATGATTGAAGAAATACTTCCTAACATCCCTTTGATTCATCTGAGTCTTCAACTTTCAATTGTGACCTCTTGTGTCTGTGTCCCATCTCTGGAACATCCCGTCTTTGTCCACCTTGTCTATTCCACGCAGTATTTTATACTCGTTTATCATGTCCCCCTGACCCTCCTGTCCTCCAGGTCGCAGGTCGATTTCCCTCAACCTTTCTTCGTAGGACAATCCCCGTAGCTCTGGGACTAGCCCTTGTTGCAAACCTTTGCATTTTTCTATAATTTCCTTGACGTGCTTGACTAGGTGTGGATTTCCAAATTGGTGCTGCATACTCCAGTATGTGCCTGAGGGTAAAGGGTATATAGAGTCTTGAACGAATCCTTACTGAGGTATCGGAACGCTATTCGTAGGTTTCCATGCGCCCGTATGCTGCAGCATTTTATCTGATTGATGTGCGCCTCAGGAGAAAATGCTCGGTGTATACTCACCCCCAGATCTTTTTCCTTTTAGTGAGGTTTGCAGTCTTTGGCCATCTAAACTATATTGTGTCTGCGTTCTTCTTTGCCCTTCCCCAATCTTCATGACCCTTGCATTTGGAAAGGTTAAACTCAAGGAGCCAGTTGCTGGACCAGGCTTGTAGCCTGTCCAGGTCTCTTGGTAGTCCTGCCTGATCCTCATCCGATTTGATTCTTCTCATAAACTTCGCATCAACTGCAAAAAGGACACTTCTGAGTCTATCCCTTCCGTTATGTCGTTCACATATACCAAAAACAGCACAGATCCTATGACTGACCCCTGTGGAACCCCGCTTGTCACAGGCGCCCACTCTAAACACCTCGCGCGTACCATGACTCGTTGTTGCCTCCCTGTCAGATATTCTCTGATCCATTGCAGTGCCTTTCGTGTTATGTGCCTGATCCTCTAGCTTTTGCAGTAAACTCTGTGAGGAACTGTGTCAAAGGGCCCTTTCTTGCAGTCCAAAAAAATGCAGTCGATCCACCTCTCTCTTGTCTTACTTCTGTCACCTTGTCATAAAACTCAAGTAGGTTTTGACACAGGATTTCCTTCCTGAAACCGTGCTGGTTGTCAATTATACACTTGTTTCTTTCGGGTGCCCCACCACTCTCCTCTTGATGATCTTCTCCATGCCCTTTGCATACTATACACGTTAGTGAACAGGCCCTGTAGTTTAGTGCCTCATGTCTGCCCTCCCTTTTTAAAAATTGGGACTACATTTGCCATCTTCCATACCTCAGGGAGTTGCCCAGTTTCAAATGATGTGTTGAAGATCTTTGTTAATGGCACACACAATATATCTGCTCCCTATTTAAGGACCCACGGAGAGATGTCTGGTCCCACCGCTTTGAGGTGTCAAGTTCGCATCGCAGCTTCTTCAGCTCCTCGTTGGTTATATGTACCTCATCCAGCACTTGCTGGTGTACCCCCCTTTTTTGATTTCCTGGAGTCCTACTGGTTTCCACGGTAAATACTTCTTTAAAGCTCCTGATATACCTCTCGGTCGTTTCTTGTGAATTCCCCTTCTTGTGAATTCCTCAGTCTGATTACCTGGTCCTTGACTGTCGTTTTCCTCCAGATGTTGCTGTCTAACAGCTTCGGTTCAGTCTTGACTTTCGATGCTATGTCATTTTCATATTGTCGCTGAGCCTCCCTTCTTATCTGTGCATATTCGTTTCTGGCTCTTAGGCTAATCTCTTTATTTTCCTGAGTTCTCTGTCTTCTGTATCTTTTCCATTCTCAAGTACACCTAGTTTTTGCCTCCCTACACCTTTGGATGAACCAAGGACTTGTTCTGTTCTTCCCATTATATCTGTTTCCATTGGGAACAAACCTCTCCTCTGCCTCCTTGCATTTTGTTGCCACATAGTCCATCATTTCTTGTACTGGTTTTCCTGTCAGTTCCCTCTCCCACTGAATGTCTTGAAGGAAGTTTCTCATGCCTGAGTAGTTCCCCCTTTTGGAAGTTTCTCATGCCTGAGTAGTTCCCCCTTTTGTAGTTTGGTTTTTCCCACCCTATTCCTGCTACTCTCTCCACTTGGAGTTCAACTATGTAGTCGAAGCACAGAACCACATGATCACTAGCTCCCAGGGGCCTTTCGTACATAATATCCTCGATGTCCGAACTACTCAAGGTGCATGCAAGGTCCAGCCTTGCTGGTTCATCCTCTCCTCTCGCTCTGGTAGTGTCTCTAACATGTTGATGCATGAGGTTTTCCAGTACCACATCCATCATCTTGGCTCTCCATGTTTCGGGACCCCCATGGGCTCCAGGTTTTCCCAGTCAATCTCCTTGTGATTGAAATCACCCATAACTAGTAACTTTGCTCCCTCCATGTGCGCTCTCCTGGCCACCTCGGCTAGTGTGTCGACCATTGCTCTGTTGCTCTCATCGTATTCTTCTCTTGGCCTCCTGCAGTTCTGTGGTGGGTTGTACATTACTGCAATTATCACCTTATGTCTCTCAGACTGGATTGTTCCTACTAAGTAGTATCTTTCGCCCGTGCCATCCATTCCTTCCATTTTCTCAAAACCCCACTGGTTTTTAATGAGCAGTACAACTCCTCCTCCCCCTCTCCTCCCTCTGTCTTTCCTGAGGATTTGATATCCGGGTGGAAAGATTGAATCTGTTATTCTGGTGAGTTTTGTTTCTGTGAGTGCTATTATGTCCGGGGATGTCTCCTTGATTCTTTCGTGCCACTCCTCATACTTATTTGTTACTCCATCTGCATTTGTATACCACACCTTCAACTTCTTTTCTAAGACTGTGGTCTGGGAGGTGTATTGGGGTTGGGGAAGTGGGAGACCTGGTAAGGAACTATGGGTGGTTGCTGTGGGGGTGGAGTTTGTAATGTAGTGGGCGGGGGCATTGGATGTGGCATGGGAGTTTTGATTTAGAGTGTTTGGTTGCACTGGGGTTGACCTGGTTGGGACGCTTCTATAGGAAGCTGTGAGGGTGGTTGTATTTGATCTTCTTCCTGGGTCTTGGATCTCCTGTCTTCTCCATCCCCTCTCTTTACTCCTTTCGCCTTTGTACCATCTCGCTCAGTTTCTGCCTTTCTTCCTGTGCTCTGTCGCGGTCGAGATACACCTTTCTGTATGCTGGCATGTCTCTTAGTCGTGCTTTCTCCTGCAGGATCCTGTTCCTAGTCGATTCTGCCTTGAAGGTCACTTTCACTGGCCATGTTCTTTTTTTTACAAACCCCCTTATTCTCCGAAAATTTTCCAGCTGGGTCATGTCGTCTTCTCCTATTGCTTTCCTGATGCTTTCAATTGCTTTTTTTCCCCTTGTTTTCTTGCTTCATATGTTTCCCCTTCAACTTCCTGGAGCCCATACACATAGACTGACCTCACCCTTTCATTCTCCCACTGCATATCCCTGTGTATCCCCTCATTCAATTTGATTTCCTCCATTACAGCTTTCCTTTCTTCAGTTTCACTAGCTAATGTACTTAGGCTCAGTGGCCTGTCATTTTCCCTTCTCGGCTTTCCCTGGGGTCTGCTGTGATCTTTTAGGGCCTCCACATATAGCTTAGCTCTTTCATTTACTACAGTCTCCACTGATAGAGCTTCTACATGCAGTTTTGCTCCTTTCCCTACAGTCCCCTTATTTGTGACTGAGGTAGCAGTCTCTGTTGTCAATCCCAAAATGTTCTTTAGTTCTTTAGGCTGTTTCAAATTTTTCAGTTCCTCTTCTAAACTCTGTATCCTGGCCTCTGCTGCTTTGACTTGCACCTCCCACTTCCTGCTTTTCATTACTATCCTCTCTTCCATTCTCATGCTAAGTTCTTCTAGTTTCTTTTCCCATTCATGATCTCTTTTCATGAGCTCTGCTGCCCAATCTTCCTTTGCAGCTTCCTCCTCCTGTCCCTTGGTTTTTCTTGTTGCTCTCTGACAACCCATTTTTGTTTTATCCTGATTGCCTCAGAGTGGGAAACCTATTAGTTCTGTATGTTAGGTTAGTAGTGTGTATGTCAGACTGTGGGGGGGAGGTAGTGGAGGAACTGTGGCTGTGTGGGAGAGGAGTGGGGAGGGGTGGGGGGGGGGATGGTGAAACCCGGGGGGGAGGGTGAACAGGGAGGGGGGGGATCCCGGGGAAAAATTTGATGTCGGTGGTGAGGGGGGGGGGGGTGAAAGTTTTGAAATCCGGGTGTGTGTGTGTGTGGGGTGTGTGTGTGTGTGTGTGTGTGTTTTTTTGTGTGTGTAAATTTTGTTGGAATTTTGTGTGGGTTTATTATGTACTGAAAGGTAGTGGGTTTTGCGTTTTAATGGTCCCCAGTGGTTTCCTTTTTCTGCCCACAACTTCCCTTTTGACCGAACCCCCAACCTCCCGGGGCTTGACCCGGGACGTACTTACAGTGTGTGTGTTGGGGGGTGGTGGTTGTGGGGTACCACCTAATTGTACACCCCCAATTGATTGCAGGGGGGGGGCGAGACTCGCCCCCTGGGCCCCCCCTCTTCAAATTTAAACCCCTACTGGGGCCCTCTCTCTCTGCTTCCTGACTTTGCCATACCTCTTCTTTAAAACTATGTATGGTTCCTGCCTCCACACTTCACTTGCTAGCTATTCCACTTCCGAATCTATGACTGAAGAATACTTACAACTCCTGTGACTCTTTTTGAGTCTTCAGCTTCCATTGTCCCCCTTGCCCCTGTGCCCCCTCTTGAACATCCTATCCTATCCCCCCTTTGTCTTTCCCCGCAGTACTTGTATGTCTTACATGTCCCCCTGACCCTTCTGCCCTCCAGTGTCGTCATCCGATTCCCTTTAACCTTTCCTCTACGACATTCCCTTGAGCTCGGGGAAAGCCTTGTTGAAACCCTTTTGTACTTTCTCAAACTTCTTGACGTGCTTGACCAGGGGGGTTTAACGGTACTGCATACTCCATAGGGGCCAAACATACACAGTGTACGTGTCTTGAACGTTCCTTTTTAAAAGGTATGGGAACGCTATTCTCGGGTTTTTGCCAGGCGCCCGTAGCGCAGGGGTTATTTGGTTGATGTGTGCCTCCGGGGATGTGCCGGTGTTATGGCACCCCAAGGTCTTTCTCCCCAGTGAGGGCTGTATCTTTGTCCACCTAGCCTATACTCGCCCCCCCCGCGGGGCTTCTTTGCCCCCCCCAATCTTCATACTTTTCTTTTTGGGGTGGGTTAATTCGAGAAGCCCCGTTTTTTGACCACTGTCCCCGCCTTCCAGGTCTCTTTCCAGTCCTCCTCATCCCGTCCGATTTTAAATTTTTCTCATCAACTTCACGTCACTGCAACAGGACACTTCAGATCTATTTCCTTCCCCATTCTTCACATATACAAAAAACACTTTTCCTAGAACTGACCCCCGTAGGGCCCCGCTCGAACAGGGGGCCCCCCGGATACCTCTTCACGTACCAGACTCGTTCTGCCTCCCTGCAGTATTCCCCCTTTTCCATTGCAGCGCCCGCCCTTTTACAGCCCTGACCCCAGCTCTGCACTAAACTCTTGTGGGGAAATGTGTCAAAGGCCTTCCCGCATTTTAGGAAAACGCAATCTGCCCACCTCTCTCTCTCTGCTTCTTTTGTTACCCTTTTCATAAAACTCCAAAAGGGTTTTTGTACAAGATTTTTCCTCCATGAACCCACTTTTTCACTTTTAATCTTGTTCCCTTTTCCCGGTGTTTACCACTCCCCCGATAACTTTTCCCCTCTTTTCCCAAACATGTCAAGCCGGTCGTAGTTTAGTGCCTCGTTTCTATTTCCTTTCTTAAATATGGGGACTACATTAGCTGTCTTTCATTTCTCAGGTAGTTGCCCAGTTTCAAGGGATGTGTTGAAGATTGTGGTTAGAGGCACACACAGCATCTCTGCTCCTTCTCTAAGGACCCATGGGGAGATGTCCTGTCCCATCGCCTTTGAGGTGTCAAGGTCACTTAAGAGCTTCTTCACCTCCTCCTCAGTTGTTCGTATGTCATCCAACACTTGTTGGTATTTCCCTCTTGATGTTCCCTTCTGTGCTGTCTTCCCACAGCCCTTCCTGTCTCTACTATAAAAACTTCCTTAAATCTCCTGTTCAGCTCCTCACATACCTCCTGATCTTTTTCTTGTGAGTTCTCCACCTTCTGTCCTTAATCTGATCACTGGTCTTTGACTGTTGTCTTCCCCTGATGTGGCTTATACTACAGTTTCGGGTCAGTCTTGATTCTCGATGCTATGTCATTTTCATACTGTCGTTGGGCCTCCCTCCTTACCTGTGCGTACTCATTCCTGGCTCTGCGACTGATATCCCTATTTTCGTGTGTTCTCTGACTTCTGTACTTTTTCCATTCTCTATTGCATTTTGTTTTGCCTCCTTACACCATTGGGTAAACCAGGGGCTCGTTCTGGTCTTCCCGTTGTTACTGTTGCCCTTGGGAATAAACCTTTCCACTGCCTCCTTGCATTTTGTTGTTACATATTCCATCATTTCATTTACTGGTTTTCTGCCAGTTCTCTGTCCCACTGGACCTCCCGCAGGAAGTTCTTCAACCCTATGTAGTCCCCTCTTTTATAGTCAGGCTTTTCCCATTCAACTCCTGTTATTCTCTCCACTTGCAGCTCTTCTATGTATTCAAAGAACAGAACCACGTGGTCGCTAGCTCCTAGGGGACTCTCATACTTGATGTCCCCAATGTCTGAGCTGCCCAGGGTGAACACAAGGTCCAATCTTGCTGGTTCATCCTCCTCTCTCACTCTGGTAGTGTCCTTAACATGTTGGTGCATGACGTTTTCCAGCACCACGTCCAACATCCTGGCTCTCTATGTTTCGGACCCCCATGTGGGCTCCAGGTTTTCCCAGTCAATCCCCCTGTGGTTAAAAATCCCCCATAACCAGCAACTTTGCTCTGCTGGAGTGAGCTCTTCTTGCCACCTCAGCAAGTGTGTCCACCATTGCTCTGTTGCTCTCTTCATATTCCTCTCTTGGCCT
>NC_069459.1:33459847-33465858 GCF_026875155.1 Cherax quadricarinatus
AATTCAAGGATCCAGTTGCTGGACCAGGCTTGTAGCCTGCCCAGGTCTCTTTGTAGTCCTGCCTGATCCTCGTCCGATTCGATTCTTCTCATTAACTTCACATCATCTGCAAACAAGGACACTTCTGAGTCTATCCCTTCCGTTATGTCGTTCACGTATACCAAGAACAGCACAGGTCTTAGGACTGACCCCTGTGGAACCCCGCTTTTCACAGGCGTCCACTCTGACACCTCGTCGCGTACCATGACTCGTTGTTGCCTCCATGTCAGATATTCTCTGATCCATTGCAGTGCCTTTCCTGTTATGTGTGCCTGGTCCTCTAGCTTTTGCAGTAACCTCTTGTGAGGAACTGTGTCGAAGGCCTTCTTGCAGTCCAAAAATACGCAGTCGATCCACCCCTCTCTCTCTTGTCTTACTTCTGTCACCTTGTCATAAAACTCTAGTAGGTTTGTGACACAGGATTTTCCTTCCCTGAACCGTGCTGGTTGTCAATTATACACTTGTTTCTTTCCAGGTGCCCCACCACTCTCCTCCTGATGATCTTCTCCATGACCTTGCATACTATACACGTTAGTAATACAGGTCTGTAGTTTAGTGCCTCATGTCTGTCTCCCTTTTTAAAAATTGGGACTACATTTGCCATTTTCCATACCTCAGGGAGTTGCCCAGTTTCAAATGATGTGTTGAAGATCTTTGTTAATGGCTCACACAATATCTCTGCTCCCTCTTTAAGGACCCATGGAGAGATGTTGTCTGGTCCCACCGCCTTTGAGGTGCCAAGTTCGCATAGCAGCTTCTTCACCTCCTCCTTGGTTATATGTACCTCATCCAGCACTTGCTGGTGTGCCCCCTGTTCTGATTTCTTGGAGTCCTACTGGTTTCCACTGTAAATACCTCTTTAAATCTTGTGTTGACCTCCTGACATACCTCTCGGTCGTTTCTTGTGAATTCCCCATCACCCTTCCTCAGTCTGATTACCTGGTCCTTGACTGTTGTTTTCCTCCTGATGTGGCTGTACAACAGCTTCGGGTCAGTCTTTACTTTTGATGCTATGTCATTTTCATATTGTCTCTGAGCCTCCCTTCTTATCTGTGCATATTCGTTTCTGGCTCTTCGGCTGATTTCTTAATTTTCCTGAGTTCTCTGTCTTCTGTACCTTTTCCATTCTCTAGTACACCTAGTTTTTGCCTCCCTACACCTTTGGGTGAACCAAGGACTCGTTCTGTTCTTCCCATTATTTCTGTTTCCCTTGGGAACAAACCTCTCCTCTGCCTCCTTGCATTTTGTTGCTACATAGTCCATCATTTCTTGTACTGGTTTTCCTGTCAGTTCCCTCTCCCACTGAATGTCTTGAAGGAAGTTCCTCATGCCTGAGTAGTTCCCCCTTTTGTAGTTTGGTTTTTCTCAGCCTATTCCTGCTACTCTCTCCACTTGGAGCTCAACTATGTAGTCGAAGCACAGAACCACATGATCACTAGCTCCCAGGGGCCTTTCATACATGATACCCTCGATGTCCGAACTACTCATGGTGAATACAAGGTCCAACCTTGCTGGTTCATCCTCTCCTCTCTCTCTGGTAGTGTCTCTAACATGTTGATGCATGAGGTTCTCCAGTACCACATCCATCATCTTGGCTCTCCATGTTTCGGGACCCCCATGGGGCTCCAGGTTTTCCCAGTCAATCTCCTAATGATTGAAATCACCCATAACTAGTAACTTTGCTCCCCCCATGTGTGCTCTCCTGGCCACCTCGGCTAGTGTGTCGATCATTGCTCTGTTGCTCTCATCGTATTCTTCTCTTGGCCTCCTGCAGTTCTGTGGTGGGTTGTACATTACTGCAATTATCACCTTATGTCCCTCAGACTGGATTGTTCCTACTAAGTAGTCCCTTTCGCCCATGCCATCCATTCCTTCCATTTTCTCAAAACCCCACTGGTTTTTAATGAGCAGTGCAACTCCTCCTCCCCCTCTCCTCCCTCTGTCTTTCCTGAGGATTTGATATCCGGATGGAAAGATTGAATCTGTTATTATTCTGGTGAGTTTTGTTTCTTTGAGTGCTATTATGTCTGGGGATGTCTCTTTGATTCTTTCGTGCCACTCCTCATACTTGTTTGTTATTCCATCTGCATTTGTATACCACACCTTCAACTTCTTTTCTAAGACTGTGGTCTGGGATGTATATTAGGGTTGGGGAAGTGGGAGACCTGGTAAGGAACTATGGGTTGTTGCTGTGGGGGTGAAGTTTGTAATGTAGTGGGTGGGGGCATTGGATGTGGCATGGGTGTTTTGATTTAGAGTGTTTGGTTGCACTGGGGTTGACCTGGTTGGGAGGCTTCTACAGAAAGTTGTGAGGGAGGCTGTAGTGTGCGTATGTGTGTGTGTGTGTGTGTGTATGTGTGTGTGTGTGTGTGTGTGTGTGTGTGTGTGTGTGTGTGTGTGTGTGTGTGTGTGTGTGTGTATTTGTGTGTATGTGTTTGTGTATATATGTGTGTGTGTGTGTGTGTATATATGTGTGTGTGTGTGTGTGTATATGTGTGTGTGTGTGTGTGTGTGTGTGTGTGTGTGTGTGTGTGTGTGTGTTGTGAGTGTGCATATGTGTGTGTGTGTGTGTATGTGTGTATGTGTGTGAGTGTGTATATATATGTGTGTGTGTGTGTGTGCGTATGTGTGTGTGTGGTGTGTGTGTGTGTATGTGTGTGTATGTGTGTGTATGTGTGTTTGTGTGTTTGTGTGTGTACTCACGTATTTGTGCTCACCTATTTGTGGTTACAGGGGTCGATTCATAGCTCCTGGCCCCGCCTCTTCGCTGATTGCTACTAGGTCCTCTCTCTCCCTGCCCATGAGCTTTATCATACCTCGCCTTAAAACTATGTATGGTTCCCGCCTCCACTACGTCACTTTCTAGGCTATTCCACGGCCTGACTACTCTATAACTGAAGAAATACTTCCTAACATCCCTTTGATTCATCTGAGTCTTCAACTTCCAATTGTGACCTCTTGTGTCTGTGTCCCTTCTCTGGAACATCTCGTCTTTGTCCACCTTGTCTATTCCGTGCAGTATTTTGTATGTCATTATCATGTCTCCCCTGACCCTCCTGTCCTCCAGTGTCGTCAGGCCGATTTCCCTCAACCTTTCTTCGTAGGACAATCCCCGTAGCTCTGGGACTAGTCTTGTTGCAAACCTTTGCACTTTCTCTAATTTCTTGACGTGCTTGACCAGGTGTGGATTACAAACTGGTGCTGGATACTCTAGTATGGGCCTGACGTAAATGGTATACAGAGTCTTGAACGAATCCTTACTGAGGTATCGGAACGCTATCCGTAGGTTTGCCAGGCGCCCGTATGCTGCAGCAGTTATCTGATCGATGTTCGCCTCAGCAGATATGCTCGGTGTGTGTGTATGTGTGTGTGTGTACTCACCTAATTGTACTCACCTAATTGTGGTTGCAGGGGTCGAGACTCAGCTCCTAGCCCCGCCTCTTCACTGATCGCTACTGGGTCCTCTCTCTCTCTGCTTCCTGAGCTTTGTCATACCTCTTCTTAAAAATATGTATGGTTCCTGCCTCCACTACTTCACTTGCTAGGCTATTCCACTTGCTGACAACTCTATGACTGAAGAAATACTTCCTAACGTCCCTGTGACTCGTCTGAGTCTTCAGCTTCCAGTTTTGACCCCTTGTCCCTATGTCCCCTCACTGGACCCTCCTATCTCTGTCCACCTTGTCTATTCCCCGCAGTATTTTGTATGTCGTTATCATGTCTCCCCTGACCCTTCTGTCCTCCAGTGTCGTCAGTCCGATTTCCCTTAACCTTTCCTCGTACGACATTCCCTCGAGCTCTGGGACTAGCCTTGTTGCAAACCTTTGTACTTTCTCTAACTTCTTGACGTGCTTGACCAGGTGTGGGTTCTAGACTGGTGCTGCATACTCCAGTATGGGCCTAACATACACAGTGTACAGTGTCTTGAACGATTCCTTATTACGGCATCGGAACGCTATTCTCAGGTTTGCCAGGCGCCCGTATGCTGCAGCAGCTTTTTGGTTGATGTGTGCCTCCGGTGATGTGCTCGGTGTTATGGTCACCCCAAGGTCTTTCTCCCTGAGTGAGGTCTGTAGTCTTTGTCCACCTAGCCTATACTCTGTCTGCGGTCTTCTTTGCCCCTCCCCAATCTTCATGACTTTGCATTTGGCTGGATTGAATTCGAGAAGCCAGTTACTGGACCACATGTCCAGCCTGTCCAAGTCTCTTTGCAGTTCTGCCTCATCCTCTTCCGATTTAATTCTTCTCATCAACTTCACGTCATCTGCGAACAGGGACACTTCGGAGTCTATTCCTTCCATCATGTCGTTCACATATATCAAAAATAGCACTGGTCCTAGAACTGACCCCTGTGGGATCCCGCTCATAACAGGCGCCCACTGTGATACCTCTTCACGTACCATGACTCGTTGCTGCCTCCCTGTCAGGTATTCTTATCCATTGCAGTGCCCTCCCTTTTACATGCGCCTGATCCTCCAGCTTCTGCACTAATCTCTTGTGGGGAACTGTGTCAAAGGCCTTCCTGCAGTCTAGGAAAACGCAATCTACCCACCCCTCTCTCTCGTGTCTTACTTCTGTTACCTTGTCATAAAACTCCAGGAGGTTTGTGATACAAGATTTGCCTTCCATGAACCCATGCTGGTTTTCATTTATAATCTTGTTCCTTTCCAGGTGTTCGACCACTCTCCTCCTGATAATCTTCTCCATGACTTTGCACACAATACATGTCAGAGACACAGGTCTGTAGTTTAGTGCCTCGTTTCTGTTTCCTTTCTTAAATATGGGGACTACATTAGCTGTCTTCCATTTCTCAGGTAGTTGCCCAGTTTCAAGGGATGTGTTGAAGATTGTGGTTAGAGGCACACACAGCATCTCTGCTCCTTCTCTAAGGACCCATGGGGAGATGTCCGGTCCCATCGCCTTTGAGGTGTCAAGGTCACTTAAGAGCTTCTTCACCTCCTCCTCAGTTGTTCGTATGTCATCCAACACTTGTTGGTATATTCCCTCATGATGTTCCCTTCTGTGCTGTCTTCCCACAGCCCTTCCTGTCTCTACTGTAAAAACTTCCTTAAATCTCCTGTTCAGCTCCTCACATACCTCCTGATCATTTCTTGTGAGTTCTCCACCTTCTGTCCTTAATCTGATCACCTGGTCTTTGACTGTTGTCTTCCTCCTGATGTGGCTATACAACAGTTTCGGGTCAGTCTTGATTTTCGATGCTATGTCATTTTCATACTGTCGCTAGGCCTCCCTCCTTACCTGTGCGTACTCATTCCTGGCTCTGCGACTGGTCTCCCTATTTTCGTGTGTTCTCTGCCTTCTGTATGTATGTGTGTATGTTTGTGTGTATGTGTGTGTGTGTATGTGTGTGTGTATGTGTGTGTGTATGTGTGTGTGAGGAGGTATAACTGAGATACTCCCTGAAGATGTAGGCTGAATGGTACACATGTTCCTCGTAAACATGGTCCTGGAATACATATACCTGGTATACACGGACCTGGGAGCTGTGTATTAATACGTAGTGTTTACATTACAGGTAGGTGAACCTTCACAGATGGTCGAGGGAGAGATGACAGCATCACTAAGGTAAGTTGACATTCAAATTGTAATAATGTTAACATTTAATTGTGGCAACGTCTGGCTCTCCGAACGAACGAACGAGCAGTTGCAGGTAAGGTCCCATTAGGACGAGCGGGGAAAACGGGACAGACGAAGAATAGCGCTGGAGAGGAGTGTTCTTAGTCGTAGAAATAGAGCCAGGGCTTAACCCAGCAGCGAAGGCGATCGTGGGACAGACTTGAGAACAGGAACAGCAGGTTCAGTTGTGTTGGTCTTGTAACAGTAGGTTAGTCACACGACGAGGGTGGTGTGGTAGGTAGGTAAGTAGGTAGGTAGGTAGGTAAGACCCCAGTGGGGTGAGCGGGGAAGATGGGACAGGAGAAATTAGTGTAGAGGAGTGCAGAACTGGCCCG
>NC_069459.1:33466358-33492895 GCF_026875155.1 Cherax quadricarinatus
CAACGAGAGTCATCAGGGCTGCAAGTCACTTGTATTCCCTTTACGGGTATATATCCTGTCACCTGCATTCCTCACAGGGTATATATGTTAAGAATTTGTTTAAATTCTTTGGGAATTAAAAAATTCTTCTCTGGCGATGGAGAGGTAACCACGCAACCCTTGTATAGTCGACAGGCTTCAAACCCTATTAGCTAACCTGTATATCACCAGTCAGGAATACTTTAATACCTAGAATGGGAATTAAATTCTGGGTGTATACAGGGAATTACATACACGTATTGGTGTATGAATCCCGTGTTCATGAAGAGGTTAAAAACACCGTGAAGAAACCACTCATTCAGAGGCTTCATGAAAAGCTTCGAAGCCTCGAAGCTGAGCTTGACGAAGCTTATTGTCCCATACTGTGGTTGGAGCAGCTACAGGACGGTCGCGTCACTACACTCTCCTACTTACAGGTAAAATACACTGAAATGTATATCCTTATATATATATATATATATATATATATATATATATATATATATATATATATATATATATATATATATATATATATATTATATATATATATATATATATATACCCAGAGATGTGTATTTGTGTATACACACATCGGTGTGCGACTCAGTGTATATGCTTTAATTTATGCTCAGACTATGTATAATCCCTAAGGATTTAGCGCTCTCAAAATGAGTAGAGAACGCGCTATTAATATCGATGTTTATATCGTAATGATTATAATTAATGGTAGTAAGTTAGTGAATTGTTATAAGTGATTATAAGTTCATAGTGTTATCCCGGGAGTGTTATTGTGGAAGTATTACTGCGGGAGTGTTATCGCTGGAATCCTCTTCAAGGGGGGCTCCTTGGCGTGGTGAAGAGGCTCCTGATCTGAGGAATTAGACCTGTTGGTCTCCTTCCTCAGACCGAACCTAATTACCCCCCAGTCTCCCCCTTCCCTATCCCATCCTCCCTTTTTCCTGTCCTCCTTCGCCGCACCCTTCATTATTCCCTTCCTCTTTTTGGACTTTGGGATTCTTCCCACAGGCACACTAGTTCCTGGGTAGGGGGAAGGGTACCGGGGTCAATCCCATTCCGTTGAGGTTCTTGGCGGTGGTGTAGTTTGCCGTGGAATCTAGATCGCCTGGGGATGTCCTGATAACTCTCAGGTCTCCCGGGGGGTGGCTTTGGGTGTCTGTCGGGCGGTGGGTGAATCTCTGGAAGCCGCCTTTCGGATTCCGGGGGTGGTGGCTGAAGGAGGTATGCTTTGTGGCGGATATCCGGCCGCCCTCTCTTTTGTCCACCGAGGTAGCTCGGCAGATGTGAGGTTGTAATAAAGTTGGTAGAATTACCGACAATATGTAAAGTAAAAGGACACAAGTGCAACTAATGTGACATTTATTGTGGCAACGTTTCGCTCTCCAGGAGCTTTATCAAGCCATTACAAACAATACATGGACACAGAGGGTATATAAAGGCTCAGAGTGAGGTGTAATACTAGTGAGGTACCATTTGTGATCAAAGAAACTAATTTCCGCAGACGCAAGTGCCTCGAATCAGTACTGATCGCTGTTTCGAATACAAATAAACAAAACAACGGCAGCTTCACCATCTCCGAAGTCTTAGCAAGAATCCTCCTGAAAACAGTAAACCCTGCCATCACATAGTCTCTCCTGTTATACTAAACAAAGCACAGAGAGTGAACACTGAAACAAGCTGCCTCATTCCAGTCTATATTTGTCCAACCTATTTTTATGTTACCCAAGTAATAGCTTTTATATCCTTTTACTCATGTACGAATTAATTGCTCTACCATATTGTATTACTTTTGTCACTACCACTACTACTACTACTACTACCACTAGTGAACATCGAAATGGTACCTCACTAGTATTACACCTCACTCTGAGCCTTTATATACCCTCTGTGTCCATGTATTGTTTGTAATGGCTTGATAAAGCTCCTGGAGAGCGAAACGTTGCCACAATAAATGTCACATTAGTTGCACTTGTGTCCTTTTACTTTACAGATGTGAGGTTGCTATCCTGGATTGCTGGTTTACTGGCATGAAGGGTAGGGTATGGCACGGGTTCCACGACGCATCTGAGCTACTTGCGGTGCTGAGGTTCTCTTGGGCACAGAAGGAGATTTCCGGCCCTTTCATTCCTCCTAGGAACTATTCCTCCCATTCCCCCCATTTTTATTCTTTTTTTTTATTTTTATTTACTTTTCTTCTTTTTTTTCTTAATAAGAAAAAGAAAGAAGTAACCTAACCATGGAAGACCCAGTTGGTGACCCTGCTACCCCCGGGCCTCTTCTTGTACCGTACCCTGTTCTGCCCCTGTCTCGTTTTTGACACTCCTCAGACACTCCTGTTGCCTGTACCTCTTGCTGGTGCTGTTTCATCACCCGGTTCAGGTACGGGGTTTCAACGGGCTCCTTCAATACGTCTGACCTCCGCTCTCCTTTGATTTGCTTCCGGCCTCTCCCTCTGGGGTGCGGCAATTTTCGAATCGCAAGCCCGCCCCCACGTCGGACCAACTCCGGTCCCACTCCTCCAACCCAATGCATTGCCTGATAGACACTTTGCCACCTTCTCGTTCTACTCGGAAAAGACCGACATGCCATGCACTCCCTTTCCACACTCGGTTTCAGAATGCGCAATGGACTAAATTTTCTTTACGACCGACTTCCTCTGTGGCATACATTTCTGACCATAGTATTGGCAATGCGCTCCTATGCCATGTTGGTAGAGATATTTCCTTTCATGCTTTCAAGAGTGGTACATGCATCATCACTGTCCAGAATGCTACCCAAGCTCATGATCTTTCCTTTCTTTCACATATTGATACTATTCCTGTCACTATCGAAAAACATCATTCCCTTAATTCTTGTAGTGGTACTGTCATTCTGCCCCATACCATAGTCCAACAGAATTTCCAGACATGTGGCAATGACATTCTCAAACAGCTGGAACTCCAAGATCTCCCAATCCCAAAGTAGAAACTTGTGTCCTTCCTGCCCTTGGGCGGAGACAGTCCCCTTGCAATATGGCTCGGTTAACTTTTGACAAACCGTGAACTCCCATCCTCTGTTTATGTAGCAGGACATCGGTTACAAGTTCGAAAGGTGATCACTAACCACAACAGTGTAGAAATTGCTGGCGTTTTGGGTTTCACCTAGCAAATATTGCAGATCTATAGCAAAATTGCCAGTCTGTGGTGCCAATGACCATTCTAATACATCTTGTAGTCGACCTCCCTCTTGCCTTAATTGTCATGAGGGTCACCCCTTTTTACTCTCACCATTGCCAGGTCTACTTAAAGAGTGAGAAAATCCGTTGCCTCAATTAGGCAAAAGGTTTCCTAATAATATGGCAGTTTCTCATCTCTGCCTCCAAAGGAGACTACCCCATATTTCTTATTCTCGTGTTTCTAAACATCCCCCCACTTCTGGGGTCCCATCTTCTGCAACCTCTTCTGTGGTTACTCCTTCCATAGTCACTCCTGTCTCTAATCCTTTTGCTGTCCTGGGCTCAGAAGTTTCCCCCCTTCAACACCTCAGTCTGTTCCCCACATCTCGTGTTCTCCCTCACAAGCCCCGGTATCGACAAGACCCCGTATGACACCTCCCAGTCGCCCCTCTGCTTCACAGAAGTCCAAAAAATCCCCATTGCTCAAATCTCCTTTAACCCCTCCTTCCCTTCTTCCATCTCCACATTTTACCTTTCCAGTCTCTGTACCTGGTTTTCCCTCTCACTGCTCTGTTACAAGTGTGGAGGTTCACACTCCTCGTACTGTGCCTTTCTCCCTGTCCCCCCTCAAGTTTTTCCTCTTCTGTCCCTCCCACACTTCTTCTCCAATTCCCTCCACCTTTCGTTTCCCCCTACTTTGGTACAGTCCATTACTGTCCCAATCTTTACTCACCCTCCTCCTTCCATCTCCAATATTGTCTCCCATACATCGTCTTTGAATTCCGAAACACTTGAAGCTACCTCAGAATATATTGCAGAGACTAAACCATCAATGGACACTGATCCGCCCCCCTGTTCTTCTCTTTCCTCTCTTCCATCTGTGCAACTCCTTCGCAGCACTCCATTCCTTCACTACTTGAACGTTTTCTGCTGCTGCCACATGTGGACTTTTCAAACCCCTCTAGTCCGTAGGTACCCTTATCTGCGAATTTCTGGTATCTTTTATCGTTACTAATCATGGCCTATTTACAGTGGAATATCCGTGGCCTCAGGGGTAATCGGGGTGAGCTTCAGATGTTGCTTTCTCGGTTTTTCCCTGTTGGTGTTTGATTACAAGAACCAAAATTACACTCCACTGTTCTCTATCCCATCTCAGGCTATAATTTACTGTATTCTTCGGATCCTTTTTCTGATGGGACCTTTAATGAAAGTGCCTTTCTTCTACACACTGATATTCCATACCATCAGCTATTTGTTCATGCTTTGCTGCATTACACTGCAGCCCGTAACCACTTGCATAAGTGGTATACAATCTGTTCTTTGTATCTCCTTCTCGGGCATTATCTATCCCGGTTGTTGCCTTTCTTGTCTCGTCCTTACCGCCACCACTTCTGTTACTTGGCGATTTTAATGCTCATTTCTTCTGGGGGGTCTCACTGTGACTCCCGTTGCATTCAGTTGGAGGCTTTTCTCGGTTCTCACCCCTTCTATGTTTTAAATACAGGTACTCCCACCCATTTTGATCCTCGTACTCATACTCTTGCATCGATCTCTCAGTCTGCTCTTCCTCCGCCGCACTAGGCTTCACCTGGTCTGTTCTCCTGGACTTATACGACAGCGATCATTTTCCAATCATTCTTACGTCTCCTTCATATTAACCACCACTTCGTAGCCCACGCTGGCAATTTACTCAAGCAAATTGGGACCTTTACTCGCAACTAACTGCTTTGAGTGAGGTCCCTTCTTCGTCCTCCATTGATGAGCTTTTACACCTCTTCTCGTCCTCAGTTTTAACCGCAGCTTCTCATTCTATACCCCAAACCTCTGGCAAGCATTCTCAGAAGTGTGTGCCTTGGTAGTCTCCTGCTTGTGCTCATGCAGTACGTTTGAAACGTGCTGCGTGGGGCAGGTATGGGTACAACAGAACCACTGAGAGACTTCTTGATTTTAAGCAGAAGTGTGCAGTCACTCACCATGTCATCCGTGACGCTAAACGCACTTGCTGGCGAGATTATGTTTCCACCATCACCTCGGCTTCCTCTATGAGTGCAGTCTGGAAAAAAGTACGGAAACTGAGTGGTAAATACTCTCCTAACCCGGCTCCTGTTCTGCGGGTTGCCAGTGTTGATATAACAAACCTTCGTGACGTTACCATTGAAATTGGTAATCATTTGGTCCGTATTTCTCAGGGGCTACATCTATGCCCCTCGTTTCTTTCCTCAAAGTCTGCCAGAGAGTTAGTGCCCTTAAACCTTTCTTCTCTCAAAGAAGAATCTTTTATATTGTGCCTTTTACACTTCAGGAACTGGAGGCGACACTCTCAGCTTGCCAGTCATTGGCAGCTGGGCCAGACGACATTCATATCCGGATGTTACAACATTTACGCCAGTCAGCCCTTTAATTAAGCCCTCTTACACCTCTTCAATCTTATTTGGTCACAAGGAGTTCTTCGCAAGCTATGGAAATCTGCCATTGTTTTCCCTTTCCGCAAACCGGGTACTACAGGACATGATGCCTCCCACTATCATGCCATTGCTCTTACCAGTGCAGTTTACAAGGTGATGGAACGTCTGGTAAATCAATGTTTAATGTGGTATTTAGAGACACACAACAGTCTCTCCACTAGTCAATATGGCTTTCGTAAGGGCCGTTCTACCATAGGCCCCTTACTGCACTTGGATACGTATGCTCGTAGTGCATTTACAAATAACCACTCAGTTATTGCTATATTTTTTGACCTTGAGAAAGCATATGACACAACTTGGAGGTATAATATTTTGGTCCAAGCCCACTCCTTAGGCCTCTGAGGCAATCTACCATCCTTCCTTAAGAACTTCTTAGCTGACAGACATTTCCATGTTCGGGTTAATAATATGCTGTCCCCAGACTTTGTCCAAGCTGAAGTTGTCTCCCAGGGATGTGTTCTGAGCACAACACTTTTTCTCCTTGCCATAAATCATTTCGCCTCTAGTCTTCCATCCAATATTTGGTCATCCCTCTATGTTGATAATTTCGCTATTGCTTGTGCAGGCGCTGACTGTCACCTCATTACAGTTTCTCTCCAGCATGCAGTCAACCATGTTTCCCATTGGGCCACCAAGCATGGGTTTAAATTTTCCATTACTAAAACTTACCAAATTACTATCACTAGATGCTCTGTCATCTCCAATCATCCTTTGTACCTCTATGGCTCACGTATCCCTGAACGTGATACTGTTAGGTTTCTAGGCCTTCTCTTTGACCGTAGGTTATCCTGGAAACCTCACATTATCTCTCTGAAGGCAACTTGTCACAGCCGGCTGAACCTTCTTAAAACCCTTGCTCATCTTTCCTGGGGAGCTGATCGTCGAACTCTCCTTCGCCTACATTCAGCCCTAATTTTATCGAAACTCGATTATGGTGACCAGATCTATTCATTGGTCTCTCCTGCTACTCTCTCTAGCCTTAATCCCATCCATCACAAGGGATTATGTTTATGCCTTGGTGCTTTTTGCTCTTCCCCTGTTGAGAGCCTCTATGCTGAAGCGAATATTCCATCCTTGTCCGATCGCCGTGATGCCCATTGCCTTCGCTACTATGTTTGCTCTCATGATCTCCGCACCCCCTTCCATATATAGAATAGTCACCAATGTTAGAAGACTTTATTTGTGCGTCGCCCCTGTTTGCTTCGTCCCTTTTCTCTTTACCTACATTCACTCTTGTCTTCCCTTCATTTACCACCTTTCTATGTTCATGTAGCATCTCACTTTTTCCTGGCCTTCCCTGAGAAGTTCCAGCTGTTCGAGTCTGTTCTTTCTCACTCCCTTGCACAAAAGCCCAACTGCCAATGATAGCTTCCCGCTCTCTTTTTCTTGACCACTTCCACTCTCATTCTCAAGCCATCGCAGTATACACAGATGGCATCGGATTTGCAGCAGTGTTTCCAGACAGTGTCATGCGAGGACATTTACTATCCTCGGCTAGCATTTCTACAGCTGAATTGTATGCCATTCTTGCAGCACCTATCCGTATGGCATCTATGCCTGTCATCATTTGTGGTTGTCTCAGACTCCCTTAGTGCTTTACAGGCTATACGGAAATTTGATACACCTCACCCCCTAGTTCTCCATATCCAACTTTGGCAACGCCGTATCTCTACCATGTATAAAGATATTGTTTTTTGTTGGGTCTTTGGTCATGTTGACGTACAGGGCAATGAACAGGCAGACACTGCTGCGCGGTCAGCAGTACATGACCTACCAATTTCATATAGAAGTGTTCCATTTACGGACTATTTTGCTGTAATAGCTTCCCACCTTCACACCCGTTGGCAACAACGTTGATCTAATCTACTCGGTAAGAAGCTTCATTCTATTAAAAGGAGTATAGGTTACTGGCCGTCTTCTTGTCATCAGTGTCGAGGTTGGGAGACTACTCTCTCCCGTCTTCGCATTGGCCACACTCGTCTTACTCATGGGTATCTCATGGAGAGGCACCATGTTCCTCTCTGTGAGAATTGTCAAGTTCCAGTATCTGATAGCCACATTATGTTAGACTGCCCTCTCTATCAACGACCACACAGAATTTACCTCCAACATCGTCTCTGCTCTACTACTCTCTCTTTACCTTCCCTTCTGGCTGATGGACCTTCCTTTAATCCTGACTCTTTCACTGACTTTTTTGACAACTGATTTACTCCACAAACTCTGATGATGATATCTTTAGCACTCCCCTCAGCCCTTTCTACCTCAATATCTTGCTACCCTCTACACCTGCACTATCCACTACCCCGCTGTTCTCCGTAACCTACTAATCATCCCTCTCCCTTTTACCACCTGATACCCTCGCTTCCTGCCCTGCACCACTGTATACCCCTTGTGGTTTAGCACTTATTTTTTAATATAATAATATCGCTGGAGTGTTACTGCGGGAGTGTTACTGCGGGAGTGTTACTGCGGGAGTGTTACTGCATGAGTGTTACTGCGGGAGTGTTACTGCGGGAGTGTTACTGCGGGAGTGTTACTGCGGGAGTGTTACTGCGGGAGTGTTACTGCGGGAGTGTTATCGCGGGAGTGTTACTGCGGGAGTGTTACTGCGGGAGTGTTATCGCGGGAGTGTTAACGAGGGTGTTGTCACGGGAGTGTTATCACGGGAGAGTTATCGTGGGAGTGTTATCTCAGAAAACAAATTAACAATGCTTCAAAACTGTTGAGGATGGAAGAAGTGGCTTGGCTACAGCACCAGCTGGCTACCCCAGCACCAGCAGGCTACCCCAGGACCAGCAGACTACCCTAGCACTAGCTAGCTACCCCCGCACCAGCAGACTACCCTAGCACTAGCTGGCTACCCCAGCACCAGCTGGCTACTCTAGCACCAGCAGACTACCCAGCACCAGCTGGCTACCCCAGCACCAGCAGACTACCCTAGCACTAGCTGGCTACCCTAGCACAAGCAGACTACCCATCACCAATTGACTACTCCAGCACCAGCATGCTACCCCAGGACCAGCAGACTACCCTAGCACTAGCTAGCTACCCCAGCACCAGCAGACTACCCTAGCACTAGCTGACTACCCCAGCACCAGCAGACTACCCCAGCACCAGCTGACTACCCCAGCACCAGCTGACTACCCTAGCACTATCTGGCTACCCTAGCACCAGCAGACTACCCCAGCACCAGGAGACTACCCCAGCACCAGCAGACTACCCCAGCACCAGCAGACTACCCCAGCACCAGATGGCTACACCAGCACCAGCAGACTACCCCAGCACCAGCTGACTATCCCAGCACCAGCAGACTACCCTAGCACTAGCTAGCTACCCTAGCACCAGCAGACTACACCAGCACCAGCAGACTACCCTAGCACTAGCTAGCTACCCTAGCACCAGCAGACTACACCAGCACCAGCTGACTACCCTAGCACTAGCTGGCCACCCCAGCACCAGCAGACTACCCCAGCACCAGCTGACTACCCCAGCACCAGCAGACTACCCTAGCAATAGCTAGCTACCCTAGCAACAGCAGACTACCCTAGCACTAGCTGGCTACCCCAGCACTAGCTGGCTACCCCAGCACCAGCAGACTACCATAGCACCAGGTGGCTACCCAAGCACCAGCTGACTACCCCAGCAACAGCAGACTACCCCAGCACCAGCTGACTACCCAGCACCAGCAGACTACAATAGCACCAGCAGACTACCATAGCACCAGGTGGCTACCCAAGCACCAGCTAACTACCCCAGCACCAGCAGACTACCCCAGCAACAGCAGACTACCCCAGCACCAGCTGACTACCCCAGCACCAGCAGACTACCCTAGCAATAGCTAGCTACCGTAGCACCAGCAGAGTACCCCAGCACCAGCAGACTACCCCAGCACCAGCAGACTACCCTAGCACTAGCTGGCTACCCCAGCACCAGAAGACTACCATAGCACCAGGTGGCTACCCCAGAACCAGCTAACTACCCCAGCACCAGCAGATTACCCCAGCACAGCTAACTACCCCAGAACCAGCAAACTTCCCTCAGCACCAGCAGACTACCCAAGCACCAGCTGACTACCCAGCACCACCAGACTACAATAGCACCAGCAGACTACCCAGCACCAGCTGACTACCCCAGCACCAGCTGACTACCCCAGCACCAGCAGATTACCCCAGCACCAGCAGACTACACCAGCACCAGCTGACTACCCCAGCACCAGCAGACTACACCAGCACTAGCTGACTACTCCAGCACGAGCAGACTACCCTAGCAAGAGCTAGCTACCCTAGCACCAGCAGACTACCCCAGCACCAGCAGACTATCATAGCAATAGCTGGCTACCCCAGCAACAGCAGACTACCTTAGCACCAGATGGCTACCCCAGCACCAGCAGAATACAATAGCACCAGCAGACTACACCAGCACCAGCTGACTACCCCAGCACCAACAGACTACCCCAGCACCAGCAGACTACCCCAGCACCAGCAGACTACCCCAACACCAGCTGACTACCCCAGCACCAGCTGACTACACCAGCACCAGCTGACTACCCCAGCACCAGCAGACTACCCCAGCACCAGCAGACTACACCAGCACTAGCTGACAACCCCATCACCAGCAGACTACCATAGCAATAGCTAGCTACCCTACCACCAGCAGACTACCCCAGCACAAGCAGACTACCCTAGCACAAGCTGGCTACCCCAGCACCAGCAGACTACCCTAGCACCAGCTGACTACCCCAGCACTAGCTGGCTACCCCAGCACCAGCAGACTACCCCAGTACCAGCTGACTATCCCAGCACCAGCAGACTACCCCAGCAACAGCTGGCTACCCCAGCACCAGAAGGCTACACCAGCACCAGCAGACTACCCCAGCACTAGCTGGCTACCCCAGCACCAGCAGACTACCCTAGCACCAGGTGGCTACCCCAGCACCAGCTAACTACCCCAGCACCAGCAGACTACCCTAGCACTAGCTGGCTACCCCAGCACCAGCAGACTACTCTAGCACCAGCTGACTACACCAGCACTAGCTGGCTACCCCAGCACCAGCAGACTACCCCATCACTAGCTGGCTACCCCAGCACCAGCAGACTACCCCAGCACCAGCTGACTACCCCACTACCAGCAGACTACCCTAGCACTAGCTGGCTACCCCAGCACCAGCAGACTACCCTAGCACCTGCTGACTACCCCAGCAACAGCAGACTACCCTAGCGCTAGCTGGCTACCCCAGCACCAGCAGACTTCCCTAGCACCAGCTGACTACTCCAGCACTAGCTTGCTACCCCAGCACCAGCAGACTACCCCAGCACTTGCTGTCTATCCCAGCACCAGCAGACTACCCCAGCAACAGCTGGCTAACCCAGCACCAGAAGACTACACCAGCACCAGCAGACTACCCCAGCACTAGCTGGCTACCCCAGCACCAGCAAACTATCCCAGCACCAGCAGACTACCTTAGCAATAGCTAGCTACCCTACCACCAGCAGACTACCCCAGCACCAGCTGACTACCCCAGCACTAGCTGGCTACTCCAGCACCAGCAGACTATCCCAGTACCAGCTGACTATCCCAGCACCAGCAGACAACCCCAGCAACAGCTGGGTACCCCAGCACCAAAAGACTACACCAGCACCAGCAGACTACCCCAGCACTAGCTGGCTACCCCAGCACCAGCAGACTACCCTAGCACCAGATGGCTACCCCAGCACCAGCTAACTACCCCAGCACTAGCAGACTACCCTAGCACTAGCAGACTACCCCAGCACCAGCAGACTACCCCAGCACCAGCAGACTACACCAGCACTAGCTGACTACCGCAGCACCAGCAGATTACCATACCAATAGCTAGCTACCCTACCACCAGCAGACTGCCCCAGCACCAGCAGACTACCCTAGCACAAGCTGGCTACCCCAGCACCAGCAGACTACCCTAGCACCAGCTGACTACCCCAGCACTAGCTGGCTACCCCAGCACCAGCAGACTACCCCAGTACCAGCTGACTATCCCAGCACCAGCACACTACCCCAGCACTAGCTGGCTACCCCAGCACCAGCAGACTACCCCAGTACCAGCTGACTATCCCAGCATCAGCAGACTACCCCAGCAACAGCTGGCTACCCAGCACCAGAAGACTACACCAGCACCAGCAGACTACCCTAGCACTAGCTGGCTACCCCAGCACCAGCAGACTACTCTAGCACCAGCTGACTACCCCAGCACTAGCTGGCTACCCCAGCACCAGCAGACTACCCTATCACAAGCTGGCTACCCCAGCACCAGCAGACTACCCCAGCACCAGCTGACTACCCCAGCACCAGCAGACTACCCCAGCACCAGCAGACTACACCAGCATTAGCTGACTACCGCAGCACCAGCAGACTACCATACCAATAGCTAGCTACCCTACCACCAGCAGACTGCCCCAGCACCAGCAGACTACCCTAGCACTACCTGGCTACCCCAGCACCAGCAGACTACCCTAGCGCTAGCTGGCTACCCCAGCACCAGCAGACTTCCCTAGCACCAGCTGACTACTCCAGCACTAGCTTGCTACCCCAGCATCAGCAGACTACCCCAGCACTAGCTGTCAATCCCAGCACCAGCAGACTACCCCAGCAACAGCTGGCTAACCCAGCACCAGAAGACTACACCAGCACCAGCGGACTACCCCAGCACTAGCTGGCTACCCCAGCACCAGCAAACTATCCCAGCACCAGCAGACTACCCCAGCACCAGCTGACTACCCCAGCACCAGCAGAATACACCAGCACCAGCAGACTACACCAGCACCCGCAGACTACACCAGCACCAGCTGACTGCCCAGCACTAGCTTGCTACCCCAGCATCAGCAGACTACCCCTGCACCAGCAGAATACCCCAGCACCAGCAGACTACCCCAGCAACAGCTGACTACCCCAGCACAAGCAGACTACAATAGCAACAGCATACTACACCAACGCCAGCAGACTACCCTAGCACCCGCAGACTACACCAGCACCAGCTGACTACCCCAGCACTAGTTGGCTACCTCAGCACCAGCAGACTACCCCAGCACAAGTAGACTACCCCAGCACCAGCAGACTACCCCAGCACCAGCAGACTACCCCAGCACCAGCTGACTACTCCAGCACCAGCAGACTACACCAGCACCAGCTGACTACCCCAGCACCAGCTGACTACCCCAGCACCAGCTGACTACCCCAGCACCAGCAGACTACCCCAGCACCAGCAGACTACCCCAGCACCAGCTGACTACCCCAGCACCAGCTGACTACCCCAGCACCAGCAGACTACCCCAGCGCCAGAAGACTACCCCAGCGCCAGCAGACTACCCCAGCACAGGCTGACTACCACAGCACCAGCTGACTTCCCTAGTACTAGCTGGCTACCATAGCACCAGCACACTACTCCAGCTCCAGCTGACTACCCCAGCACTAGCTGACTACCCTAGCACTAGCTGACTACCCTAGCACCAGCTGGCTACCCCAGCACCAGCTGACAACCCCAGCACCAGCTGGCTACCCCAGCACCAGCTGGCTACCACAGCACCAGCTAGCTACCCCAGCACCATTTGACAACCCTAGCACCAGCTGGCTACCCCAGCACCAGCTGACTACCCCAGAACCAGCAGACTACCCCAGCACCAGCAGACTACCCCTGCACCAGCTGGCTACCCCAGCACCAGCAGACTATCCCAGCACCAGCAGACTACCCCAGCACCAGCTGGCTACCCCAGCACCAGCAGACTACCCCAGCACCAGCTGGCTACCCCAGCACCAGCAGACTACCCCAGCACCAGCAGACTACCCCAGCACCAGCAGACTACCCCAGCACCAGCTGGCTACCCCAGCACCAGCAGACTATCCCAGCACCAGCAGACTACCCCAGCTCCAGCTGGCCACCCCAGCACCAGTAGACTATCCCAGCACCGGCTGGCTACCCCAGCACCAGCTGGCTACCCCAGCACCAGCATACTACCCCAGCACCAGCTGGCTACCCCAGCACCAGCAGACTACCCCAGCACCAGCAGACTACCCCAGCACCAGACTACCACAGCACCAGCAGACTACCCCAGCACCAGCTGGCTGCCCCACCACCAGCATACTTCCCCAGCACCAGCAGACTACCCCAGCACCAGCTGGCTACCCCAGCACCAGCTGGCTACCCCAGCACCAGCAGACTACCCCAGCACCAGCTGGCTACCCCAGCACCAGCTGGCTACCCCAGCACCAGCTGGCTACCCCAGCACCAGCTGGCTACCCCAGCACCAGCTGGCTACCCCAGCACCAGCTGGCTACCCCAGCACCAGCTGGCTACCCCAGCACCAGCTGGCTACCCCAGCACCAGCTGGCTACCCCAGCACCAGCTGGCTACCCCAGCACCAGCTGGCTACAGACACCATCAACAAAGGTCAGTTTCAGGTCAACAGTTGATAATCTCATCTTCTCTGCATAATAATATTTTCTATTGTTGTTTAATGAAGGTCTAAGATTATACGATATTGTACTCGCCTATTTGTGGTTGCAGGGGTCGAGTCATAGCTCCTGGCCCCTGTGTGTGTGTGTGTGTGTGTGTGTGTGTGCGTGTGCGCGTGTTTGTGTGTGTGTGTGTATGTGTACTCTCTTTTTTGTACTCAACTATTTTTGGTTGCAGGGGTCGAGTCACAGCTCCTGGCCCCTGTGTGTGTGTGTGTGTGTGTGTGTGTGTGCGTGTGCGTGTGTTTGTGTGTGTGTGTGTGTATGTGTACTCACTTTTTTGTACTCAACTATTTTTGGTTGCAGGGGTCGAGTCACAGCTCCTGGCCCCGCCTCTTCGCTGATTGCTACTAGGTCCTCTCTCTCCCTGCCCCATGAGCTTTATCATACCTCGCCTTAAAACTATGTATGGTTCCCGCCTCCACTACGTCACTTTCTAGGCTATTCCACTGCCTGACTACTCTATGACTGAAGAAATACTTCCTAACATCCCTTTGATTCATCTGAGTCTTCAACTTCCAATTGTGACCTCTCTTGTGTCTGTGTCCCTTCTCTGGAACATCCCGTCTTCTTCCACCTTGTCTATTCCACGCAGTATTTTATATGTCGTTATCATGTCTCCCCTGACCCTCCTGTCCTCCAGTGTCTTCAGGCCGATTTCCCTCAACCTTTCTTCGTAGGACAATCCCCGTAGCTCTGGGACTAGTCTTGTTGCAAACCTTTGCACTTTCTCTAATTTCTTGACGTGCTTGACTAAGTGTGGATTCCAAACTGGTGCTGCATACTCCAGTATGGGCCTGACGTAAATGGTATAGAGTCTTGAACGAATCCTTACTGAGGTATAGGAACGCTATCCGTAGGTTTGCCAGGCGCCCGTATGCTGCAGCAGTTATCTGATTGATGTGTGCCTCAGAATATATGCTCGGTGTTATACTCACCCCCAGATCTTTTTCCTTGAGTGAGGTTTTCAGTCTTTGGCCATCTAAACTATATTGTGTCTACGGTCTTCTTTGCCCTTCTCCAATCTTCATGACTTTGCATTTGGCAGGGTTAAACTCAAGGAGCCAGTTGCTAGACCAGGCTTGTAGCCTGTCCAGGTCTCTTTATAGTCCTGCCTGATCCTCATCCGATTTGATTCTTCTCATAAACTTCACATCATCTGCAAACAAGGACACTTCTGAGTCTATCCCTTCCGTTATGTCGTTCACATATACCAAGAACAGCACAGGTCCTATGACTGACCCCTGTGGAACCCCGCTTGTCACAGGCGCCCACTCTGACACCTCGTCACGTACCATGACTCGTTGTTGCCTCCCTATCAGGTATTCTCTGATCCATTGCAGTGCCTTTCCTGTTATGTGTGCCTGATCCTCTAGCTATTGCAGTAACCTCTTGTGAGGAACCGTGTCGAAGGCCTTCTTGCAGTCCAAAAAAATGCAGTCGATCCACCTCTCTCTTGTCTTACTTCTGTCACCTTGTCATAAAACTCAAGTAGGTTTGTGACACAGGATTTTCCTTCTCTGAAACCGTGCTGGTTGTCAATTATACACTTGTTTCTTTCCAGGTGCTCCACCACTCTCCTCCTGATGATCTTCTCCATGACCTGGCATACTATACACCTTAGTGATACAGGTCTGTAGTTTAGTGCCTCATGTCTGTCTCCCTTTTTAAAAATTGGGACTACATTTGCCATCTTCCATACCTCAGGGAGTTGCCCAGTTTCAAACGATGTGTTGAAGATCTTTGTTAATGGCACACACAACATCTCTGCTCCCTCTTTAAGGACCCACGGACAGATATTGTCTGGTCCCACCGCCTTTGAGGTGTCAAGTTCGCATAGCAGCTTCTTCAGCTCCTCCTTGGTTATATGTACCTCATCCAGCACTTGCTGGTGTACCCCCCTTTTTTGATTTCCTGGAGTCCTACTGGTTTCCACTGTAAATACTTCTTTAAATCTAGTGTTGAGCTCCTGACATACCTCTCGGTCGTTTCTTGTGAATTCCCCATCTTGTGAATTCCTCAGTCTGATTACCTGGTCCTTGACTGTTGTTTTCCTCCTGATGTGGCTGTCTAACAGCTTCGGGTCAGTCTTGACTTTCGATGCTATGTCATTTTCATATTGTCGCTGAGCCTCCCTTCTTATCTGTGCATATTCGTTTCTGGCTCTTAGGCTAATCTCTTTATTTTCCTGAGTTCTCTGTCTTCTGTACCTTTTCCATTCTCTAGTACACCTAGTTTTTGCCTCGCTACACCTTTGGGTGAACCAAGGACTCGTTCTGTTCTTCCCATTATTTCTGTTTCCATTGGGAACAAACCTCTCCTCTGCCTCCTTGCATTTTGTTGCCACATAGTCCATTTCTTGTACTGGTTCTCCTGTCAGTTCCCTCTCCCACTGAATGTCTTGAAGGAAGTTCCTCATGCCTGAGTAGTTCCCCCTTTCGTAGTTTGGTTTTTCCCACCCTATTCCTGCTACTCTCTCCACTTGGAGCTCAACTATGTAGTCGAAGCACAGAACCACATGATCACTAGCTCCCAGGGGCCTTTCATACATGATATCCTCGATGTCCGAACTACTCACTGTGAATACAAGGTCCAGTCTTGCTGGACCATCCTCTCCTCTCGCTCTGGTAGTGTCTCCAACATGTTGATGCATGAGGTTTTCCAGTATCACATCCATCATCTTGGCTCTCCATGTTTCGGGACCCCCATGGGCTCCAGGTTTTCCCAGTCAATCTCCTTGTGATTGAAATCACCCATAACTAGTAACTTTGCTCCCCCCATGTGTGCTCTCCTGGCCACCTCGGCTAGTGTGTCGACCATTGCTCTCATTGTATTCTTCTCTTGGCCTCCTGCAGTTCTGTGGTGGGTTGTACATTACTGCAATTATCACCTTATTTCCCTCAGACTAGATTGTTCGTACTAAGTAGTCCCTTTCGCCATTGCCATCCATTCCTTCCATTTTCTCAAAACCCCACTGGTTTTTAATGAGCAGTGCAACTCCTCCTCCCCTTCTCCTCCCTCTGTCTTTCCTGAGGATTTGATATACGGGTGGAAAGATTGAATCTGTTATTCTGGTGAGTTTTGTTTCTGTGAGTGCTATTATGTCTGAGGGATGTCTCCTTGATTCTTTCGTGCCACTCCTCATACTTATTTGTTACTCCATCTGCATTTGTGTAGAAGGTTGGTAGACAGCAACCACCCAGGGAAGTACTACCGTCCTGCCAGATGACTGTGAAACAGAAACCTGTAACTGTTTTGCATGATGGTAGGATTGCCTGTTTTCTTTTTCTGTCTCATAAACACGCTAGATAACAGGGATATCTTGCTACTCCTACTTACACTTTGGTCACACTTCACAGACACGCACATGCATATATATATACATACATCTAGGTTTTTCTCTAAATAGCTCTTGTTCTTCCTTATTTCTTCTATTGTCCATGGGGAAGTGGAAAAGAATCTTTCCTCCGTAAGCCATGCGTGTCGTATGAGGTGACTAAAGTGCCGGGAGCAATGTCTACAGGAGAAGGGGTTACTAGCCTAACCCCTTCTCCTGTAGACATTTACTAAAAAAGAGAAGAAGAAAAACTTTATAAAACTGGGATGCTTGAATGTGCGTGGATGTAGTGCGGATGACAAGAAACAGATGATTGCTGATGTTACGAATGAAGAGAAGTTGGATGTCCTGGCCCTAAGCGAAGCAAAGCTGAAGGGGGTAGAGGAGTTTCGGTGGGGGGAAATAAATGGGATTAAATCTGGAGTATCTGAGAGAGTTAGAGCAAAGGAAGGGGTAGCAGTAATGTTGAAGGATCAGTTATGGAAGGAGAAAAGAGAATATGAATGTGTAAATTCAAGAATTATGTGGATTAAAGTAAAGGTTGGATGCGAAAAGTGGGTCATAATAAGCGTGTATGCACCTGGAGAAGAGAGGAATGTAGAGGAGAGAGAGAGATTTTGGGAGAAGTTAAGTGAATGTATAGGAGCCTTTGAACCAAGTGAGAGAGTCATTGTGGTAGAGGATCTGAATGCTAAAGTAGGAGAAACTTTTAGAGAGGGTGTGGTAGGTAAGTTTGGGGTGCCAGGTGTAAATGATAATGGAAGCCCTTTGATTGAACTTTGTATAGAAAGGGGTTTAGGGTAAGATATAAACAGCTATTGGAGGATAGATGAGCTAATGAGAGCATAGGAAATGGGATCGAAGAGGTATGGGGTAGGTTTAAAAATGTAGTGTTAGAGTGTTCAGCAGAAGTTTGTGGTTACAGGAAAGTGGGTGCGGGAGGGAAGAGGAGCGATTGGTGGAATGATGATGTAAAGAGAGTAGTAAGGGAGAAAAAGTTAGCATATGAGAAGTTTTTACAAAGAAGTGATGCAAGGAGGGAAGAGTATATGGAGAAAAAGAGAGAGGTTAAGAGAGTGGTGAAGCAATGTAAAAAGAGAGCAAATGAGAGAGTGGGTGAGATGTTATCAACAAATTTTGTTGAAAATAAGAAAAAGTTTTGGAGTGAGATTAACAAGTTAAGGAAGCCTAGAGAACAAATGGATTTGTCAGTTAAAAATAAGAGAGGAGAGTTATTAAATGGAGAGTTAGAGGTATTGGGAAGATGGAGGGAATATTTTGAGGAATTGTTAAATGTCGATGAAAATAGGGAAGCTGTGATTTCGTGTATAGGGCAAGGAAGAATAACATCTTGTAGGAGTGAGGAAGAGCCATTTGTGAGTGTGGGGGAAGTTCGTGAGGCAGTAGGTAAAATGAAAGGAAGTAAGGCAGCTGGGATTGATGGGATGAAGATAGAAATGTTAAAAGCAGGTGGGGATATAGTTTTGGAGTGGTTGGTGCAATTATTTAATAAATGTATGGAAGAGGGTAAGGTACCTAGGGATTGGCAGAGAGCATGCATAGTTCCTTTGTATAAAGGCAAAGGGGACAAAGAGAGTGCAAAAATTATAGGGGGATAAGTCTGTTGAGTATACCTTGTAAAGTGTATGGTAGAGTTATTATTGAAAGAATTAAGAGTAAGACTGAGAATAGGATAGCAGATGAACAAGGAGGCTTTAGGAAAGGTAGGGGATGTGTGGACCAGGTGTTTACAGTGAAACATATAAGTGAACAGTATTTAGATAAGGCTAAAGAGGTCTTTGTGGCATTTATGGATTTGGAAAAGGCGTATGACAGGGTGGATAGGGGGGCAATGTGGCAGATGTTGCAGGTGTATGGTGTAGGAGGTAGGTTACTGAAAGCAGTGAAGAGTTTTTACGAGGATAGTGAGGCTCAAGTTAGAGTATGTAGGAAAGAGGGAAATTATTTCCCAGTAAAAGTAGGCCTTAGACAAGGATGTGTGATGTCACCGTGGTTGTTTAATATATTTATAGATAGGGTTGTAAGAGAAGTAAATGCGAGGGTGTTGGCAAGAGGTGTGGAGCTAAAAGATAAAGAATCACACATAAAGTGGGAGTTGTCACAGTTGCTCTTTGCTGATGACACTGTGCTCTTGGGAGATTCTGAAGAGAAGTTGCAGAGATTGGTGGATGAATTTGGTAGGGTGTGCAAAAGAAGAAAATTAAAAGTGAATGCAGGAAAGAGTAAGGTTATGAGGATAACAAAAAGATTAGGTAATGAAAGATTGGATATCAGATTGGAGGGAGAGTATGGAGGAGGTGAATGTATTCAGATATTTGCGAGTGGACGTGTCAGCGGATGGGTCTATGAAAGATGAGGTGAATCATAGAATTGATGAGGGGAAAAGGGTGAGTGGTGCACTTAGGAGTCTTTGGAGATAACTGCAGCAGTTATCTGATTGATGTGCGCCTCAGGAGATATGCTCGGTGTGTGTGTATGTGTGTGTGTGTGTATGTTTGTGTGTGTGTATGTTTGTGTGTGTGTGTGTATGTGTTTGTGAGGAGGTATAACTGAGATACTCCCTGAAGATGTAGGCTGAATGGTACACATGTTCCTCGTAAACATGGTCCTGGAATACATATACCTGGTATACACGGACCTGGGAGCTGTGTATTAATACGTAGTGTTTACATTACAGGTAGGTGAACCTTCACAGATGGTCGAGGGAGAGATGACAGCATCACTAAGGTAAGTTGATATTCAAATTGTAATAATGTTGACATTTAATTGTGGCAACGTCTGGCTCTCCGAACGAACGAACGAACAGGTGCAGGTAAGGTCCCAATAGGACGAGCATGGAAGACGGGACAGACGAAGAATAGCGCTGGAGAGGAGTGTTCTTAGTCGTAGAAATAGAGCCAGGGCTTAACCCAGCAGCGAAGGCGATCGTGGGACAGACTTGAGAACAGGAACAGCAGGTTCAGTTGTGTTGGTCTTGTAACAGTAGGTTAGTCAAACGACGAGGGTGGTGTGGTAGGTAGGTAAGTAGGTAGGTAGGTAGGTAAGACCCCAGTTGGGTGAGCGGGGAAGACGGGACAGGAGATTAGTGCTAGAGAGGAGTGCAGAAACTGAGCCAGGGCTTAACCCAGCAGCTAAGCCGGTCGTGGGTCAGAAGGGTAATGTGAGTGTGACAGACAGACAGAGCTTAGGTAAGACTCCCAATGGAGTGAGTGGGAAGAATAGCGTTGGAGAGGAGTGTCTACAGTCGTAGAGAAAGAGCCAGGACTTAAGCCAGCAGCTAAACGTTCGTGGGGTAGACTGAAAAATATGAATAGCAGGGTTTGTTGCATCGAACTTGTGTTAGTTGAAGTCTTGAATGTTGAGTATCTGGCAGCAGGCTAGGTCGCAGGAGAGGGAACATCAGAGGGCGGTACACAGGTGGGAGTTATATATTGAGGAGGCAGGTTTGCAGTGGAGCCATTTTCAAACATTTTGAAGTTGCTCCTGGAGAGCGAAACGTTGCCATAATAAAATGTCATATTAGTTTCACTTGTGTCCTTTTACTTAAGATGTTTAAGTTAAGTGTTATCAGCGTAGTTTCCTGTTGTCAAGAAGCATTGGTTTGCGTACATCGCGTATACAGACCTTAAGGAAGAGTTGCGCATCTATCCTTTCTATCGTCAGGGAGGGTTGAAAGCCTCATTCATTCCAAAAAGCCGTGGAAATCCCGTAGTTTGCCTTCCAGTACTTACATGGGATTGTTCTCCAAGAATAACATGTAAATAAATAAAAATCTACGAGTCAGGCATTTATACACAGGTCTTTTTTGACGGAATATTTGGCTTGGAAATCAATCCATCTATGCAAGTCTCCATGTCACTGTTTTGGCCAGCACGACGTCAATTTCAATTTTAGTTACGTTTTGGCTCGTTTGTCATAAACTTGTAACATTACTCATGAATTCGTAATAAAATGACTGCAAAGAAACCACGGTACCAGTGGGATTTGAGCCCATGGTGAGTGAGTTTTATGACTGTCGTGGGTTCAGAAGCCACCCGTACCATGGTTTGTTTACCTTGTATCCTAGACTGTGACTGCAGTCGGTCCTACTATCCCTCTCACACAGTATATTCTATCCCATCACATGAACTTCTCGCATCTTGTAAGGAAAGGAGATACAAGTACACAAGTCCCCACGTATCCGAGGGGGATAAATTCCAAAACCTACCCTGGATACCCGAAACCGCGGATAGTAGCCAACCATATATGTATAATCATTCGTTTTTTTTTTTTCATACATACCTATGATGATGTTAAATTGATAAATTACTTACACTAAGTTGAGATTGATCACTTGTTCAGTGATGGGAAGCACTTGACGTTTTCTCTTAGTGTTTGAACAACTGTCACCATCGCTATGTTTGGGGTCATTATTAAGCAAAATTAAAGGTTATTTTTTGGGGCCACGATAAACCGCAGATAATTCAAACAACATAAAACTGAATTCGCAGATACGGGGTTTACTGCACTACCTTCTGTAAATTCAGTAGGGCGAGCGAGATCGCTAATGTTAATTCGTTGAGGTATCTTTATCGTGAAACGTTTCGCTCACACAGTAGACTTCTTCAGTTGAATACAGAGGTGACAGCAGAAGCAGTAGTCGACTAAAGGAGCCTACTGTGTAGGCGGAAAGTTTCGCAATAAATTTACGTAACTACTGCACATGTTGCCTTTTATAGATAGGAAGACCAAATTGATGGGGGGTTACAGGAAGAGCAAATTGATTGGGGGGTTACAGGAAGAGCAAATTGATGGGGGGTTACAGGAAGAGCAAATTGATTGGGGGGTTACAGGAAGAGCAAATTGATTGGGGGGTTACAGGAAGAGCAAATTGATTGGGGGGTTACAGGAAGACCAAATTGATGGGGGGTTACAGGAAGAGCAAATTGATTGGGGGGTTACAGGAAGACCAAATTGATGGGGGGTTACAGGAAGAGCAAAATTGATTGGGGGTTACAGGAAGAGCAAATTGATGGGGGGGTTACAGGAAGAGCAAATTGATGGGGGGGTTACAGGAAGAGTAAATTGATGGGGGGTTACAGGAAGAGCAAATTGATTAGGGGGGTTACAGGAAGAGCAAATTGATGGGGGGGGTTACAGGAAGAGCAAATTTATGGGGGGGGGGTTACAGGAAGAGTAAATTGATGGGGGGTTACAGGAAGAGCAAATTGATTAGGGGGGTTACAGGAAGAGCAAATTGATGGGGGGGTTAAAGGAAGAGCAAATTGATGGGGGGTTACAGGAAGAGTAAATTGATGGGGGGTTACAGGAAGAGCAAATTGATTAGGGGGGTTACAGGAAGAGCAAATTGATGGGGGGTTAAAGGAAGAGCAAATTGTGGGGGGTTACAAGAAGAGCAAATTGATAGGGGGGGTTACAGGAAGAGCAAATTGATGGGGATGTTACAGGAAGAGCAAATTGATGGGGGGTTACAGGAAGAGTAAATTGATGGGGGGTTTACAGGAAGAGCAAATTGATGGGGGGTTACAGGAAAAGCAAATTGATGGGGGGGTTACAGGAAGAGCAAATTTATGGGGGTACAGGAAGAGCAAATTGATGAGGGGGTTACAGGAAGAGCAAACTGATGGGGGGTTACAGGAAGAGCAAATTTATGTGGGGTTACAGGAAGAGCAAATTGACTGGGGGTTACAGGAAGAGCAAATTGATGGGGGGGTTACAGGAAGAGCAAATTGATGAGGGAGTTACAGGAAGAGCAAATTGATGGGGGGGTTACAGGAAGAGCAAATTGATGGGGGGGTTACAGGAAGAGCAAATTGATGGGGGGTTACAGGAAGAGCAAATTGATGGGGGGGTTGCAGGAAGAGTAAATTGATGGGGGTTACAGGAAGAGCAAATTGATTAGGGGGGTTACAGGAAGCGCAAATTGATAGGGGGGTTACAGGAAGAGCAAATTGATGGGGGGTTAAAGGAAGAGCAAATTGATGGGGGGGTTACAGGAAGAGCAAATTGATGGGGGGGTTACAGTAAGAGCAAATGATGGGGGTTACAAAAGAGCAAATTGATGGGGGGGGGGGGGGTTACAGGAAGAGCAAATTGATGGGGGGGTTACATGAAGAGCAAATTGATGGGGGGTTACAGGAAGAGCAAATTGATTAGGGGGGGTTACAGGAAGAGTAAATTGATGGGGGGGTTACAGGAAGAGCAAATTGATGGGGGGGTTACAGGAAGAGCAAATTGATGGGGGGTTACAGGAAGAGCAAATTGATGGGGGGTTACAGGAAGAGCAAATTGATGGGGGGTTACAGGAAGAGTAAATTGATGGGTGGGATACAGGAAGAGCAAATTGATGGGGGTTACAGGAAGAGCAAATTGATGGGGGGGTTACAGGAAGAGCAAATTGATGGGGGGTTACAGGAAGAGCAAATTGATTGGGGTACAGGAAGAGCAAATTGATGAGGGGGTTACAGGTAAGAGCAAACTGATGGGGGGTTACAGGAAGAGCAAATTGATGTTTGGTTACAGGAAGAGCAAATTGACTGGGGGGTTACAGGAAGAGCAAATTGATGGGGGGGGTTACAGGAAAGAGCAAATTGATGGGGGGGTTACAGGAAGAGCAAATTGATGGGGGGGTACAGGAAGAGCAAATTGATGAGGGGGTTACAGGAAGAGCAAATTGATGGGGGGGTTAAAGGAAGAGCAAATTGATGGGGGGTACAGGAAGAGCAAATTGATGAGGGGGTTACAGGAAGAGCAAATTGATGGGGGGGTTACAGGAAGAGCAAATTGATGGGGGGTTACAGGAAGAGCAAATTGACTGGGGGGTTGCAGGAAGAGCAAATTGATGGGGGTTACATGAAGAGCAAATTGATGAGGGAGTTAAAAGAATAGCAAATTGATGGGGGAGGGTTACGGGAAGAGCAAATTGATTGGGGGGTTACAGGAAGAGCAAATTAATGAGGGAGTTACAGGAATAGCAATTGATGGGAGGGGGGTTACAGGAAGAGCAAATTGATGGGGAGGTTACAGGAAGAGCAAATTGATGGGGGGGGGGGCTCCGAAATAACAAGAGAAATACATGTAGACTATATAGGGGGCGAGTAGGAGAAAACTTTCAAACAGCTTCAGGGAGAACCTTGAGTTTTCCCTGAAGCAAATTTATTCTTTTCTCTGAGGATGAGGGTCCCAGGACAGTTCTAGAGGTGGTTACCTCTATATATTTTATACACACACACACACACACACACACACACACCACACACACACACACACACACACACACATATATATATATATATATATAATTTTTTTTATTAGCACACTGGGCCGATTCCACCAAGGCAGGGTGGCCCGAAAAAGAAAAACTTTCACCATCATTCACTCCATCACTGTCTTGCCAGAAGGGTGCTTTACACTACAGTTTTTTAAACTGCAACATTAACACCCCTCCTTCAGAGTGCAGGCACTGTACTTCCCATCTCCAGGACTCAAGTCCGGCCTGCGGTTTCCCTGAACCCCTTCATAAATGTTACTTTGCTCACACTCCAAAAGCACGTCAAGTATTAAAAACCATTTGTCTCCGTTCACTCCAATCAAACACGCTCACGCATGCCTGCTGGAAGTCCAAGCCCCTCGCACACAAAACCTCCTTTACCCCCTCCCTCCAACCTTTCCTAGGCCGACCCCTACCCCGCCTTCCTTCCACTACAGACTGATACACTCTTGAAGTCACACTGTTTCGCTCCATTCTCTCTACATGTCCGAACCACCTCAACAACCCTTCCTCAGCCCTGTGGACAATAGTTTTGGTAATCCCGCACCTCCTCCTAACTTCCAAACTACGAATTCTCTGCATTATATTCACACCACACATTGCCCTGAGACGTATATATATATTATAATTTATATATATATATATTATATTATATATATATATATATATATATATATATATATATAATATATATATATAATTTTGTATCAGTTCGGGGGTGTAACTATTGAACCTCAGACTCGGAGATGAGGTTTTTCCTCGGAACTGAGCATTTTCGCCCTCTACTCACCCCCTAATCTATTCCAGCTGAACCTGGTCTAATTCAACAACAACAAAAATCAAATGCACGAAGGACAAATAGCCAAATAATTCACTCTCTAATTTAATAACAGTTTGCAAAATGAGGGCGATCTGTTCTCATTTCAGTTGTTTTATTTTCTACTGTGATTCCATACATTAGTTTTTTCGTGTTCCGTGGATATTTAAGTATTTTTTTTTCTCATCTTTCGTAGTTAAGATTAAAGGTTAAGAGTGAGTCTAACTGCTCCGTGGAGCTCCATGATCTGATAGTTTAAAATGTACAATATAAAGTCTGGTTTCCGAACTGTACCAAATTTTTGGAGATGTTCTTAATATTAGGTGTGATTAGGATCGGTTCGGATAGGTCGGGTTTGATTATGTAAGGCTAAGTATGGATAGGTTATGTTAACTTTAGTTAGGTTAGGTTTTGTTAGATTTAGTTGCTTAGAGCTCAGTTAGGTTATTAAACTCAACATTAACCATTCAGTGCAACCCGATACAATTTAACCTAACCCAACTCATCCTAACAATACATAGCCCAATCCAGTCTCACCCACCTTAGCCTAACTTAACCCAATATTCACCACTGGAACCTTAGCCATATGTAACCTCACCTAACATTAAAACCCCCAAAAAAGCCTTTGGGAACAATCTACACGAAATATTGCCAAATCCGCTGAACGGTGTCAACTTTATGCCATCAGTAATTCACTATGAAACAATTTTTATTCATGGTAATTAAGTGTTATTTTCCAACTTCTTTTATTACAAAATAAAAAATACCCATTATTACTTTTGTGGCTTACAGGATGAATTTTTGACAAAAAATATGTCTAAATTTCAATATTTTTTGCCAGTTTTGGATGTAAAACAAAAACATATAATGAAATAAATAAAATTTATACAGAATAAAATTTACACATTTTATTTTAAACTTTTTGAAAAATATTTAAAAGAAAAAAAGAAACA
>NC_069459.1:33493395-33509607 GCF_026875155.1 Cherax quadricarinatus
AGGGATTTGTGGGTGGCGGGGGAAAGGTCCCCGAGGGAGATTTGTGGGGAGGTTCACCTAGGGCCCTGCCGGTATCAAAAACAGTTTTCAAACGCCTTGAATTACCCTTAAATACGTAAATCACGCTCCACAGCCATGTACAACCATTTTTTCATGTGGGAGTTCGATCGTGGATTGGGAAGAAATCTCACGTAGGCTGTATTATTAAAATTGCTGTTATTTTGGAGGGAGCCCGGCCGTTACCTATTTTCCTTGGTTTACACTCGTAAACTGACTAGCGGCTGGCCAGTACCCGTAGTGGGTTCTTTTGAAATAGTGTCACTCGCACAAAAAGACGTGATCAAGCGGTTGGTCTTTGGGAGTCAACGGACAGGTTATGGTAACTGTACTACTATGGACTGGTACTGGTTACTACACTTAGACTGGTAATGGTTACTACTACTGAGATTAGTAGTGCCCACTAGAGATTTAGTGTGTCAGTCTGAGCTGGAGATATTAGTTATGTCAGCCTAAAACGTGGGGAATTTAGTAGGTCGTCTGAGATAGGAAGACTTCAGTAGTGTAGTCTGAGATGGGAAGCTTCAGTAATGTCGTCTAAACTGCGAGACTTAAGTAGTACAAGAACATTACCAAGTATTCTTCTTAAAAGTTTCCCCACTAAAGGTGAACGTTCGCAGAGTCGCGGGTTCCATCACCTGGGAATCACCATTCTCACGAGACAGCGTAACATGCTGAATGGAATTTCAAGTTGTTTATCATCATAAATTTATTATCATTATCACACCAACTGAGGAACAGTGTTGGTATGGCTTTTGGGTACGGGTTAGGTGTGTAGACCCACTCACAGGTGTTGTCAACACCTTCTTGACTACCACGCACCCTACATACTTACAGACGTATCATTTCTTTGGAGCTAAATAAATTTCTTTTATTTATTGAAGGAGAACGGAGGACCATCTTAATCGTAATAAATTACATAATAATAAATAGAAGAAAGCATGCAGGAACCTTTACTGGCCCAATGAGGCAATGTGAAACAGATTATTGGGTTGATGTCTGTAGCGGGGAGTAATGATACGTTTTCGGGGCTCTTTACTTATTTGCGATGTCGTAGGTGGGTATACAGCTTGTGTGTTGTGCCCTGGCCCGGGTAGGACCATGGGCACGAGGGAAAGAGCTAGCAGACTTGTGTCTTGCTGCTGGCCGTGTGTGAGTGAGAGGTGGGACCAGTGTCCACTGACCTGGCGGGTCTAGAGGACGGGCACCTTGTGCCGCAAAATGAACTAAGCGGCAGACAATAGGCTGTCTGTGTCGGGAAGTCTAGGCTGTCTACAGCCAATTCCAAGCTTCCCCCCTAATGTATTTATTAATTATTTTTAAAACTACACGACTACACTTGACTTTTCCTGCCCTTCAGTGAAAAATTAATGGTGGATTAAAGGTCATTTGTTGGTGTTGCCCTGTCCAGCCCAGTGGTGCTGCGAATGCGGGGTCACCTGGATGTACTTGGGGTTTTCCTGGGATCAACGCCCCGCGGCCCGGTCCACGACCAGGCCTCCAGTGGATCGGGGCCCTGTCACGGGTTTGGTTGCTGGACTCCAGGTCTAGAAAATGTTACTGAGTTTTGGGGTGGCCATCCGTGGTAGTAAGGTCAAGAATAACTTCTCGGGTCAGGTTTGTGACCTGTCTTGGCCTAATCCAATGGTTTCAAAGCCAGGTCAGAAAGTAACAAGTCAACTTGCTTTTTTGGGCTGCCATTTCCCACATATACCGATTAAAGATTTTTTCTCCAACTGATACAGCAAGGGCGGCACAGAAATAATTTAAATGGGCCAAATTTGGCCCAAATTTTCCCCACCCTCCAGGTAACCCTTCTAATACACTTTTCCCCCTCGTTTTGACTGCCCCGTGGATGTGTCGCGTCCCGATTTGGTTCATTAAAAAGTCACCAGTCAAATAACCCACTTTTTGAGTTATTCATGGTAATTTACACTATGTATGAAAAATTTGTACTTATGGCATTTTGTACCTAAATAAACTTACTTATCTACTTACCAATTGGACTTTTAATGGTCAAGTCGAGCGAACGCCCCCATAATAATGTTGGGTTTCTGTGTGTTTTCCCAGCCCTTGTACTGAGATTTATTCATTTAATGACTTATGTTAACGGCAATTAAATTTAGTCCTTATTATATGAAATCCTTAGCTAATGACTACTCCACCTGCAGGGAGATACAATGAGTTCTTACGTAATATAGCTCGATACCGTGATTACGTGTCTGTGTAGCGCAGAAACAGCCGAATGCCCGCATGCGCTCTCCTATTACTGGCATGTAGGCACATCCTCGTTATCCTGTATGCGCAACAACAATTGTACCACTCATCCCCCCTTGCGCTCGCTTTAATAACTCTACTGCCATTGTTAATGCTTGATTCCTCAGGGATAAAACCTCTGACAATGCTCTGTTGTTTCAAATCAGGAACGAGTTGCGTCTTGAACTCACGGGAAGAGTCTTCAAAACCCCTGCCCTGTGGGCTTTTTGACTCACCCCTCCCTCTCGTTGCGTGATTTATGATGATTTTCGTGAGTCTGTTGTAAAAATCACTTGAAAACTGGTCTGTTTTATTCGTTAGAATGACAATAGTCTGTTGTTTCATTAGTTAGAAATAAAATAAAGTGATAATGGTTTGTTTCACTCTTTTGGGGTTTAAAACGAGTAGATGTTCACATTATTACACAGATATTCTCATTACAAAATACCCCGTACATGCGACTGAAACTTTTTCACGACGTTTCGGTCAGACTTGGACCATTAACAAGTCAGGTGTGGCTTTGTTAATGGTCTAAATCAGACCGAAACATTGTCACAAGTTTCAATCTTCCCAAGTGAGAGTTATTTGTATATTATTCCAGTCAGGGTTTACTGTGATTTTTTTTTATTTTTTAAACCTTGATGAGTGCGAGGCAAGAAAGCAACACAGTCTACAACATTAGAGAAACTCACCAAACACTGATGCGGGAACAGAAATGGGCTGGTTTTATAGGATAGCCAGGTCTCCCTGTAATTTGACAAGTGGCACATTTCAGGATGTGAGCTGACACATGTTTTGTCACGCGAGATCTGAAAAAGATGGTGGGCGTTTTTTTTCTTTACATCAGTGGCCGGCCCATAAGACTGTTTGCATGCCGCCACCATCGCTCTACTTAAAACTTAAGAACATAAGCATGGAGGAACACTGCAAACTCCTACTGGCCCATACAAGCAGGTCCTTATCAAAACCACCGCTACCCAAGAATTTACCAATTTAAATTCTTCGTCCTGGAAGCACCAAGGAAGGTCAATAGAGAAGATTTGATGGTAGGAAATCGATTCTCTGTTCCCCAGGACGAGTTACTTCAGTGGTTAGTGAGTTACAAGTACCACTGAGTTCCCTGCAAATCAAGGTAAGAACATTCTGATTGTGGAGACCGTGCATTTTGTAACAGGAATAAGGTGAGACATAGTGTGTATCCTGGAGCTGGTGTTGGTGACATAGTAAAACAGGTTGGTAATATCATGTCAGGTAATGGGAACAACCCTGTTATCTGTCTCAGTGCTGGTGGAAGTGATATCGGGAAGGGTAGGAGAGAAGAGCTGCTAGTTAACTACAGGTCACTTATAGATTTAATTAAGTCTAAGGGAGGGGTCCCAATCATATGTAGCATCTTGCCTAGAAGGGGAGTGGGCAATGAAGAGTTCTCTGGGGCAATTGGTGTAAACGTGGCTAGACAGTATGCTGCAAGGAACTTGCAGTCCCATTCATTGACAATTGGGACAACTTTTATGGCAAACATGATTTGTATGCAAGGGGTGGGGTACATCTCTCTGGGGCTGGGGTGGTAGCATTTGCCAACCCCGAAACAAGAGGGCCGTTGCTGACATGTCTAGAATTTTAAATGATAGAAGATCAAAATTAGACATGTGCAACATCTGGGTACTTTAACCCTTAAACTGTCCAAACAGATCTATGTTCACATGTGTAGTGCTCCAAAAGTAGATTTACGTTTTTTTAAAATATTTTCAAATATAACAAAAAAATGTAGATCAAAGTTTTTTTTTTTAAGTTTCAAATGTAAGAAAAGAAAAATAAGCTTTACTTTTTTTACATACTTTCAAATGTTGAAAAAACGTAGATCTACGTTTGGACAGTTTAAGGGTTAACTGTTTGACGTTTTGCCAACCAGTGGCTTTATCAATACAGATTCTTGGACATAACTTGAAGGCTATTTCAAAAGATGAACCACTGGTTGGTGAAAGGTCTACAATTAAAAATACCCAGATGTTGCACATGTGTCTAATTTTCATATTGTCAGTATTGTATACCATTCATATACAACTTGACAGACACTGCAACATCATGGAGTCTTGGTTCAGAGGACATTTACATAACCTTCTTCATGGCTACTGCAACTACTACTACACCACTAACCCATCCCTTGGGTATGACCTACTTCCACTTGGGAATCCTGCCTACTATGACTAAATGTCCTCGTCTGCTAAACGTCTATATCCACTGACGTCTATTAAATGCCAGCCTCCCTGCTTTTGTTCACGTCGATTCCACTGCTGACCTCGCTACTGCCAAGACACAGTTACTCTACACTCAAGAAGTTTCCCTTCGATCCTCCTGGGGTGGGGAATTTATATTCTACAAACAGGACCTCCTTTCTCACAATGCTGTCGCATCGTGTGAAAATCAAGCCTGTGAATGGTGTAATCAATGACTCCTCGAAGCTAGCTTTGGCTACTGCTGTTAGGGCTTTGCTTTTCAGGTCAAATTTACAGCAATCCACTCTCTGAGGACTCCTTCATTGTCATCTGCACAGACGACACGGAAGCATCAAAACTAATGGGAAAACTCCCTCAGTCAAAGACCCCACAAACCGACAATTCACCATATCCCCGTCTCCATTCTTTAAGGTGAAACGTTCAGTCTTTTTGAAAAGACTGGACAATATTGTTACCTCTCTCTCAGCTGAAGCACTGAAAACATCTATTGGTAGATAGCATCTCCAAGATACCTAATGCCTTCATCTATGCTAAAGATTACAATCTCAGACATCTCCATGGCTGCCCAAGCTATCTCTGATGGTCTGGCTATCTCATATTACCACATTCACCCAAGCCATATGAACCAGAACGTTTCAAAACATGTCTCCCACTGCTGGACCTGCTACTCCCTATAATCACACCACCAACGACTGCCCTATCAAGAATAAGAAGTTTTGTTCAAAATGTGGGAATGATGGAAAACAAATTCAGATCCTGCACCATCACTACAGCAAACCCAAAATGTCTTAACTGCAAGGGTAATCATCATACCCTTGCAGCTAAGTGCCCACCAGGGAAAAAAATCATATCGAAGAAAACTAAAAATCTGAAGAACACCTCCAGTTCACTGACATACGCTGCAATAACCAAACTACAAGCCGACACCACCAAGATTCTACACGCCACTCTACAGATGCCCTCACCAAGAAACTCCCCTCTTTCCACTCCCCGATGGTGCTCCCTTCCAGGTGCTGTACTGCATGGTTTTTAAAGCATACCTTGCAAATGCAGCAAAAACCCCGGCCACTTTCAGCACCACTATTAACGAACTGTTCTGTCTGAACACCATGCTACCCTCATTACACGTCTCCACTGCTCCTGTCGACCCCTTCAATCACCTGCTACCACCATTGTAGATTCGCCCAATGAATCCACTCCAGAAAAAGACAAGATAGCGACGACTCCAGTACACTCTCACTGTACTGAACTTTTACAAAAGCCTCGGTGCTGGAACAGTCAAGTACGCCTGTGAATCACCTCTTCACTTCACACTCACCCAAATTCTTGAGTTCATGAAGCCTCTACGTTTCACCTTCAGTAACAAGACTAAACTATAAACCCCCAATCTAGGAGCAGCTTCAAAAATTTTGAAAATGGCTCCAATGCAAACCTGCCTCCTCAGTTATTCCTATAACTCCCACCTGTGTGCTGCCCTCTGATGCAACGTAGCCTGCTGCCAGCTACTCAAGAAATTTAAGACTTCAGCTACCACAATTCGATGCAACAGATCTTGCTGTTCCTGCTCTCAAGTCTGCCCCACGATCGCCTTAACTGCTGGGTTAAGCCCTGGCTCTATTTCTATGACTAAAAACACTCCTCTCCAGAGCTATGCTTCACTGTCCAGTCTTCCCCGCTCATCCCCTTGGGATCTTACCTGCACTTATGCATTCGTTCGTTCGTTAGCTTGTGCTTCAGAATCTCTTCAGCTACGGTGCTCTACACACCAACTCCAAGGCTGAGAGACTGATTACCTCATCTTTTGTATATAGCACTATTGTCTTCAAGTTATGTCCAAAAATCTGTAATGATAAAGCCACTGGTTGGCGAAATGTCTACAATTAAAGACACCCAGATGTCGTACATGTGTCAATTTTCATCTTGTCGGTACTGTATACCATTCATTATAAAAGACAGAGGTATGGGTGTGTGTGGGAAACAGTCAGGGTTTCAGCATTAGGGTTGAAAACAGTAAATGCCTAAAGACATTATTCATCTTAAAATTACAAATAAAGACAATGGATCAGGTCAACACACAAAGGGACACAGCAAGGGCAGCAAGAGACTAGCTTCCTTAAGTTTACTATATTAGTAGCAGGAGTGTAAGAAATAAGATAGATGAGCTAAGATAATTGCTAGTGCGGGAAACATAAATATTATTGCTATAACAGAGACTGGCTCAATCTATAAGATAGAGAAATACCTTCTGAATGTCACATACAAAACTATAAATTATTCCCCATTGACAGGGTCAACAGGAAGGTTGGGGGAAATAGCGATGTATGTCAGAGATAATTTTAAATTGTTGCATTAGACAAGATATAAAATTAGAAGCATCAGCCACTGAATCTGTTGGTTGCAGCTTCTCGAAGGCATTGAAAACTAACCTTGGGTGTGATTTACAGGCCCCAACCCTTGATAGGGAGTGAAGTAAACTTCGATGGGACGAAATTTGTAAGACATTTACATGCGAAAAAAATTGTGCTAATGGAGGATTTTAGCTTTAGACAAATTGACTGGAGAAATTTGACATGAAATTTAGAGTTTAAACAACTTTCTTGATGTGATTCAGATTATTTTTTCAAAACAGTTTTTGACAGAACCAACTAAGGAAATAACTTGCTTGGCTTGGTTCTTGCTAGTAGGGAATCATTAATTAATAATCTTGAGGTTAATGATGAGCTTTGGGGAAACTGATCACAAATCACTCAGTTTTAATATATGTATCATGGAATTACCCTAATAATGACAATCAAGTCTCTGTCTCTGACTTCCGCTTGGTGGATTTCACAGGACTGAGAAATTACCTGGGTGAGCTGGACTGGAATGGACCTGACTATGGGTCAGGTAGGTTTACCTGGAGATTACCTGGAGAGGGTTTCAGGGGTCAATGCTCCCATACCCAGTCTGAGACCAGGCCTCACTGTGGATCAGGGTCTGATCAACCAGGCTGTTACTGCTGCCCGCATGCAAGTTGACGTATGAAAACCCCAGTCCGTTGGTTTAGGTACTGACTTTAGGTGCCTGTCCAGTGTCTTCTTGAAAACAGCCAGGGGTCTTGGTAATCCCCCTTTATGTTGCTGGGAGGCCCCGACACTTATTGTGTTGTCTCTCAGTGTTTTTCTCGTGGCGCCCCCTGCTTTTCATCGGGGAAATTTTTCATCTCCTGCCCCGGTCTTTTTCTTTCATATGGATGATTTTCATGTTGCAGGGTTTTGGTACCCAACCTCCGGACCTTCCAAATGTAAATTTTTCTGTACTCTCTCCCGCTTTGGGGGAATACAGATCAAGGACCCTTTAACCTTCCCAGTAGTTTTGGCACCCTTTTGGTGGTGATGGATGCCGATATGACTTTTCCAGAGCATAGTTCTAGCTGCCCAGACAAAATTAGTTTGAAACGGGAAATCAGATCAAATAAAAAAGATTAAATGGTAAACAAAAGATTTTAAAAAAATCTCATTGGTCAAAAAATGAGGCAATTTTAGGCAAATCAAAAAGAGGAAGGGGGCCCGGAAGCAATGGCAACTCTGTGTTTGCTTGTACAAGTACTTCGAAAAAGTTCAATGCAACCTGGTGTTGGGGGGAATTTTAACTTTGTTTTGGAGTGGGGTTGGTGCATGGAGAATTAATGTCTGAAGACCTTTTTTTAGTCTTTAATGAAAAAGGAAGGAGAATGTAAATCAGTAAAGGGTTTTGGGTTTAAATGTATGTACATTCCCTCGTCAAGAAACCAGGACTACAAATTCGTTATTATGCTCTTAGGAAAAGTCCGATGATGATGCCTCTTTTGGTCTTGGTATCTTAACTGGAATAGAAGTGTGTGAGATCATTATTATTTGTAGGTTTTCGGTAAACTTGAAATCTTAGATTGTTATCTACTTTGTGGATGAGGACGTCTAGAAAAGGTAGCTTGTCACTGGACTCTTCTTCTAGTGTAAACTAGATAGCCTTGCCTGAAGATTCTGTACATCAAAACATTTGTGAGTTATTACGAGGACGTTGTCCATGTAATGTAACTAAGTGATGCTTGAGGCAATGATGTTGGCGAAGTGTTTAGCCTTTACGTGTTCCATGTACAAATTGGCTAAGACGGCACTGATGGGGGGCCCCATTCCCATGTCATAGGTTTGTTTGTAGAGTCCTGTTATTGACAGAAAAACAGTTGAAATTAATGTCGAGTTCAATCGGGGGTCAACAAAATCTCCGGGTGTAGGGGAAAAATGAAGGTCCTGATTGACTTTAAAATCCCCAGAAATGGGGGGGTTTGTGTGGTGGGTATTTTTTTGTGAAGGGGAAAAAAAGTCAGGGTCAAAGCTTTTAGTTTCTTGTTTGGGGAGGGAAAGAAAATTTTGGGATGCATTTAAAAAAGGTCCCCCTAAAAGCTTAAGATGGGGGGGGGCCCTTGATGGTCCCCAGAAGGCAGGAAAGATGTTTGGTATGAACTCTGGCTAGTTTGTGTGGTGCACTGCCTATGCCTGATATGATTGGTCTGAGAGGAATATTATGTTTTATGGGTCTTCGGTAAACCATACATGTATACTGGTTTAGGGTTGCTGGGTATCAAGTACAGAAGTTTCTTTCCCGTCACTAGCGCATTTCAGTATTTGTCTGGTTTTATATAGGAAATCTTTGGTGAGCGTCTCCCACTGTTGTGTGTTGATGGGTTCATATGTGGACTGGTCATTCAAAAGGTCCATCATACTGGTGTTGTAGTCACTGGTGTTGAGTATGACAATTCCACCTCATTTGTCGTCGGAGGTGACAATAATATTTGGGTCATTAGCAAGATCCTTCAGAGCGCTGATATAACACCTGGGAAGATTAGTAGAAGAAGGCTCACATAAAACTGGGGTCGTATATAACCCTTCTGGAAGTTACTGTCACTGTGTCTGTGGTTTCTGGTGACTAAATGCAATTGATGGTTTGGGTTGCATAGATTAGTGGTAAATTCGAGACCCAGACTGAACATATGTTTCTCGTAATCAGTTAAGGTGCGTGGTGATAGGTTGTTTATTAAGGATTCTTTTCCCATTTCCTTCCATCAGCTGTTAGTGCAGAGGTACTGAAGCTTGTGAATGAGCAGGGATAACAGTAAGTAAGGGGAGGAGAAGGTAGAGAAAGTGACAGGCCCCATGCAGAGGCACGACCGTGCCACCAGTAGTTACAGGAAAAAATAAGGGAGATAATGGCCATGTACAACCGGGGCCCAGAGACACAGAGGGAAAGGCAGTGGGAGGAGGAGAGGGAAAAGTCAGTGTTTATTCATGGGCTCCAGGAGAGCGAAGGAAGGACATGTAATGAAAGATGGCAGAAAAACAAATCAAAACAGGAGATGGAAAAACATCATCAAAGAAATAGGTGAGAAGGACATGACTGAGATAGTAAATTTTCAGGGTGGTACTTGAAGAGGAGAAATCAGCTGGTCAAACTGATTTTCAAGACAGAAATGGTGCAGAACAGGATCCTGCAAGAGAAACCACTGCTGAAGGAATCATCAACATACAAGAGGGTATTCCTAGACTGTGAAAGAACAAGAAGAGAACAATAGAAGCTGAGGGAGAGGACACAGAACGAAAGGAGCTAGGAAGAGAGACAAGGACAGAGTCAGCAGAGGACAACCAGAGCAGGGCAGAGCAACACGACATGACAGAAGGAATAGATTCAGAAATGTCCCTGTTTGCAGATGTGAAACTGATGAGAAGAATTCAGTCAGACAAGGACCAGGAAGAACTACAAAGGGATCTGGACAGGCTCCAGGCCTGGTCTAGAAACTTGCTCCTGGAGTTCAACCCCCACTAAGTGCAATGCCACGAAGATTGGGAGGGGCAAAGAAGACCTCAGACGAAGTACAGTCTAGGGGGGGCCAGAGACTACAAACCTCATTCAAGGAAAATTATCTTGGCGTGAGTATAACACCAGGCACATCCCTAAGGTGCACATCAACCAAATAACTGCTGCAGCATACAGGGCGACAAGCAAACCTAAAAATAGCATTCCAACACCTCAATAAGGGGTCGTTCAGGACCCTGTACACCGTGTACTTTAAGCCTATATTGGGAGTATGCAGCACCTTTGGAATCCACATCTATCCCAAACAGTTAAGGAAATTAGAGAAAGAGCAAAGGTTTTTCAAAAAAGGGGGGCCCCAAAACCCCAAATTTTTGGGGGGTTTTTTTTGGGCCCCCCTTTTTTAAAAAAAATTTTCCCCCCAAAAAAAAAAAGGGGTTTGAAAGTTTTTTTAAAAAAAAAAAAAATTTTTTTTTTTGGGGGGGGGGGTTTTTAAAATTTTTGTTGGGGCCCCCCCGGGGGGGGGGTTTTCCCCCCTTTTGGGGGGCCAAAAAATTTTTTTTTTTAAAAATTTTTTTTTTCCCCCCCCGGCCCCCAAATTTTTTTGGGTTTTTTTTTTTTGGGGGGGGGTTTTTTTTTTTGGGGGGAAAAATTTTTTCCCCCGGGCCCCCACTTTAAAATTATTTTAAAAAAAAATTAAATTCCCTTTTTTCCAAAAAAAAGGGGGGGGGTTTAAATTTGGGGAATTTTTTTTTTTTTTGGGCCCTTTTTTTTTAAACCCCCCCCCCCCGGGAAAGGGAATTTATTTCCTGGGGAAAAAAAAAAAAATTTTTTAAAGGTTTTTTTTTTTTTTAAAAAAGGGGGGGGGGGGGGGGATTTTTTTCCCCGGGCCCCCCTTCCCCCAAAAAATTTTTTTAAAAAAAAAAAATTTTTCCCCAATTGGGGTTTTTTTTCCCGGGCCCCCGGGGGGGGGGTTTTTTTTTTTTCCCCCCTTTTTTTTTTTTTTTTCCCCCCCCCCCCCAAAAATTCCGGGGTTTTTTTGGAAAAAAAAAAAATTAAAAAAAAAAAAAATTAAAAAAAAAAAATTTTTAAAAAAATTTTAAAAAAAAAAAAAAAATTTTTTTTTTTCCCCCCCAAATTTAAAAAAAATTTCCAAAAAAAAAAATTTTTTTTCCGGGGGGGGGGGGGTTTTTTTTCCCCCCGGTTTTTTCCCGGTTTTTTTTAGGGAAAATTTTCCCGGGGAAAAATTTAAAAAAAATTTTTGGGGGGGGGGCCCCCCCTTTTCCCCGGGTATTTTTTTTTGGGTTTTTGGGGGTTTTTTTTTTTTTGGGGGCCCCCCCCCTTTTTTATTTTTTTTGGTTTTTTTTTTTTACAGGGGGGGTTTTTTTTTTTTTTGGGGCCTTTTTTTTTTTTTTTTCCCCGGGGTTTTTTTTTTTGGGGGGGTTTTTGTTTTTTTTTTTTTTTTTTTTGGTTTTTTTTTTGGGTGGAAATTAAAAACCCCCCCGGGGGGAAAAAAATTTTTTGTCTTTATCGCACAAACCCGGGGGGGGCTTGTGGAACGTAATCTCTGAGTAACTGAAAGACGTGAACTGTTAGGAAATTTTTTTGTCTTAACAAAAAAAAATTAAAAACCCCCCGGCTCAGTTACCCAAGGGCCCCAGTAAATGCCCCCCAATTTTTTCTTATCATCCCTATTGGACTAGCAGGGGCCCTATATCATAGCACTATATCATTTCCCTTTTACGCGTAGTTTCCCCCGTCCCATACTAAAACAGTATACCCACCCTCCCCAATAAAACTAAGAAAAGTGTGGTCCCCCCGTCCCATTTCCCAGCAATTTTTTCCACATGTCTAAAACCGGGGGAAAATCAATAAACCCCCTTTTGGTTTCCCCCTTCCCGACTTTAGGTGGGCATGATGAAAGGGGGGGTGTCAGGGGGATAGGGGGGTAAGTGGGGTTTGGTTTGGGGGGGTATGGGGATGGGGGTTTTTGGGTGGGGGGGTTTTTTGGGAGGGTGGGGGTTTTGGCAGGGCGGCTCCAAGACCCCTTTCCTGTGTGGGGGGGTTTGGGGGGAAATTTTAAAATACAAATAATTTTTCCCTAAACCATTTCCCAAATTCCCCCCTGATGAATTCATAGGGAAATTTTTTAGGTACAGACCCCACATAGGCAGTTATCATACCATAAGGGACATTACCAATAGAAATCCTGGCTGTCTTCAACAGCTGGACAGACACCTAAATTCAGTCGAATGACCCTCGGGTTTTGGGTTTGTAAAGTTGGATTGCTGAGGCCAGCAGTAACAGCCTTGGTTTATTTAGGGGCCCCCATTTCACTTGAGGCCGTTCATAGACCCGGGGTTGAAATCCCCAAAAAAAGAAAAACTGCCACAAAATTTTCAGAAAACCCCGAGTCTCTTATCCGAGCGTAGAATAAATTTCATTATGTTTTAGCTGGGTGTTCGGTTGGGTTAACGGGGTTTCAAGCCTGTCAACTACACTAGGGTCATTAAGTCTTAACCTCACCCACCTCTACCTGGAGGGTATTCCGGGATCAACGCCTCCGCGGCCCGGTCCACGACCAGGCCCCCCCGGTAGATCAGAGCCTGATCAACCAGGCTGTTAATGCTAGCCACACGTAGCCCCAAACCCACTCCAACATATGAACCACAGCCCGGCTGATCCGGCACTGAGCACTAACACAATACAAATTTTGATTCATTTCTCGTACCCCGATGGGTAGCGCACTCAACATTGAGGGCCCTGGTTCGATCCCCCGGTACGGGTGGAAACATTAGGACTGTTTCCTAAAGACACCTGCTGTCCATGTTCACCTAGCAGTAAGTAGGTACCTGGGTGTTAGCCGACTGGTGTGGGTCGCATCCTGGTGACAAAATTGACCTAATTTGTCGGAAATACTCTATGTAACAAGGGGTTTTCTTTATATCAGTATGGCATTGATTCAGCTATGGTCTGTATAAGTTGCAAACATTTACTTGTAGAAATAAAGATTATTATTATTATTATTATTTATTAAATTTTTATTATTATTATTATTTATTATTATTATTACAACCAGAGAGTCACGGTTAGACCCCTAAACCGTCTAGCCCTCTTTCCAACTAGGGAGCCAGCCCTTAGCCCCCCCTGCCCATTATAGAAATTCTGGAGGGCCCCCCTTGATGTAAGGGGGAGGGGAGGGGGGAGGGGGGGGGAGGGAAGGTGAGGGACGTTGGTTTGGGAGGATGGTGGGGCGGTGAGTAGGTGTAAAAAGGGGGAAAGGATGGTGTATCAGGAGTATGAGAGATGGAAAGTAGGCGTTAGCAACTACCAGTGTGAAAGGGGAAATAGGGTTTAGCAACTAGCCAGTGTAAAGGGGGAAATAGGGTGTTAGCAACAGCCAGTGTAAAGGGTGAAAGTAGGTTACACTAGCCGGAAGGTGTGGGTGTTAGAACTAGCAGTGGAAAGGTAAGAGGTGTTAGCAACTGCCGTGTGAAAGGTGAAAGTAGGGTGTTAGCAACTAGCCAGTGAAAAGGGGTTTGGAAAGGGGGGTTTGTTCCCAACTAGCCAGTGTGAAAGTCATCCCTCTTTACCCAGTAACCCTTCAAGGTCAACCTTGAGCGCCTGTGACCACACGTGGCGTCATTGTTATGTTTAAGTAACCCAGGAAGGAGACTCACAAATTCCAAACTGCCGCAGTAACATCTGCTCGATCAGGTTCTGATCAAACCCAATGCCTGGTCGTGGTCTGGGTCGTTGGGCGTGACCCTTGGAAAAATCCTTCAGGGAGATCCAAAGAACCGAATTAAGTTTCCCAGCTAGACACCAGGTAGATCCAGGTAACTCCAGTAGAAGCAGGTAGACTCTAGACAGACCCTAGGTATACCCCAGGGACCCAGGTAGACCTTCAGGTAAACTCCAGGTAGACTCCAGGTAAATCCCGGATAGATTCCGGGTAGACCCCCAAGTAACTCCAGGTAGACTCCAGTTAGCCCCCAGGTAGCCCAGGTAAACCCCAAATTAATATTTTCTTAATTTGAAATTTTTTTTAAACTAGACAGCAAGACAATGCCATCTAACGGACATTTATTAACTATTTTACCAAATTATCCCAAAAAAAACAACACGGTTTTTCCCCCCGGGATCGAACCGGGGACCTTGCGCGTGTGAGGCGCACGTGATAACCACTACACTACGGAAACTGTGCTAGCTTTCTTTCCAAGAAAAAGCATTTCCTTCCGGTTAAAAATCCTCCAGGATGGGTCGCATCCTGGGGTGATACGAGAGACACTGAACAACAATGTCTGCCCAGAGACTGAAAATTTGTGTAAATTATCATACATAACACATATGGTAGATTACCTAGGATAATCCAGGAAAAAATTCAGTGACTCTCTCTCTCTTTCTCTATCTATCTCTATTTTTTAAAACAATAAAAGGAGATATACTAGGAATAAGGTAAAAAATGAGTTATTTACATTAACATAAAAGAGGGGATCAGCTTACAATAGGACATAAATGTTAGTTGTACAAGAACTTATTCTCCTCCCTTTCTGTAACTACATTCCTCAGACACCTTTTGGCACTCATCTTGAACTGGTTCTGCTATGACTGGCTTTGACATGGCGGCAGTCTGTTCCATTCCTTTATTGCTGTACAATAAAAGGTGTTTGAAGCCTGGCCACTGACTGTGGCTACTACAAATTGTGTTCTCTCCCCTAGTACTATGATTTGGTTCCCAACCTTGACAAAATTGACAGCAAGATATTCTGGACACTGTTTTTTCAGCAATTTTATAAACTGATTTAACTTCAGCTGTTTTACTGTCTTCAACATTCAGCATATCCAATTGCTGTAATTCATCCTGGCCTACATGTTCACTTGGACCCAGGCCTACATGTTTCTCTTGGAACCCAGGCCTACATATTCTCTTGGACCCAGGCCTACATATTCTCTTGGACCCAGGCCTACATTTCTCTTGGCCCCCGGCTTACATTTTTCCCCTTTTGACCCGGGCCTCTTTTCTCTTGGACCTAGGTCCGGATAATTTTACCTTTTTTTTTTTGGGTGATTTGTAGTCTATTTTCCCTTTTTTTTTGTAAGGAAGAGTACCGGGAAGAGCAAAGTGTAGTCCATATAACATTTATAAGGGCTAAAAAAGGGTCCTGCCACCTCGTAGGTAACACTGTTTTTGTCTATACAGAACTTCAGCTTTTATTTGCTTTCTTTACTACACTCTTCCCTATCAGTTTCCTAATGCTGGGTCAAAGGGAATTCCCAGAATTTTACTAGAAACCCAAATGAGGGGTTCCCCCTTACACTGGACATTAAAATTATTTTCCCTTCTCAGTTTTTTTTCGTGCCCAGAGTATGGGTTCAGTTTTCCCCAGGTGTAACGATATTTTGTTTCTATAACCCTTTGCTGCAGGACTCCATTCCAATTTAATACATTGCTATATCTTTGGGCTTTACCCCGACACTAACAGAGCACGTCATCCACATACAATAGGGCCCCGAGTAGGCTTCAGTTTTTTTTGTTCATTCGTTTTGTTTTTTTTTTTAAATATTTATTGGGCGGAAACCCCTTGTTCCCATAAGAAAAACCCCACAACACCCAACACACACACACACACACACACCACAAACACACACAACCCAAAAACACACACAACCCCAAAAAGAAGAGGGAGGGAAGAACCAGCAAGGTAGACTTAGTTTCACCTTTAGTAGTCAGATATCGAGGAAATCAATATGAAAGACCCCCGGGCCACATCATGTGGTTTTTTTAAACTTCGAATACACAGTAGATCAAGTGGAGGGAGAGAAAGCCCGGGAA
>NC_069459.1:33510107-33535107 GCF_026875155.1 Cherax quadricarinatus
CCAAAATTTTTGGGGCCTGGGTTCATGTTAAAAAACCCGGTATACGCGATTTGTCTGGGACGCATCCACATGTGGTCTGAACTGCCCCGTGCATGCCAGTGTTTACAAGTGAGCCAGCCAGTGTGCTAGCATCTAAGCATACATTCGGTACATTCCATATTATCAGTGTTTTTGGTGCTTATTTATGCAAAATAAGTCACCATGGGCCCCAAGAAAGCTTCTAGTGCCAACCCTTTGAGAAAAAGGGTGTTAATAACTATTGAAATGAAAGAGATAATTGAAAAGTACGAGAGTGGAGTGCGTGTGTCGGAGCTGGCCAGGTTGTATACGAAACCCCAATCAACCATCGCTACTATAGTGGCCAGGAAAACGGCAATCAAAGAAGTTGCTCTTGCAAAAGGTGCAACTGTGATTACGAAACAGCAACTGCAAGTGTTAGAAGATGTTGAGAGACTGTTACTGGTGTGGATAAATGAAAAACAGATAGCAGGAGATAGCATCTCTCAAGCGATCATATGTGAAAAGGCTAGGAAGTTGCATGACGATTTAATTAAAAAAATCCCTGCAACTAATGGTGATGTGAGTGAATTTAAGGCCAACAAAAGTTGGTTTGAAAGATTTAAGATTCGTAGTGGCATACATAGTGTGATTAGGCATGGTGAGGCTGCCAGTTCGGACCATAAAGCAGCTGAAACATATGTGAAGGAATTCAAGGATTACATAGACAGTGAAGACTTGAAACCTGAACAAGTGTTTAATTGCGATGAAACAGGCCTGTTTTGGAAGAAATTGCTAAGCAGGACCTACATTACTGAGGAGGAAAAGGCACTCCCAGGACATAAGCCTATGAAAGACAGGCTTACTCTTCTCATGTGTGCCAATGCTAGTGGTGATTGCAAAGTGAAGCCTTTATTGGTGTATCACTCAGAAACTCCCAGTGTGTTCAGGCAAAAGAATGTTCTCAAGGCTAATTTGTGTGTGCTGTGGAGGGCAAACAGTAAGGCATGGGTCACTAGGGACTTTTTCTACGACTTGTTACACCATGCATTTGCCCCCACTGTGAAAAATTACCCAATTGAAAAGAAATTAGACCTTAGGTGCCTCCTGGTATTAGACAATGCCCCTGGTCATCCTTCAGACTTGGCAGAGCGACTTTCTATGGACATGAGCTTCATTAAGGTCAAGTTTTTGCCTCCTGATACCACTCCTCTCCTGCAGCCCATGGACCAGCAGGTCATTTCCAACTTCAAGAAACTGTATACAAAAGCTGTTTCAAAAGTGCTTTGAAGTGACCACAGACACTCGATTGACTCTAAAAGAGTTTTGGAAGGATCACTTTAATATCCTCAATTGTGTAAACATTATAGGTAAGGCATGGGAGGAAGTGACTAAGAGGACATTGAACTCTGCTTGGAAAAAACTGTGGCCAGAATGTGTAGACAAAAGGGATTTTGAGGCTAACCCTGAGAAGTGTATGCCAGTTGAGGAATCCATTGTGGCATTGGGGAAGTCCTTGGGGTTGGAGGTTAGTAGGGAGGATGTGGAAGAGTTGGTGGAGGAGGACAATGATGAACTAACCACTGATGAGCTGCTAGATCATCTTCAACAGCAAGAGGCCAGACCTGAGGAAACTGCTTCGGAGGAGGGGAGAGAGAAACTGAGGAAGTTGCCTACTTCAAAGATTAAGGAAATGTGTGAAAAGTGGCTTGACGTGCAAACCTTTTTTGATGAAAATCACCCTGACACAGCTACTGCAAGCCGTATTGGCAACCTGTACAATGACAATGTTGTGAACCACTTTAGGAAAGTCATTAAGGAACAAGAGGTACAGGCCTCTATGGACAGATATGTTGTGCGACAGAAGTCCAGTGACTCTCAAGCTGGTCCTAGTGGCATTAAAAGTAGAAGGGAAGTAACCCTGGAAAAGGACTTGACACCTCAAGTCCTAATGGAAGGGGATTCCCCTTCTAAACACTAACACCAGCAACACTCTCCCCTCCTCCCATACCATCAATCATCACCAGATCTTCAATAAAGGTAAGTGTCAGTTTGTGTGTATTAAAATTAATTTTTTTTTTCATACTTTTGGGTGTCTTGCACGGATTAATTTGATTTCCATTATTTCTTATGGGGAAAATTGATTCAGTTTGCGATAGTTTTGGTTTACGATGAGCTCTCAGGAACGGATTAATATCGCAAACCGGGGGTCCACTGTATCTCTAACTGAGGAAGATGTACCTGTTATTCTTCTATGCACTGAGTGTTTCTGGGAGGAATGCTGCATAGTTGGAACACAACAAGAGTGGTTAAGAACAATTTAACGAGCAATGTAGTACCTGGTAACTCCTTTGGAGATGACTTTTTAACTGTAACATGCCAGAAGTTAATCTATAAACATAGTAAGTTTGTGCTGATTTGTTTGTCCACAGAGTGAAAATTTGTCTGTCATTCCAAGACACGTGTGCTAGATGTGTTAAGTGCTGCGGGTTTGGAGTAATTAATGAGTAGTAGAGTGTTGGTAACTCTCGAGACGACTGTGCCCCATTGAATGACCTTGAAAATCGCACTGCGACCCACAGGCCACCACCCATTTTGCCTGTGTCTAGCGAGGTGAATACCCCTTCCTTGTTCCTTCTCTCTTATGGAATAAAGGTGGTTTCACTGACCCAAGAGTAACAGACTGACTCTTCCACCTCAAGCAGCTGAACTAGTAGTGACCTATGGATATGAACAAAGTAAATGATGGTGAAGGCGAATTCGAACGTTGTAGAAGTAAGGAAGCTTTGAAAAAAGAAAGAGGATTTCAAAGGAGGCTGCAAGAAACAACTAGAGCAACAACAGCCATCGCAGAATGGTTAGGCTTGATTTCCCTGCTAACACTAAGTCTGAGGTCAAGTTTAGATGGTTTTACGAAGCTACACTAGACAAACCAGAAGAAAACCTTCGGATTCGCTTTTGTCATGACGAGGATAATTACGTTTTTGTTACTAACGACCCAACATTCATAGAAAAACTTCTTACTCATAAATATGCTAACATCCAACTCCAAGCTGCCCCACCAAGATCACCTAAAGTGCTTATTGTTATCCACAATGTCAATAAGTACGTGGATCCTAAATTCCTGTTGTCAGATCAAGTTGCAAACCCTCGTCGACTTCCAAATGATCTGATATTGGCTGAGTGGATTGGTCAAGGGACTCCACCATCATATATCTACTCTCGTGCAACGCTTAACAGGAGTTACAAAATAGCTTTGTACAAACCACCTCACCGTAGATGCTACAAGTGTCAGCGCTGGAGTCACATTGCTTGGAAATGCCCAGCTAAGTCACACTGATGTGCAGTGTGTGCCAAGGCCATTCTTCTCACGGTGCTATGATATGATCAAGTATCACAGACAGTTGCAGTACAATGTATTCAATGTAACAGAATTCAGGAGTCACAGCTGCTCATGCGACTGCAGAGTGAATGCTGCCCACATCAGCGGCTTGGGACCCTGCCTCCTCATCACCCCCCACATGATGAGAAGTAGGCCTACCAGATACTTTTGTCTGTTTACTGAACCTATCCTGATTTCAGACAATATGGTTGAGCGAGTCATTATGGTGTTCATCAACAGAGCACGTCAAGTTGCTTTCAAACCACTAGTAATGCTGTGGTGTTGACACCACACTGGTGCTGAGTCAGGCTGTAAGTCTGCAACTGGCCAGTGACCGGGACTTCATTCCTCCAGATGAGCTAGTCTTGCTGGGGTGGTACACAACATGCAGCTGCGAATAATTCGGTTACTGGTGAAGCAACATGGTGTTTGAAACATCAACTTGGCACCACGAGGAAAAACTTACAGAGGTGCCAAAGGAGTACAGCAACCTAGAATTGTCAGCACATTATGAAAATGAGTGTGGTGATGATGAACAAACTGATGATTGCAGTGGTGTTAATAATTACAAAAACGTGAAATCTGATAGTGGGTTTACAATCACAGTGAAGTGATAGGGGAGTGAAGACCATCTTGATAGTCAAGTTGTTGAGTGTAATGTATGGATAGATATGAGTGTGGAGATGACCCGGTTGTTGATAATGTGTAGGTATCACTGGTCATATTGATGAGGGTGATACATGTGAGGATAGTGAGAGTGTAATATAAAGTGGAGAGGTGAGTGGAGGGGATGTGTCACCTTACTCACATTCACAGACAAAGAACGCAGTGCCCTCTGTTATCAGAGGAACTCACCTAAGAGGTATATGTAGGGAAGTGCAATTTAGAGTCTCATGGTTAAAGGTTTATACTGATTGATATTGATATTGTTCTTGTCTTGTTTTGCTATTTTGGAGTTTTTTCATTTTTCTGTAGAAATTGATTTTCTATCCTGGACTTGTATAATGGATACTAACGGTATAAATATCCATTTTTAGTTGGTTTTGTGCGTCACTTAAAAGATTTTTCTGACCTTCATCATAAAGTTAATTCTGATTCATGATAGGGTGTTAAAGTGGTGCAGTGTCCGGAAAAATCCAAGCCCCTAATTGCCTTCATTTGTTGCATATAACATCAAATCTTCTATTTCTTGTGTTATATATATTATATAATCTTTCCCCATCTACTTATTGAACATAAGAAATCAGAGGGGCTTCAGTATCCCGGGTGTTAGGATTTAATTTTGGGAACTTGCTCTCAACATCTTTAATTGTATGCACTGCTGATAAGTGTAATTACTTGGTGCTCCTAAACTTTGGGCTCAGTACTGAGCCTACTCTTATTATTGGGGATTTATAATGACAAGACTCTAAAGCATTGGAAACTCTCAGTTTTGGTAATCGTATATGGTATTCAACTGTTGTCGCTATTAAACAGTCTGATAATGTCCATAGTGTAGGTGTATCTTGAAACACACATATCTTTGGAGGCTTCCTTGATCTGTGCCTGGGCGTCTACATTACTTTGACAGCTGCGCAGTCTGCCTTTGTAACTGAATATCATCAGATTCATTTTCCAAGGCTAACCTCTCTTGATTTTGATAATACTATACTCCACTGGTGGGTTATTCAACGGAAACGTTTTATTGTTCCCCTGATCAGCATGGAAGACTTTGTTGCACATGTGACTGACTGATATAATTACTAATGAGTGTACCTTTGTAGAGACTTTTATCTTGACCTTGTGAGCAGTATTTCAGTTAACTACTTAGAGCCATCCATCTGAAACCTCCTAATACTCTAAATTAAATATGAAGTCCATAATAATCATTGTCTTATAAAACCATACTGTTATAAATGATTCTAAATTCGAAATTCATTGAAACGTACTGATCGCTGACTGGGCATAGATATATTAACCATCGTACCCTGAATTGCTGAGCCTCTTCCAAACTGTCCTTGTGCTGCCAGAGAGCGTATGACAAACGGCGGCAAACTGATGGGAACAATTTGTCATTGGTCTAAATGCTCACACCCCTCTTAGCCGGGCAGTGGAGGGTAATTAATAGAATTAAGGGTAACAGATAACAGGGCTGATCGCGCTCCTCATCATTGCATAGGTGAATGAGTTAGTCAGTGCTTGGGCTGTACATCTTGCTATGACAGTTCTTCCAGTACCATACAGGCGGAAATAATGGCAATTATATGCAGGGTGAGTGGACTTGTTGCTTTATGCTCGCAAGAAGATGACTGCCAAATGCCCTTCAATAATTTTGAACTTGATGCAGCACTAACTAGGCTAACTCACGTCGCCCTGGTGAGGATGGTATTACTCCCTAAACCATGACTCAGATTGCTGTGTCGATTACCAGGCAACCGTTCTTGAATTAGATAACATGTGCTTTGGCACTGGAAGCTCTCTGCATAGGACAACAGCCTCATTTATTCCCTTTCCGAAGATCAATCTTAATATTATCATCGACCTAGATACCTTACTCTGCTGCTTGTGTAAAACATTCGAGAGGATGATTTTTAATGTCTTATGCACAGAATTAGCATTTCTTGTCTACCGTGGATTGGCTTCATGAATGGTAGGAGTGGCTTCATTGCATTGCCACCTTTCTCACTTGCACCTGACTGCTCGTACACTACCTTCCTTTGACTTAAATCCGCTTTTGATGTTGCCACGTACATGTATCATTAGTGAACTTGCCAAAATGGATGTTGGAGGATGCTTCTCGCTGGATTAAAGTGGATTACTGTTCCAACAGAAAATGTCTGTGTTGTTCCAGGGACATAGATGTGTTAACTAAGGATTTTGTATTAGGAACCCACCAGGGTGGTGTGCTAGTCCACCCTGGTCATATTTGATTAATGCCGTACTTAATGCTATGCCTAGCCTAATCCAGCATTGTATGATTAGTTTGATGTTGACAAATGATTCACACTACCGGATTTCCATCACCAAAAACAGTCTATCAGTACTAGGCCTCGTGTCAGGACCTGGGGTTATTATTATCAGGGATTAAAACAAAGATACTCAAAGGCGTACTCCGCGGAGAGGAGGCACAGTTCGTCCGATACAGTTCGCATGATGGGTTCTTCTAGAATTTGTAAGCAGATACAGGTATATAGGCTTTGAGGTCCATACTTGGCCTGTTGTATCGGGACTTTGTCGCAATAAAAGAATGGCTGAGAACTCTTAGAGTTGTGGCAGGTTTTTTCCAGGTATGGAGCTAATGTTTAAATTTGGGAATATTATGTATCTTGCTGATATTAGATCATTGGTTGATTATGTCTTGCGCCATACTTGCACTCGTGTTGACTGTAAGCTTGGAGGGCTGGATAAACTGCAATAACGAAGCAATGAGGGGCCCCCCCTGGGAGGGGGATCTCTAGGAGGCTCTCGTACTGGCCAAATTTTAAATATGCGAGAAGAACTTAATATTCCAGCATTTGAGATCGTGTTACGAATGAAATATCTTTTTGGGCGGTGGGCGTCAATATGCTTAGGTTAGCCCATTCAAACTGCACAGAATGCTCTCAAAACTTTCTATGCAATGGTGAACATCCTCCTGATGGATCGTAAAAAATGGAGACGACCTCCGCATGTCTAGCTACATGAGCTAAGCTTTAGTTTGGCAACAGAGTCACTTCCTTGATCCATGAGGATGTACCATTCCGAACTTCCATTTCCTCATTTTTCCAAATAATCTTTTTAAATCACAACCAAAGCTTCGTCTTAAAAGCCAACATGATGCTTATGTTGTACTGATATCTTAGTCACACAAAACACTCTTCACAAATTATTTACGTTGACGGTTCGTTTACCGTCCACTGGTGCAGTGGGATAGTGCTGCTGTTGTATACTGAGTGATGGCTCTCATAAGAATTGGAGCACGGCATCAATAACTGGGCCTCTACCTTCAAACAGAACTGTTTGCCATATCCTTGCTCTCAATTGCGTCATGTATCTAAGGTCGAACTTTATTGTATCTGTTTCTCTGTCATCTCAACTCATTAGTTATTATTGTGGCATGGCTTGTGTCAGAAGCAGATCATAGGTATGGTAAGATTGTGGACAAGGCGGAGTCTGAGTGCATATGCTGTTGATTCCATCTACATTGGTCTTCCAGATGCAGGATAGAACTGATAAATTGGTAAGCTGTATGCTTTCAGAAAGGGAGTAGAATTACATTCTTGGGTAGTCAGTTAGCAGTTTGTGAAAATAATACGAAAAGAACTTCAATTGAACTTTATTGACTTAAGACTTAGGAAGATTGACACAATCAGTCCGTTGTCAGCATTCATTCATGCAGGAGGGAGGCCACATGTCTATGGTGCATCTCAACTAGATAAGTAGACTTTGGTTGTCACTTATGCCGGTCCGGCTGGGTTACAAGTATCTTTGGAGGTTATATCACCCCACAGTTGTAGACCAACGAAATGTAAACTTTGCCAGATGGGACTTTTGTCACACCTTGCGTCATTATGTACTGGAGTGCGATCAGAAGTAATGATTAGAGACAATTCACTCAGAATAGGTTCTAGAAATGGCAAGTATTTATACTCTGTGGTATATTACGACCCATTATGGTGAAATACCCGGTATTAGCTAGCTGTAATCAAAGAGTGTGTGTGTGTAGTGTGGTGTGTGTGTGTGTGTGTGTGTGTGTGTGTGTGTGTGTGTGTGTGGTGTGTGTGTGTGTGTGTGGTGTGTCTGTGTGTGTGTATGATGTGTGTGTGTGTGTGTGTGTGTGTGTGGTGTGTGTGTGTGTGTGTGTGTGGTGTGTGTGTGTGTGTGTGTGTGCAACGTGCTTGTGTTATGCATATATTTGTACGCTGTGTGCCTGTGTCTGTGCGTGCGCACTCGTGTGTGCATGTGTGTGACGCCGCGCTGTGTGGAGTATGGACCACTTATATTGTATTTAACTCATAACAATTGTGACCAGGTGGGGATGTGTCAGTGGCTCAGTTCTTTGTAATTTGTCATGATTGTAACCCCTGTATTAGGCGTGATAGCTGATTCATTACCTTTGTAACTTGCTATGATTGTGACCAAATCTACCTGGAGTTCATTACCTTTGTAACTAGTAAAGCTATTATTACTTTGGGGTCCAGTCCCTGGACCCATTATGTACCTCTGTAATCTTTTGACAACCGCTCGCAGGATGGTTATGGGGTGCATAATAAAGATATTAAACTAAACTACCTGCAAGTCCCTCCGAAGAAGCTCATTGCTAGTAATCCCTTTCTTAAATCTCTTGTTAGAGCAACTGCTCAAGAAGAAATTTTTCGCCTAGCTGGTAGTAATAAGTTATCACAAGTTATATACACTGATGGATCTAAACAGGAGTCTTCTGGCAGGGCTGCATCTGCTCTTGTTGCCACCTCCCTAGTTAAGAACGATAATAAATTCGTTGAGTTAGGCATAAGAATTAACAACTGGGCGTCTACACTGCAAACTGAATTGTTTGCAATCCTAATGGCCCTGAAGCTAACCTATGACACCGAGCTTGACTCTATCATCATTACTGATTCTATGTCATAATTGAAGGCTCATATAATGACTCCCAATAAAAATGCTCATTGGAGAAGGGCCCGGTATGATATATGTATAGATAATCAGGGACAAAGGAATTTTAAAGTACAGTTGCTATGGATCCATCACACATTGGATTACTCCTTCATGATAAAGTTGATATATTAGCCAAGAAGAGTACCCAGTAGGAGAATGTGTAATATATTTTTGGTATAACTGTGTCTAGCATTAGGTATAATATTAGGAGAGAAGTAAATAATGACAATGATTGTTATGGGAATGCATTTAGAAGCCTGAGTAGATCTATAACCACTATGATAAATGAACTTAAGATAAGTATGTTTATGGAGCAACGTGCAATGTGAACAGACTGACTGTGTTGTAGTGGCCAGGTTAGGTTTGGGGTTACAAGTACTTCTGGCAGTTTGGGAGACACACAGTTGATGATCAAACTAAATGTAATTTTATGTGATCTGGCATTTGGTCACTCTCTTGAACCTTGTGCTTAATTGTCACTTATTGAGGAATACAGAGACAGACAGTTATTAACCTTGTGACATGTCAAGATATCTTATTAATGAAATAAGATACCAGATTTTTACTAAGAAAAATTTTTTAAATTTGCTTGTAACAGATAAAATGAAACTATGATATGTAGATATAAATCCATATGTATTCATGTTAACCCATTTGGGGCCCAGTTCCTGGGCCTTTTGTGCTCCGTGTGCTCTTGCGCTACGTCCACAGTATGGATATGGGGTGCACAATAAACTAGCCACTTCGGTGGCAAAATCTAATCTAATCTAATAATACTACTGCTACTACTACTGCTGCGCTACTACTACTACTACTACTACTATACTACTACTACTACTAATATACTAATACTGCTGCCCATACTACTACTACTACTGCTACCCAATACTACTATTTACTATATGCTGCTGCTACTTCTACAACTACTACTATACTGTGTAGACAGCCCGTACTGTCGCAGAGACAGCCCATGCTGTCTGCCAGCTTAGTTCATATTTCGTGCCACTCAGGTGCTGCCCTCTGTAGCCAGGCCTGTAGGCAGGCACGCCAGCCTGCCGGCCCATGCCTCCCTCTCACTCACAGAGCGGCCTAGCAGGAAGACACAAGGCCTCCCAGCTCTCTCTCGTGGGCATGGCCCTCCCGGGCCATGGGCACAACACACACCTGTGTACCCACCACTACTTAAGAATAAACGAAGAAGCCTCCAAAGACGTATCATTTAACTCCCTGCTACCAGAATACCAAATAATCTTTTTTCGTTTTATTGGTACCAGCGGTGATTGCAGCGTTGTGTTTACCCTGAAAGAGGAAGGAGAGGTATGAAGTCATCTTCACTTCATCATCCCATACAAGAAGCATCCGTCTCTCAACAAGTTATCCTGATGTCGTGTCTGCACGTTTGAGCATCCAGACACAGGTACAAGCAGGATCCAGGCCGAAATTTGCCGAAATTCTCCGAGAATTGTAAGTGGCGTCACAGTGACCCACGCTCCCAGTGCCCCACGCTGTTTCTCAAGTCAGTGTTCAGCGTCACTTGTATGTTGCTGTTGTTGTTCGATCAGTACAGCTTTTTTTCAGCAAGCCAGAGGTGAGTTTTGTGGTGATTCCTGCGTCCAGTGTGTTTCCCTGTGTTTGTGGGTGGGAGGAGGAGAGACCCCCAGATGCCCCCTCGCCTTACACTCACCCACGCTCCTCGCTCACCGTCTACCATACCCCACTCCCCACTGCCCACTCCCTCTGCTGTGTTTTCTGCTGTTTTTCGTGTGATTCATTGCCAGAGCTGTGTTATCCGAGTGCCCGAGGCCACTCGAAAACTACGTGGTCAGCATGGCCAAGTAGATCACGACACACGTGGATCACGACGCCCGTTGGGTGTGGCACGATTTTCACGTAGCCTACGAGCTACGTGAGTTACCAGATGTCCCAGGCCACATGCTGTGGTCTGCTGCCCGCATCACATTGGACGTCACCACGTTTCTGCCCGACTTCATGGCGTCACCTCGAGATGTCTGTTGACGTCAACCCACGTGCTGCCCGACTTCATGACGTCACCTCGAGATGTCTGCTGAACGTCACCTTGAGATATTGCTGACGTCACCTCGAGATGTCTGCTGACGTCCCCCTCACAATGTCTGCTGACGTCACCTCACGATGTCTGCCTGACGTCACCTCGAGATGTCTGCTGACGTCACCTCGGATGTTGTGGGCGTCACCTCGAGATGTCTGCTGACGTCACCCCGAGATGTCTGCTGACGTCACCTCGAGATGTCTGTGACGTCACCTCGAGATGTCTGCTGACGTCACCCCGAGATGTCTGCTGACGTCACCTCGAGATGTCTGCTGACGTCAAACCCCGGATGTTGCTGACGTCGTGCTGCTGATTTTCATCACGCCTGACATCACTGATGTCACATTGGTGTTTTTAGTAATTATTTCCGTTTTGTCGAGAAGTTTGAGAGAATAATATATGTCGTGTGTTAATTAATTCCTCTCAGTCAGTGTTCTCACATTTTGTATGTTTGTCTGTTACGACTCACAGATGTTTTGCCCAGTCGTCTCTGCCACGACTCGCTCCACAACTCACTCCATGCTCGCAGGCAGTGACAGCCCACCGACAGTACCAGACGAGAGGTGTCCTCCTGAGTCGCTTGCCAGAAGTCCTGCCCATGTTGCCGAGTTTTGTTGACGCCTCACTCGAGGGCACCGCATGTTGTGCCCCAGGGTTTAGTGAAAACTTGCAGCGACTCCTACGATGACTGCTTCACCGTTCCAGAGGAGACCGTACCCTGTTACGCCACAGCTCAGCCGCGCGATGTCTCCAGTGTTGCAGTATCTGTCCAGACGCAGGAAGGTGTGCAGGGGATGCCCTTCGACGTCATTCCCTTGCCCACGATATTTACCCCAACCCCACATGTTTTTTTTTTCCCCTCCTGTGGGAAAGTTTTTTTTTCGCTGTCCATATGTATATAATTTTTTTTTTTGTTTTCTGTGCCCCTTTCCCTCGGAGAGAGGGGCCCGAGTTTTTTTTACCCCGTATTGTCGCTCGGGAGATCCCGGGGTAGGGGGCCCCCGGCGTATGTAGACACCCCTGTACTTTGCACAGAACCCCATGCTGTTGCCAGCTTAGTTCATATTTCCCCCATCGGGTTTGCTCCCCTTTGAGCCAGGCCTCTAGGCAGGCAGCAGCCTGCCGGCCCTGCCCTCTCACTCACCAGTGGCCTAGCAGGAAGAACAAGGACTCCCAGCTCTCTCTGTGGGCTGGGCCCTCCGGGCCATGGGGAAACACAAGCCTGTGTACCCCCTACGATTAACAATAAGAAAGCCCCGAAGGTTATTAAATCCCCCTACCAGATTAAAAATAACCTGTTATAAATGCTTTCTATACTACTATACTATACTATACTATACAACTTTACTTCTACTCTACTACTCTACTACTATACTGTACTACTACTTTCTACTTACTACTACTATACTATACTGTGCTACTACTCTATCACTGGTTACTACTACTATATATACTGTATCTAATGCTATCTACTACTACTATATGTACTCTACTACTACTACTATTGTTACTATTACTACTGCTGCAACTATATAAATACTACACAATTCTACTACTAGCACCTTTTCTACTACTACCCCACTACTACTATATTAATAATTATAATAAAAATTTAAAAATAATAATTTTAATTAAAAATAATAAAATTAAAATAATAATAATTTTATTTTAACATGAATTTCATTGCTTTGTTTTTTTTTGAGGTGGTGAGGGGTCTTTATCCAAGGAATGGTTGATTTCCCTTGCCTGGAAAAAAACCTGAATGCTGCCAGCCCGCGTATAACCTCGTTGTAATGGATGGAATGTTTCCCCGGGGTTTAAACTTGTGGAGGCACAATTTTTTAATGAATTCTGTTCAATAATGGAAATGTTTTCTGGTCGACTTGAAAATTTCAGTGCTGTTTTGTTTTCCCCAAAAAATGACAATCTGTTGATTTTAGGTTGTGTAAGTTATCATCGCCAATTTTAGGTTGTTTTAAGTTACCCAGGGCCCCTTTTTTAGGTTGTGAAAAAGTTATAAGGGGCCCAGTTTTGGGGTGGGTAAGTTATCATGGTTAAAAATTTTAGGTTGTGAAAGTTACAGGGACCGTTTCGGTTGTGTTACTTATCATGGCCCTGTTTTAGATTGGGGTAATTTTATAAAGCCCCCAGTTTTAGGTTGTGTAAGTTAAAAAGGGCCCCAAAATTTTAGGTTTTTTTAATTTTCATGGCCCATTTTTTGGTTTTGTTTTAAGTTATCATGGCCCAATTTTTTGGTTGTGTAAGTTCCCTGTAGAAATACTCCTACTGTGGGGGGAAGCCGCAGGATAATACTGAAACCCCTTTCGGGGCCCCTTAACAACAAAAAACCTTTTGGTGTGGGGCTTGGGCGCCAACACAGGGGTGTGTTGATTCTCTTCTCTTTACCCCCTTTCCCCTCGGGAAAGGGTTTCCTTGAGGTTGGGGGAGGGGCTTTTGGGATTTGGGGGAAAAATTGGACTGTGTCCATTTCCCCCAAAATTTAAAAGCCAAAATTTCCCTTTTCCACCTCCCCCCCCCCAAGCGCTTTTAAAAACCTAGGGGTTTTTGCGTTCCCCTTGATTTAATAATTTTTAATAATCTTTATCCCTATATTAGTGATGAAGATTACTTGGGGGTGAGTTTAATATGGGGCCCTGTGTTATTTTTTCTTTGGGACAAATGCAAGCCCATCACCACCCCTGTAGAAGCCATTTTAGTTTGTCTAGTCATTATATTTTGTTGTTGCAAAAGTAATCCCGAAGATTCTTTTCAAAAAAGACTAAAAGAAAAGGCCTGTGTTTCTATCACCCCCAATTTATTGAACATAAAATTTTCCGGGGCCCTTCCTGGGATGATCCTGCCCTAGACTACATCCCAACTGGAGCGTTTACTAAAAAACCTGAGGGCTGGGAACTTTGCCCCCAAAGCTTATAAAACGGCGGGATCGGAAGGGGAAAGCATTTTTTTAAGATTTTCCCAAAAAATTTTGAGGCCCTTTTCCCTTTAAAAGAAGATCTGGGAAAAACCTAAGTTGTCATCAATTTTGTGTCATTTAAATTTTTTAACGAGGCTTTTTCTGAGTTTTTAATACCTATAAAAGATGCTATAAAACCCTAAAAGTCTCAGTTTTTAAAACCCAAACAAATGAAATTTTGCATGCTATCCCCCTTTTGCAACTCGCCCCCCAGCGATTGAGGAACCCTTAGGGGAATCCCCTTCAAGCCCCCCTAAAAATTTTGGGGTAAGGATTGTAAATTCCAAGCAGTGAGCTGTCAGAAATTGTGAAGAGTCCATCAGGGATGCTTTTATCAGTGGCCTGCAATCCCAATTTTTTAAGGAGAGTTTTTTTGGGAAAAAAAAACTCTGCCCTTGGGCCGCTCCCTTTGACCGGGGCAAGAGCTTTTGATTCCCCCCAGAAAAATTTCGAAGTTTTACTTCCCAAATCACCCCTTCTCGAGGTGTAAGTGCTGAAAATTCCCTTTGCCCAAAGATCTTGAAAATGAAGTTACTGGGGAAAAATGCCTAAAGGGGCCCAGCAGCAGCAGGTACGGTTTGTTTCTTTTGGGGGTTTTTTAAAAGAATCCAGTCCAAAGTCTCCTGCTCGTGAAGCAATGGGGCCGAAATGCCACATGAAAAAAACCACTTTGCTAAAGAAATGTGTGCTAATGCATCAAAAAAGAGTAGTCCCTTTCCACACTTTCCCAGTGACTGCGAAAACTAGCAACAGTGACTTCTGCGGCTACTCCAAATTCACTGTAAAAGGCAGTTGTGAAAGTATTCATAAAAGGGAAAACCCGAAGTAGATGGTCTTATTGATAGTGGGGCCCCGGGGGATTTTCATCAACCTTGACTTTTTTTTTAAAGGCCCCCTCCTTAAATGTACATAAATATCAGGTACCGTTTCCAGGGCACCCAAAATCTCTCTCTATTAGCCCTTAGGGTTATGTAAGGTAAATCCCCGGGGTTTTAAGGGAAAAGGTTAAACAAGATGTACTTTTAGCTTTCTGCCACAACTGGCTTGATGTTATCCTTGGTCAGGACTTTCAAAAGCGGGCTGGGGTGTACCTTTAACATATGGGGGCCCGAACTCCCCTCCTTTTTTTGTCGGGGGAAAACTTAGAAATTTTAAAGGGTAGACCCACCAAGCTTTTTGGGAAAATCTTACCGGGATTGTCTCCTATATCACCCAAAGTCCAACCCTATTTTATGAGGATCGGGTTTCATTGAAAAAAGAACCCCTAAGGTTTGCTAAAAGGGGGTTTTTAAATAAAACCCGGAGTAAATTCCCCTTGGCGTGCCCCGGGGTTTTTGCTTATAGATGATTTGGGAAAAAGGGGAAGACTGGCAATCAAATTACTCTGAGACAATCAAAAAATTTTTACTCTTTTTTGAGGGGTACCCTCTACCCGAATTGATGATCCCATTTGAACAAAATTGCTCAGAAAACTATGTTTTTAGCAAAATTTTGATCTACAGAGTGCCTTTTCATCAAGCCCCCTATAAAAATTTGAAGAAAAAACCTTTACACAGCATTTCAGGCTAGGATGGCCTGTATCAGTTTACCGGTCCCTTTTGGAGCCCACCAATAGGGTAGCCTGTTTCCCAAAAAGAATTTTGGATTAAATAAATTCAGGAAGAGAAAATCAGGGGAACAAAACGCATTTTTGGGGTTAAATGTTTAACCCAATTTTTTTTGGGCAAGCCCCAGGAGGAACATGATCCCAAACCCCTTGAATTTTTTTGGAAGCCCCCCAAGAAAAAAATATATTTTACAATGGGGGAAAATTTGCCTTTTTTCAATTTAAAAGGCTTAGACCCTTTGGGTTATGTAGGGGGAAGGGGGTTTCCCAATTTCCCGACCCTGAACGACTAGGGCCCTTAGGGGGAAACCCCAATTTCCCCTCAAGACAAAAAGTCACCCCGGAAGAATTTTGGTCTCTTTGCTTATTATCAAAAATGGATTTAAAAATTTCAATTTAAAGGGTCCCCCAAAAAATTGAGTTCTCCCAATTTTCCCCCTGTGAAAAAGGAAGCAAAAGCCGTTTTCCCCTTTACTCTCAAACAGGACATTGAAAACTCGTAGTTAAAGCCATTGAGGAGTTCCTCCCAAATTCGAAGTGGGGGGAAATGTTTCGGGACTTTCCCCAATTGCTGCCGTCTTATCTAAGGCAGGACAAAACCAAAGTAGCCTTCTTTTCCGAGAACTTTTCAAGGTTCGGGAAAAAATTTTTTTGCTCCCTTTTGAAAAGGAAGAAAAAGGCCATCATAAAAGCAGTTCGCCACTGGAGGCATTTTTTTCTGGTTTTGACATTTCCCTTAAGGCCCCTGACAAACGGCCCGTGATGAAATATGTTGGAAAGAAGCCAAAAAGAAAGAGGGAAAACTACGCGTTATGATTTTGTTTTTGGGGGTCCCAAAACCGGGTCAAGAAAAACATCTCACCTGATGCATTCTCTGGGTCCCACTGTGGACCCAGAAGTATGATTTGCAACACTTCAGCGTTCCACAGGCTATGTGGGCACCCCGGGTTACACGCCTGTTCCATTTTGTCGAATCAAAGAAAAATGCCCTACTCAGTGGGGGTGAGCGACAAGTGATCAGAAACATTTCCCGGTATGTTTTTAGAGTGCAAGCCAAACTTTCATCAGCCCGAGAAGACTTTTATTTAAAAACCACCCAGCCTTTCGGGAAAAATGAATATGATTTCCAAAGGGGCCCCTAACCAAACACAAAACAGAATAGGTATTTCCCTTAAAGTAGTTGATTGGGAAAATTTTAAGGTTTCCCTTTGTATTCCCCTGTGCAAATTTGACTGCCTTTTAACTGTTATTAGTTGTCTTTCACGTTTTTTCCATTTTTGGATGCCAGCTTATATCCATTGAGACAGGGGAAACCTGTTCATGGTAACGAACTTTAGGAGTTTTTTTTTCTAGCAAAAGGGATTGCCCGCAGCAGAAAAAACAAGCTACAACCTCAAGGCAAAAAAATAAAAAGGGGGCGTTTTAATGGTTTCTATATGGAAGGGAGTTACAATGACATTGAAGTCGCCCCAAATTCCCCCCTGTTTAAAACTTGCCCAAAATGTCCCACCTGTTTTCTTCACTCTATTAGATCATTGCTGTGCACAGCTACTAATGCAACCCCACAAAAGACCCTCAACTTTTCACGTCGGTCCTCTTTAAAAGGGGGCCCCCGTTTCCCCCTTTGGGTTTTGTCTTTTGGCCCGTTTTCCGGGAAAAGTCACCGTTTGGGGAAAAAGACCCGGGTTCCCTTTTGTGGAAGAGGTAGAGCTCCAAACCCAAACTTTAAACCAATTACGCACAAATTCGCCCTTCCCAAAATTTGGGGAAGGGACTACGTTTACCAAAACATTTAGTCCCATTGAAATTTCCCCCTTAGTGTGGAATTTCAAGATACACCCCCAAAAGATGTGAAAAATTTCTTGTTTTCCCTGGAAAGCCCCTTTAGACTAGCCCCACGAAAAATTAAGGGGGATTTTTTGCCCAAAAAAAGGTTAAAATTCCAACCAACCCCCTTTGGGGGGAAAATTTTGAACCTTTGGGGAAGAGGCCAAGGGCTCTAACGGGAAGGTTATTTCGGACGTTGTTTGTTTTTCCCCCATAAGTTTGGGGAGATTTTTTGTCTCCCCGTATTTTAGAAAGGGGGAAGATTGTAGGATATGCTCCTGTGGGGAGCAGCAGCAGGATTAAAACTGCACCCTCCTTTGGGGCCCCTTTAAAAACAAAAACAGTTTTGGGGTTTTGTCATGGGCCCAACACATGGGGTTTTGATTCTCTTTCCCCCTCTATCTATATTTTATATTAGTTTTTGCAGATTTCATGGTGAGTTTAAATATGTGGCCTTTTAGTTTTAACTTTTCTCTTGGGCATTTGCAAGACATAACCCCCCCCTGTAGAAGCCGTTATTAGATGTACTAGTCTTTTTTTTTTTTTTATTTTTTTGTTGCAGAAAGACTATGAAGATTCTTTGTTCAATTTAAAAACGGAGATAAGGCCTGTTTTTTCTATCACAACATTAACCCTGGCCCCCAAATTTTTGGTTGTGCAAGTTATCGGGGCCCAAATTTTTGGTTTGTGTGAGTTTTCATGGGCCCAAATTTTTGGTTGTGTTAACTTATCATGGCCAAATTTTAGGTTTTTTGTAAGGTTAAACATGGCCCAAATTTTTAAAGGGAGTGGTTTTTATCATGGCCCAATTTAAGGTTGTGTAAGTTATCATGGCCCAAATTTTTGGTTGTGTAAGTTAAACATTTCCCCAATTTTTTGGTTGTGTTACTTATCATGGGCCCCGTTTTTTGGTTGTGTAAGTTTTCATGGCCCAAATCTTTTTGGGTGTGTTGCTTTTCATGGGCCCAAAATTTTTGGTTTTTGTAAGTTATCATGGCCCAGTTTTAGGTTGTGTTACTTATCATGGGCCCCAGTTTTTTGGTTTGTTTTAAGGGTTTTCATGGCTAATTTTTTTTTTTGTGTTGCCCCTTTTCATGGCCCAGTTTTAGGTTGTGTAAGTTATCATGGCCCCAAATTTTTTGGTTATGTTATTTTATGGCCCCGTTTTAGGTTGGCGTAAGTTATCATGACCCAATTTTATGTTGTTTTACCCTTTTCTTTGGGCCCCGTTTTAGGTTGTGTGATTTTTCCCCTGGGGCCCCTTTTTTGGTTTTGTAAATTATTTAAGGCCCAATTTTAGGTTGGGGTTACTTTCAAGGCCAAATTTTAGGTTGTGAAGTTAATTTAAGGCCCCAATTTTTAGGTTGTGGTTTAATTTTTCATGGCCAAGTTTTTGGTTTTGTAAGTTATCATGGCCCCCCAATTTTTGGTTTTTGAAAAATTATCTTGGCCCAATTTTAGGTTTTGGGTTTCTTATAAAGGTCCGTTTTAGGTTGTGGGAAGTTTTCATGGCCAGTTTAGGTTGTGTTACTTTTCTGGGCCCCAAATTTTGGTTGGGGTAAGTTATCATGGGGCCCCTTTTTTGGTTTTGTAAATTATTTATGGGGCCCCAAATTTTTGGATGTGTTACTTATCAGGCCAAGTTTTAGGTTGTGTAAATTTTCTTTGGGCCCCAATTTTTGGTTGTGTTAAATTTTTCTTTGGGACAAATTTTAAAGGTTTGGTTTTCTTATAAATTTCCCGTTTTAGGTTTGTGTAAGTTATCATGGCCCAGTCTTAGGTTTTTGTTTTATCATGGCCCCCAAATTTTTTTTTGAGTTTTAAATTATCATGGCCCCCAAATTTTGGTTGTGTAAGTTATCATTGCCCAATTTTTTGGGTTTTATGTTATCATGGCCCCCAAATTTTAGGTTGTGTTACTTATCATGGGCCCCGTTTTTGGGTTTTGTAAGTTTTCATGGCCCGTTTTAGGTTGTGTTAAATTATTTTATGGCCCAGTTTTTTTTGTGTAAGTTTCATGGTCATTTTAGGTTGTGTTTCTTTTTCATGGCCCAGTTTTTTGGTTTTGTAAGTTTTCCCTGGTCCGTTTTAGGGTTTTGTTTTTATTTATGGGCCCCGTTTTAGGTTGCGTAAGTTTCATTTACCCAAAAATTTTGGTTGTGTTTTCTTTCATGGCCCAGTTTGAGGTTTGTGTGGAAATTTTCATGGCCCCCCAAATTTTTGGTTGTTGGGGAAGTTATCAAGGCCCAATTTTAGGTTGTGGGAAGTTATCATTTCCCAAATTTTGGTTTGTTTTTAAAGTTATCATGGCCCAATTTTAGGTTGTGTTACTTATCATGGCCCAGTTTTAGGTTGTGTAAGTTATCATGGCCCAGTCTTAGGTTGCATTGTTTATCATGGCCCAATTTTAGGTTGTTACTTATCACGGCCCAGTTTTAGGTTGCGTAAGTTATCATGACCCAGTTTTAGGTTGTGTTACTTATCATGGCCCAGTTTTAGGTTGTGTAAGTTATCATGACCCAATTTTAGGTTCTGTAAGTTATCATTGCCCAATTTTAGGTTGTGTTACTTATCATGACCCAGTTTTAGGTTGTGTAAGTTATCATGGCCCAATTTTAGGTTGTGTTACTTATCATGGCCCAATTTTAGGTTGTGTAAGTTATCATGGCCCAATTTTAGGTTGTGTCAGTTATCATGGCCCAGTTTTATGTTGTGTAAGTAATCATGGCCTAATTTTAGGCTGTGTAAGTTATTATGGCCCAATTTTAGGATGTGTTACTTATCATGGCCAAGTTTTAGGTTGTGTAAGTTATCATGGCCCAACTTTAGGTTGTGTAAGTTATCATGGCCCAATTTTAGGTTGTGTTACTTATCATGGCCCAGTTTTAGGTTGTGTAAGTTATCATGGCCCAGTCTTAGGTTGTGTTACTTATCATGGCCCAATTTTAGGTTGAGTAAGTTATCATGGCCCAATTTTAGGTTGTGTAAGTTATCATTGCCCAATTTTAGGCTGTGTATGTTATCATGGCCCAATTTTAGGTTGTGTTACTTATCATGGCCCAGTTTTAGGTTGTGTAAGTTATCATGGCCCAGTCTTAGGCTGTGTTGCTTATCATGGCCCAATTTTAGGTTTTGTAAGTTATCATGGCCCAGTTTTAGGTTGTGTTACTTATCATGGCCCAGTTTTAGGTTGTGTAAGTTATCATGGCTCATTTTTAGGTTGTGTTGCTTATCATGGCCCAGTTTTAGGTTGTGTAAGTTATCATGGCTCAGTTTTAGGTTATGTTACTTATTATGGCCCAGTTTTAGGTTGCGTAAGTTATCATGACCCAATTTTAGGTTGTGTTACTTATCATGGCCCAGTTTTAGGTTGTGTGAGTTATCATGGCCCAATTTTAGGTTGTGTAAGTTATCAAGGCCTAATTTTAGGTTGTGTAAGTTATCATTTCCCAATTTTAGGTTGTGTAAGTTATCATGGCCCAATTTTAGGTTGTGTTACTTATCATGGCCCAGTTTTAGGTTGTGTAAGTTATTATGGCCCAGTCTTAGGTTGCATTGATTATCATGGCCCAATTTTAGGTTGTTACTTATCACGGCCCAGTTTTAGGTTGCGTAAGTTATCATGACCCAGTTTTAGGTTGTGTTACTTATCATGGCCCAGTTTTAGGTTGTGTAAGTTATCATGACCCAATTTTAGGTTCTGTAAGTTATCATTGCCCAATTTTAGGTTGTGTTACTTATCATGACCCAGTTTTAGGTTGTGTAAGTTATCATGACCCAATTTTAGGTTCTGTAAGTTATCATTGCCCAATTTTAGGTTGTGTTACTTATCATGACCCAGTTTTAGGTTGTGTAAGTTATCATGGCCCAATTTTAGGTTGTGTTACTTATCATGGCCCAATTTTAGGTTGTGTAAGTTATCATGGCCCAATTTTAGGTTGTGTCAGTTATCATGGCCCAGTTTTATGTTGTGTAAGTAATCATTTCCTAATTTTAGGCTGTGTAAGTTATCATGGTCCAATTTTAGGTTGTTTTGCTTATCTTGGCCCAGATTTAGGTTGTGTAATTTATCATGGCCTAATTTTAAGTTGTTTTACATATCATGGCCCAGTTTTAGGTTGTGTAAGTTATCATGGCCCAGTTTTAGGTTGTGTTACTTACCATGGCCCAGTTTTAGGTTGCGTAGGTTATCATGACCCAATTTTTGGTTGTGTTACTTATCATGGCCCAATTTTAGGTTGTGTAAGTTATCAAGGCCTAATTTTAGGTTGTGTAAGTGATCATTGCCCAATTTTAGGTTGTGTTACTTATCATGGCCCAGTTTTGGGTTGAGTAAGTTATCATGGCCCAGTCTTAGGTTGTATTGCTTATCATGGCCCAATTTTAGGTTGTTACTTATCACGGCCCAGTTTTAGGTTGCGTAAGTTATCATGACCCAATTTTAGGTTGTGTTACTTATCATGGCCCAGTTTTAGGTTGTGTAAGTTTTCATGACCCAATTTTAGGTTCTGTAAGTTATCATTGCCCAATTTTAGGTTGTGTTACTTATCATGACCCAGTTTTAGGTTGTGTTAGTTTTCATAGCTGCAATGTTCCAGTCGCATGCATTGTTGCACAGACGACGATACCTGTCCCTGACAGTGCACAGTGGACGGGGGTTATGCAATACCACGATACCTGTCCCTGACAGTGCACAGTGGACGTGGGTTATGCAATACCACGATACCTGTCCCTGACAGTACACAGGGAACTGGGATTATGCAATACCACGATACCTGTCCCTGACAGTTCACAGGGGACTGAGGTTATGCTGTACCACGATACTTGTCCCTGACAGTACACAGGGGACTCAGGTTATACAATTCCACGATAACTGTCCCTGACAGTACACAGGGGATTCAGGTTATACACTACCACGATACCTGTCCCTGACAGTACACAGGGGACAGGATATACAATACCACGATACCTGTCCCTGAAAGAACACAGGGGACTGGGGTTATACATAACCTCGATACCTGTCAATGACAGTACACAGGGGACTGAGGTTATTCACTTCCACGATACCTGTCCCTGACAGTACACAAAGGACTCAGGTTATACAATACCACGATAACTGTCCCTGACAGTACACAGGGGACTGAGGTTATACAATACCACGATACCTGTCCCTGACAGTACACAGGGGACAGGTTATACAATACCACGATACCTGTCCCTGACAGTACACAGGGGACAGGTTATACAATACCACGATAACTGTCCCTGACAGAACACAGGGGACAGGTTATACAATACCACGATACCTGTCCCTGACAGTACACAGGGGACAGGTTATACAATACCACGATAACTGTCCCTGACAGTACACAGGGGACAGGTTATACAAAAACCACGTATACCTGTCCCTGACAGTACACAGGGGACAGGTTATACAATACCACGATAACTGTCCCTGACAGTACACAGGGGACAGGTTATACAATACCACGATACCTGTCCCTGACAGTACACAGGGACAGTTATACAATACCAAACGTAACTGTCCCTGACAGTACCAGGGGACACGTTATACAATACCACGATAACTGTCCCTGACAGTACACAGGGAAGGTTATACAATACCACGATACCTGTCCTGACAGTACAACGGGGACAGGTTATACAATACCACGTAACTGTCCTGACAGTACACAGGGGACAGGTTATACAATACCACGATAATGTCCTGACAGTACACAGGGCCAGGTTATACAATACCACGATAACTGTCCCTGACAGTACACAGGGGACAGGTTATACAATACCACGATAACTGTCCCTGACAATACACAGGGGACAGGTTATGCAATACCACGATAACTGTCCCTGACAGTACAGTCAGACATACACCACGATAACTGTCCCTGACAGTACAGTCAGACATACACCACGATAACTGTCCCTGACAGTACAGTCAGACATTACACCAACGATAACTGTCCCTGACAGTACAGTCAGACATACACCACGATAACTGCCCCTGACAGTACAGTCAGACATTACACCACGATAACTGTCCCTGACAGTACGATCAGAACATACACCACGATAACTGTCCCTGACAGTACAGTCAGACATACACCACGATAACTGTCCCTGACAGTACAGTCAGACATACTCCACGATAACTGTCCCTGACAGTACAGTCAGACATACACCACGATAACTGTCCCTGACAGTACAGTCAGACATACACCACGATAACTGTCCCTGACAGTACAGTCAGACATACACCACGATAACTGTCCCTGGCAGTACAGTCAGACATACACCACGATTACTGTCCCTGACAGTACAGTTTACCTGGAGTTTACCTGGAGAGAGTTTCGGGGGTCAACGCCCCCGCGGCCCGGTCTGTGACCAGGCCTCCTGGTGGATCAGCGCCTGATCAACCAGGCTGTTGCTGCTGGCTGCACGCAAACCAACGTACGAGCCACAGCCCGGCTGATCAGGAACTGACTTTAGGTGCTTGCCCAGTGCCAGCTTGAAGACTGCCAGGGGTCTGTTGGTAATCCCCCTTATGTGTGCTGGGAGGCAGTTGAACAGTCTCGGGCCCCTGACACTTATTTTTATGGTTCTTAACGTGCTAGTGACACCCCTGCTTTTCCTTTGGGGGGATGGTGCATCGTCTGCCAAGTCTTTTGCTTTCGTAGTGAGTGATTTTCGTGTGCAGTTCGGTACTAGTCCCTCTAGGATTTTCCAGGTGTATTAATCATGTATCTCTCCCTCCTGCGTTCCAGGGAATACAGGTTTAGAAACCTCAAGCGCTCCCAGTAATTGAGGTGTTTTATCTCCGTTATGCGCGCCGTGAAAGTTCTCTGTACATTTTCTAGGTCGGCAATTTCACCTGCCTTGAAAGGTGCTGTTAGAGTGCAGCAATATTCCAGCCTAGATAGAACAAGTGACCTGAAGAGTGTCATCATGGGCTTGGCCTCCCTAGTTTTGAAGGTTCTCATTATCCATCCTGTCATTTTTCTAGCAGATGCGATTGATACAATGTTATGGTCCTTGAAGGTGAGACATACACCACGATAACTGTCCTGACAGTACAGTCAGACATACACCACGATAACTGTCCCTGACAGTTCAGTCAGACATACGCCACGATAACTGTCCCTGACAGTACAGTCAGACATACACCACGATAACTGTCCCTGACAGTACTGTCAGACATACACCACGATAACTGTCCCTGACAGTACAGTCAGACATACACCACGATAACTGTCCCTTACAGTACAGTCAGACATACACCACGATAACTGTCCCTGACAGTACAGTCAGACATACACCACGATAACTGTCCCTGACAGTACAGTCAGACATACACCACGATAACTGTCCCTGACAGTACAGTCAGACATACACCACGATAACTGTCCCTGACAGTACAGTCAGACATTTCACCACGATAACTGTCCCTGACAGTACAGTCAGACATACACCAGATAACTGTCCCTGACAGTTCAGTCAGACATACACCACGAT
>NC_069459.1:33540107-33552366 GCF_026875155.1 Cherax quadricarinatus
ACTGCAGTATATACGTTGATTCCAGGTACTGCAGTATATTCGATGATACCATGTACTGCAGTATATACGTTGATAACAGATACTGCAGTATATACGTTGATACCAGGTACTGCAGTATATACGTTGATACCAGGTACTGTGTTATATACGTTAACACCAGGTACTGCAGTATATATACGTTGAAACCAGGTACTGCAGTATATACGTTGATACCAGGTACTGCAGTATATACGTTGATACCAGGTATTGCAGTATATACGTTGATAAACCCGGTACTGCAGTATATTTCGTTGATACCAGGTACTGCAGTATATACGTTGATACCAGGTACTGCAGTTATATACGTGATACCAGGTACTGCAGTATATACGTTGATACCAGGTACTGCAGTATATACGTTGATACCAGGTACTGCAGTATATACGTTGATACCAGGTACTGCAGTATATACGTTGATACCAGGTACTGCAGTATATACGTTGATACCAGGTACTGCAGTATATACGTTGATACCAGGTACTGCAGTATATACGTTGATACCAGGTACTGCAGTATATACGTTGATACCAGGTACTGCAGTATATACGTTGATACCAGGTACTGCAGTATATACGTTGATACCAGGTACTGCAGTATATACGTTGATACCAGGTACTGCAGTATATACGTTGATACCAGGTACTGCAGTATATACGTTGATACCAGGTACTGCAGTATATACGTTGATACCAGGTACTGCAGTTATATGTTGATACCAGGTACTGCAGTATATACGTTGATACCAGGTACTGCAGTATATACGTTGATACCAGGTCCACAGTGTATACGTTGATACCAGGTACTGCAGTATATACGTTGATTACCAGTGCCCACAGTGTATACGTTGATACCAGGTACGCAGTATATACTTGATTACCAGGTACTGCAGTATATACGTTGATACCAGGTACTGCAGTATATTACGTTGATACCAGGTGCCCACAGTATATACGTTGATACCAGGTACTGCAGTATATACGTTGATACCAGGTGCCACAGTGTATACGTTGATACCAGGTACTGCAGTATATACGTTGATACCAGGTGCCACAGTGTATACGTTGATACCAGGTACTGCAGTATATACGTTGATACCAGGTACTTTCAGTATATACGTTGATACCAGGTGCCACAGTGTATACGTTGATACCAGGTACTGCAGTATATACGTTGATACCAGGTACTGCAGTATATACGTTGATACCAGGTACTGCAGTATATACGTTGATACCCGGTACTGGGAGTAATATACGTTGATACCAGGTGCCACAGTTTTATACGTTGATACCAGGTACTGCAGTATACACGTTGATATTAGGTACTGCAGTATATACGTTGATACCAGGTACTGCAGTATATACGTTGATACCAGGTACTGCAGTATATACGTTGATACCAGGTACTGCAGTATATACGTTGATACCAGGTGCCACAGTGTATACGTTGATACCAGGTACTGCAGTATATACGTTGATACCAGGTGCCACAGTGTATACGTTGATACCAGGTACTGCAGTATATACGTTGATACCAGGTGCCACAGTGTATACGTTGATACCAGGTACTGCAGTATATACGTTGATACCAGGTACTGCAGTATATACGTTGATACCAGGTGCCACAGTGTATACGTTGATACCAGGTACTGCAGTATAAAACGTTGATACCAGGTACTGCAGTTATATTTCGTTGATACCAGGTACTGCAGTAAAATACGTTGATACCAGGTACTGCGTATATACGTTGATACCAGGTGCCACAGTGTATACGTTGATACCAGGTACTGCAGTATATACGTTGATACCAGGTACTGCAGTATATACGTTGATACCAGGTACTGCAGTATATACGTTGATACCAGGTACTGCAGTATATACGTTGATACCAGGTACTGCAGTATATACGTTGATACCAGGTGCCACAGTGTATACGTTGATACCAGGTTTCTGCAGTATATACGTTGATACCAGGTTGCCACAGTGTATACGTTGATACCAGGTACTGCAGTATATACGTTGATACCAGGTGCCACAGTGTATACGTTGATACCAGGTACTGCAGTATATACGTTGATACCAGGTACTGCAGTATATACGTTGATACCAGGTGCCACAGTGTATACGTTGATACCAGGTACTGCAGTATACACGTTGATATTAGGTACTGCAGTATATACGTTGATACCAGGTACTGCAGTATATACGTTGATACCATGGTACTGCAGTATATACGTTGTACCAGGTGCCACAGTGTATACGTTGATACCAGGTACTGCAGTATATACGTTGATACCAGGTGCCACAGTGTATACGTTGATACCAGGTACTGCAGTATATACGTTGATACCAGGTACTGCAGTATATACGTTGATACCAGGTGCCACAGTGTATACGTTGATACCAGGTACTGCAGTATATACGTTGATACCAGGTACTGCAGTATATACGTTGATACCAGGTACTGCAGTATATACGTTGATACCAGGTACTGCAGTATATACGTTGATACCAGGTGCCACAGTGTATACGTTGATACCAGGTACTGCAGTATATACGTTGATACCAGGTACTGCAGTATATACGTTGATACCAGGTACTGCAGTATATACGTTGATACCAGGTACTGCAGTATATACGTTGATACCAGGTGCCACAGTGTATACGTTGATACCAAGTACGTAGGAGATACTGAGACATCTAATACTGGGTGATGTATCATGACTTAAGACTGTACTAGTTTAGTTTTTTAGTTTAATGCGCCTCAAGGGAGGTGCCTTGATGCTGGTGAGGGGCTCTTGATCTAGGGAATTGGATCTGTGCTTCAGTTCCCTGAATTAAACCTGCATACCTTCCATCCCCTCCATATGCGCTGCGTAATTCTACGGGTTTAGCGCCTCCCTGTGATTATAATAATGTTAATTTAGTTAATATCTTTATTATGCACACTAGACCCAGCCTGTGGGTGGTAGTCAGAGGATTACAGAGGTACATTATAGGTCCAGGGACTGTACCTCAACATTACAGAGGTACATAATGGGTCCAGGGACTGGACTCCAAAGTTTTGATAGCTGAACAAAGTACAAAGGTAATGTATCATGTAAGTAATTAAGTTTGCTTACTTACTTACGTTTATACATGGCTACAATCATGAACAAATTATAGAGTAATGAACGATCCACACGTCCACACCCGGTCATAAGTGAGTTATTGGTGCAAATATTGATTGTTGAGTCACACACACACACACACACACACACACACACACACACACACACCACACACACACACACACACACACACACACACACACACACACACACACACACACATACAACACACACACACACACAGAGCGACCAGTGAAGAGGCGAGAAAAGGAGCTATGACTCGATCCCTCCAACCACAACTAGGTGAGTACACACACACACACACACACACATATAGGCCTGACGACACGGGGACAGGAGGGTTAGGGGAGACATGATAACGACATACAAAATATTGCGAGGAATAGATAAAGTGGACAGAGACAGGATGTTCCAGAGAGGGGACACAGAAACAAGGGGTCACAATTGGAAGTTGAAGACTCAAATGAGTCAAAGGGATCTTAGGAAGTATTTCTTCAGTCACAGAGTTTGTAGATGAATGGTTCAGAGAACCGACATGTTGATAAATTAGACACATGTGCAACTCTTGGGTATCTTTATTGAGGAAAACGTTTCGCACACAGTGGCTTCATCAGTCCATACATAGGAAAACTTGAAGACAGGAGGAGAATGAGGTAATCAGTCCCTCAACCTTGAGTCGATTGTGTTCAGTCCATCAATCTTGAGTATTTACTCAAGATTGATGGACTGAACACATCGACTCAAGGTTGAGGGACTGATTACCTCATTCTCCTCCTGTTCTTCAAGTTTCTCCTATGTATGGACTGATGAAGCCACTGTGTGGCGAAACGTTTCCTCAATAAAGATACCCAAGAGTTGCACATGTGTCTAATTTATCAGTCACAGAGTTGTCAGGAAGTGGAACAGTCTGGAAAGTGAGCTAGTGGAGGCAGGAACCATACATAGCTTTAAGACGAGGTATGATAAAGCTCATGGAGCAGGGAGAGAGAGGGCCTAGTATTGTTCAGTGAAGAGGAGGGGCCAGGAGCTGAGTCTCGACCCCTGCAATTACAATTAGGTAAGTACAAATAGGTGAGTACTACACATCACACCACACACCACACACACACACACACCACACACACACACAACCACACACACACACACACACACACACACACACACACACACACTCACACACACACGTGGTAATACTTTATTTACAGTGAACAAAGTACAGTGGTACATTACAGAATGGTCAGTAATATACCACTGTGGATAAAATACTTTGCCATTTCTTGAACATTTCTGAGTGAATTGGCTCTAAATTCATTAATCTGATCGCACTCCAGTACATAATGACGCAAGGTGTGACAATAGTCCATCTGGCAAAGTTTACATTTGGTTTGGTCTACATCTGGTGGTGGTGATTTAACCTGCCATAGATACTTGTAACCCAGTCGGAGCCGGGCAGTAGTGACATCCAAGAGTCGGCTTATGTTATTGGATGCACCATAGACATGTGGCTCCTCCTGCATGATAGAATGATGATATATGGACTGACTGGTGTCACTCTCCCTCAGTCTTATGTCAATAAAGTTCACTTGAAGTTCTTTTCGTATTATTGTTCTCAAACTGCTAACTGACAACCAAGATTGTAATCTACCCCCTCTTGGAAAGCATACAGCTTAGCCAATTTATCAGTTCTATCATGCATCTGAAGACCAATGTGAGTAGGAATTCACAGCATGTGCACTCTGACTCCACTGTCCACAATCCTACCATACCTGTGTCTGGCTTCTGACACAAGCATGCCACAATTTATACTTAATGAGTTGAGAGCATTTATGTATGACAGAGAATCAGTTACAATTAAACTGTCAATCTTAGATACATAGATGCATTTTAGTGCAAGGAGTATGGCAAACATTTCTGTTTGAAGGGTAGAGGCCCAATTATTGATGCGTGCTCCAATTTCTTTAAGAGAGCCATCACTCTGTACGACAACAGCAACACTACCAGCTGCACCAGTGTACGACAACAGCAACACTACCAGCTGCACCAGTGTACGACAACAGCAACACTGCCAGCTGCACGAGTGAACGACAACAGCAACACTACCAGCTGCACCAGTGTACGACAACAGCAACACTGCCAGCTGCACGAGTGTACGACAACAGCAACACTACCAGCTGCACCAGTGTACGACAACAGCAACACTGCCAGCTGCACCAGTGTACGACAACAGCAACACTACCAGCTGCACCAGTGTACGACAACAGCAACACTACCAGCTGCACCAGTGGATTGGTGAACAGAACCATCAACGTAAATATTTTTTGAGTGTGCTGTGTGACTAAGTTATCAATACAGCTTAAGGCATCATGTTTGGCTTCAAGGCGAAGCTTTGGTTGTGATTTAAGAAGTATTTTGAGGGGTTGTATATACTGTGACTTTAAGTACTGTAAATGAACCATTGACATCAGTTACTGTAGGTGAACCTTTGACATCAGGTACTGCAAGTGAACCTTTGACATTAGATACTGTAGGTAAGTCTTTGACATCAAGTACTGTATGTAAGCCTTTGACATTAGATATTGTTGGTGAACCTTTGACATCAGGTACTGCAGGTGAGCGTTTGGCATCAGGTACTGTATGTGAACGCTGACAGCTGGACAGGGACAGCCTAAGTAACAGAAAGCCTGTAAGAACATAAACACAGAAGCCAGCAGAGACCAGATGTTGATAGGACGGGTAGAAGGAGAGAGTAGACGTGTAGACGGCGGTGAAGATGGCAGTATCTAGCAGGGGCCACAACACTTCCAGGATGGCCAGCAGTGAAAAATATCTACCAATCTCCTCCCCATCACACAGCTACAACAAACAATAAATATTAGTTGTTATTATTACTTTGCTCTTGCTTCCAGCAGAAAAATGGATCAAATCTGTCATTATTTCTCATGGTAAAACTTCCAGCAGACAGGAAGGTAGATTATATTTATAATTCTAATTATTTCCAGCCCAAAGATAGATCAAAGCGTTTACTAAAATATCAGTTGTGAACTAAATAAATCTTTATTTTCACTTTCACTTCGTCTCACCTTAGATATTTGGCTCCTTATTGCGATAGTTGGAAGTATGCTTGGCACGATAATAAACACATATATAACCCACCACTGACTGGAAGTGGTAAGAAATCCAAAAGCCAAGTTTTTCACAAACAAAGCAAGGAGTGATGCTGCACCAATCTCACAGTCGTGTAGAGTTAGTCTGCGGAATATTAGTGCAGTACTGAGTACCGCCAGTTGCTCAGCTATCATGCTAAGTGACGAGTACAAACTGTACTGATTCTGATCCCAGTGAAACACTCTACGTGTCCACAGGTACATGTTATGAGGCACAGAACTTAAGTAACCGATCATCAGTGACAGGAGAAGTAGAAGATGACCCCGTGTCCTGCCTGACCGCCTCTTGATGGCTACAACAATTAAATCAATCACATTTCTCGGGTTCCATGGACTTGTTTCTCTCAGTTTGTGCTCAGTAGCCTCTTCTTTATTTTTGTCTTTAACGACTTTAAAAGCCGCAACGAATGCGAGAGTATAGAGAATGAGAGAAGTACTGAAGACTGAAACGAAGCCTCCAATGTCAAAGACCCAGGCTCCAAGAAGTGTTCCAACTGGACCTCCACTGTGCCAGACCACATTCATAACTGTCATACGAATTGTTCTGGACTGATGACTGGTGTTGTCTGCCATGTAACTGTAAGATGCCATGAGAAGCATCACAAAGCCTCCTCCAATACTTTGAAGGAAGGATGCCACCAGAAGAACGTATGGTGACCAAGACATAAATAACGCCTCCAGTAGGTATATTATGGTATAAAGAATGTCTCCAAATAATGAGAGGAGAATTGGGACACGACGGCCTCGCTTGTCGCTCCAGGAAGCAATGAAAGACATCAATATGATTGGGATAACAGTGCTCGCTATCTTCTCATAAAATACGAAGACACTGTCGAGCTGCTGTACCTTCACCTGTAACTGGGAATGCTCCTTGTCGTTAATATTGTTGCAGTCCTGGGTGGAATAGTTCAGCGTCACCCGACAGAACCGATCAAGTTTCATGGTATCTTTAACTACTGTGAGTGTATACAAGGAAACATAATGTACAAATAGTATGGGCTCTATAGTGATTGTTGAGATAGCGTCTAGAGCCGCTTTCTTATGTTCCCTCAGTATACGTGCACATGCCATGGCTGCCCTCAAAACACTGATTCACCTTTGTCAACAACACCTGGCTCCTCACTCACCATGGAAGCCAAGTGTTGATAAAGATCTGTTACTGTATAATCACAAAGGAAAATTGTCTGATACGTAAAAATATTTAGGAAGGTCATATACATACATATAAGTTCCTTGATAATGTGTGAACAACATGATATAAATCAATTGGGGAGATGTACCAAACTGACTTGTCTGTCAACTAAATGACAACTGGTTGTTGCTGGTCAATATCAACCTTGTTGCTAATGAACAGCAGACTACATAACTTCCAATTTCCCAAACGTACCTATATCATCACTACGCTATACCATCACTATGCTATACCATCACAATGCTATACCATCACTATGCTATACCATCACTATGCTATACCATCACTACGCTATACCATCACTATGCTATACCATCACAATGCTATACCATCACTCTGCCATACCATCACTATACTATACCATCACAATGCTATACCATCACTATGCTATACCATCACTATGTTATACCATCACTATGCTATACCATCACTATGCTATACCATCATTATACTATACCATCACTATGCTACACCATCACTATGCTATACCATCACTGTGCTTTACAATCACTAAGCTATACCATAACCATGCTATACCATCACTATGCTATACCATCACTTTGCTATACCATAACTATGCTATACCATCACAATGCTATACAATCATTATGCTATACCATCACTATGCTATACCATCACTATGCTATACCATCACTATGCTACACCATCACTATGCTATACCATCACTATGCTATACCATCACTATGCTATACTATCACTATGCTATACCATCACTATGCTATACCATCACTATGCTACACCATCACTATGCTATACCATCACTATGCTATACCATCACTATGCTATACTATCACTACGCTATACCATCACTATGCTATACCATCACAATGCTATACCATCACAATGCTATACCATCACAATGTTATACCATCATTATGCTATACAATCACTATGCTACACTATCACTATGCTATACCATCACAATGCTATACCATAACTATGCTATGCCATCACTATGCTATACCATCAATATGCTTTACCATCACTATGCTATACCATCACTATGCTGTACCATCACTATGCTATACCATCACTATGCTATACCATCTTTATGCTATAAAATCACAATGCTATACCATCACTATACTATACCTTCACAATGTTATACCATCACTATGCTATACCATCACAATGCTATACCATAACTATGCTATGCCATCACTATGCTATGCCATCACTATGCTATACCATCACTATGCTATACCATCACTATGCTGTACCATCACTATGCTATACCATCACTATGCTATAAAATCACAATGCTATACCATCACTATACTACACCTTCACAATGTTATACCATCACTATGCTATACCATCACTATGCTATACCATCACTATGCTATACCATCATTATGCTATAAAATCACAATGCTATACCATCACTATACTACACCTTCACAATGTTATACCATCACTATGCTATACCATCACTATGCTATACTATCACTATGCTATACCATCACTATACTATACCATCACTTTGCTATACTATCACTATGCTATACCATCACTATGCTATACTATCACTATGCTATACCATAACTATGCACTACCATCACTATGCTACACCATCACTATGCTGTACCATCGCTATGCTATACCATCACTATGCTATACCATCACTATGCTATACCATCACTATGCTATGCCATCACTATGCTACACCATCACAATGCTATACCATCATTATGCTATACCATCACAATGCTATACCATCACTATGCAATACCATCACTATGCTATACCATCACTATGCTACACCATCAATATGCTATACCATCACTATGCTATACCATCACTGTGCTATACCTTCACAATGCTATACCACCACAACGCTATACCATCAAAGTGCTATACCATCACATTGTTATACCATCACTATGCTATACCATCACTATGCTATACCATAACTATGATATACCATCACAATGCTATACCATCACAATGCTATACCATCACTATGTTATACCATCACTATACCATCACTATGCTATACCATCACTATGCTACACCATCACTGCTATACCATCACTATGCTATACCATAACTATGCTATACCATCACAATGCTATATCATCACAATGCTATACCATCACAATGCTATACCATCACAATGTCATACCATTACTATGCTATACCATTAATTTGCTATAATATCACTATGCTATACCATCACATTGCTATACCAGCACAATGCTATACCATAACTATGCTAAACCATCACTATGCTATACCATCACTATGCTATACCATCACAATGCTATACCATCACTATACTATACCCTCACAATGTTATGCCATCACTATGCTATACCATCACTATGCTATACTATCACTTTGCATTACCATCACTATTCTATCCATCACTATGCTATACCATCACTATGCTATACTATCACTATGTTATACCATCACTATGCTATACTATCACTATGGTATTCCATCACTATGCTATACCATCACTACGCTATACCATCACTATGCTATACCATCACTATGCTATACCATAATTATGCTATACCATCACTATGCTATACCATCACTATGCTTTGCCATCACTATGCTATACCATCACTATGCTATACCATAACTATGCTGTACCATCACTATGCTATACCATCACTATGCTTTACGATCACTATGCTATACCATCACTATACGATACCATCACTGCTATACCATCACTATACCATCACTATGCTATACCATCACTATGCTATACCATCACTATACCATCACTATGCTATACCATCACTGCTATACCATCACTATGCTATACCACCACTGCTATACCATCGCTATGCTTTGCTATACCATCACTATGCGATACCATCACTGCTATACCATCACTATACCATCACTATGCTATACCATCACTATGCTTTGCTATACCATCACTATACCATCACTATGCTATACCATCACTATGCTATACCATCACTATGCTTTGCCATCACTATGCTATTCCATCACTATGTTATACTATCACTGCTATACCATCACTGTGCTATACCATCACTATGCTATACCATAACTATGCTGTACCATCACTATGCTATACCATCACTATGCTTTACCATCACTATGCTATACCATCACTATGCGATACCATCACCGCTATACCATCACTATGCTATACCATCACTATGCTATACCATCACTATGCTATACCATCATTATGCTATACCATCACTATGCTATACCATCACCATGCTATACAATCACTATGCTTTACCATCACTATGCTATACCATCACTATGCTATACCATCAATATGCTATACCATTACTGTGCTATACCATCACTATACTATACCATCACAATGCTATACCATCACAATGCTATACCATCACTATGCTACACCATCACTATGCTATGCCATCAATATGCTATACCATCACTATGCTATACTATCACTGTGCTATACTATCACTATGCTATACCATCACTACTAATGCCGGAAAAAAATCCCCCCCCAGTACCAACAATACCACCAGTCCGATAACATTCTTCTTTGCAAATATACAGGGTCTAAAGCCAGCAACAAACAACAAAATACCTTTCATCCGTGGACTGCTTGCAGAGGCAAAGGCAATGTTCGCGGCTTTCACTGAGACCCACATAAAGGATCACTTGGACAACGAAATATGGATCCCAGGTTACAACCTATACAGATGTGACAGAGTGAACAGGCAAAACGGGGGGATTGGCCTGTACATTGCAGGTCACTTTTTTGCACGAACTGCTAAATGCCTCAAATGATTAGGGAAAGTTTTAGCAGTAAAGGCCGGAAAAAAAACCTGTCATTGTGATAATCTTAACCCCGGATGAAAATCCCGCAATTCCAGGAACAGTGTTAAAATTGACCACTTTTGGGAAAAACCTTCAGCCCCTGCCCCCCAAATCTTGCTCCTGGGGGATTTCAATTTGGCACCTAAAAGGAGGGATTAGCAAATAATATTGTTGCAGTAATAAAAAACCAGTAGGAGCTCTGATGAAAATCACACTCACCGAGCTTTTAAAATCTCGCCAAAAAATTCAATTTAACCAGCAAAAAAAATAGGCCACTTCATGGAGAAATACACTAGGCCTATCTTCACAACAATGATAATTTATAAGAAATTCCCCTACAAAAACAATTACTCGATACAAATAATTGAGGTTCAGTATGTTTGTGTGGAGCCCCCGACGAATAATGGATTGCCGAGGGGCATTTACCAAACAACTTCAATCAAAAAAAATAAAGTGGGACCAAGTAAAACCAAATCCTAACGATATAAGTGGGGGATATACTAAGCAACGACCCCAACTTTGCTAGAACGGATTAACTCGGTGGCATCGATGTATGCACAGGCTTATTCCCCTAAGAAAAAGGGGAGTAGATTAAAAAAGAAAGGAAGGCGCTCCCCTTTTCGGGGACGGAAAAATAACGAGCGGAAAAGAGGTCAAGATATTGAAATGGTAGGGAGACACTGGCGAGAAATGCAAGCTCGAACTTGCTAAAAAGAATCCTTTAGGAGTAGGAAACGCGGGAGAACTAAAAAACCTAAAAGAAAAACGAAAAAAAACCCCAAAATATTTTTCCTATGCCTAATCAAAAACGAGAACAACGTCCGTATTGGGCCCCCACTTAAACAAAATGGGTCTCACAGTGACCGCAAGGGAAAAGGGTGAGTATCAAGCCCAATATGACTCAGTTTTTAGCAAGGCCCG
>NC_069459.1:33552866-33577663 GCF_026875155.1 Cherax quadricarinatus
AAGTTTTTGCTTATTACTTACGTTTTACGGGCACATCATGAACAAATTATAGAGTAATGAACGACCCACATTCCAACCCCGGCATAAGTGAGTTTTTGGGTGAAAAAATTGATTGTTGAGTCCACACCACCCCACCACCCCCAACCACACCCCCACAACCACACACACACACACCACCACCCACACACATACACACACACACAAAAAGGGGGGCCAGTAAAAGGCGAAAAAAGGAGTGACTCGACCCCTCCAACACAACTTGGGGGAGTACACACAACACATATGGGCCCGACGACACGGGAGGCAGGAGGGTTAGGGGGGGCATGATAACGACATAAAAAAATATTGCGAGGAATAGATAAAGGGAAGAGACAGGATTTTCCAGAGAGGGGCACAAAAAAAGGGGCACAATTGGAAGTTAAAGACTCAGATGGTCAAAGGATCTTGGGAAGTATTCTTCATCACAGAGTTGTCGGGAAGTAAAACAGTCGGGGAAAGTGAGCTAGGGGAGGCGGAACCAAAATAGCTTTAAGACGGGGTTTAAAAGCTCAGGGACAGGGAGAGAGGGGGCTAGTATTGTTCAGTGAAGGGGGGGGACGGGAGGAGTCTCGACCCCTGCAACTCAAAGGTGAGTAGATGCCGCAATCACACCGAGGCACACACATATACACGAGCGCAAACACACACACCACACGAAATACCACAACACACGAGGATCAGGCGAACTACAGGGGGATCTGGACGGCCTCGCCGGTACAGAAAGGCTCCGGGAGTTCAACTACAGTACTCGTTTCATTTTGTTCCTCATCCTCATATCGACTAGACAAGGATGTCAGCCACAGCACCTGTTTCCTTTGCAGATGACACCCCAATCTGAACAGTGTCTTTCCTTGCAGACACTGCAAGGGGTCCCGGCGGACATCAACCAAATCTTTCAGTGGGCTGCAGAAAACAATATGAAGTTCAACGATGGAAATTCAATTGCTCAATATGGGGAAAAACGAAGAAATTAAAACTTCATCAGAACAAAACAAATTTGGCCACAAAATAGAGCGAAACACCAACGTAAAGACCTGGGAGTGATCTGTCGGAGGGTCTCCCTTCAAGGACCATAACATTTTATCAATCGCAGCTGCTAGAAAAAAGACAGGATGGATAAAGAGAAACCCTTTAAAAATAGGGAGGCCAAGCCCATGATGACACTCTTTAGGTCACTTGTTTTATCAGGCTGGAATATTGTTGCACACTAACCACCCTTTTCAAGGGAGGTGAAATTGCTGACCAAAAAAATGTACAGAAAACTTTACGGCGCGCTAACGGAGATAAAACACCCAATTTTGGGGGAGCGCTTGGGGGTTTCTAAACCTGTATTCCCGGAACGCAGGGGAGGTACATGTTTAATACACCGGGAAAAAATCCTAAGGGATAGTCCAAACTTGCACACGAAAAATCCTCACTACGAAAACAAAAGATTGGCGACGATGCACCCATCCCCCCAATAAAAAGCAGGGGTGTCACTACCACGTTAAAGACCAAAAAAGTCCCGGGGCCCGAGACTGTTCAACTGTCCCCCAGCATAATAAGGGTATTACCAATAGCCCCCGGCAGTCTTCAAGCTGGCAATGGAAAGCACCTAAAGTCGGTACTTGCCCAGCGGGCGGGGGCCGTACGTTGGGTTTTGCGTGCAGCCGCGTAACACCTTTTTGATCGGGCCCGATACCAGGGGGGTTTGGGTCGCAGCCCGGGGCCGTGGGGGCGTTGACCCCGGAACTCTCTCCAGGAAAACCATGTAAACCACCAAGTGCAAAGTCATGCAGATTTGGGGGAAAGGGGAAAAAAGGCCCCAAAAGAGGACAGTCTAGGGTCCAAGCCCATAAACCTCACTCAAAGGAAAAAGGCTTTATGGAGTATAACCCAGGCCATTCTGAGGGGCACATCAACCAAATAACTGCCACCATTGGGCCCTGGCAAACCTAAAAACAAAACATTCCGACATCTAAAAAGGAGTCATTCGGACCCTGTACACTGTGTACGTTGGGCCTATTTGGGAAAATGAGCGCCCGTTTGGAAACCCTCATTTCCAAGCATGAAGGAAAAAAAGAGAAAGTGCAAAGGTTTGCAACAAGACTAGTCCCGGAGCTAAGGGGTATGTCCTTCGAGGAGAAGAGGGAAATCAACCTGATGACACTGGAAGACAGGAGAGATAGGGAGGATATGAAAATTTAACATATAAAATACTGAGAGGAATCTACAAGATGGACAGAGACAGGATGTTCCAGAGATGGGACAAAGCAACAAGGGGTCACAATTGAAAGTTGAAGACTCAGATGAGTCAAAGGGATGTTAGGAAGTATTTCTTCAGTCATAGAGTTGTCAGGCAGTGGAATAGCCTAGAAAGTGACGTAGTGGAGGCAGGAACCATACATAGTTTTATGACGAGGTTTGATAAAGCTCATGGGGCAGGGAGAGAGAGGACCTAGTAGCGTTCAGTGAAGAGGCGGGGCCAGGAGCTGTGTCTCGATCCCTGCAACTACAATTAGGTAAGTACAAATAGGTGAGTACACATACACACACACACACGCACACACACACACGTGGTAATGCTTTATTTACAGTGAACAAAGTCAGGGTATTCTCCAGAATGGTCAGTAATGTTCCACTGTGGATAAAATACTTTGTCATGTCTTGAACACTTCTGAGTGAGTTGTCTCTAAATTCATTAATTTTATCGCACTCCAGTACATAATGACGAAAGGGTTGTGACAATAATCCATCTGGCAAAGTTTACATTTCGTTTGGCCCTACATCTGGTGGTGTTGATTTAACCTGCCAAAGATCTTGTAACCCAGCCGGAGGGCCCGGGGGGTAGTGACATCCAAGATTTTGCTTATGTTATTGGATGCACATAGACTGTGGCTCCTCCTGCATAATAGAATGATGATATGTGGACTGATGGTGTCACTCTCCCTCAGTTCTTATGTCAATAAAGTTCACTTTGAAGTTCTTTTCGTATTATTGTTCTCAAACTGCTAACTGACAACCAAGATTGTAATCTACCCCCTCTTGGAAAGCATACAGCTTAGCCAATTTATCAGTTTTTATCATGCATCTGAAGACCATTGTGAGTAGGAACCCACGGATGTGCACTCTGACTCCACTGTCCACACAAGCATGCCACAATTTATACTTAATGAGTTGAGAGCATTTTATGTATGACAGAGAATCAGTTACAATTAAACTGTCAATCTTAGATACATAGATGCATTTTAGTGCAAGGAGTATGGCAAACGGTTCTGTTTGAAGGGTAGAGGCCCAGTTATTGATGCGTGCTCCAATTCTTTAAGAGAGCCATCACTTCTGTACGACAACAGCAACACTACCAGCTGCACCAGTGTACGAAAAACAGCAAAAACTACCAGCTCACCAGTGTACGACAACAGCAACACTACCAGCTGCCCCAGTGTACGACAACAGCAAAAAACTAACCAGCTGCACCAGTGTACGACAACAGCAACACTACCAGCTGCACCAGTGGTATTGGTGACAGAACCATCAACGTAAATATTTTTGAGTGTGCTGTGTGACTAAGTTATCAATCCCAGCTTAAGGCATCATGTTTGGCTTCAAGGCGAAGCTTTGGTTGTGATTTAAGAAGTATTTTGAGGGTTGTATATACTGTGATTTTAAGTACTGAAAATGAACATTGAATCAGTTACTGTAGGTGAACCTTTGACATCAGGTACTGCAAGTGAACCTTTGACTTTTAGATACTGTAGGTAAGTCTTTGACATCAAGTATGTATGTAAGCCTTTGACATTGATATTGTTGGTGAACCTTGGACATCAGGTACTGCAGGTGAGCGTTTGGCATCAGGTACTGTATGTGAACGCTGACAGCTGGACAGGGACAGCCTAAGTAACAGAAAGCCTGTAAGAACAAAAAACACAGAAGCCAGCAGAGACAGATGTTGATAGGACGGGTAGAAGGAGAGAGAAAGACGTGTAGAGGGCGGTGAAGATGGCAGTATCTAGCAGGGGCCACAACACTCCAGGATGGCCAGCAGTGAAAAATATTTTCCAATTCCTCCCCATCACACAGCTACAAAAAAACAATAAATATTAGTTGTTATTTTTACTTTGCTCTTGCTTCCAGCAGAAAAATGGATCAAATCTGTCATTATTTCTCATGGTAAAACTTCCAGCAGACAGGAAGGTAGATTATATTTATAATTCTAATTATTTCCAGCCCAAAGAAGATCAAAGAGTTTACTAAAATATCAGTTGTGAACTAAATAAATCTTTATTTTCACTTTCACTTCGTTCACCTTAGATATTTGGCTCCTTTTTGCGATAGTTGGGAAAAGTATGCTTGGCACGATAATAAACACATATATAACCCACCACTGACTGGAAGTGGTAAGAAATCCAAAAGCCAAGTTTTTCACAAACAAAGAAAGGGGAGTGATGCTGCACCAATCTCACAGTCGTGTAGAGTTAGTCTGGGGAAATTTATTATTTGCAGTACTGAGTACCGCCAGTTGCTCAGCTATCTGCAAAGTGACGAGTACAAACTGTACTGATTCTGACCCCAGTGAAAAACTCTACGTGTCCACAGGTACATGTTATGAGGCACAGAACTTAAGAAACCGATCATCAGTGACAGGAGAAGTAGAAGATGACCCCGTGTCCTGCTGACCGCCTCTTGATGGCTACAACCAATTAAATAAATTCACATTTCCGGGTTCCATGGACTTGTTTCTCTCAGTTTGTGCTCAGTAGCCTCTTCTTTATTTTTGTTTTTAAAACGACTTTAAAAGCCGCAACGAATGCGGAGTATAGAGAATGAGAGAAGTACTGAAGACTGAAACGAAGCCTCCAATGTCAAGATCCAGGCTCCAAGAAGTGTTCCAACTGACCTCCACTGTGCCAGACCACTTTTCATAACTGTTCATACAAATTTGTTCTGGACTGATGATGGTGTTGTCTGCCATGTAACTGTAAGATGCATGAGAAGCATCACAAAGCCTCCTCCAATACTTTAAAGGAAAGGGATGCCACCAGAAGAACGTATGGTGACAAGACATAAAAAAACGCCTCCAGTAGGTATATTATGGTATAAAGAATGTCTCCAAATAATGAGGGGAGAATTGGGACACGACGCCTCGCTTGTCGCTCCGGGAAGCAATGAAAGACATCAATATGATTGGGATAACAGTGCTCGCTAACTTCATAAAATATGAAGACACTGTCGAGCTGCTGTACCTTCACCTGTACTGGGATGCTCCTTTTTCTTAATATTGTTGCAGTCCTGGGTGGAATGTTCAGCGTCACCCGACAGACCGATCTAGTTTCATGGTATCTTTAACTACTGTGAGTGTATACAAGGAAACATAATGTACAAATAGATGGGCTCTATAGTGATTGTTGAGATAGCGTCTAGAGCCGCTTTCTTTGTTGCCTCAGTATACGTGCACATGCCAGTGGCTGCCCTCAAAAACTGATTCACCTTTGTCAACAACACCTGCTCCTCACTCACCATGGAAGCCAAGTGTTGATAAAGATCTGTTTTACTGTATAAACACAAAGGAAAATTGTCTGATACGTAAAAATATTTAGGAAGGTCATATACATAAAAAGAACTTCCTTGATAATGTGTGAACAACATGATATAAATCAATTGGGGAATGTACCCAAAATGACTTGTCTGTCAACTAAATGACAAGTGGTTGTTGCTGGTCAATATCAACCTTGTTGCTAATGAACAGCACACTACATAACTTCTTATTTCCCAAACGTACCTATACCATCACTATGCTATACCATCACTATGCTATACCATCACTACGCTATACCATCACTATGCTATACCTCACTATGCTATACCATCACTATTCCTATACCTCACTACGCTATACCATCACTATTCCCTTTCCATCACTACGCTATACCCTCACTATCCTATACCATCACTACGCTATACCATCACTATCCTATACCATCACTACGCTATAAAATCACTATCCTATACCATCACTACGCTATACCATCACTATCATATACCATCACTACGCTATACCTTTACTATCCTATACCCTCACTATCCTATACCCTCACTATGCTATACCCTCACTATCCTATACCATCACTATGCTATACCATCACTATCCTATACCATCACTATCCTATACCATCACTATGCTATACCATCACTATGCTATACCATCACTATGCTAAACCATCACTATCCTATACCCTCACAATGCTATCCATCACTTCCTATACCTCACTTCCCTTTCCCTCACTATGCTATTCCATCACTATCCTATACCATCACTATCCTATACCATCACTACGCTATACCATCACTATCCTATACTCACTTCCATTACCATCACTACGCTATACCATCACTATCCTATACCATCACTATGCTATACCATCACTATGCTAACCAAACACTACGCTATACCATCACTATCCTATACCATCACTACGCTATACCATCACTATCCTATACCATCACTACGCTATACCATCACTATCCTATACCATCACTACGCTATACCATCACTATCCTATACCATCACTATCCTATACCATCACTATGCTATACCATCACTATCCTATACCATCACTATGCTATACCATCACTATCCTTTACCATCACTATCCTATCCATCACTAGCTATACCATCACTATGCTATACCATCACTATGCTAAACCATCACTATCCTATACCATCACAATGCTATACCATCACTATCCTATACCATCACTATCCTATACCATCACTATGCTATACCATCACTATCCTATACCATCACTATCCTATTTCCATCACTACCTATACCATCACTATCCTATACCATCACTTTCGCTATACAATCACTATCCCATACCATCACTTGCTATACCATCACTATCCTATACCATCACTATGCTTACCATCACTATCCCATACCATACTTTTCCATACCATCACTATGCTATACCATCACTATGCTATACCATCACTATGCTATACCATCACTATCCTATACCATCACAATGCTATACCATCACTATCCTATACCATCACTATCCTATACCATCACTATGCTATACCATCACTATCCTATACCTCACTATGCTATACCATCACTATGCTATCATTTACTATGCTATACCATCACTATCCTATACCATCACAATGCTATACCATCACTATGCTATACCATCACAATGCTATACCATCACAATGTTATACCATCACTATGCTATACCATCACTATACTATACAATCACTATGCTATACCATCACTATGCTATACCATCACTATCCTATACCATCACTATGCTATACCATCACTATGCTATACCATCACTATCCTATACCATCACTATGCTATACCATCACTATGCTATACCATCACTATGCTATACCATCACTATCCTATACCATCACAATGCTATACCATCACTATGCTATACCATCACAATGCTATACCATCACAATGTTATACCATCACTATGCTATACCAGTATTTACCGAGTGTCAGCGTGTCAGCGTGCCTCGTTGTGCTCCGGGTTTTCTCGTGTTTTCACGGTCGCTCTTACGTGCTAGAACTTTAATTTGTGTCATCAATCCTATACGATACATCCCTCTAGCGCCTGGAACCAATCTTGGCCGGAAAACATTATATACTGAGTCAAAAAAGGAGAATTAGTGTGCACTACCTAGCAGAGTTTACTGCCAGAGGGGAATCATAGGCCTGTGTCCCGTGTGAAAAAAATAATAATAATTGAACTTTTCGTATCAGAGGAAAGAAAGTCTCCCTGATAACATTGAGTATACATAGTGTATAGTGTATACTACAGTGGCTCCCTAGTATATTGATGATAAAGGCTAAAGTGTCATTTGAAAACAGGTGAATTTGTAAATGAAGTGATAAGCCTATAGAGGCAGGTGCCAGAAGTCGCCAGAAACTTACCACAGGTCAGCTGTTTTTAATAATCTTCCTGGCCTGCTAGTGTACTCGCATATAATCTAGTGATACCAGTGAAGAGCAGAATACAGTGTTGTAGTAGCAACTAACCAGTATTATAATGGTACTTAGTGGAGTGGAGTGACTTTCATTAGTTTTTTCTTGAAATACCAGACGTTACTGTGAATTTCATATAACCTGTAGTTACCAGCGGTCGCAATATACACAACGAGAAGCAATTATTACTACATAAAAAGCGTCCGTCCTCCAAAATTTGCACCAGTCAACTATAGTGATAATATAGCATTTATTGTGGTGGAGACGGAAAAAAAAATAGAAAAGCTAGATACAGCGATTGATAAACAAGGGTTGAGGTCGACCGTTCGTCACTGTAGGAGCTGCCAGATATCACCGGCTCTTCAACACGCAAGTTATACTTTTGTATCAGTCAAATCACATATTACTCGGGTAGATAATTTCCAGTAGATCCTTCATGTGTTAGCTCAAATCACCGACCAGTATGTTTTAAATAAGTGACCCACTGATCAGATCAGATCGACTGGTCCGAACCCTTGACTGGTCCGAACCCTTGACTGGTCCGAACCCGGGACTGGTTTCAAACGGTTTCGTTGGACAATAAAGCAGACTGTAAACGGATGGGGTTGTAGGAGCCCTTATAAACACAAACATTAAAAATCAGGAACGTGACGGTAAGCTGTCCAATATACAAAAACAGTTAGAAACAGAAATACAAATAGCTAGAGCTTCATTTAAGGTTATTAATAGAATATTCAAGAGGTTGCTAGTAGAATTTACAGTAAATCAACCATTCAAATCATTATGAAGCTGTGTGTAGTCTGTGGTCAGTCAAACAAACGGGCTTCCACATGGATAAATTGTTCATTTTTTGTGAGAATGGTGTCACGCCCCTTGTGCAGATATTCAAGAACTAGCTACAAGCAGTATTAAAACAGAGAAGTGTTTTTGGGTATGCCCAAATGAGGAAAATCTCTGGACTAAAATCACAAGGGTATTAAAAGAGGACAACATCAAAGCTGCTTTCATAGAAAACCTGGAAGCTTTCTACAACAGATGGGAACATAAAAAGTCTGGGCTGAATGGTACTGCCCTTGATACTGGCCATGTAGTCAGAAACTGTAAGGCTGGAGGTGATGTCCTGGTAGTCAGTAAATGTGGGGCTGATAGTGCTGTCCTGGGAGACAGTAATGGTGAAGCTGGAAGTGCTGTCCTGGGAGACAGAAATGGTGAAGCTGGAGATACTGTCCTGGGAGACAGTAATGGTGAAGCTTGAGATTTTGTCCAGGTAGTCGGGAATTATACGCAGGAAGGAATACATATAAATGACCTCATTGGGGACAGGAGCCATAGTAGGGAAACAAGTGTAGTCAAAGATAAGATAAAACTAATATTGCAAACTAGAAATACCGCAGGAAATAGCAAACAAGAGGACTCCAATAGCAATACTGAGGATAAATTACCAAAAACAACTGGTGGGAGCTCCATTGTTGGTGCTAGGGAGGATAGAAGTAAGACAGGGAAACATGCACCAACAGGGAATACAGTCACAGAAACCCAAGGCAAGCGGAAACTAAGCCTGTGCACATACTATGCACTTGGTATCTGCTGGCATGGGAAATCTGGAAAAAGAGATGGGACGTGCAACTATGACCACCCTAGAAAATGCCATGCCCATATGACAACAGGAAAATGCAAACTCCCTTCCTGTAAGCTTTTTCACCCTGAAATGTGTACCTCTTCAGTACAGGAAAGACTGTGCTATAACTTAAATTGCCAGGCATACCATCAAAAGGGGACAAAAAGATACAAAACATCCAGGCCATGGGAAAACCTGGGTAGCTACAGCCACTCAAGAGGGAGAGGTTTTTTAGTGCCAGGAAGGAAAAAAACTGTCAGGAAATGGCAGAAATCGTACACCAAATCCAGTCATTCCTGGAGTGGAACCACAGTCGATGGCCTCCACTCCAAACCAACAGATACAGATACTAATGCCGGAAAAAAAAATCCCCCCCAGTACCAACAATACCACCAGTCCGATAACATTCTTCTTTGCAAATATACAGGGTCTAAAGCCAGCAACAAACAACAAAATACCTTTCATCCGTGGACTGCTTGCAGAGGCAAAGGCAATGTTCGCGGCTTTCACTGAGACCCACATAAAGGATCACTTGGACAACGAAATATGGATCCCAGGTTACAACCTATACAGATGTGACAGAGTGAACAGGCAAAAGGGGGGGGGTTGGCCTGTACAAATTGCAGAGTCACTTGTTTGCACAGAACTGCTTAATGCCTCAAATGATGTAGTGGAAGTTTTAGCAGTAAAGGTCGAGAACCAAAACCTAGTCATTGTGGTAGTCTACAAGCCTCCGGATGCAACATCCCAGCAATTCCAGGAACAGCTGTTAAAAAAATTGACCACTGTCTGGAAAATCTTCCAGCTCCTGCACCCAACATCTTGCTCCTGGGGGATTTCAACTTAAGGCACCTAAAATGGAGGAATATAGCAAATAATGCAGTAATAACACCAGGAGGCAGCTCTGATGAAAACTCACACTCACACGAGCTTTTAAATCTCTGCACAAAATTCAATTTAAACCAGCAAATAATAGAGCCTACTAGACTGGAGAATACACTAGACCTCATCTTCACTAACAATGATGATCTGATAAGAAATGTCACCATATCAAAAACAATATCCTCCGATCACAACATAATTGAGGTTCAGACATGTATGCGTGTAGCCCCAGACCGACAAAATGAGACTAGTCACGAGGGAGCATTCACCAAATTCAACTTTAATAACAAAAACATAAAGTGGGACCAAGTAAACCAAGTCCTAACCGATATAAGCTGGGAAGATATACTAAGCAACACAGACCCCAACTTATGCCTAGAACAGATTAACTCGGTGGCACTCGATGTATGCACAAGGCTTATTCCTCTAAGAAAAAGGAGGAGTAGATGTAAAATAGAAAGAGACAGGCGCTCCCTTTACAGGCGACGGAAAAGAATAACAGAGCGGCTAAAAGAGGTCAATATATCTGAAATGCGTTTGGGAGACACTGGTCAGAGAAATAGCAAGCATCAAACTTAAGCTAAAAGAATCCTTTAGGAGTCAGGAATCGCGGGAAGAACTAAAAGCCATAAATGAAATCGAAAGAAAAACCCAAAGTATTTCTTCTCCTATGCCAATCAAAATCGAGAACAACGTCCAGTATTAGGCCCCTACTTAAACAAGATGGGTCCTACACAGATGACAGCAAGGAAATGAGTGAGCTACTCAAGTCCCAGTATGACTCAGTTTTTAGCAAGCCGCTAACCAGACTGAGAGTCAAAGATCAAAATGAATTTTTTATGAGAGCCACAAAATTTGATTAACACAAGCCTATCCGATGTTATCCTGACGCCAAATGACTTCGAACAGGCGATAAATGACATGCCCATGCACTCTGCCCCAGGGCCAGACTAATGGAACTCTGTGTTCATCAAGAACTGCAAGAGCCCCTATCACAAGCCTCTTCCATCCTATGGAGAGGGAGCATGGACACGGGGGTCGTCCCTCAGTTACTAAAAACAACAGATATAGCCCCACTCCACAAAGGGGGCAGTAAAGCGACAGCAAAGAACTACAGACCAATAGCACTAACATCCCATATCATAAAAATCTTTGAAAGGGTCCTAAGAAGCAAGATCACCACCCATCTAAAAACCCACCCAGTTACACAACCCAGGCAACATGGGTTTAGAACAGGTCGCTCCTGTCTGTCTCAACTATTGGATCACTACGACAAGGTCCTAAATGCACTAGAAGCCAAAAAGAATGCAGACGAAAATTTATTACCGACTTTGCAAAAGCCTTCGACAAGTGTGACCATGGCGTAATAGCGCACAAAAAAGCGTGCTAAAGGAATAACAGGAAAAGTCGGTCGATGGATCTATAATTTCCTCACTAACAGAACACAGAGAGTAGTCGTCAACAGAGTAAAGTCCGAGGCAGCTACGGTGAAAAGCTCTTTCCACAAGGCACAGTACTAGCTCCCATCTTGTTCCTCATCCTCATATCCGACATAGACAAGGATGTCAGCCACAGCACGTGTCTTCCTTTGCAGATGACACCCGAATCTGCATGACAGTGTCTTCCATTGCAGACACTGCAAGACTCCAGGCGGACATCAACCAAATCTTTCAGTGGGCTGCAGAAAACAATATGAAGTTCAACGATGAGAAATTTCAATTACTCAGATATGGTAAACATGAGGAAATTAAATCTTCATCAGAGTACAAAACAAATTCTGGCCACAAAATAGAGCGAAACACCAACGTCAAAGACCTGGGAGTGATTATGTCGGAGGATCTCACCTTCAAGGACCATAACATTGTATCAATCGCATCTGCTAGAAAAATGACAGGATGGATAATGAGAACCTTCAAACTAGGGAGACCAAGCCCGTGATGACACTCTTCAGGTCACTTGTTCTATCTAGGCTTTGGAATATTGCTGCACTCTAACAGCACCTTTCAAGGCAGGTGAAATTGCCGACTAGAAAATGTACAGAGAACTTTCACGGCGCGGATAACGGAGATAAAACACCTCAATTACTGGAGCGCTTGAGGTTTCTAAACCTGTATTCCCTGGAACGCAGGGGGGAGAGATACATCATTATATACACCTGGAAAATCCTAGAGGGACTAGTACGAACTTGCACACGAAAATCACTCACTACGAAGCAAAAGACTTGGCAGACGATGCACCATCCCCCAATGAAAAGCAGGGGTGTCACTAGCACGTTAAGAGACCATACAATAAGTGTCAGGGACCCGTACTGTTCAACTGCCTCCCAGCACACATAAGGGGGATTACCAACAGACCCCTGGCAGTCTTCAAGCTGGCACTGGACAAGCACCTAAAGTCAGTTCCTAATCAGCCGGGCTGTGGCTCGTACGTTGGTTTTGCGTGCAGCCAGCAGCAACAGCCGGTTGATCAGGCGCTGATCCACCAGGAGGCCTGGTCACAGACCGGGCCGCGGGGGCGTTGACCCCCGAAACTCTCTCCAGGTAAACTCCAGGTACCATCACTATGCTACACTATCACTATGCTATACCATCACAATGCTATACCATAACTATGCTATGCCATCACTATGCTATACCATCACTATGCTTTACCATCACTATGCTATACCATCACTATGCCTTACCATCACTATGCTATACCATCACTATGCTATACAATCATTATGCTAAAAAAACACAATGCTATACCATCACTATACTATACCTTCACAATGTTATACCATCACTATGCTATACCTCACAATGCTATACCATAACTATGCTATGCCATCACTTTCTATCCATCACTATGCTATACCATCACTATGCTATACCATCACTATGCTATACCATCACTAGCAAATAAAATCACAATACTTTTACCATCACTATACACACCTTCACAATGTTTACCATCACTGTGCTATACCATCACTATGCTATACTATCACTATGCTATACCATCACTATACTATACCATCACTTTGCTATACTATCACTATGCTATACCATCACTATGCTATAGTATCACTATGCTATACCATAACTATGCACTACCATCACTATGCTACACCATCACTATGCTGTACCATCGCTATGCTATACCATCACTATGCTATACCATCACTATTCTATCACTATGCTATGCCATCACTATGCTACACCATCACAATGCTATACCATCACAATGTTATACCATCACAATGCTATACCATCACTATGCAATACCATCACTATGTTATACCATCACTATGCTTTACCATCAATATGCTATACCATCACTATGCTATACCATCACTTTGCTATACCTTCACAATGCTATACCACCACAATGCTATACCATCAAAGTGCTATACCATCACATTGTTATACCATCACTATGCTATACCATCACTATGCTATACCATAACTATGATATACCATCACAATGCTTATACCATCACAATGCTATACCATCACTATGTTATACCATCACTTTTACCATCTCTATGCTATACCATCACTTGCAAAAACCATCCTGCTATACCATCACTATGCTATACCATAACTATGCATACCATCACAATGCTATATCATACAATGCTATACCATCACAATGCTATACCATCGCAGTGTCATACCATTACATGCTATACCATCACTATGCTATAATATCATATGCTTATTCCATCACAATGCTATACCAGCACAATGCTATACCATAACTAGGGTTTAAACCCATCCACTATGCTATACCATCACATGCTATACCATCACAATGCTATACCATCACTATAATATACCCTCACAATATTATCCCACACTATGCTATACCATCCACTATGCTTACTATCACTTGATTACCATCACTATTCTATACCATCACTATGCTATACCATCACTATGCTATACTATCACTATGTTTACACCTTTGCCTATGCTTATACTATCCTATGGTTTCCATCATAGCTATACCTCACTACGCTATACCATCACTATGCTATACCTCACTATGCTATACCTAATTTTTTGCTATACCATCACTATGATACCATCACTAGCTATACCATCACTAAGCTTTGCCATCATTTATACTATCCATCACATGCTATACCATCACTGCTATACCATCACTGTGCTTTTACCATCACTATGCTATACCATAACTATGCTGTACCACACTATGCTTTACAATCATTATGCTATACCATCAACTATGTTTATCCCATCACTGCTATCCATCAGTGTGTTTATACCATCACTATGCTATACCATCACTATGCTATACCATCATTATGCTATACCATCACTATGCTATACCATCACCATGCTATACAATCACTATGCTTTACCATCACTATGCTATACCATCACTATGCTATACCATCACTATGCTATACCATCTCTGTGCTATACCATCACTATACTATACCATCACAATGCTATACCATCACTACGCTATTATATCACTATGCTATACCATCACTATGCTATACCATCACTATGCTATGCCATTACTATGCTATACCATCACTATGCTATACTATCACTGTGCTATACCATCACTATGCTATACCATCACTATGCTATACCATCACTATGCTATACCATCACTATGCTTTACCATCACTAAGCTATACCATCACTATGCTATACCATCACTATGCTATACCATCACTTTGCTATACCATCACTATGCTTTACCATCAACTAAGCTTTTACCATCACTATGCTATACCATCACTATGCTATACCATCACTATGCTATACCATCACTATGCTTTACCATCACTAAGCTATACCATCACTATCTTCATCAGAGTACAAAACAAATTCTGGCCACAAAATAGAGCGAAACACCAACGTCAAAGACCTGGGAGTGATTATGTCGGAGGATCTCACCTTCAAGGACCATAACATTGTGTCAATCGCATCTGCTAGAAAAATGACAGGATGGATAATGAGAACCTTCAAAACTAGGGAGGCCAAGCCAATGATGACACTCTTCAGGTCACTTGTTCTATCTAGGCTGGAATATTGCTGCACACTAACAGCACCTTTCAAGGCAGGTGAAATTGCCGACCTAGAAAATGTACAGAGAACTTTCACGGCGCGCATAACGGAGATAAAACACCTCAATTACTGGGAGCGCTTGAGGTTCCTAAACCTGTTTCCCTGGAACGCAGGAGGGAGAGATACATGATTATATACACCTGGAAAAACCTAGAGGGACTAGTACGACTTGCACACGAAAATAAACTCACTACGAAAGCAAAAGACTTGGCGACGATGCACCATCCCCCAAAGAAAAGCAGGGGTGTCACTAGCACGTTAAGAGACCATACAATAAGTGTCAGGGGCCCGAGACTGTTCAACTGCCTCCCAGCACACATAAGGGGGATTACCAACAGACCCCTGGCAGTCTTCAAGCTGGCACTGGAAAAGCACCTAAAGTCAGTTCCTGATCAGCCGGGCTGTGGCTCGTACGTTGGTTTGCGTGCAGCCAGCAGTAACAGCCTGGTTGATCAGGCTCTGATCCACCAGGAGGCCTGGTCACAGACCGGGCCGCGGGGGCGTTAACCCCCGGAATCCTCTCCAGGTAAACTCCAGGTAATACCATCACTATGCTATACCATCACTATGCTATGCCATAACTATGCTATACCATCACAATGCTATACCATCACAATGATATACCATCACTATGCTACACCATCACTATGCTTTATCATCACTATGCTATACCATTACTATGCTATATTATCACTATGCTATACCATAACAATGCTATACCATAACTGTGCTATACCATCACTATGCTGTACTATCACTATGCTATACCATCACTATGCTGTACTATCACTATGCTATACCATCACTATCCTATACTATCACTATGCTTTACCATCACAATGCTATACCATCACAATGCTATACCATCACTATGCTATACCATCACTATGCTATACCATCACTATGCTATACCATCACTATGCTATACCATCACTATGCTATACAATCACAATGCTTATATCATCACTGTACTATTTCCATCACAATTTATACCATCACTATGCTTCCATCACTTGCTATACCTCACTATGCTATACTGTCACTATGGTATACCATCATAATGCTATACCATAACTATGCAATACAATCACTATGCTACACTATCACTATGCTATACCATCACTGTGCTATACCATCACTATGCTATACCAACCCTATGCTATACCATCACTATGCTATACCATCACTATGCTATACCATCACAATGCTATACCATCACTATACTATACCATCACAATGTTATACCATCACTACGCTATACCATCACTATGCTGTACTATCACTATGCTATACCATCACTATGCTATACTATCACTATGCTATACCATCACTATGCACTACCATCACTATGCTATACCATCACTATGCTGAACCATCGCTATGCTATACCATCACAATGCTATACCATCGCTATGCTATACCATCACTATGCTATGCCATCACTATGCTACACCATCACAATGCTATACCATCACAATGCTATACCATCACAATGCTATAACATCACTATGCAATACCATCACTATGCTATACCATCACTTTGCTATTCCTTCAACAATGCTATACCATCACAATGCTATACCATCAAAGTGCTATACCATCCCATTGTTATACCATTACTATGCTATACCATCACTATGGTATACCATAACTATGCTATACCATCACAATGCTATACCATCACAATGCAATACCATCACAATGCTATACCATCACTATGCTATACCATCACTATACCATCACTATGCTATACCATCACTATGCTGTACCATCACTATGCTATACCATCAATATGCTATACCATCACAATGCTATACCATCACAATGCTATTCCATCACAATGCTGTACCATCACAATGTTATAACATCACTATGCTATACCAACACTATGCTGTAATATCACTGTGCTATACCATCACAATGCTATACCATCACTATGCTATACCATCACTATGCTATACCATCACTATGCTATACCATCACTGTGCTATACCATCACTACGCTATACCATCACTTTGCTATACCATCACAATGCTGTACCATCACTATACTATACCCTCACAATGTTTTGCCATCAATATGCTATACCATCACTTTGCTATACTATCACTATGCATTACCATCACTATGCTATTCCATCACTATGCTATACCATCATTATGCTATACTATCACTATGCTATACCATCACTATGCTATACTGTCACTATGGTATACCATCACTATGTTGTACCAACACTATGATATACCATCACTATGCTATACAATCACTATGCTACACCATCATTATGCTATGTCATCACTATGCTATACCATCACTATGATATACCTTCACTATGCTTTACCATCACTATGCTATACCATCACTATGCTATACCATCACTAAGCTTTACCATCTCTATGCTATGCCAATACTATGCTCTACCATAACTACGCTATGCCATCACAATGCTATACCATCACAATGCTATACGATCAAATGCTTTTACCATCCACTATGCTACACCATCACTACGCTTTATAATTTACTATGCTTACCTCACTTTGCTATACCATCACTATGCTTTTCCATCTGTATGTATACTATCACTTGCTATACCATCACAATTCTGTACCATCACAATGCTATACCATCACAATGCTATACCATCACTATGCTATACTATCACTATGCTATACCATCACTATGCTATGCCATCATATAATATACCATCACTATGCTATAACTTCACTAAGCTATACCATCACTATGCTATACCATCACTTTGCTATACTATCACTATGCTATACCATCACAATGCTATACCATCTCTATACTATACCATCACAGTGTTATACCATCACTATGCTATACCATCGCTATGGTATACCATCACTATGCTATACTATCACTATGCTGTACCATCACTATGCTATACTATAACTATGCTATACCATCACTATGCACTACCATCACTATGCTATACCATCACTATGCTGTAACATCACTATGCTATACCATCACTTTGCTATACCATCACTATGCTATACCATCACTATGCTATGCCATCACTATGCTACACCATCACAATGCTATACCATCACAATGCTGTACCATCACAATGCTCTACCATCACTATGCAATACCTTCACTATGCTTTACCATCACAATGCTATACCATCACTATGCTATATCATCACTATGCTATACCATCACTATTCCACACCATCACTGTGCTATACCATCACAATGCTGTACCATCACAATGCTCTTTCCATCACTATGCAATACCTTCACTATGCTTTACCATCACTATGCTATTCCATCACTATGCTATACCATCACTATGCTATACCATCATTATGCTATACCATCACTATGGTATACCATCACTATGCTATACCATCACTATGCTTTTCCATCATTTTGCTATACCATCACTATGCTGTACCATCACTATGCTATACTATCACTATGCTATACCATCACTATGCTATAACATCACAATGCTATATTTTCACAATGCTATACCATCATAATGCTATACTATCAAAATGCTATACCATCATTTTGCTATACCATCACTATGCTTTACCATCACTATGCTATACCATCTCTATGCTGTACCATCACTATGCTATATCATCACAATGCTATACCATCACAATGCTATACCATCACAATGCTATACCATCACAATGTTATACCATCACTATGCTATACTATCACTATGCTATACCATCACTATGCTATACCATCACAATGCTCTACCATCACTATACTATACCCTCACAATGTTATACCATCACTATGCCATACTATCACTATGCTATACTATCACTATGCTATACCATCACACTGCTATACCATCATTTTACTATACTATCACTTTGCTATACCATCACTATGCTTTACTGTCACTATGATATACCATCACTATGCACTACCATCACTATGCTATACCATCAGTATGCTGTACCATCACTATGCTATACCATCACTATGCTATACCATCACCATGCTATACCATCACTATGCTATGCCATCACTATGCTACACCATCTCAATGCTATACCATCACAATGCTATACCATCACAATGCTATACTATCACAATGCTATACCAATCACTTTGCAATACCATCACAATGCTATACCATCACAATGCTATGCTATCAAAGTGCTATACGATCACATTTTTATACCATCACTTTGCTATACCATCATTATGCTGTACCATAACTATGCTATACCATCACTATGCTATACCATCACAATGCTCTACCATCACTATGCTATACCATCATTATGCTGTACCATAACTATGCTATACCATCACTATGCTATAGCATCATAATGCTCTACCATCACAATGCTATACCATAACTATCTTATACCATCACTATTCTATACCATCACTATGCTATACCATCGCTATGCTATACCATCACTATGCTATGCAATCATTATGCTATACCATCACTATGCTATACCATCACAATGCTTTACCATCACTATGCTATACCATCACTATGCTGTACCATCACTATAATTTAAGATCACTATGCTATACCATAACTATAAACCATACCCCCGGCCGGGATTGAACCCGCGGTCATAGAGTCTCATAACTCCAGCCCGTCGCGTTAGCCACTAGACCAGCTAGCCACAATAAGATTCATCCAACTAGGTATATTTCTACACCATAGGAAGGTTAGCACAGGCACCTCTGTGACCACAAATGCAAGTTTTTACAGACGAATCTCCAGCTAGCGTGGCCGTGACGAACTCTAGCTCAAGTCCCTTCACTGCCGTCAACATGACTTAAGAAATCGTAATGACACGATTGCAAATAAACCATACCCCGGCCGGGATATGGTGCCTGTGCTAACCTTCCTATGGTGTAGAAATATACCTAGTTGGATGAATCTTATTGTGGCTAGCTGGTCTAGTGGCTAACGCGACGGGCTGGAGTTTTGAGACTCTATGACCGCGGGTTCAATCCCGGCCGGGGGTATGGTTTATTTGCAATCGTGTCATTACGATTTCTTAAGTCATACCATAACTATGCTATACCATAACTATGCTATACCATGACAATGCTATACCATCACAATGCTGTACCATCACAATGCTATACCATCACTATGCTGTACCATCACTATGCTATTCCATCACTATGCTATACCATCACTATGCTATACCATCACAATTCTATACCATCACTATACTATACCAACACAATGTTATAATATCTCTATGCTATACCATCACTATTCTATACCTTCACAATGCTACGCCATCACAATGCTACACCATCACAATGCTATAACATCACAATGCTATACCATCACAATGCTATACCATCACTTTGCAATACCATCACTATGCTATACCATCACTATGCTATACCATCTCTATGCTATACCATCACTATACTATACCATCACTATGCTATACCATCACTGTGCTATACCATCACAATGCTATACCATCAAAATGCTATACCATCAAAGTGCAATACCATCACATTGTTATACCATCACTATGCTATACCATCACAATGCTATAAAATAACTGTGCTATACCCTCACTATGCTATACCATCATAATGCTATACCATCACAATGCTATACCATAACTATGCTATACCACCACTATGCTATACTATCACTATGCTATACCATCACTATGCTATACCATCGCTATGCTATACTATCACTATGCTATACCGTCACTATGCTATACAATCACTATGCTATACAATCACTATGCTATACAATCACTATGCTATACCATCACTATGCTATACCAGAACCAGCCTGCAAGAGAACCAGCCTGCAAGAGAACCAGCCTGCAAGAGAACCAGCCTGCAAGAGAACCAACCTGCAAGAGAACCAGCCTGCTAGAGAACCAGCCTGCAAGAGAACCAGCCTGCAAGAGAACCAGCCTGCAAGAGAACCAGCCGGCAAGACAACCAGCCTGCATGAGAACCAGCCTGCAAGAGAACCAGCCTGCAAGAGAACCAGCCTGCAAGAGAACCAGCTTGCAATAGTACCAGTCAGCAAGAGAACCAGTCTGCAACCGAACCAGTCTGCAACAGAACCAACCTGCAACAGAACCAGTCTGCAACGGAAGCAGTCTGCAAGAGAACTATCCTGCAAGAGAACCAGCCTGCAAGAGAACCAGCCTGCAAGAGAACCAGCCTGCAAGAGAACCAGCCTGCAAGAGAACCAGCCTGCAAGAGAACCAGCCTGCAAGAGAACCAGCCTGCAACAGAACCAGTCTGCAACAGAACCAGTCTGGAACAGAACCAACCTGCAACAGAACCAGTCTGCAACGGAAGCAGTCTGCAAGAAAACCAGCCTGCAAGAGAACCAGCATGCAAGAGAACCAGCATGCAAGAGAACCAGCCTGCAAGAGAACCAGCCTGTGAGAGAACCAGCCTGCAAGATAACCAGCCTGCAAGATAACCAGCCGGCAAGAGAACCAGCCTGCAAGATAACCAGCCTGCAAAAGAACCAGCCTGCAGCAGAACCAGTCTGCAACAGAACCAGTCTGGAACAGAACCAGCCTGCAACAGAACCAGTCTGCAACGGAAGCAGTCTGCAAGAGAACCAGCCTGCAAGACAACCAGCCTGCAAGAGAACCAGCCTCCAAGAGAACCAGCATGCAAGAGAACATGCATGCAAGAGAACCAGAGTGCAAGATCACCAGACTGCAAGAGAACCAGCCTGCAAGAGAACCAGCCTGCAAGAGAACCAGCCTGCAAGAGAACCAACCTGCATGAGAACCAGCCTGCAAAAGAACCAGCCTGCAAGAGAACCAACCTGCATGAGAACCAGCCTGCAAGAGAACAAGCCTGCAAGAGAACCAGCCGGCAAGACAACCAGCCTGCATGAGAACCAGCCTGCAAGAGTACCAGCCTGCAAGAGAACCAGCCTGCAAGAGAACGAGCCTGCAATAGTACCAGCCTGAAAGAGTGCCAGCCTGCAAGAGAACCAGCTTGCAAGAGAACCAGCCTGCAACAGAACCAGTCTGCAACAGAACCAGTCTGGAACAGAACCAACGTGCAACAGAACCAGTCTGCAACAGAACCAGTCTGCAATACAACCAGCCTGCAACATAACCAGTCTGCAACAGAACCAGCCTGCAACAGAATCAGTCTAAAACTGAACCAGCCTGCAACAGAACCAGTCTGTAACTGAACCAGCCCGCAACGGAACATGTCTGAAACAGAACCAGCCTGCATCAGTACCAGCCTGCAACAGAACTAGCTTGCAACAGAACGAGCCTGCAACAGAACCAGTCTGAAACAGAACCAGCCTGCAACAGAACCAGTCTGAAACAGAACCAGCCAGCAACAGAGCCTGTCTGAAACAGAACCAGTCTGAAACAGAACCAGCCTGCAACAGAACCAGCCTGCAACAGAACCAGTCTGAAACAGAACCAGCCTGCAACAGAACCAGTCTGAAACAGAACCAGTCTGAATCCAACTAGCCTGTAACAGAACCAGTCTGAAACAGAACCAGCTTGCAACAGAACCAGCCTGCAACTGAACCAGCCTGCAACAGAACCAGTCTGAAACAGAACCGGCCTGCAACAGAACCAGCCTGCAACAGAACCAGTCTGAAACAGAACCAGCCTGCAACAGAGCCAGTCTGAAACAGAACCAGCCTGCAACAGAACCAGTCTGAAACAGAACCAGTCTCAAACAGAACCAGCCTGCAACAGAACCAGCCTGCAACAGAACCAACCTGCAACTAAACCAGCCTGCAACTGAAATAGCCTGCAACTGAAACAGCCTGCAACTGAACCAGCCTGCAACTAAACCAGCCTGCAACTAAACCAGCCTGCAACTGAACCAGCCTGCAACTGAACCAGCCTGCAACTGAACCAGTCTGAAACTGAACCAGCCTGCAACTAAACCCTGTCAACAGAACAGCCTGCAACAATCCAGCCTGCAACTGAACCACCCGCAAATGAACCAGTTCTGAAACTGAACAAGCCTGCAAACTAAACCACCTGCAACTAAAACCAGCCTGCAACAGAACCACCTGCAACAGAACAGCCTGCAACAGAACCAGAATTGCAACAGAACCAGTCGCAATAAACCATCGGAACAGAACCACCCCAACAAACCATCGCAAAAGAACCAGCCGCAACAGAACCCGCCTCACCCGAACCATCTGCAACAGAACCACTGCAACAGAACCAGCCTGCAACAGAACCATCTGCAAAAGAACCACCTGCAACAGAACCATCTCAACGAAACCCGTCTGCAACAGAACCAGCCCGAAACAGAACCAGCCTGCAAAAGAACCAGCCTCAAAAATAACCAGTCTCAACAGAAACCCTTCTGCAAATGAACCCTCTGCAACAGAACCAGCCTGCAACAGAACCGTCGCAACAGAACCAGTCCCAACAAACCAGCCTGCAAAAGAACCAGTCTGCAACAGAACCATCTCAACGAACCCCCTGCAACAAACCACCTGCAACAGAAAACCCCCAACAAAACCCTCGCAACCGAACCAGACTGCAACAGAACCACCTGCAACGAACATTTTGCAACAGAACCAGTCTGCAACAGAACCCCCCCGCAACAGAACCAGTCTGCAACAAAACCCGTCTCAACAGAACCAGCCTGCAACAGAACCCGCTCAACGAACCCGCTGCAAAAGAACCCCCCCCAGAACCAGCTGCAACAGAAACCCCTGCCCAACAAAAACCGCCTCAACTGAAACCCGCCTGCAACAGAACCGCCAGCAACAAACCAGTCGCAACAGAACCACCGCAACAAACCGCCTGCAACGAACCATCTGCAACAGAACCACCTGCAACTGAACCAGTCCGAAATAACCAAAAAATCACATTAATTTAAACAATAAATCACTTTACATTTAAGACGTAAAATTTTTAACTTTACTAACTGTAATATGTAACTTGACTAACTGTAAAATTTTAAATGTACTAACTGTAATATTTTAACTTTACAACTGTAATATTGTAACTTGTACAACTGTAAATTTTTAACTTTTACTAACGTAAATTTTTAACTTGTACAACTGTAATATTGTAACTTGTACTAACTTTTTTATTTAACTTGTCTAACTGAATATTGTAAATGACTAACGAATATTTAACTTTTACAACTGTAAATTTTAACTTGTACAACTTAATATTGAACTTGTACTAACGGAAAAATTT
>NC_069459.1:33578163-33594723 GCF_026875155.1 Cherax quadricarinatus
CGAAATGTTTCCACCTCCGGGAATCGAACCCGGGCCCTCGGTGTGTGAAGCGGGAGCTTAGCCACCAGGCCACCGGCATATACATACACACAAGCACGCACACCCACACACACACACACACACACACACACACACACCACACACACACACACACACAACACACACACACACACACACACATGGTAATGCATTATTTACAGCTAGCAAAGTCAGGGTATTTCTCCAGAATGGTCTGTAATATACCACTGTGGATAAAATACTTTGCCCTTTCTTGAACATTTCTGAGTGAGTTGTCTCTAAATTCATTAATTTTCTCGCACTCCAGTACATAATGACGCAGGGTGTGACAATAGTCCATCTGGCAAATTTTACATTGGTCTACATCTGGTGGTAGACATTTAACCTGCCAAAGATACTTGTAACCCAGCCGGAGCCGGGCAGTAGTGACATCCAAGAGTCTGCTTATCTTGTTGGATGCACCATAGATATGAGGCTCCTCCTGCATGATAGGATGACGATAGATGGACTGACTTGTGTCAATCTCCCTAAGTCTTAAGTCAATAAAGTTCAATTGAAGTTCTTTTCGTATTATTGTTCTCAAACTACTAACTGACAAGCCAAGATTTTAATATACTCCTTCTTTGGAAGCATACAGCTTAGCCAATTTATCAGTTCTATCATGCATCCGAAGACCAATGTGAGATGGAATCCAGAGCATGTGCACTCTGACTCCACTGTCCACAATCTTACCATACCTATGTCTTGCTTCTGACACAAGCATGCCACAATTTATACTTAATGAGTTGAGAGCATTTATGGATGACAGAGAATCAGTTACAATTAAAGTGTCAACCTTAGATACATGGACGCATTTGAGTGCAAGGAGTATGGCAAACAGCTCTGTTTGAAGGGTAGAGGCCCAGTTATTGATGCGCGCTCCAATTTCTTTATGAGAGCTATCACTCTGTATGACAACAGCAGCACTACCAGCTGCACCAGTGGACTGGTGAACAGAACCATCAACGTAAATAATTTGCGAGGGTGTGTGCTGTGTTTGGCTTCAAGACGAAGCTTTGGTTGTGATTTAAGAAGAGTTTTGAGGGGAAATGGAGGAATGGTACTTTGGAATGGGGTAATATCTCATGGAGCAGGGAAGTGTCTCTGTTGCCTAACTTGACATAGATCACGTAGCTGGTTCATGCGGAGGTCGGTTCCAGTTTTTTCGATCCATCTGGAAGGATGTTCACCAGTGCTGAGGAAAGTTTGGAGGGCTTCTGTGCAAGGGTTTGAATGGGCTAACCTAAGCATATTGACCCCAATAAGGATATTTCTTCCAGTAACACGATCTCTAATGCTTGGAATATTAAGTTCTTTCCGCATATTTAAAATTTTGGCAGTACGAGGGCATCCTAGGATGATCCTCATTGCTTCGTTTTGCAGTTTTTCCAGCCCTCCAAGCTTCCAGTCAGACACGAGTGTAAGTAGTGGCGCAGCATAATCAACCAATGATCTAATATAAGCAAGATACATCATTTTTCACAATTTTAACATTAGCTCCATACCTGGGATGAAAACCTGCCACAACTCAAAGTGCTCTCAGCCTTTCTTTGTATTGGCGACAAAGTCTCGTTACGACAGGTCCAAGTAGTGGAACCTCAAAGCCTAGATACCTGTATCTGCTTACATATTCTAGAAGAGATCCATCATGCAAACGGATCTGACGAACTACGCCTCTCTGTCGAGGAGGACGCCTGTTGAGTATCTTTGTTTTATCCCCTGAGATTATTAACCCCAGGTCCTGACACGAGGCTATTACATGATTAAGAATGTTTTGGGTGTTGGAGAATCCGGTGGTGTGAATCATTATATCATCAGCAAAACTAACCACATAATGATGGGGCTGGCTAGGCATAGCATTAAATAGGGCATTAATCAGAATATTGAAAAGGGTGGGACTAAGCACACCTCCCTGTGGGGTTCCTAACTCAAAGTCTTCAGTTATACTTCTATGTCCCTGGAACAACACAGACGACTTTCTGTTGAACAGGTAACCTTTAATCCAGCGGAGAAGCCATCCTCCAACATCCATTCTGGCGAGTTCACTAATGATTACATGTCGGTTGGCTACATCAAAAGCGGATTTAAGGTCAAGGAAGGTAGTGTATGAGCTGTCAGGGTGCAGAGTGAGAAAGGTGGTAATGCAATGATGCACACTGGTGCATATGGAACTCCGTGTTCATCAAGAACTGCAAGAAGCCCCTATCACGAGCCTTTTCCATCCTATGGAGAGGGAGCATGGACACGGGGGTCGTCCCACAGTTACTAAAAACAACAGACATAGCCCCACTCCACAAAGGGGGCAGTAAAGCAACAGCAAAGAACTACAGACCGATAGCACTAACATCCCATATCATAAAAATCTTTGAAAGGGTCCTAAGAAGCAAGATCACCACCCATCTAGAAACCCATCAGTTACACAACCCAGGGCAACATGGGTTTAGAACAGGTCGCTCCTGTCTGTCTCAACTATTGGATCACTACGACAAGGTCCTAGATGCACTAGAAGACAAAAAGAATGCAGATGTAATATATACAGACTTTGCAAAAGCCTTCGACAAGTGTGACCATGGCGTAATAGCGCACAAAATGCGTGCTAAAGGAATAACAGGAAAAGTCGGTCGACGGATCTATAATTTCCTCACTAACAGAACACCGAGAGTAGTCGTCAACAGAGTAAAGTCCGGCAGCAGCTACGGTGAAAAGCTCTGTTCCACAAGGCACAGTACTCACTCCCATCTTGTTCCTCATCCTCATATCCGACATAGACAAGGATGTCAGCCACAGCACCGTGTCTTCCTTTGCAGATGACACCCGAATCTGCATGACAGTGTCTTCCATTGCAGACACTGCAAGGCTCCAGGCGGACATCAACCAAATCTTTCAGTGGGCTGCAGAAAACAATATGAAGTTCAACGATGAGAAATTTCAATTACTCAGATATGGTATACACGAGGAAATTAAATCTTCATCAGAGTACAAAACAAATTCTGGCCACAAAATAGAGCGAAACACCAACGTCAAAGACCTGGGAGTGATCATGTCGGAGGATCTCACCTTCAAGGACCATAACATTGTATCAATCGCATCTGCTAGAAAAATGACAGGATGGATAATGAGAACCTTCAAAACTAGGGAGGTAAAGCCCATGATGACACTCTTCAGGTCACTTGTTATATCTAGGCTGGAATATTGCTGCACACTAACAGCACATTTCAAGACAGGTGAAATTGCTGACCTAGAAAATGTACAGAGAACCTTCACGGCGCGCATAACGGAGATAAAACACCTCAATTACTGGGAGCGCTTTAGGTTCCTAAACCTGTATTCCCTGGAACGCAGGCGGGAGAGATACATGATTATATACACCTGGAAAATCCTAGAGGGACTAGTACCGAACTTGCACACGAAAATCACTCACTACGAAAGCAAAAGACTTGCCAGACGATGCAACATCCCCCCAATGAAAAGGAGGGGTGTCACTAGCACGTTAAGAGACCATACAATAAGTGCCAGGGGCATTCATAAGGGGGATTACCAACAGACCCCTGGCAGTCTTCAAGCTGGCACTGGAGGCAGTCATCAAGCTGGCACTTGACAAGCACCTAAAGTCGGTTCCTGACCAGCCGGGCTGTGGCTCGTACGTTGGTTTGCGTGCAGCCAGCAGTAACAGTCTGGTTGATCAGGCTCTGATCCACCAGGAGGCCTGGTCACAGACCGAGCCGCGGGGACGTTGACCCCCGGAACTCTCTCCAGGTAAACTCCAGGTGAACACTCCTTCCATGCATGAAGCCATGCAACCGGGGTGACAAGAATTGCTTAATTCTGTGCATAAGACGATTAAGAATCATCCTTTCGAATGTTTTACACAAGCAGCTAGTAAGGGATATTGGGCGAAATGAGTTTTGTTGATTGGGCTTCGGAATGGGAATAATGAGGCTGTTGGTCCATGATTTAGGGAGCTCCCCATTGACATAGCTCATGTTATATAATTCAAGTAATGGATTACCTGGTACTCGACACAGCAATATGAGTATGTTGTAAGTAATACCATCCTCACCAGGCGACGTGGAGTTGCACCTAGCTGGTAGTAATAAGTTATCACAAGTTATATACACTGATGGATTTAAACAGGAGTCTTCTGGCAGGGCTGCATCTGCTCTTGTTGCCACCTCCCTAGTTAAGAACGATAATTAATTTGTTGAGTTAGGCATAAGAATTAACAACTGGGCGTCTACGCTGCAAACTTAATTGTTTGCAATCCTAATGGCGCTAAAGCTAACTTATGATTCTGAGCTTGACTCTATCATCATTACTGATTCTATGTCATCATTGAAGGCACTTGACTCATATAATGACCCCAACAACATGCTCATTAGAGAAGCCAGGTATAGATACTCAAAAATCAGGGACAAAGGAATTAATGTACAATTGCTATGGATCCCATCACACACTGGATTACTCCTTCATGATAAAGTTGATATGTTAGCCAAGAAGAGTACCCAGAATTAGAATGTTGAATATAACTTTGGTATATCTGTATCTAGCATTAGGAATAATATTAGGAGAGAAATAACGAAAATGGTTGTTATAGGAATGCAGCTAGAAGTCTGAGTAGATCTATAGCTCACTATGATAGCATAAACGTAGTTAAGTATGTTTATGGAGCAACATGCAAAGTGAACAGACTGACTGATGTTGTAGTGGCCAGGCTTAGGCTTGGTTACAACTACTTCTGGCAGTTTGGGAGACACACGGATGATGATCAAACGAAATGCAAATTGTGTGATAAGGCTTAATTGTCCACTTATTGAGGAATACAGAGACAGCCACTACCTATGATAACCTATGTGACATGTCAAGATATCTTATTAATGAAAATAAGATACCAGATATACTTAGCAAATTTCCTAAATTTGCATGCAACAGATAAGTGAACTGTAGATATGTAGATAAATAAAAACCCATATGTACACCTGTTAACTCTTTTGGGGCCTAGTTCCTAGGCCTTTTGTGTATCCATATGCTCTTGCGCTACCGGATGGATATGGGGTGCACAATAAACTAGCCACTTCGGTGGCAAAATCTAATCAGTCTAATCAGCAAAACCTACCTCCTCAACTACTCCTATAACTTCCTTCTGTGTGCTGCCCTCTGATATTCCCTCTCCTACGACCTAGCCTGCTGCCAGCTACTCAAGATTCAAGACTTCAACTACCACAAGTTAGTTGCAACAGACCCTGCTATTCCTGTTTTTCACTTCTACCCCACGAGCATCTAGATGCTGGGTTAAGCCTTGGCTCTTTCTCTACCACAGCTGCTGGCATGGTCGACGCGGCAGGTTGTGTAGTGGGCTAGCTGCGGGATTTTCAGGGGATCTGGACCTACTAATTTGCAGGCCTACCCATTTCTCTCGACTGTTAAGTCATCATTAAAACTCATACTGTTGGAAGACAGCTTCAGTGTTGTGAGAACTCTTATGTGCGAGTTGTGACTAGGGATATACCTAGTGAAACACTGGAAATAGTTTTCCATTTTGAAAAGGCCCTCACAGGCCTCTGCTTCCCCTCTGCCTTTCATTTTACCTCAGCCTTTCGCCTCTATCAACATACATTGTAGAGGTGAATTTTTCTAGTCCACTGCTACTCGTGCCTCTGAAAATGCGCACAACTCATCCCTTTACCAACCTGAGGAATAACGAGGAGTGTGCAGTCCTAGGTGAGTTGGTAACGCAGCTGTGCACACAATGAAAATTCGTCTTTCATTCCAAGACACGTGTGCTAGAAGTTCTGCAAGTTTGGAGTGAATAGCTATTTGTACAAGTATTGCAGTGTTTGGTAACTCTTGAGAAGTCTGCCTCAGTCAGTGACCTTGAGTGTTATATCTCTAACTGAGGAAGATGACCTGTTATTCTTCTATGCACTGAGTGTTTCTGGGAGGAATGCTGCATAGTTGGAACACAACAAGAGTGGTTAAGAACAAATTAACGAGCATTGCAGTGCCTGGTAACTCCTTTGGAGACGGCTTTTTAACTGTAACATGCCCGAGGTTCATCTATAAACATAGTAAGTTTGTGCTGATTTGCTTGTCCACAGAGTGAAAATTTGGAGTAATTAACGAGTAGTGCAATATTGGTAACTCACGAGACGACTGTGGCCCCGTGAATGGCCGTGAAAATCGCACTGCGACCCGCAGGCCACTACACCCATATTGCCTGTGTCTAACGAGGTGAATATCCCTTCCTTGTCCCTTCTATTCACCGGTATCATTTAGCCCATCGCCAGTGTGAAACTCCTGTCAGCTATGAGTATAGCTGATGGTGTTGACTTAGATGATGGTGAAGGCAGATTTGAAATATATTTTAGTAAACAGGCTCGGAAAAAAGAACGAGGCTTCCAGGGAAAGCTTGCTGAAAGCAATACAGTGGGCGCACACCCTCCCAAAGCTGTCAGGATAGATTTCCCTGACAACAATGATCAAGAGACCAAGTGTAACTGGCTTTTCGAAGCTAGTGTAGACAATCATGAGAAAACGATCAAGTTTGTCCACGATGAGGATAACTACGTCTTTGTGCCTAATGATTCAGCATTTATAAACAAACTTCTCACTCGCAAATATGCCAACATCAAACTCCGAGCTGCCTCACCAAGGGCACCTAAAGTGCTTATTGTCATCTACAACGTCAAAAAGCACTTGAATCCTCAATATCTGGCGTCAGAGCAAGTTGCAAGCCCTCGTCGACTTTCCAACGGTCTGATATTAGCTGAGTGGACTGGCCAGGGGACTCTGCCACGCTATATTCACTCCCGCGCAGCCCTCAACAGACGCTATTATATTGCATTGTACAGACCTCCTCAACGTCGATGTTATAAGTGTCAACGCTGGGGCCACATCGCCAGGAAATGCCCATCTAAGTCACACTGGTGTGCAGTGAGTGCCAATGCTCATCCTTCTGAACGGTGTTATATGATCAAACAGCAACAGACTGTTGCTAAACAATGTATCAATTGTAAGACCCCAATGAAAAGCAGGGGTGTCACTAGCACGTTAAGAGACCATACAATAAGTGTCAGGGGCCCGAGACTGTTCAACTGCCTCCCAGCATACATAAGGGGGATTACCAACAGACCCCCGACAGTCTTCAAGCTGGCACTGGACAAGCACCTAAAGTCGGTTCCTGACCAGCCGGGCTGTGGCTCGTACGTTGGTTTGCGTGCAGCCAGCAGCAACAGCCTGGTTGATCAGGCTCTGATCCACCAGGAGGCCTGGTCACAGACCGGGCCGCGGGGGCGTTGACCCCCGGAACTCTCTCCAGGTAAACTCCAGGTAAACAGCAGCTCGTGCTGACTGCAGTGTGAGGGCTGCTAGCATCGCAGCCAACCGCACTTCACCCTGTCCCCCTCATTATGACCGCCCGGGACTACCAGGTACCTCGGGTCTGAATACTGGCTCATGCCTGCCCTCCGACAATGGGGTTGAGCACCTCACCTGGGGAGCACGTCAACAGACCTCCATCACGTCGGCTGTCAATACCAGCTTAGCTGAGTCAGCTGACAGTCAGCCAACGAGCTCAGCTGACCGGGACTTCACGTCTCAAGATGTTCCAAGTCTTGCTCCTGTGGTATACAACCTGATGTCGCGCATAAAAGTACTGGAAAAACAATTTCTCCTGAAACAACAACTTAATCAACACAAGGAAAGATCTACAGAGTGTACGAATAACAAGATTGTCACAATTTGTGAAAGCAAGCGTAAGGCTGCTGAACAAGGTCGTGGTGATGTTCTTAATTACAGTAATGACGAATGTAATACTTGTGTTGATAACTATAGTGAGCATCATAATGAAGGTAATGGTGTCAATGATGTTAGTAATAGTGATGAGCGTAATATAAGTGGTGGTGAAGAGTGTGATGAGAGCAGTGGTGTCTATAATGTTAGTAATAGTGATGAGCGTAATATAAGTGGTGGTGAAGAGTGTGATGAGGGCAGTTGTGTCAATAATGTTAGTAATAGTGGTAAGCATAATATAAGTGGTGGTGAAGAGCGTGATGAGAGCGGTGGTGTCTATAATGTTAGTAATAGTGATGAGCGTAATATAAGTGGTGGTGCAGAGTGTGATGAGGTTAACCACATAGACATTAATGTTGAATACAATACTTTTGATAAATGTAATGTTGGTAGTGGTGTTGGTGATGACAGTTACAGTGTTGCGTGTAACGTTAGTGGAGGAGGGAATGTGAGTGGTGGTGTCACCTATCATACATTCACACATAAACAGCGTCATGCTCTGGGTTTACGAAGACTCCCACGAGGCCTTACAACTGGAGGTGCACTTACAAAACTCATGGACAAGGGTAGCACTGTTGACATTGATAATGTCTGCTATTTATATGAAAAATTTTTTCATTATGCTGAGAAACTCAAGATGATCCCAGGACTACTATAATGGATCAAAACTCGTATAAACTTTCTATATTAAGCTGGAATATTGCATCACTTAAAAAAAGACTTCCTGACCTATATCATAAAGTAACCACCGAACCCATTGATATTGTGTGTCTACAAGAGTGCTGAGTCCCTGAAAAATCCCAACCCCCTAAATTGCCATCGTTTGTTGCATATAACCTCAAATCTACTAATTCTTGTGTTCTATATATTAAAAAATCACTTCCCCATCAACTTCTTGCACATAAGAAAACAGAGGGGCTACAGTATCACGGTGTTAGGATTTATATTGGGAACTCTGCTCTCAACTCTCACCTTCAAGGACCATAACATTGTATCAATCGCACCTGCTAGAAAAATGACAGGATGGATAATGAGAACCTTCAAAACTAGGGAGGCCAAGCCCATGATGACACTCTTCAGGTCACTAGTTCTATCTAGGCTGGAATATTGCTGCACACTAACAGCACCTTTCAAGGCAGGTGAAATTGCTGACCTAGAAAATGTACAGAGAACTTTCACGGCGCGCATAACGGAGATAAAACACCTCAATTACTGGGAGCGCTTGAGGTTTCTAAACCTGTATTCCCTGGATCGCAGGAGGGAGAGATACATGATTATATACACCTGGAAAATCCTAGAGGGACTAGTAAAGAACTTGCACACGAAAATCACTCACTACGAAAGCAAAAGACTTGGCAGACGATGCACCATCCCCCCAATGAAAAGCAGGGGTGTCACTAGCACGTTAAGAGACCATACAATAAGTGTCAGGGGCCCGAGACTGTTCAACTGCCTCCCAGCATACATAAGGGGGATTACCAACAGACCCCTGGCAGTCTTCAAGCTGGCACTGGACAAGCACCTAAAGTCGGTTCCTGACCAGCCGGGCTGTGGCTCGTACGTTGGTTTGCGTGCAGCCAGCAGCAACAGCCTGGTTGATCAGGCTCTGATCCACCAGGAGGCCTGGTCACAGACCGAGCCGCGGGGGCGTTGACCCCCGGAACTCTTGCCTGAGTGCCGCGTGCCTCGTTGTGCTCCGAGTTTTCTCGTGTTTTCACGGTGGCTCTTACGTGCTAGAACTTTAATTTGTGCCATCAATCCTATACGATACATCCCTCTAGCGCCTGGAACCAATCTTGGGCGGAAAACATTATATACTGAGTCAAAAAAGGAGAATTAGTGTGCACTACCTAGCAGAGTTTACTGCCAGAGGGGAATTATAGGCCTGTGTTCCGTGTGCAAAATAATAATAATAGAACTTTTCGTGTCAGAGGAAAGAAAGTCTCCCTGATAACATTGAGTATACATAGTGTATAGTGTATACTACAGTGGCTCCCTAGTATATAGATGATAAAGGCTAAAGTGTCATTTGAAAACAGGTGAATCTGTAAATGAAGTGATAAGCCTATAGAGGCAGGTGCCAGAAGTCGCCAGAAACTTACAACAGTGGTCAGCTGTTTTAATAATCTTCCTGGCCTGCTAGTGTACTCGCATATAATCTAGTGATACCAGTGAATAGCAGAATACAGTGTTGTAGTAGCAACTAACCAGTATTATAATGGTACTTAGTGGAGTGGAGTGACTTTCATTAGTTCTTTTTTCTTGAAATACCAGACGTATACTGTGAATTTCATATAACCTGTAGTTACCAGCGGTCTCAATATGCACAACGAGAAGCAATTATTACTACAGAAAAAGCGTCCTTCCTCCAAAATTTCCACCAGTCAACTATAGTGATAATATAGCATTTACTGTGGTGGAGACGAGAAAAAAAAAAAACTAGAAAAGCTAGATACAGCGATTGATAAACAAAGGTTGAGCCTCGACCGTTCGTCACTGTAGGAGCTGCCAGAAATCACCGGCTCTTCAACACGCAAGTTATACTTTTGTACCAATCAAATCACATATTACTCGGGTAGATAATTTCAAGTAGATCCTTCATGTGTTAGCCCAAATCACCGACTAGTATGTTTTAAATAAGTGACCCCCTGATCAGATCAGATCGACTGGTCCGAACCCTTGATGGTCCGAACCCTCGACTGGTCCGAACCCTTGATGGTCCGAACCCTTGACTGGTTTCAAACGGTTTCGTTGGACAATAAAGCAGACTGTAAACGGATGGGGTTGTAGGCGCCCTTATCAAACACAAACAATAAATATAAATCAGGAACGTACACGGTAAGCTGTCCAATTAGTTAGAAATAGAAATACAAATAGCTAGAGCTTCATTTAAGGAGGTTATTAATAGAGTATTCAAGAGGTTGCTAGTAGAATTACAGTAAATCAACCACTCAAATCATTATGAAGCTGTGTGTAGTCTGCAGTCAATCAAACAAACGGGCCTCCACATGGATAAATTGTCATTTTTGTGGAAATTGGTGTTACGCCCCTTGGGCAGATATCTGAGAACTAGCTACAAGCAGTATTAAAACAGGGAAGTGTTTTTGGGTATGCCCAATTGAGGAAAATCTGTGGACTAAAATCACAAGGGTATTAAAAGAGAATAACATCAAAGCTGCTTTCATAGACAACCTGGAAGCTTTCTACAACAGATAGGAACATAAAAAGTCTGGGCTGAATGGTACTGCCCTTGATACTGGCCATGTAGTCAGAAACTGTAAGGCTGGAGGTGATGTCCTGGTAGTCAGTAAATGTGGGGCTGATAGTGCTGTCCTGGGAGACAGTAATGGTGAAGCTGGAGGTGCTGTCCTGGGAGACAGTAATGGTGAAGCTGGAGGTGCTGTCCTGGGAGACAGTAATGGTGAAGCTGGAGATTTTGTGCAGGTAGTCGGGAATTATATGCAGGAAGGAATACATATAAATGACCTCATAGGGGACAGGAGCCATAGTAGGGAAACAACATACTCAACCCCTGCCAGTTTGGATTTAGGAAAAATAAAAGCACTAATGATGCAATCATAAAAATGCTAGATCTGCTTTACACAGCATTGGAAAATAAGGAATATCCACTAGGAATTTTTATTGACCTAAGAAAAGCTTTTGACACAGTAGACCACGACATCCTACTCCACAAACTTGATCACTACGGTATAAGAGGCCTTGCACTTGCTTATTTCAAATCTTACATTACTAATAGGTATCAGTACGTTACCATTAAAGACACAGCATCAGCAACACGGCCACTTGATACTGGAGTTCCGCAGGGAAGTGTCCTTGGTCCCCTGCTCTTCCTATATACACCCAATGACCTTCCAAACGTATCCCAACACCTAAAACCCCATTCTCTTTGCTGATGACACGACTTATGTCATCTCTCACCCTAATCTTGCCACCCTCACACCATTGTGAATGAGGAGCTGTTTAAAAATTATGGGATTTTGGATGACAGCCAATAAACTTACGCTTAACACTGAAAAAACCTACAATATTATGTTTGGTAGAAAAAGCAGGAGATGCACAAATTAACATTAAGATTGACAACACTTAATTACCAGAAATAATGGGGGAAAATTCCTAGGCTTATACCTTGACAACAACCTAAATTTTCAGCACCCATATCCAGCATATAGCCAAAAAAGTATCCAAAACGGTTGGGATCCTCTCCAAGATACGATACTACGTGCCACAAAATGCCCTTCTCACAGTAAAACCACTCACTTATTTACCCATACCTCACCTATGCTATTTGTGCTTGGGGATCAACTGCAGCAACACACCTAAAGCCAATAATAACCCCAACAAAAAGCTGCAGTAAGAATAATCACTAAATCCCATCCTGGCAACTCACCCCCCCACTCTTCATAGATCTAAACTTGCTCCCAGTTCGTACACCCCACACTTACTACTGTGCAATCTATATCTACAGGGCCTTAAACTCTAATATCAACCTTGACCTAAAATGTTTTCTTGATAGTTGTGACAAAACCCCACAGGCATAACACCAGACACAAACATCTCTACGACTTTTCCCCGTGTCCACAAAACCCTTTACAAAAATTCAATGTATGTCAAAGGCCCTAAAATCTGGAATACCCTACCTGAGAACTCTAAAACTGCAGACACATTCATCACCTTCAAAACTCCCATTAGAAAACATCTTATCTCCCTGATACACCCCGCAACTAACTTCACGAATACCCCCTGGTGGTTCACACTTACACTCACTCACTCATTTGACCATAAACGGAAATATTAATCTCAGTCTTAAAATAATGAATCCTGTGATACTCCAATACTGAAACTATGTACTGTGCCAAAACAAAAGCATTCACATTGCTAAACTCACAAACTAGTATTTAGTCACTTAGCCATAATACCAACTTACCTCATAATTTGTAATATTTTACAATTAAGAAAAAAACTAAGTATTTCCCGAAATGCCTAGCCATGCTAAGCGTTCTAGTGGTACACTTTTGTAATCACAATTTTACTACAGTAAACCAAACAATAACCAAATTTCTGTAAACTCAGCATTGTAATCCTTATAGAGAATAAACTTTGAATTTGAATTTGAATTTGAATAAAGATAAGATAAAACCAATATTGCAAACTAGAAATACCGCAGGAAATAGCAAACAAGAGGACTCCACTAGCAATAGTGGGGATATTTACCAAAAACAACTGGTGGGAGCTCCATTGTTGGTGTTTAGGGAGGATGAAAGTAAGACAGGGAAACATGCACCAACAGGGAATACAGTCACAGAAACCCAAGGCAAAGGGAAAACCCAAAGCCTGTGCACATACTATGCACTTGGTATCTGCTGGCATGGGAAATCTGGAAAAACAGATTTGACGTGCAACTATGACCACCCTAGAAAATGCCATCCCCATATGACAACAAAAAAAATGCAAACTCCCTTCCTGTAAGCTTTTTCACCCTGAACTGTGTACCCTTCATACAGGAAAGACTGTGCTATAACTTAAATTGCCGGGCTTTACCATCTAAAGGGGACAAAAAGATACAAAACATCCAGGCCATGGGAAAACCTGGGTAGCCACAGCCACTCAAGAGGGAGAGGTTTTTTAGTGCCAGGAAGGAAAAAAAACTGATTGGAAATGGCAGAAATCGTACACCAAATCCAGTCATTCCTGGAGTGGAACCACAGTCGATGGCCTCCACTCCAAACCAACAGATACAGAGTTTACCTGGAGTTTACCTGGAGAGAGTTCCGGGGCTCAACGCCCCCGCGGCCCGGTCTGTGACCAGGCCTCCTGTGGATCAGACCTGATCAACCAGGCTGTTGCTGCTGGCTGTACGCAAACCAACGTACGAGCCACAGCTCGGCTGATCAGGAACCGACTTTAGGTGCTTGTCCAGTGCCAGCTTGAAGACTGCCAGGGGTCTGTTGGTAATCCCCCTTATGTGTGCTGGGAGGCAGTTGAACAGTCTCGGGCCCCTGACACTTATTGTATGGTCTCTTAACGTGCTAGTGACACCCCTGCTTTTCATTGGGGGGATGGTGCATCGTCTGCCAAGTCTTTTGCTTTCGTAGTGAGTGATTTTCGTGTGCAAGTTCGGTACTAGTCCCTCTAGGATTTTCCAGGTGTATATAATCATGTATCTCTCCCTCCTGCATTCCAGGGAATACAGGTTTAGGAACCTCAAGCGCTCCAGTAATTGAGGTGTTTTATCTCCGTTATGCGCGCCTTGAAAGTTCTCGTACATTTTCTAGGGGGCCAATTTCACCTGCCTTGAAAGGTGCTGTTAGTGTGCAGCAATATTCCAGCCTAGATAGGACAAGTGACCTGAAGAGTGTCATCATGGCTTGGCCTCCCTAGTTTTGAAGGTTCTCATTATCCATCCTGTCATTTTTCTAGCAGATGCGATGATACAATGTTATGGTCCTTGAAGGTGAGATCCTCCGACATGATCCCCTCCCAGGCCCTTTGACGTTGGTGTTTCGCTCTATTTTGTGGCCAGAATTTGTTTTGTACTCTGATGATGATTTAATTTCCTCATGTTTACCATATCTGAGTAATTGAAATTTCTCATCGTTGAACTTCATATTGTTTTCTGCAGCCCACTGAAAGATTTGGTTGATGTCCGCCTGGAGCCCTGCAGTGTCTGCAATGGAAGACACTGTCATGCAGATTCGGGTGTCATCTGCAAAGGAAGACACGGTGCTGTGGCTGACATCCTTGTCTATTCGGTATGAGGATGAGGAACAAGATGGGAGCGAGTACTGTGCCTTGTGGAACAGAGCTTTTCACCGTAGCTGCCTCGGACTTTACTCTGTTGACGACTATCTCCCGTGTTCTGTTAGTGAGGAAATTATAGATCCATCGACCGACTTTTCCTGTTATTCCTTTTGCACGCATTTGTGCGCTATTACGCCATGGTCACACTTGACGAAGGGGTTTTGCAAAATCTGAATATATTACATCTGCATTCTTTTTGTCTTCTAGTGCATTTAGGACATTGTCGTAGTGATCCAATACTTGAGACAGACAGGAGCGACCGTTCTAAACCCATGTTGCCCTGGGTTGTGTAACTGATGGGTTTCTAGATGGGTGGTGATCTTGCTTCTTAGGACCCTTTCAAAGATTTTTATGATATGGGATGTTAGTGCTATTTGGGCTGTAGTTTTTTTACTGTTGCTTTACTGCCCCCTTTGTGGAGTGGGGCTATGTCTGTTGTTTTTAGTAACTGTGGGACGACCCCCGTGTCCATGCTCCCTCTCCATAGGATGGAAAAGGCTCGTGATAGGGGCTTCTTGCAGTTCTTGATGAACACAGAGTTCCATGAGTCTGGCCCGGGGGCAGAGTGCATGGGCATGTCATTTATCGTCTGTTCGAAGTCATTTGGCGTCAGGATAACATCGGATAGGCTTGCGTTAATCAAATTTTGTGGCTCTCTCATAAAAAATTCATTTTGATCTTCGACTCTCAGTCTGGTTAGCGGCTTGCTAAAAACTGAGTCAGGAAGGATATAGGAAAGTAGGAAGGATATAGGAAAGTTAGGAAGGATATAGGAAAGTTTAGGAAGGATATAGGAAAGTACTGGTTTGGTAATAGAGTTGTGGATGAGTGGAACAAACTCCCAAGTACCGTTATAGAGGCCAGAACGTAGTTTAGCTTTAAAAATAGGTTGGATAAATACATGAGTAGATGTGGGTGGGTGTGAGTTAGACCTGATAGCTTGTGCTACCAGGTCGGTTGCCGTGTTCCTCCCTTAAGTCAATGTGACCTGACCTGACTAGGTTGGGTGCATTGCCTCGAATGGGCCAGTAGGCCTTCTGCAGTGTTCCTTCGTTCTTATGTTCTTATGTTCTTATATTGGGACTTGAGTAGCTCACTCATATCCTTGCTGTCATCTGTGTAGGACCCATCTTGTTTAAGTAGGGGCCCAATACTGGACTTTGTTCTCGATTTTGATTTGGCATAGGAGAAGAAATACTTTGGGTTTCTTTCGATTTCATTTATGGCTTTTAGTTCTTCCCGCGATTCCTGACTCCTGAAGGATTCTTTTAGCTTAAGTTCGATGCTTGCTATTTCTCTGACCAGTGTCTCTCTACGCATTTCAGATACATTGACCTCTTTTAGCCGCTCTGTTATTCTTTTCCGTCGCCTGTAAAGGGAGGCCCTGTCTCTTTCTATTACCCTCTACTCCTCCTTTTTCTTAGAGGGAAAAAGCCTTGTGCATACATCGAGTGCCACCGAGTTAATCTGTTCTAGGCATAAGTTGGGGTCTGTGTTGCTTAGTATATTTCCCAGCTTATATCGTTAGGACTTGGTTTACTTGGTCCCCCCTTTATGTTTTTGTTATTGAAGTTGAATTTGGTGAATTTCTCCCTCGTGACTAGTCTCATTATGTCGGTCTGGGCTCCACGCATACGTGTCTGAACCTCAATTTTTGTTTGTGATCTGAGTATATTTTTTTTTGATATGGTGACATTTTCTTATCAGATCATCATGTTAGTGAAGATGAGGTCTAGTGTATTTCTCCAGTCTAGTAGGCTCTATTACTTGCTGGTTTAAATTGAATTTTGTGCAGAGAAATTTTAAAAACTCGTGTGTGTGTGAGATTCATCAAGCGCCCCCTGGGTTATTATGCAACAATATTTTTTTAAAAATTTCCCCCATTTTTGGGGCCTT
>NC_069459.1:33595223-33611470 GCF_026875155.1 Cherax quadricarinatus
TAATACCCAAAACCTAGAGGGACTTCCCGAACTTCCCAACAAAAATCACTCACAACGAAGAAAAGACTTGGCAGACTGCAACATCCCCCCGAAAAGCAGGGGGCACTAGCACGTTTAAGAGACAATACAATAAGTGTCAGAGGCCCAAGACTGTTCAACTGCCTCCCAGCATACATAAGGGGGATTACCAATAGACCCCTGGCTGTCTTCAAGCAGGCACTGGACAAGCACCTAAAGTCAGTACCTGACCAGCCGGGCTGTGGTTCGTACGTTGGATTGCGTGCAGCCAGCAGTAACAGCCTGGTTGATCAGGCTCTGATGCACCATGAGGTCTGGTCACAGACCAGGCCACGGGGGCGTTGACCCCCGGAACTCTCTCCAGGTAAACTCCACGTAAACAGGGAGGTAACAAATGGTCATGGTACGCGACGAGGAAACCACAGTGGGCTCCTAGTGACAAGCGAAGTACCACAGGGGTCAGTCCTAGGACTAGTTCTATTTTTGACATATGAGAATGACATGGTGGAAGGGATAGACTCCGAAGTGTTCCTGGTCGCAGATGATGTGAAGCTAATGAGAAGGATTAAATCGGATGAGGAGACCTGGATAGGCTGGACACGTGGTCCAGCAACTGGCTTCTGTATTTCAACCCAGCCAAATGCAAAGTCATGAAGATTGGGGAAGGGCAAAGAAGACCGCAGACACAGTATAGGCTAGGTTGCCAAATCAGCAAACTTCACTCAAGGAGAATGATCTTGAGGTGACCATAACACCGAGCACGTCTCCCGAGGCACACATCAACCAGATAACGGATGCAGCATATGGGTGCCTGGCAAACCTGAGAATAGCGTTCCGATACCTTAGTAAGGAATCGTTCAAGACACTGTACACTCTGTACGTCAGGCCCATACTGTAGTACGCAGCACCAGTTTGGAACCCATACCTGGTCAAGCACGTCAAGAAATTAGAGAAAGTACAAAGGTTTGCAACAAGGCTAGTTCCGGAGCTCAGGGGAATGTCCTATGAAGAAAGGTTGAGGGAAATCGGACTGACAACACTGGAGGACAGGAGGGCCAGGGGAGACATGATAACAACATACAAAATAATGCGTGGAATAGACAAGGTGGACAGAGACAGGATGTTCCAGAGAGGGAACACAGAAACAAGGGGTCACAATTGGAAGCTGAAGACTCAGACGAGTCACAGGAATGTTAGGAAGTACTTCAGTCACAGAGTCGTCAGGAAGTGGAATAGCCTACAAGTGAGTTATGGAGGCAGGAACCATACATAGCTTTAAGACGAGGTATGACAAAGCTCAGGAAGCAGAGAGAGAGAGGACCTAGTAGCGATCAGTGAAGAGGCAGAGCCAGGAGCTGAGTCTCGACCCCTGCAACCACAATTAGGTGAATACAGCATTACTCAATTCCCTTAATTCTAGTATGCTAATCATCACACTCACAATATAAATAACATAAAAATCTGATATACACTCTAGAATGAATAAAATATGAATGTATGCATTACGTATGTGGTGGCGTGGGAGGACAGTGCTGTATAATCATTGGTGAGCGCCAAATCCGTAGGATTATACAGCACATATGGAGAGGGATGGAAGGTATTCAGGGAACTGGAACACAGATCCAATTCCCTAGATCAAAAGCCCCTCACCAGCATCAAGGAACCTCCCTGGAGGGGTGCCCCAGGCCCAGACTCGTGGAACTCTGTGTCCATAGTAAGTAAGAAGTAAGTAAGTTTATTCAGGTATACACAATACAGTTTACATAGAATTAAACATACATAGCAGCATATGTTGAGAGAACCTAGGATAACCCAAAAAAGTCAGACAGAGTGACTTATTTTCCCTTGGGGTCCATCAAGAAAGCAAGAAAGCCCCTATCACGTACTTTTAAAGCATTCCCATGGAGAGGGAGCATGGACACGGGCTAAAAACAACAGACAGCCATATACGTGTGTGTGTGTGTGTGTTTTGTGTGTTTGGGGTGTGTGTGTGGGGTGTGTGTGTTGTGTGTGTGTTGTGTGTGTGTGTGCACTCACCTAGGTTTTAATTGCAGGGGTCGAGTCCAAGCTCCTGGTGTGTGTGCGTGTGGTTTGTGTGTGTGTTTGTGTGTGGCGTGTGTAGTGTAAGAGTGTGCGTGGTGTGGTTGTGTGTGGTGTAAGATTTGTGTATATGTGTGTGTGTGTGTGGTGTGTGTGTGTGTGTGTGTGTGTGTGTTTATATATGTGTGTGTGTGTGTGTGTGTGTGTTGTGTGTGTGTGTGTGTACTCACCTATTTGTACTCACCTATTTGTGGTTGCAGGGTCGAGTTTTAGCTCCTGGCCCCGCCTCTTCACCGGTTGCTACTGGGCCCTCTCTCTCCCCGCTCCATGAGCTTTATCAAACCTCGTCTTAAAACTGTGTATGGTTCCTGCCTCCACTAGGGTCATTTTCTAGGCTATTCCACTGCCTTACAACTCTATGACTGAAGAAATACTTCCTACTATCTCTCTGACTCATTTGTGTCTTCAACTTCCAATTGTGGCCTCTTGTTTCTGTGTCCCCCTCCCTGGAACATCCTGTCTTTGTCCACCTTGTCTATTCCACGCAGTATTTTATATGTCGTTATCATGTCTCCCCTGACCCTCCTGTCCTCCAGTGTCGTCAGGCCGATTTCCCTTAATCTTTCTTCATAGGACATTCCCCTTAGCTCTGGAACTAACCTTGTCGCAAACCTTTGTACTTTCTCTAGTTTCTTGACGTGCTTTATCAAGGGGCGGGTTCCAAACAGGTGCTGCATACTCCAGTATGGGCCTGACATACACGGTGTACAGTGTCTTGAATGATTCCTTACTAAGGTATCGGAATGCTGTTCTCAGGTTTGCCAGGCACCCATATGCTGCAGCAGTTATCTGATTGATGTGTGTTTCCGGAGACATGCTCGGTGTTATACTCACCCCAAGATCTTTTCTCCTTGAGTGAGGTTTGCAGTCTTTGGCCACCTAGCCTATACTCTGTCTGTGGTCTTCTGTGCCTTCCCCTATCTTCATGACTTTGCATTTGGCAGGATTAAATTCGAGAAGCCATTTGCTGGACCAGGTGTCCAGTCTGTCCAGGTCTCTTTGAAGTCCTGCCTGGTCCTCATCAGATTTAATTCTCCTCATTAACTTCACATCATCTGCAAACAGGGACACTTCTGAGTCTAACCCTTCCGTCATGTCGTTCACATATACCAAAAATAGCACTGGTCCTAGGACCGACCCCTGTGGGACCCCGCTCGTCACAGGTGCCCACTGTGATACATCATTACGTACCATGACTCGTTGTTGCCTCCCTGTCAGGTATTCTCTGATTCATTGCAGTGCCCTTCCTGTTAAGACATAGTCAATACCAAATTCACTATATTAGACCATAGTGCAATTGTGGAGAGCTGAGAGTGATTGCAAATCATGACATGCTGCTCCACAGTGGGACCTAGAGAATGCATCAGGTGAGATGTTCTCTTGACCCGGTCGGTACAGAATATCAAAGTCATAACACGATAGTTCCATCCTCCAGCGTAATATCTTGTCATTCTTTATCCTACTTTTGTGCTTCTTGTCGAACATATACATCACGGACCGTTGGTCAGTCCTTATGGTGAAATGTCTACCGTTAAATAATGCCTCCAGTGGCGAACTGCTTCTATGATGGCCTGGGCTTCCTTTTCTACAGCAGCATAACATTTCTCTGATCCTTGAAAAGTTCTCGAAAAGAAGGCTACTGGTCGTCCTGCCTGAGATAAGACTGCAGCAATGGCAATGTCAGATGCATCCGTTTCCACTTCGAATGGTAGGGACTCATCAATGGCTTGAACTACTGAGTTTTCAATGTCCTGTTTGAGAGTATGGAAAGCGGCTTCTGCTTCCTTTGTCACAGGAAATGTGGTAGCACTCAATGGGCGGACTTTACTTGAATAGTTGTAGATCCATTGTGAGTAGACCAAGAGTTCTTCGGAGTGACTTTTTGTCTGAGGCATTGGAAGTTCCCGTAGAGGTCGTAGTCGTTCAGGGTCTGGGAATATTGAACCTCCTTCCACTACATAACCAAGGATGCTAAGCCTTTTAGTTGAAAAAGTGCTATCAAAACCCTCAAGTCTCAGTATATTAAACCTACAAATGAAATCTTTGCACGCTATCGCCTTGCAACTCGCCGCCAGCAGATTGATGAATCCTTAGAGGAATACTTTCAAGCACTGAAAATTTTAGGTAAGGACTGTCACTTCCAAGCAGTGACAGCTGCTCAGTATTGTGAAGAGTCCATCAGGGATGCTTTTATCAGTGGCCTGCAATCACCAATAATAAGGCAGCGTTTATTGGAGAATAAAACTCTCGACTTAGCCGCTGCCTTTGACCAGGCAAGAGCTCTAGATTCAGCCCAGAAGAATTCTGAAGTATACATAACCACTCAGCCTTCTCGAGTGGTAAGTGCTGCAATTCCTGACCAAGACTCTTGCAATGAAGTTACTGTGGAACCTGCTCAGTGACAGCAGCAGCAGGTACGGTGTGTTTTCTTTTGTGGTTTTTCAAGACATCCACGTCCAAAGTGTCCTGCTCGTGAAGCAATGTGCCATAAATGCCACAAGAAAGGTCCCCTTTGCTAAAGTATGTCGTGCTAATGCATCAACAAGAGCTAGTGCCTCCACACATTCCAGTGATCATGCGACTCTAGCAACAGTGACTTCTGCGGCTACTCCAAATTCACTGTCAAAGGCAGTTGTGAAAGTATTCATCAAAGGAACAGAAGTAGATGGTCTTATTGATAGTGGCAGCTCAGAGAGTTTCATCAACCTTGACTTAGTTAAACGGCTCTCCTTGACTCTACATCACTCATCAGGTACTGTTTCCATGGCATCAACATCTCTCTCTATTCAGACCTTAGGGTTTTGTAAGGGAAAATCTCAGAGTTAATGGAAAGGATTATCAAGATGTACATTTAGCTATTCTGCCACAACTGTGCTCTGATGTTATCCTTGGTCAGGACTTTCAGAAGCTGCATGGTAGTGTCACCTTAACATATGGAGGTGAACTGCCTCCTCTTGTTGTCTGTGGACTTAGCACTTTAAGGGTAGACCCACCAAAGCTGTCTGCAAATCTTACCGCGGATTGCCATCCTATATCAGCTAAGTCACGCCGCTATTCTTATGAGGATCGGATGTTCATTGAGAAAGAAACTCAGAGGCTGCTGAAGGAGGGTATTATAGAACCGAGTGATTCCCCTTGGCGTGCACAGGTTGTTGTTGTTAAGGGCCCCAAGAGGTGGTGCAGTATTATTCTGCTGCTGCTCCCCACAGGACCAGTATCACTACAAGAGACTAGTGCTATTTTTAATTTGTACTTTTATATTATTAGATTAAACCTATTGTACTTTAGCTCACTCTAGCTCAAAACATAGACTCCACAAAAGTCATTATTAGACCTTAGTGCAATTACAAGTGAGAGTCTTGTTCTATTTTTAATTTGTATTTTTATATTACTAGTTTATACCTAGTTGTACTTTAGTTCATTCCAGCACAACACATAGACACAGCATCACAAGCCACCACTATCCTAAAAATGCTAAAAGTCTATCAGTACTTAACTACAACATCAGGTCCTTAAGCAAACACTATGATGACCTCCTAGCACTCCTTGAATCACTAAAGACACCCTTCTCCTGCATTATTCTTACTGAGACCTGGCTTAAGCAGGACACAAAATAGATATCTACCCTTCTACCAGGATTACACAGCAATTCACAACTGCAGAACAAACCAAAATTTGGGGGTGGTATGGCAATTATTACTCTAACCAGTTATCTTGTCATTAGCACAACTTGCTTTATGTTGAATAGGGGAATACATTTTTGCTAATTTTACTGTAAAAACCTAAGACGCCTATAACAAATGGTGCCATTTACCGGATACCTCACAACAAAATCATCCCAAATTCAGTGAGAATTTAAAGGTCACTAATAACAAACAGACAAATGAATAAGCACACCTTCTCTTAGCTGGAAGCTTCCAACATCCCAACTTGGCTTACTAGATGATCAGCCTGTAACTGATTTCATCAACAATATGAAAACACACTTCTCATACCAACAATAACTAAACCAACCAGAGCTCACTGAGACAAGTGCTACCATAATAGACCACATATGGACCAATATACTAGCCCCCCTTAATCAGGGATAATCACAGATGCATACAGACCACTACCCTACCTTCCTCTGACAAACATTAGGGAAACCACCACTTGAATACAACAAAGTCTCTTTAGACTCCAAGACGAGGACTCAGTAAGGAAGTTCACAGCTGACTGTAGAGGACTGTTGATTGGCTACAGAATCTCAGGCCAATGGTATTGATGACTGACAGGACATTTTTCTTAACAAATACTTAGACTATACATAACAAACATTGTCCTATAAAAACAAAAACAGATCACAAACAAAACGGCTTGGTTGCCCATGGCTAACCAGCACCATTCTGAAATCCACTGACAAGAAACACCATTATGAAAAGCAATATAGACAGGGCTTAATACACAAAGTACTCTAAAACACTATTCATAGCTCTCACCAAAGTGATAAAAAAGCCAAACAACTAACTTCTCCAGGTTGATTCACAGACACTAGAGGAGATAAGTAAAAAAAGACATGGAAAAACACTCTCTCAGATTTCTAGGGACCCCACAAACTGAGAAAAACCAAGAATATTGTCCATAACCTAAAACCTAATGAACACCAACTACATCCCACTGGACACAGCTAACAAGATAAACGAATCTTCTTTCTCAAACATAGGAATCTAATCTCGCCAGTAAAATCCACATTACAATGCCCATGCTGGGGGACTACCTAGATGGAAATTTTCCCTAATTCATTCTATCTTGCACCAAACTGAGCCCCGGAAGTCATTGAGATCTAAAGTCACTTAAAAATAACTCGGGGGGAATCTGTTCATTGTCCCACCCATTACGGTACAAGCGAGCGGCCCATGTCCTTTCGAATGCTATTTCATTACTTTTTAACAAGTCAATAGAGACTGCACCTTCCGAAACTACCAAGATGGCCAAGGGTTACACCATTACATAAAGGTGGTGACCTACAGACTTAAACAAAATATAGGACCAATATCTAACTTCCATTGCTATCCAATATCTTTGAGAAACTCGGGCACAGGAGACGTATTCATTTATAACGGCTCAAACATTACTCAACCCCTACCAGTTTGGATTCAGGAAAAAATAAAAAGAACTAATGATGCAAATCTTAAAATGCTAGAGATCTGCTTTACACAGCATTGGAATATAAGGAATATCCACTAGGAATTTTTTATGACCTAAGAAAAGCTTTTGACACAGTAACCACGACATCCTTATACTCCACCAAACTTGATTCACTCGGTATACAGAGGCCATGCGCTTGCTTATTTCAACTCTTACATTACTAAGAGTATCAGTACGTCCATTAAAGACACAGCATCAGCAACACGGTCCACTTGATCTGGAGTTCCGCAGGAATGTCCTTGGTTCCCCTGGCTCTTCCTCATATAATCAATGACCTTCCAAAAAACGTATCCCAACACCTGAAAAACCCATTCTCTTTGCAGATGAACGACTTATGTCATCTTCCCACCATATCTTGCCACCCTCATCACCATTGTGAATGAGGAGCATGATTAAATATTGACTTGGGGATGGACAGCCAATAAACTCACGCTTAACACTGACAAAACTACTATAATTTGTTTGGTAGCAGAGAGGAGATGCACGAATTATACATTAAGATTGATAACACTCTATTACCAGAAATAATGGGGGAAAAATTCTAGGCTTATACCTTGGACAACAAACCTGAATTCTCAGGCACCCATTCCAGCATTATAGCCAAAAAAGTATGCAAAACGGGGCGATCCTCTCCAAGATACGATTTATACGTTGCCGCCAAAATGACCACTTCTCACACTATACAACTCACTTATTTATCCATACCTACCTTTGCTATTTGTGCTTGGGGATCAATTGCAGGCAAACACCTAAGCCAATAATACCCAACAAAAAGCTTGCAGTAAGATTAATTCACATAAATTCCCATCCTGGCAAACACACCCCCCCACTCTTCATAGAATCTAAAACTTACTCCCAGTTCAGTAACTCCACACTTACTACTGTTGCAAATCTATATCTACAGGGCCTTTAAACTCTAATATCAACCTTGACCTAAAACGCTTCTTGTAGTTGTGACAGAACCCACATGCATAAACACCAGACAAAAACCATTCTCTACGACATTCCCGTTGTCCGACTAAACCTTTACAAAAATCAATGTATGTCAAAAGGCCCCTAAAATCTGGAAACAAATTTGGCCTACAACAATAGAGTTGAAACACCAACGTCAAAGACCTGGAGTGATCATGTCGGAGGATCTCACCTTCAAGGACCAAAAACATTGTATCAATTTCGCATCTCCCTAGAAAAATGACAGGAGGGATAATGAGAACCTTTCAAAACTAGAGGGAGGCCAAGCCATGATGACAACTCTTCGGGTCACTTGTTCTATCTAGGCTGGAATATTGCGCACACTAACAGCACCTTTCAAGGCAGGTGAAAAATTTCCGACCTAGAAAAATGTACAGAGAACTTTCACGGGGCGCATAACGGAGATAAAACACCTCAATTATTGGGAGCGCTTGAGGTTCCTAAACCTGTATTCCCTGGAACGCAGGAGGGAGGGTACATGATTTTTATACACCTGGAAAATCCTAGAGGGACTAGTACCGAACTGCACACGAAAATCACTCATTACGAAAGCAAAAAAACTTGGCAAGACGATGCACCATCCCCCCAATGAAAAGCAGGGGGTCACTAGCACGTTAAGAGACCCATACAAAAAAGTGTCAGGGGCCCGAGACTGTTCAACTGCCTCCCCGCACACATAAGGGGGGGTTACCAAAAAAGACCCCTGGCAGTTCTTCAAGCTGGCACTGGACAAGCACCTAAAGTCAGTTCCGGATCAGCCGGGCTGTGGCTCGTATGTTGGTTTGCGGTGCAGCCAGCAGCAACAGCCTGGTTGATCAGGCTCGATCCACCAGGAGGCCTGGTCTCAGACCGGGGCCCCGGGGGCGTTGACCCCGGAACTCTCTCCAGGGTTTAAATCCAGGTAAACCCTACCTGAGAAATCTAGAACTGCAGACACATTCATCACCTTCAAAACTACCATTAGAAAACATCTTATCTCCCTGATACACCCCGTCAACTAAATACACGAATACCACCTGGTGGTTCACACTTACACTCGCTCACTCATTTGACCATAAACCCGAAATATTAATCCCGTCTTAAAATAATGAATCCTGTGATACTCCAATACTGAAACTATGTACTGTGTTTAAAACAAAAGCATTCACATTGCTAAACTCACAAACTATATTTAGCACTTAGCCATAATACCAACTTACCTCATAATTGTAATATTTTACAATTAAGAATAAAACTAAGTATGCCCGAAATGCCTAGCCATGCTAAGCGTTCTAGTGGTACACTCTGTAATCACAATTTACTACATGTAAACCAAACAATAACCAAAATTTTCTGTAAACCTCAGCATTGTAATCCTTATAGAGAATAAACTTTGAATTTGAATTTGAATTTGAATATGCGCCTGATGCTCTGCTTCTGCACTAACTCTTGTGAGGAACTGTGTCAAAGGCCTTCTTGCAGTCCAAGAAGATGCAATCAACCCACCCCTCTCTCTCGTGTCTTACTTCTGTTATTTTATCATAAAACTCCAGAAGGTTTGTGACGCAGGATTTGCCTTCCGTGAATCCGTGCTGTTGGCATTTATACTCTTGTTCCGTTCCAGGTGCTCCACCACTCTCCTCCTGATAATCTTCTCCATAATTTTGCATACTATACACGTCAATGACACAGGTCTATAGTTTAGTGCCTCTTTTCTGTCTCCTTTTCTAAAAATGGGAACTACATTTGCCGTCTTCCATACCTCAGGCAGTTGCCCAGTTTCCAGGGACGTGTTGAAGATTGTGGTAAGTGGCATGCACAACATATCTGCTCCCATCTCTAAGGCCCTGTTAGTGATAAACACAGGCCTTATCTCTAGGCTTTAATGAACATAGAAATCTTCAAGTACTTCTGCAACAACAAAATATAATCTGCATCACTGATAAATGGATATAGTAGGAGAGAATCACACACCATGTGTTGGTGCCATGACACAACACCAAACTGTTTGTTTGTTGTTAAGGGCCCCAAGAGGTGGTGCAGTATTATCCTGCTGCTGCTTCCCCAGGGCCAGTATCACTACAATCTCCCCCTTCTAAAATATCAGAGACAGTAATCACCCAAACTGTTAGGTGTGGCGACGTACACGACCCGACCTTTGTAGCCCATGAGCCTCTTCACCAGGTCGAAATATTTCCAGCGGGTTTGAATAACTGCTGGTGCATAATCCTCTATTTCCATAGGGGTAGCACTCAAGGGGCTTTCCGATGAGAAAACGAAGCTATCTTTCACACTATTGGTTGTATCATGAGATTCCACACTAATAGGATTCAACTGGGGCTAAAATGTCTGTAGATACTGTAAGTCTCACCATTTTGGTAGCGAATGTGGGCGTAATGTGGATTAGCTTGCCGGAGCTCTACCCTCTTCACTAAAGATCCGTCCTGTTCATTCTAACGGTGACTCTTCAGGAGAAACGGGCCAGGATGACATAACCAGTGGGCACGGAGGGCTCCCTAAGGAACGACTGAATAGTTAGGAGTCTTTCATGAGGTTGCATTAGTAGCTGTGCACAGCAGTGATCTAATAGAAGTGAGAGCATCAGGTATGACAGTTTGCCAGTGTTTGAACAGGTAGATTGCGCGACTTCAATTCATTGTAACTGCCATTTCATATAGTACCAGTTTGAACCGCTCCCTTGACCATTGCCTTGAGGTTGTAAGCTTGTTTGTTCTGCTGCAGCAATACCTTTGCTAGCCAAAACTACTGAAGTTCGTACTCATGAACAGGATCCCCTGTCTGAATGATATAAGCTGGCATATACCAAAAAATAGAGACAACTGTGAAAGACAACTAATAACAGTTGAAGCAGCCATATTTTGCACAAGGGGAATACAGAGGGAAAAACCTTGAATATTCATCTACTATGTTAAAGGAAATACCTATTCTGATTGTGCCTGGTAGAGGTCCTTTGAAATCTATATTCAATCTTTCGAAAGGCTGGGTAGATTTTTATGAGATGAGTCTTCTCTGGCTGATGAAAGTTTGGCTTAGCAACTCTGCACATACTCTGCATGCTCTGATCACTTGTCGCACATCTTCCTTCCACTGAGTAGGGCATGTTCTTTGATTTGACAAAATTGTACAGGCGTGTACTCCTGGGTGTAACTCCTGGTGACACAAAGCCTTTTAGTTGAAAAAGTGCACTTTTCCTCAATTGTAACTGATATTTTTCTCTGGGCGGTTCCAAAAACTTATCAAGTTTGCATCATGTTCCTCCTGGTCTTGCCACAAATGTAACATTATCAAAATACGCGTAAGTTCCGCATGAGTTGCTCTCCTGAATGAGTGAATCCATAATCGTGGAAGCAGTGCATACCCCATTGGTGACTCCAAAAGGGACTCTGGTATACTGATACAGGCCATCACTAGCCTGAAACGCGTGTATGGTTATCTTCATTCATTAAGGGACTGAAGAAGGCCCACTCTGTAAGATCAATCGTGCTAACACATAGTACTTGAGCAACTTTGTTCCACTGTATCGTCAATTCGAGGTAAGGGTACGCCATCAAGAAGTGTAAATATGTTTGATTTGACTCAGAGTAATCGATAGCCAGTCTCCGTTTCCTATAACCATCTTTACAACAACAACCTGTGGCACGCCAAGGGGAAATCACTTCGGTTCTATAATACCCTCCCTTCAGCAGCCTCTGAGTTTCTTTCTCATGAACATCCGATCCTCATAAGAAAGGCGGCGTGACTTAGCTGATATAGGATGGCAACCGCGGTAGATTTGCATACAGCTTTTGTGGGTTCTACCCTTAAAGTGCTAAGTCCACAACAACAAGAGGAAGCAGTTCACCTCCATATGTTAAGGTGACACTACCAGCAGCTTCTGAAAGTCCTGACCAAGGATAAACATCAAGAGCACAGTGGTGGCAGAATAGCTAAATTGTACATCTTGATAATCCTTTCCATTAACTCTGAATTAACCTTACAAAACCCTAAGTCTGAATAGAAGAGATTGTTTGAGCCATGGAAACAGTACCTTAAGAGTGATGAAGAAGTCAAGGAGAGAGCCGTTTAACTAAGTCAAGGTTGAAAGAAACTCCTGAGCTGGCCACTACAATACACCATCTACTTCTGTATCTTTGATGAATACTTTCACAACTGCCTTTGACCAGTGAATTTTGAGTAGCCGCAGAAGTCACTGTTGCTAGAGTCGCATGATCACTGGAATGGAGTGGAGGCACTAGCTCTTGTTTGATGCATTAGCACGACATACTTAGTAAATGACCTTCTTGTGGGCATTTATGCGAACATTAGCTTCAACGAGCAGGACACTTTGGAGTGGATGTCTTTGGAAAAACCACAAAAGAAACACACCGTACCTGCTGCTGCTGTCACTGAGGCATGGTTCCACAGTAACTTCATTGCAAGAGTCTTGGTCAGGAAATTGCACACTTACCATCAGAGAAGGCGAGTGTACTGTATACTCAAATTCTTCTGGGCTGAATCTAGAGCTCTTGCCTGGTCAAAGGCAGCGGCTAAGACGAGAGTTTTTTATTCCGATAAAACGCTGCCTTATATTGGTGATTGCAGGCCACTGATAAAAACATCCTGTTGGACCTTCAACAATACTGAGCATCTGTCACTGCTTGGAATGACAGTCCATTACCTAAAAAAAAATTTTTCAGTGCTTGAAAGTATTCCTCTAAGGATTCCTTCAATCTGCTGGCGGCGAGTTGCAAGGCATAGCGTGCAAAGATTCATTTGTAGGTTTAATATACTGAGAACTTTGAGGGTTTTGATAGCATCTTCGTAGGTATTACAACTCAAAATAGCCTCATATATCTTAGGTGACACAAAATTATGAAGCAACCTTAGTTTATCTAGATCTTCCTTATGAAGGGCGTCCCTAAGAAGTATTCGAAAGTCTCAACCATGCTTCCATTCCTGAGCAGGGCCGTTGATAGCTGGGGTCAACAGTCTAGCCTCTCAGGTTTCAGTAAAATGCTCCATGTTGTGATGTAGTCTAGCCCAGGATTCAATGTTTCAATAAATTGTTTGTGATAAGAAACACAGGCCTTATCTCTAGGCTTTATTGAACAAGAATCTTCATAGTACTTCAGCAACAACAAAATATAATCTGCATCACCTGATAAAATGGATATAGTAGAGAGAATCACCACACCCATGTTTTTGGCGCCCATGAAAACACACACAAACTGTTTGTTGTTGTTAAGGGCCCCAAGAGGGGTGCAGTATTAAGCCTGCCTGCTGCTCCCACAGGACCAGTATCACTACAGACCGCCACGGAGTTTTTGGGGGATGTTTGTCCGGTCCCCATTGCCTTTGAGGTACGATGTCCTAGAAAGTTTCTTCACCTCCTCCTCATCTGTATGTATGTCGTCCAACACTTGTTGGTGTATTCCTTGCTGGTGCCCCCCATCTGGTCTGTCCCCCCAAGTCCTTCCTGTCTCTACTGTAAATACTTCCTTAAATCTCGTTTTTGAGCTCCTCACGTACCTCTTGATCGTTTCTTGTGAGTTCTCCACCTTCTTTCATCAGCCAAATCACCTGGTCCTTGACTGTTGTCTTCCTCCTAATGTGGCTATACAGCATTTTTCGGGTCAATTGACTTTCGATGCTATTCGTTTTCATACTGTGCTGGGCCTCCCTCCTTATCTGTGCATACTCGTTTCTGGCTCTTCTACTAATCCCCTTTGTTTTCCTGGGTCCTATGCCTCCTGTACCTTTTCCATTCTCTGTTGCACTTAGTTTTTGCCTCCCTACACCTTCGGGTAAACCAAGGACTCGTTTTGGTCTTCCTATTTTTCTGTTTCCCTTGGGAACGAAACTTTCCTCTGCCTCCTTGCATTTTGGGTTGCCACATATTCCTCATCTCGTTTACTGTTTTTTCCTACATTTCTCTGTCCCACTGAACCTCCTGCAGGAAGTTTCTCATACCTGTGTAGTCCCCCCCTTTTATAGTTTTGGCCTGTCCCCTTCAGTTCCTGTTACCTTCTCCACTTGTAACTCTAATATATATATAGTGTGTGTGTGTGTGTGTGTGTGTGTGTGTGTGTGTGTGTGTGGTGTGTGTGGGGTGTGTGTGTGTGTGTGTGGTGTGGTGTGTGTGTGTGTGTGTGTGTGTGGTGTGTGTGGTGTGTGTGTGTGTGTGTGTGTGTGTGACTCAACAAACAATTTGCAACCAATAACTCACTACAGTTGTGACCGGTGTGGAAGTGTGAATTGCTCATTACTCTAAAATTTGTTTATGATTGAGCCATGTATAAACGCAAGTAAGTAAGTAAGTTTATTCAGGGATACACAAATACAGTTACATAGAATTACATAATAGCAGCATATGGTAGAGAACCTGGGATAACCCAAAAAAGTCAGAGTGACTTATTTCCATTGGGGCCCTTTTACCTTATTATTATAACATAAAGGTTATAATATTTTCTTATTATTCTACAATGAAGATAACATCTTATTATCATACTAAAAAGACTATCTGCTACACCAAGGTCATTAAGACTATCTACAATACGAGGGTCATTACAAGGAATAAGGTAAAATTTACACGTATGTTAGCTAAAAAAATAGGAAATCATTCCCCTCCCTTTCTGTAGCTACATTCATCAGACACCTTTTGGCACTCTTCTTGAACTGGTTCACGCTATGACTGGCTTTGACATGTGCGGGCAGTCTGTTCCATTCCTTTATTGCTGTACAATAAAAGGTGTTTGAAGCCTGGCCACTGACTGTGGGTACTACAAAGTTGTGCTCTCTCCCCTAGTACTATGATTGCTTTGGTTTCCCAACCTTGACAAAATTGACAGCAAGATATTCTGGACATTGTTTTGTGAGCAATTTTATAAACATGATTTAGCTTCAGTTGTTTTACTCTGTCTTCAACATTCAGCATATCCAACTGCTGTAATTCATCCTGGCCTACATGTTCTCTTGGTCCCAGCCCCAGGATGAATCTTACGATTTTGTTCTGGGTGATTTGCAGTCTATCTTTCAGTTTTTTTGTCAAGGCAGAGTACCAAGAAGAGCAAGCGTAATCCATATGGCATTGTATAAGGGCTAGACATAGGTTCCTGCGAGCCTCGGTAGGTAGACACTGTGCTTGTCTATACAGGAACTTCAGTCTGGCATTCTTACAGTATTCATTACCTTTGTAACTTGTGAGTTCATTACCTTGTACCTAGTTCAGCCATCAAAACTTTGGGGCCCAGTCCCTGGACCCATTGTGTACCTCTATAATCTGTTAATACCTTTGTAACTTGTCATGATTGTGACTAGACCTACCTGGAGTTTATTACCTTTGTAAATTGTGAATTCATTACCTCTGTAACTTGCTCAGCCATCAAAACTTTGAGGCCCAGTCCCTGGACCCATTATGTACCTCTGTAATCTTTTGACTACCGCCCACAGGATGGGTATGAGGTGCATAATAAACATATTAAACTAATTAAACTAAACCATATACGAGACAGTAAAGCAATAGCTAAAAACTACAGACTGATAGCAATAACATCCCATATAAAAATCTTTGAAAGGATTCTAAGAAGCAAGACAGTTACACAATGCAGGGCAACATGGATTTAGAGCAGGTTGCTCCTGCTTGTCCCATCTACTGGACCACTATGACAAGGTCCTGGATGCCCTAAAAAACAGACAAAATGTAAATGTAGTATACACAGACTTTGTGAAAGCCTTCTACCAGTGTGACCATGGTGTAATAGTGCACAAAATACAAGATAAAAGAATAACAGGAAAAGTTGGTAGATGGATCTATAATTTACTAACAAACAGAACACAAAGAGTACTCTAGTAGCAAACAGAGTAAAGTCTGAGGCAGCTACTGTGAAAAGCTCGGTTCCATGAGGGACAGTAAATCGCCCCCACCTTTTCCTCATCCTCATATCTGACATAGACAGGGATTAAACGCAACATTTTCCTTTGCTGAGAAACCC
>NC_069459.1:33611970-33629705 GCF_026875155.1 Cherax quadricarinatus
TTCTCACTACTACTACTACTACTACTCTGCCCTCCCCCCGACAGTTTTAAAAAGCCCAAACACTGTCACTTGATCTTAAATTTAGCTCCAGATTTTGGAACAATTTCTCCAGGCGGGGGACTACAACCTCAAATCAAACGATTTCAAGGGTATGGACTTTTACATCGTCTTCACATCTCTACTGCCCCTCCAACTTCTGCAATCGACTAAAGCACCTACTGTGTAGGTTGTGTCTTATCTACCAAGGTCGAAAGTTAGAGAAGGAAGCGAAAACCAGAAAACCATTACACTGTATACAAGAATACAAGGCAACAGTCAATGTTAAAAAAAGGGGAATCATATTTGCGGGTCGACAACTTTTTTTTTTTTTTTTTCCCAGGATCCTAAGAGCCGTACTCCCTTGGGTTTTAAAAATGGCAAATCTGGTTCAAGAAACGAAAAGTTAAATTTTGCTCAAGTACAATCCCCAAAAGGACACCCAAACACAAAGATACCTCATTCACCAAAGTACACCTCCGTTGTCAAAGGCGCACATCGAACGCCAGAGTACGCCTCAATCGCCAAAGTATACCTCAAACGGAAACGCGCACCTCATCAAAATCCCACAAAAAAGTTATTAAGGCAAAAGTCAAATTAGTTTCCGGGAAAATTTTCACAAAGTTCCCCTTTGAAACCGTCATTAAATTATGAAGACTTCTTGAAAATGAGCACCAGCTTGATGCCGTTTAAGGGAAGTTTTCGTTTTTTAAAATTATTATTATTATTTTTATTAGGTAGGTAGTAGGTTGGAGAAGCAACCACCCGGGGAAATTACCGCCGCCGATGACTGGAAAAAAAACCCTGTAACTGTTTTGCTGATGGTAGATTGCTGGTTTTTTTTTTTCTGTCTCATAAACCCCTAGAAAAACAGGGATATCTTGCTACTCCTACTTACATTTGGGGTCAAAACTTAAGACCGCAAATGCAAAATAATATACTACATCTAGGTTTTTCTCCTTTTTTAAATAGCTCTTGTTCTTCTTTATTTCTTCATGCCTGGGGGGTGGAAAAGAACTTTTCCCCCGTAACCATGCGTGCGCATGAGGGACTAAAATGCCCGGACAATGGGCTGTAACCCCTTCTCCTAGACATTACTAAAAAAGAGAAAAGAAAAACTTTATAAAAATGGGAGCTAAAGTGCGTGGGTTAGTCGGATACAAAAAACAAATGAAATCGATGTTATGAATGAAAAGTTGGATTCCTGGCCATAACCCAAAAAAGCGAAGGGGGAGGGGGGTTTCGGGGGGGGGAAATAAATGGGATTAAATCTGGAGAACTGAAGAGTTAAGCAAAGGAAGGGGGAGCATAATGTTTTAAGTCATTTTGGGAAAGGGGAAACGAGAATATGAATGTGTAAATTCAAGAATTAATGTGGATTAAAGTAAGGTTGGATGCGAGAAGTGGGTCATAAATAAGCGTGTATGCACCTGGAGAAGAGAGGAATGCAGAGGAGAGAGAGAGATTTTGGGAGATGTTAAGTGAATGTATAGGAGCCTTTGAACCAATTGAGAGAGTAATTGTGGTAGGGGACCTGAATGCTAAAGTAGGAGAAACTTTTCGAGAGGGTGTGGCAAGTTTGGGGTGCCAGGTGTAAATGATAATGGGAGCCCTTTGATTGAACTTTGTATAGAAAGGGGTTTAGTTATAGTAATACATATTTTAAGAAAAAGAGGATAAATAAGTATACAAGATATGATGTAGGGCGAAATGACAGTAGTTTGTTGGATTATGTATTGGTAGATAAAAGACTGTTAAGTAGACTTCAGGATGTACATGTTTATAGAGGGGCCACAGATATATCAGATCACTTTCTAGTTGTAGCTACACTGAGAGTAGAAGGTAGATGGGATACAAGGAGAATAGAAGCATCGGGGAAGAGAGAGGTGAAGGTTTATAAACTAAAAGAGGAGGCAGTTAGGAAAGATATAAACAGCTATTGGAGGATAGATGGGCTAATGAGAGCATAGGCAATGGGTCGAAGAGTATGGGGTAGTTTAAAAATGTAGTGTTAGAGTGTTCAGCAGAAGTTTGTGGTTACAGGAAAGTGGGTGCGGGAGGGAAAGGAGCGATTGGTGGAATGATGATGTGAAGAGAGTAGTAAGGGAGAAAAAGTTAGCATATGAGAAGTTTTTACAAGTAGAAGTGATGCAAGGAGGGAAGAGTATATGGAGAAAAAGAGAGAGGTTAAGAGAGTGGTGAAGCAATGTAAAAAAGAGAGCAAATGAGAGAGTGGGTGAGATGTTATCAACAAATTTTGTTGAAAATAAGAAAAAGTTTTGGAGTGAGATTAACAAGTTAAGAAAGCCTAGAGAACAAATGGATTTGTCAGTTAAAACAAGGAGAGGAGAGTTATTAAATGGAGAGTTAGAGGTATTGGGAAGATGGAGGGAATATTTTGAGGAATTGTTAAATGTTGATGAAGATAGGGAAGCTGTGATTTCGTGTATAGGGCAAGGAGGAACAACATCTTGTAGGAGTGAGGAAGAGCCAGTTGTGAGTGTGGGGGAAGTTCGTGAGGCAGTAGGTAAAATGAAAGGGGTAAGGCAGCCGGATTGATGGGATAAAGATAGAAATGTTAAAAGCAGGTGGGGATATAGTTTTGGAGTGGTTGGTGCAATTATTTAATAAATGTATGAAGAGGGTAAGGTACCTAGGGATTGGCAGAGAGCATGCATAGTTCCTTTGTATAAAGGCAAAGGGATAAAAGAGAGTGCAAAAATTTATAGGGGGATAAGTCTGTTGAGTATAACCTGGCAAAGTGTATGGTAGAGTTATTATTGAAAGAATTAAGAGTAAAGACGGAGAATAGGATAGCAGATGAACAAGGAGGCTTTAGGAAAGGTAGGGGGTGTGTGGACCAGGTGTTTACAGTGAAACATATAAGTGAACAGTATTTAGATAAGGCTAAAGAGTCTTTGTGGCATTTATGGATTGTGAAAGGCGTATGACAGGGTGGATAGGGGGGCAATGTGGCAGATGTTGCAGGTGTATGGTGTAGGAGGTAGGTTACTGAAAGGAGTGAAGAGTTTTTAACGAGGATAGTGAGGCTCAAGTTAGAGTATGTAGGAAAGAGGGAAATTATTTCCCAGTAAAAGTAGGCCTTAGACAAGGATGTGTGATGTCACCGTGGTTGTTTAATATATTTTATAGATGGGGTTGTAAGAGAAGTAAATGCGAGGGTCTTGGCAAGAGGCGTGGAGTTAAAAGATAAAGAATCACACATAAAGTGGGAGTTGTCACAGTTGCTCTTTGCTGATGACACTGTGCCTTGGGAGATTCTGAAGAGAAGTTGCAGAGATTGGTGGATGAATTTGGTAGGGTGTGCAAAAGAAGAAAATTGAAAGTGAATACAGGAAAGAGTAAGGTTATGAGGATAACAAAAAGATTAGGTGATGAAAGATTGGATATCAGATTGGAGAGAGAGAGTATGGAGGAGGTGAATGTATTCAGATATTTGGGAGTGGACGTGTCAGCGGATGGGTTTATGAAAGATGAGGTGAATCATAGAATTGATGAGGGGAAAAGGGTGAGTGGTGCACTTAGGAGTCTGTGGAGACAAAGAACTTTGTCCTGGAGGCAAAGAGTGGAATGTATGAGAGTAATAGTTTTACCAACGCTCTTATATGGGTGTGAAACATGTGATGAATGTTGCCGGAGGAGAAGGCTGGAGGCAGTGGAGATGTCATGTCTGAGACGCAATGTGTGGTGTGAATATAATGCAGTAGAATTCGTAGTTTGGAAGTTAGGAGGAGGTGCAGGATTTACCAAAACTGTTGTCCAGAGGGCTGAGGAAGGGTTGTTGAGGTGGTTCGGACATGTGGAGAGAATGGAGCGAAACAGAATAACTTCATGAGTGTATCATTCTGTAGTGGAAGGAAGGCGGGGTAGGGTCGGCCTAGGAAAGGTTGAAGGGAGGGGGTAAAGGAGGTTTTGTGTGCGAGGGGCTTGGACTACCAGCAGGCATGCGTGAGCGTGTTTGATAGGAGTGAATGGAGACAAATGGTTTTAATACTTGACGTGTTGTTTGGAGTGTGAGCAAAGTAAAAATTTATGAAGGGGTTCTGGGAAACCGGCAGACCGGACGTGAGTCCTGGAGATGGGAAGACAGGCCTGCACTCTGAAGGAGGGGTTTTTAATGTTGCAGTTTTAAAAACTGTAGTGTAAAGCACCCTTCTGGCAAGACAGTGATGGAGTGAATGATGGTGAAAGTTTTTCTTTTTCGGGCCACCCTGCCTTGGTGGGAATCTGCCAGTGTGAAAATAATAAAATAGTAATATTGTTATTGAACATTAGAATGGTATAAAATACCGCAGGTTGTTAGGTAAGACACAAAATGCAACAGTTAGGTATCTTTTATAGTGATACCTAACTGTTGCATATGTGTCTTACCAACAATATTTTTTATTAAAAATATTATTATTATTATTATTATTTTTATTATTATTATTTTTCTTGACGATACGCTAAATCTGTTTGCGGCAATCTACCACCTGGAGGGTGGGACGTGATCGGGTTTAATGCAGGGAAGCAAAAGGTAGTTTAAAAGTCATCTGAATATGAACCATTCATTGGGAATTAACCTCTGACGAGAGTACAGAGATCAACTCTGTGACTTGTCTCGGAGATGAGAGCACTGAACGATGAGAAGGACAAAGAGATATAAACCCGACGGCACCAGAGAATCCAAGGATCCGCGAAAAACGTGATGCTGGTGCAAAAAATACGAAAAGATATTAGAATTTTGGCAGAGATAATCTGTTCGAAAAACAGACACTGATACATGAGATGACAGAACTGAGATACATAAAACAGGGATTCATCATAAAATATTAAAAGCAGATATACCATGGATCACGAGTCTAGAAAAAAGTTTACCAAGTCAGGTAAGAAGCAAGACCAGGAGCTGATACTTATCCCCTGCATTTAAAAATAGGTGAGTAAAAATAGGAGAATTACACCAATAGAAACAGCTTCAGGGTTATTTTCACGAGGAAGATATATAAAAAACGTTTTAACGAGTGACTGAAAGGGAATAAGTAAATTCGTCAAGATGTGAGCTGAGTGCTAGCGCACTTAGCTCATACACTGAGGTACGGAGATCGAATCCCCGGTACGGCTGGAAAACATTGGGACGTTTTCCATAAACACCTGCTGTCCATGTTCACCCATCAGAAATAAAATGGGTACCTGGGTGTTAGTGGACTGGTGTGGTCGCATCCTGGGACAAAACTGGCCAAATTTGCCCAAAATGCCCAGCATAACAAGCGACTTTCTATATAGTAGTATGCCCACTGATGCCCGCTAGACCTGTGTACCTTGTACATGAAACTTGTAGAGATAGAAAATTTATTATTATTATTTATTATTTTTATTATTATTATTATTTATTATTATTATTATTATTATTATTATTATTATTTAATTTTAATTTATAATTATTATTATTATTATTATTATTTTTATTATAATTATTTATTTTTAAATTATTATTATTATTATTATTATTATTATTATTATTATTTTTATTATTATTATTATTATTATTATTTTTAAATAAAATATAGTGAAGGAAAAATGTAAATAGAAGAACCAAAAGACAGGGGAAGGGAAACGAGATGTGGAGTCAAGAATTAGGAAACATTGAACAACTATCAGGGTTATTAATTTTAAAACGCAACAAAGAACTTAATAAGAGTGAAAAAGGGTGAGAAAAAAGTAAATATGGTTTGATAAGATCATTAGATCAATAAATCAACGAAGAATGGAACTAGTGAGGGACAGGGACCACCATGAATCTTGCCAGGAAAAATTTATTGAGAATTCTGAGGCGAGAGGATCAGCACCTTTCATACAAAGAGAGTCATTTTTAAAAAAAGAAACACCAGGAAGACAAAAGCAGGACAGAAGGCCAGACCCTACTGTGGAAAGGAATGTAGAGGTTAGGTCGTATATACTGTTAGAGAAAGGAAGATATTTTTGAAAATTCTAGAAAGGCTTGTATGCCTGACGGTACCGTAAAACTGAGTAAAGGGATCTACAGTAAGTGGCGTGCCTCGAGGCACCCACACCACCATATGTCCTTGGATTTAAGGTAAAACACCTAGCTCTGCTGGTGATTGATTCTTGTAGGATTCTTGTAGATTGTGGGTTAGAGCGTCATATGATTTTCGCTCACCACGAGGCAGGGCCACAACGACATGGGTTCGAATCCTCGGCAAGTCACAGTGATTATATATATATATATATATATATATAATATATATATATATATATAAATATATATATATATATAATTAATATATATAAATGTTATTAATATTCTAATGGGAGACCCTTGCTGCTCCGGCAGCACTTTGGCCTACAGTCAAGTTTGGATGGCCTTTATCGCTTTTAAAGGTGTTTGCGAACATGCTTTGGGCTGTAACATCAGACAGGTAGACTGCCCGTCTTCCCTGCTGTGAGTGAACATCACTCCGGGGACTTCCTCCAAACAGTTTCCATTTCGGCGTAGGAAAACGCCTCGACCCTTAGACCCTCCGTATTGCAGTGTCTCCATCCTGGTGCCCCAATTCAATATGGAATATACGTGTATTTGCGGCGATGCACAAGCTGACCAATATGGTCTACATGGTTTTAAACTGTTCCAAAACGAAGGGTTGGCATGCAAAACACAAATGAAGTCAACATCATGAAAAAAAGACTTGCTACAGCTGGATGCCCAGGGAAGAGAGAGCCCCGATCACTAGAAGCCAACAATACGAAACAATCCACAAACCGCCCAGGGGGGATCACCATCTATCCTTGGAAGAAAAGGCAAGCTCTTAGCATGGGACTATATTGTCGATGCTGGCTAAAACCTACATCCATACAGTATCGGGCGACAGGAGGACTGCTGATCACAGGGGGGAGTACAAGACCGGCAAGTACAGGGACATAAGCCAAAAAGTAATCAATTTGTCCCCCGTGGGAAACAGAGACCTTGGGGTCATGGGGAAAAAAGCCACATGTTTCCTTAGAGAACTGGTTCCAACTCACCGACAAACCCCCAGGACCCGAGGGCAGCCACTTTCCCTGTTCCAGTGCCTCAGTGTGGGCCCTCCAGAGGGGAAAAGCTTGCTGCATACTGGGCTAGCTTCTGGCTTTGGAGGAGCTGGAGGAGATTTATAATTGTATTCATGTTTGTGTTTTCTGTCAATGGGATTCTGTTTATTAGAAAGTTCAAAGTTCACACACACACACACACACACACACACACACAACACACATGCACGCATGCACACACACACACACACACACACACACACACACACACACACACACACACACACACACACCACACACACACACATATATATATATAATATAATATAATATATATAATATATATATATATATATGTAGACAGCCTGTACGTCTGCACAGACAGCCTATCTGTCTGCCAGCTTAGTTTACATTATTTCGCGCCACTAAGGTGCTGCCCTCTGGCCTGCCCAGGTCTGTGGGACGCTGGTCTCACACTCACTCCCCTCACAGCGGGCCCAGCAGCAAGACAAATTCTCTCCCTCTTGTGGGATGGCCCTACCGGGCCATGGGCACACAACACACAAGCCTGTGTACCCCCCACGACTTTGCAAATAAAGTAAAGAAGCCTCCAAAGACACGTATCATTTACTCCACGCCACTGCAACCCAAATAAATCTCGTTATACATTGGGGGGAAGCAGTGGTCGCAGCAGTTGTGTTTTTCCCGGAGAAGGAAGGAAGAATGAAGTTGTTCACTTCATCACCCTACACAAGAAGCATCTGTCTCTCAACGAGTTATCCTGAATGTCGTGTCTGCACGTTTCAGCATCCAGACACAGGTACAAGCAGGATCTAGCCGAAATTTACCGAATTTCTTCGAGAATTGTAAGTGGCGTTCTAGTGACCCCACGGTACAGCGTCCCCACGCTGTTTCTTAAGTCACATGTTCAGCATCACTTGTATGTTCTGCTGTAGTTGTTCAGCTCAGCACAGCTATTTCAGCAAGTCAAGGTGAGTTTTGTGGTGATTTCTGCATCCAGTGTGCGTGTCTCCGTGTTGTGACAGAAGGGGAGGAAATGGTCATTCCTTTCCTCCCCAACCCCTCGCTCTGCTGTACACTCACACCTCACCACCTACCATACACCTCCACTGCCCCACTCCCTCCACCCGTGTTTTCTGCTGTTTTTTCGTGTGAACTCATTGCCAGTGCTGTGTATTTCCCAGTGCTCGAGGCCACTCGGGGCCATGTGGATAAGCAAGCCATGTAGATCAGCAAGCCTCGTGATCAGCAAGCCCATGTTGATCAGCAAGCCACATGGATCAGCAAGCCACATGGGTCAGCAAGCCATGTGGATCAGCATGCCACGTAGATCACTAAGCCACGTAAACCAGCATGCCATGTGGATCACTAAGCCACATGGATCACAAGCCACGTGGATCAGCAAGCTATGTAGATCAGCAAGCCACATGGATCAGCAAGCCCCGTTGATCGCAACCCATGTGAATCAGCATGCCACGTAGATTCACGAAGCCACGTGGACCTACGAGCCACGTGAGTTTGCCAGATGACCCAGGCCTCTTGCTGTGGTCTGCTGCCCGCATCACATTGACGTCACCGATGCTGCTGCCCGATTTCATGACGTCACGATGTCTGCTGACGTCACAGTGCTGCTGACGTCACCTCGCGACGTCACGCCTGACATTACATGATGTCACATCGAGTGTTCTAGTAAATATGTCAGTATTGTCGAGAAGATGAGAGAAGATATATGTCGTGTGTTAATTCCTCTCAGTGTTCTACATGTTAGTGTATGGCTTAGTGTCAATATTGTGCACAGAAAAGCATCTTTTGCTAGTTAAGCCATGTTGTACCGCATGTACTGTGGGTGTGTGTAAAGTTTTCCGTGAGTCCAGTGTGGTCTGCAGCCAGACCCCCGGAGTAGCACCACTGTTTACTTAGTCACCCGGTGTGACTAGCGCATTTGACAGCTGATATTATTCAGCCCCGGAGTGACCGAGCCCCTTTGTACAGAAAGCTCTTATGCTTGTCACTCATAGTTGTCCTGCAGAATCGAACCTGCTACGATTCCCATCAAGATTTGTTTCACTTCATCTCCAAAAACCCTTTAGAGTTTCAGTTATATGTAGAGAAGCAAGTCTGGGGATGCTTAGACTAACCTCTTCTATAACTCCAACTGCGGAGAGAATGACACTCGTCAAGCCGCAGTTAGCCCTATCGGCAGGCGCTGTGTCAGCCTCGTGTCAAGCTTCAGTGAGCAGCCTGCACAAAGAATATGTCACTTTGCTAGCTTCCTCACTGCTTGCCGGCAGTGACAGCTCAGCGACAGTACCAGTCGAGAAGTGTCCTCCTGAGTCGCTTGCCAGAAGAAGTCCTGCCCAGTTTGCCGAGTTTTGTCGAAGCCTCACTCGAGGGCACCAGCATGTCGTGCCCCAGGTTGAGTGAAACCTGCAGTGACTCCTATGATGACTGCTTCTCCATTCCTGAGGAGACCGTACCCCGTTACGTCACAGCTCAGCCACAGTTGCAGTATCTGTCCAGACGCAGGAAGGCGTGCAGTGATGCCCTTCGACGCTCACTGCCTATGACCACGATGTTTAGCACACCCCACATGTTTTTTTTCTTCCTTCCCTATAGGAAGTTTTTTTTTTCCATATCCATATGTATATACATGTTTTTTATTTTGTGTTCTGTGCCCTCTTCCTACGAGAGAGAGACCGAGTTTTTTTACCACCAGTATTGTCGTGTTGGGACGACGCGAGGTAGGTGGCCGAGCATATGTAGACAGCCTGTACTGTCTGCACAGACAGCCTATGCTGTCTGCCAGCTTAGTTTTATATTCGCGCCACTAAGGTGCTGCCCTCTGGGCCTGCCCAGGTCTGTGGACGCTGGTCCCACACACTCCACAGCGGCCTAGCAGCAAGACACAAGTCCTCCTAGTTCTCTCCCTCTCGTGGGATGGCCCTACCGAGCCATAGGCACACAACACATAAGCCTGTGTACCCACCACGACTTTGCAAATAAAGTAAAGAAGCCTCCGAAGACGATTTATTTACTCCCCACTACCAGCATCACCAAAATAATTCTCGTTATATATTATTGTACCACGAACGAGTGGTAAATTTATTAATACAACATTGCTACTAGCCAAGAACTCACGTTGTTTTGGCCCCCTCACACGAAAATCACATGACGCTCTAACCCACAGGACCACCAAATCCTACAAGGGTTCGAGTCCTTGGCTAGTCGCAGTGTTGTTAATGACAATACCACTAGTTCGTGGTTACAATAATATAAAATACTGCTTGTTTTGGGGCTGGTACACCAAGCAGGGAGTACAATGAAATTAAGTGTAACACACTTATCTTTGGCTGGGTGCAGGGGAGTTGAATGATATCTTTAGGCCTTTCGTGTTGTAACACATCAAGAATTTGCAGGTTATTTGTGTATGTTACAGAAATGAGTGAGATGATCCTACATGACTGCTCTGGGTTGTCTTAAGTCCTTATAACTCCATACCGAGAAATTATTGCCTGTTTTCCAGCCCTCTTGTGTTAGACCTGTATCTGCTCAAGAATTGGGTAGGACAGATAAAGTATAGACGTCTTCCTTGGGATGAACTGTAGTTGTATCCCTTTTAAATTTTAAGTGAGTCGGCCATAGAACCATTTTCTTTATATTATGGAATTTTCCTAAGACGACAGATATATCTACATTCAAAATTTGAAGTGTTTAAATATCATGTCGAAATCAGACCGAATTTCTGAAAAATTTTCATATTTCTAATGTTTTGCTAGGTCATTACTAAATTATTAGTGCTTGTGGGCTGGGTCTCTTCTAATGCTTTAATAATCTATCTTTGTGGCACTTAGCACTGGCATGCCTGGGGCAGCTGATCTGTCTGGTGTCTCCTGCCCCCCCCACCTCTTACAAGCTAGTCACTCTCCCTTGAGCGATGCTACTTGGGCTTCCTATTCATTTCTGCAACATTGTAAGTTCATGATGATGTGTTGATTTCAACACAGCGCTCACTGTACCCATATGAGGGAAAGTAAACATTGATGATTTAAAATTGAAGTATTTATTGAAAATACTAAAACTAAATATGTCAAGGACACAAGAAAAGTAGAGGCGGAGATGAGTCCACAAAATTTCATCTCAATTTTACAAAAATGTTTTTAATATAGTTTAATTAGAATACGAGAGCCCCCTGGGTTTCTAACTACCATACAATACTGATTTACCGGTGCCTTTTAGAATTAAATATTGTGGAGAAAATGGCAAGTGTAGAGTGAGAGAAATCAGACTTCAGACCTGGAACTTTTGAAGGGAGGAGATAATTTATGAATGTATTTTGGCAGGAAAGAGAACAAGAAATGTCATTGGATGAGATGATGGAGTAACCAGGAGCAATGTGCCGGGAGGTAGAAGGGAACTTTATAACTAGAAAAAGGAAAATTACAATTCAGTTAGAGCATGCATTGCAACCAAAGATGGAGAGAGGAAACGAGGAGTACAAGAGAACATGGATGTGAGAAAAAGAACCAGGAAGGAATGTGCAAAGGTGGAGAGACTGAACGACAACTTAATAATATAGCAGCAAGATCTATATCTCAACAGAAGCTGTTTCATAGTTAACATAGAAGAAAGATCACTATAAGCCATCAAGTAACTCTACTGAAGAAAGAAGGAATCCTACAAGATACAAGGAAATCTACAATGTTATGGACAAACGATTTACAAATGTGAGCCAGAGAGAGATACTACACACCATACACTCAAGTTTTTTATATCTTTATGTACCCCATACCCATCCTGTGGGCGGTAGTCACCCCATATCCATCCTGGGGGCGGGAGTCACCTCACACCCATCCTGAATAAAGATTCCCATATGTTGCATAAGTGTTTCAATCTCCATACCCATGCTGTGGGCGGTAGTTACCTCATACCCATCCTGTGGGCGGTAGTCACCCCATACCCATCCTGTGGGCGGTAGTCACCCTATACCCATCCTGTGGGCGGTAGCCATCCCATACCCATCCTGTGGGTGGTAGTCAAAAGATTACAGAGGTACATAATGGGTCCAGGGACTGGGTCCCAATGTTTTGATAGATGAGCAAGTTACAAAGGTAATGAACTCCAGGTAGATCTGGTCACAGTCAGGACAAGTTACAAAGGTATTTACAGATTACAGAATGTGGCATGCAAAGAGTACGTAACCTTTATTCGGCGCATGTACACACCCTCATTTACAGGCTATCTCCCCCAACCAGCGAACCAGGTTGCTAAGAGTTGATGATGGGGCCCCGTGTTCAATAGTGCCCCAGGTTCTAGCCAAAAAGGAGGGTTTTTTTGGAACGCGGGTTTATGTGGTAACCGCTCTCCTGTCGCCCATGCTTTCCCCATTCTGGGCTGGTTGAAGCCGGTCTGCATCTTTGGCTTCTTTTTCTGCTTGCTTACCGGGAGTGCATAACTTATCACTGTCAAGTTACATATTGCTGTTCTAAACTGGGAGGAAAATAAGTCTAAACTTTTTTTGCGGGTTTTTATTTTGCCCCTTTCGCCCGGGATAAAAGGCATTTGGAAACCCGGGGTTGTAATATGGGTACCTGTCCGAGGCTGGAGTGGACTTAGGAAACGGTTACTTGGGGTGAAGCTCGTACAGGAACATTGTGCGCTTGCTGCTGGCTTTGTTTTAAAAATTTTGATGTCGGGTTTTTACCCTTTTTGGGTGTGGAAAATTTTTGCGTCAGTTTTGCTTGTATCGTATTCTGAAAATCGTACGTGCTTTTCGAATAACTTATGCCACCAACGATCAGCCCTTGGTGCGGCAATACTTTCATAACCTCCCAAAAATTTGTCCCTACAGGTTTTGGCAAATTGCTCGTTTCATTGGAAATTAAATAAAAACGCACTCTCACAGTTTCAAACGGGTTTCACTGTTGCTGAAAACTTAAGAAAAAGAGAGCCCTTAAGACCCCCCCTCACAGCTAGGGCAAAGCTCCATGTTCCCGCAGGGGGAAAGATGATACACCTAGGAAAAAATGGTCGTATGGCAGGGGGGTTTTCAGGGTAAATCGGTCTTTGGGCATTTGAGCGGGCAAAAATCATCTTGACAAACTGGGGAAACAGAGGCATTCGAAAGGGGGAAGAAATTTGATGGGGAAAGGAAAGGGGCAGTTTTCCATTTTGTAAATGATTTTAGTTTACAAAAAGCAGTACGCTTGCCCCCCCGCTTCAAGAGGCCGAACCAAAAACAATTTTCGAACTTCGAAAGTCAGGCTCAGCCTTGGGGTGGCCGGAAACAGCTTTGGGCATCGTTGGTTCATACAGCATTATTGAGTAAGGCCGGGAAATTTCTCAGTATTAAATGACGCAAATTTTTCTATTATCAAGTTAAAGCCCAAAATGTTGGGCATAACATGTATCCCAGCCAAATACCGAAGCTTTTTAAAATTAAGAGGCGGCAGCTTGGAATCCCTAGGGGACTTTGTGAGACAGCAAACCAAACTTTTACCTTGGTATAACAAGTGGTGCCCTCTACCTTTGAGGAGCGGTACAGCTTATTCTGATTAAAACCCTGTGGGACCAAGGTTCGAGTCTTTCTGCGGGATTGTGACTTAACCACTGCATTGGGGCGCCAGGTTTCTGAACCTTCGAAACTAACCGCCCCTTGTCCGAGGGGCCCCGTTCTCTTTTAAACACCCGGGCTGAGCAAGATATCAACCTTGGGAATGAAGGCCAGCCGGGGGAGAACGTCAGTCAGCCAATAAGTCCCGGTGAGCCCCTTTCAACTATGGTCCACCTGGGGAAAGGGCAAAAAATCATGGGCATCTCGAAAACATACCAGAGAGACACCACCAAAACCCAAAACCCATTTGCAACGTCAGCGGGGAGAAAAGGGGCACGCCGTCTCGCTTCGTAACAAAGTATTTTAAACCCGTCCCAACGCCCCCAAAACCCCCAACCCATTGGGGAAAATCTCTAATATCCCTAGAACTTTCCCCAAGAAGTAGAAAAAGGTATGGCCCCTTATTTTGCACGAGTTTTTTTCCCTTCGGGAAAAGCCCAAAACAACTGAAGTAAAGACCTTTAGAGAATGGGGATATTGCCACTTGTAAGAGAAGGAATATTCCCTTTCAAGAACACTTCCTTAATTCCTCTGTTTTATTGGAAAAAGATTTGGGGGAGCTATTATTGTCCTTTGATAAAAATTTATGTACAGTCAAATATTACACTGGGAAATTGATGTAGGTTCTAAAAAAGGATTTCCCATGAAAAAGCCATTTTAATTACGGGTAAAACATTACTCTGTTAGTTCGTGTCCTAACCTAAAAGATTAATTTTTCCGGTTTTGGGCCCATAATGGGGGCAAACCCCAAAGGGGTTGTCTGGGAAGAATGTTGATATCCTTGGACGCACCGATTGGGAATACCCACTTTTTTATGGGGCACCCCGGGCCCGGAAACCCTCGTAAATAAGTAAAGCCCCCCCGACAACCTTCCTATTCCCCATTTTGCAACCCAAGCCCTTTTTTTCCATCCCCGGGGGACTGCCCTTTCGGGGGGAAAAAAAAGGGCCCTTCTTTAAAAATTCGTTTTGAGGGCAGCCAGGGGTAAATCCTCTTTGGGCATCCGGTCAAGAGAAGTTAAAAAAATTATTTTGATCTGCACTGAACTGGTAAGGGAAAAGGGCCGGGCTTTGTTGACGGTTGATGGTTCCAACCAAGTTTAGACCTAAATTTTTAAATAAGCTCATAATACGTCATTAGGAGGTCATTTAGGAATTACAAAAACCTTGTATAGAATCAAAAAAGAATTTTATTGGCCAAAATTAAAGAAAGATGTGAAAATATATTAGGTGTTGCCGAGAATGTCAGCAAGTAGGGAAACCTGGACTTTCCTTTAAACCTGCACCTCCCCAACCTAAAATTTTCTGAGGGGAACCCTTTGCAGATTAATTATAGTTTGTGTAGGTCCACTACTAGTCAAAGTGGGGAAATCAATATTTTTTTAAAATTATGGAAAATAACCAGATACCCTAAGCAATTCCCATTTAGTATTAATAAAAAGCTACTCTCAAAGCTTTAACAAAATTCATTTCTTTTTTTGGCATTCCTAAAAACTATTCAAAGTGATCAAGGGACTAAATTCACTGCCAAAACATTTAGGGAAGTATTAATAGGGTTAGGAAAAATCCACAACTTACCACTCCTATCACCTCATCCCCAACGCCTTGGAAAGTTATCAACATTAAAAACAAGATAGAACTTTTGGCTGCACTTTTTTAAGTGGAAGAATCACTACCTTTGTTGCTGTTCTCATACGAGAGCGGGGCAAGAGTTTACAGGGTAAGTCCGTTTGAGCTGCTTTGGGCACAATGTAGAGGTCCTCTTCGGGGGCTCAAAGAAAAGGATGGATGGGAAAGACGTTAGCTAACACCTACACCCGCTTTAAGGTTGAGGTGGCACGTCAGTTTTGCCAAAGGTAACCTAAAGACAGCTCAAAGTAAGATGAAACAGAGGTTGACAGAAATGCCAATTTCCCCTCCTTCCATCCCCGGGACAAAGTGTTGGGCAGGAACCTAACCTGGCCAACCCTTTAAAGCTAATTTACGGGACCTACGATTGTAAGTAGATTTCTGATTAAATTATTGGAAACTCCCATTGATAAACCTCAAAAAATAAAATTTTTTCCCCCAACAATTAAAGCTTTTTATACATCAAAAAGTCCCATAATGATCTGTCCTCTACCTCTGAGGACCCCTCTGATTTTTTGCACTCATCTCTGAAATTAATATTTAAACTTTCAAATTCTGTCCTCCTCAAGGGGCCAGCCCTTTTAAAGGGAGGGGATTATCTGAAACCCAAGCAACAAATTTAAAGGGGCTTCTACAGCCCAAACCTAATATTTTTTCGGGTGTCCGAAAAAATGACGTTAGGTTATCATGATTAGATTGGGAAACTTAAACCCTTAAAATCTCCCCCCCCAGAGCTATCCTGAAAAGCAAAGGGTACCAGCGGGGTTTAAAATTTTTTTAAAGCATGGTTTTGTGGAGGGTCGTCAGTCCATGGGCTTCCCGTGCATCCTTGTGAAAAGCTGATGGGGGGTTTGTATGTGTACAGACTACCGTAAGGGGAACGAGGGCACCTTTCGATCTTACCCCCTTTTCCCCCTCTGGATACGTAATTATTTTGGGTAAGGCTGTTTTGGTTTTCCCAAATTAATTCCCTTAAAGGCCTACAGGGACCTTTGACGGATAAGGCGAAGGAAATCTCGCCTTTCGTAAAATTTCCCGGGAAAGGGCATTATCAATACCATTACCCCCTTGGAATGAAAAATTCCCCCCCTTCATTCCAGAAACTTATTCATCAGGTATTAAAGGACTTGAAGGCACGGCAGCGTAACCTAGATAATTGTTTTGTGGGGCTGATACTTTGGGGTCAAAACCTCTTTAAATTAAGGTCTTTTTTTAGACCTTTTAAAATTTTTCCCCTTTAAAGTTAATTTATCTAAATCTTTCCTTTTGGGCCCGGCCACATTTTTTTCTAGGCCATGAAGTAGGTATGGGAAAATTGCACCTAAACTTCTAAAGTTTTTTCTATTAAAGATTACCATTCTTATGATAGGGAAAATTTTCAACTTTTCCAGGCATAAGGATTTTTCAGAAAACTGTAAGGATTTCTCAGATATTGTAGCCCCCCTACCTCTTTACCCCCCAAAAAGTTTCCCTTTAATTGGGCCTCAGATGTATCATGCTTTTAATAAAACAAAAAGATTATTGTTACTGCACCCATTCTCTTGTCTCCAGACTTCTCCAAACCTTTTTCATTACAGGTTTTATGCTTGTGAGTCAGGGTTGGGGCAGTACTATTACAAATCAGAAAAGAGTTTGCAGCCGTAGCATACTTTCAGCCAATTCCAGCCACATCAGAGGGCTAACCTTGAAAAAGAACCCTCCGCTGGTACTGGCTTTTGGGGCTTTCGATGTTTTTGTGGCCAACATCGCAGGGGGTCACAGTCTACAGTGATCACAATCCTCTAGTATATCCAAGCCCTGAAGAAACCAACACAGGCTCATGCGCTGGAAGCTAAGGCTGCAGCCCCCATAAAATTTTCCCTTAAAAAATTGCCGGCAAAAAAAAATAGTTTTGGGAACCTTTTTCTAGAGTCTAATAAATTTTTTTATTTTTGGTTAGGATGTTATTTGTGGTAAGCCCTTTTCACGCTCTTTTTTTTATCCCCTGGGGTGGGTTTTTTTTTTTTTTTGTGAGGGGTCGGGCTACCGTCCGCCTGTTCTTGGACCATGCTACCGTCTCGGGTGTCTCACCTAAAATTTAGGGTTTGGCTTTGGGCCACGAAAAACTGAGCCCTATCTAAATTGGATGGTTGGGGAGGAAACGGGGGCCCATTATTTTGTGCCGGGGGGGACGGTTACCACGGGGTGGGCGCCCAACCGACCTTCTCGGGGGGGGGGTGTGGCAGCAAAAGGTACGTAAATTTATTCGGCGCAGTACCCCCCCCTAATTTTCAAAGGGGTCCCCCCCCCGCGAACCGTTCAAAGTTGATATGGGGCCCCGTCGTTCAACATGACCAGGTTCAGCCAATAAGAAGAGGTTTTTTTGAATCGCAAATTATTGGGGAAGCCCCCGTTGG
>NC_069459.1:33630205-33646000 GCF_026875155.1 Cherax quadricarinatus
TGCGTTGTGTGTCCTAGTGACCAGCCACCTGCGTTGTGTGTCCCAGTGACCAGCCACCTGCGTTGTGTGTCCTAGTGACCAGCCACCTGCGTTGTGTGTCCTAGTGACCAGCCACCTGCGTTGTGTGTCCTAGTGACCAGCCACCTGCGTTGTGTGCCCTAGTGACCAGTCACCTTCGTTAAAGTCTCATCGTTGGTAAATTCTTGACACTTCGTGTCAGGACAATATTTACAGGAATACTTTATTATAAACTAAATACATGTCTAGTTTATTAGCTGAATGAACACAGTGAACTGATCTATAACTCACCGTGTATATATTATTTTAACTAATTTTGATACTTTGCAGGTAGTATATTACAATTATCTCAGCCTATTTGGGTGTACCTTCAGTAGGCTAATTAATATTTTATTGATGACTCTGTCCCGGCTCTGCCTATTGAGGTTTTCAGTAGGCCTAATAGGCTAGTTTTTCGCAGGTGGCTGCTGTATTGGACACAGTTCAGAGTTACGTAATGAATACTTTCCTATTTAGGTATTATTGTTGCTTATAGTTACAATCTTACCCCTGTCTGTACTGTTCTGTATTTGTATTGTCTAGTGTGTACTTCCCTAGGATATATTTTAATTCTTTCCTGGCACTGCCATGTTGTGTAATGTCTAGTGGCCACTTTCCTGAGATCCTGGTGTTAATGGTCAATACAGACACGATGGAAATAAATGGTATCAAATACCGACACAGTGGAAATATAAACACATATGCAGTATAATGTGATCCTTTATTGACAACGTTTCACCCACACAGTGGGCTTTTTCAAGTCACAAACAGGTCTACCTGGGTTGGAAGGTACGGGAGTACCTTCCACCCCCGGTAGATTGTGTGACTTGAAAAAGCCCTGTGTTTGAAACGTTGTCAATAAAGGATCACATTTAAATGCATATGTTTTATATTCCCAATACAGACACATGCTGATCAACGATCTTTTATGAATATACATATTTTAACTGTCTCAAGTCACTTTCCACTGTATTGATCACTGCGGTTTGTGTCCCCCTATTATTTATCCGATTTTCTCTTCCACTGTTTGATCACTGCCCTGTTGTCTTCCCCTGGTGTTGATCATCCAATGGTTTTTTTCCTGACTTTGACACTGCCGGTGTTTTGTCACTTTCCCAAATTATGATCACTCCAGTGTTTTCACTTCCCCGTTATTGATCACTGCCGTGTTTGTCACTTTTCCCCTGTTGCCCTGTGTTGTCACAATCCACTAGTATTGACGACTGCCGTGTTGTCACTTCCACTGTTGGGAAGGCGTTTTTGTGAATTAAACACGTGTTTGTGTAACACTTATATGAAGTGGGGTGAAGGGAAGAGCCTTGGGTTTTGGGCGGACTATTGGGTGGGAGGAGATTGGATGCGGCCCCACATGGATAGGAGTCATAGAGTCACTGAGCCTAGCAAGAGGTCAACTAGTAAAACATATAGATGGTACTATGATACCAAGATAACATATACATAACAGGGGATCAGCAACTATGCTGACAAAAACTGATCCATGATCATGCGGTTTGGGTCACTTTCCACTAAGTCATTGATCACTAACCGGGTTGTCACTTCCACTAAGTCATTGATCACTGCCGGTGTTGTGTCACTACCCACTAATTCATTGATCATGCGGTGTTGTCACTTCCCACTAAGTCTTTGATCCTGCTGGTGCTGTGTCACTTCCCACTAAGTCCTTGATCACTGCCGGTGTGGCAGTCAGAATTAGTTAAGTAATATTGGTTATCTTATAATAATTCTTATTAACATTGTGTCCGGTGAACATTACTGAATTATAATATTAAATTAAATATTACATTTGGTATACTTAAGATAGCCTTGAATATTTTGCAATAACTTGTGTCACATCCCCCTGACGCCATCGTTTATGATAATTAAATTATGTATTACTAATTTAGAGGCAGGTCAAACTTACTGAATATTTGCCTAATTAATCTATTGTTTTATGTATTTGCATATTTTTAATTCTCTATGATGTGTATTGATGACCTTTTTGCTGATGCACCGCGAAGCCTTGTAATGAACTTGGCCACGGGGGCTTTGACCCCGGAACGATCCCCAGTAGACCCCCAGGTATATAGCCTCTATCTTGATATTATATAAATCTGCTTGAGTTATTTTATTAAATTTTTAAAAATAAATATACTTTTTAGTTTCACTTAAGCTCCAGAAGACAGTTGATTCAATGAATAAAAAAAAAAATTCTACAGTCTAATTAATAGATTTTAAACTGAAAAGGGTATCCTTAACATTTTAAATTTTTCCCTGCCCTAAAACCGGGGGAAATTAATATGTCGGTTTATTACGATCATCTCAGTTGGGCCCCTGAGTGGTTGGGGGAGAGGACGTGTGTGTTGAGTGAAGTCCTAGGCCTTCTATATCAGAACTGCTTATCTCACCCGACTGATAACTCATCATGCAACAAATAATCGTTGGAGCGCAGCTGAATTGCTGCTGGAACTCTTATGTGTGAACTGTGACTAGTGATATACCTAGTGAAACACAAACATCTTGATTTGAAGTGGCTGTAGGAGGCTACACCTTCACTCCACCTCGCCTCTCTCCCCTCCTTCCTCGATTTGGAACTCAGCCATTCGCCTCTATTTACTTATGGTCTAGAGGCGGTTTTGCCAGACCACATAAATGCTTGAGTGCCCGTGTCATTTCCTCTGTGCCGCACTCCACTCACCTTACGAATAAGTCTCCTGTGTGCCTACCTGCCTGCTACAAGCAAATATCCTAGTGGTTGCACGGGCTTAGCAAGCACATTCAAGCAGGCTTGAAAGCAGCATTCCAAGCTAGCCAAAACAAACTAAGGTAGCCTGCAGTTACAGCTGGCCTAAGGCCCAGCAGGTATACGTATACATTCTACAGTGCTGCTGGCATACCAGTGTTTCCTGTAGTGGTTTATTTTAAGAACAATTTAACGAGCATTGCAGTACTGACTTTTTAAGTGGACCATGCCAGAGGTTCACCTATAAACATAGTAAGTTTGTGCTAAGAAAGTTTTTAGTGGCCAGATTTGTTGTAAGTTTGTGCTAGAAGTGTTAAGTGCTGCAGTTTTGTTTGTAACTATTTGCACGAGTGGATTTCACTGATTTTAGGACATTGTGCTACCATCATACCTACGTAGGCTTAAAAATGAGTGAGGAATGTCTGGCTGCTGGGTGACCTTGAAAATGGCACTATAAGACTCGCATGCCACTTACACCCCATACTGCGTGTGTCCAGTGAGGTGAATGTCCCTTCCTCGACTTTCCTATTCCCCGGGTATCCCTTAGCTCGTCGCCATTATCTACATATGGGATAAGGGCGATTTTAACCGATCCAGGCTAAACAGCACTCCAAGCCAGCTTGCCAAGGTCAAGTTACACTGCAGTTACATCTCTTCTGAATCCCAGAATGCCTTTGTGAACGTTTACAGTGTTCCGGCCGTACCTTCGTGTTGTTAGATCTCTTGTGTGTAAAGTTGTGACATACCTAGTGAAACACTGGAATTAGTTTTCCGTTTTGAAAGGCTAGTACCGGGTAACTCCTTCGGAACGGCTTTTTAACTGTAACAAGCCAGAGGTTCATCATAAACATATTAAGTTTGTGCTGATTTATTTGTCCACAGAGTGAAAATTTGTCTGTCATTCTAGACACGTGTGCTAGCTGTGTTAAGTGCTGGGGTTGGAGTAATTAACGAGTAGTGCAATATTGGTAACTCTCGAGACGACTGTGGCCCCTGAATGACCTTGAAAATCGCACTGCGCCCGCAGGCCACTACACCCACATTCCCTGTGTCTAGCGAGGTGAATATCCCTTCCTTGTCCCTTCTATTCACCGGTATCCTTTAGCCCATCGCCAGGGGTGAAACTCCTGTCAGCTATGAGAAATAGCTGATGGTGTTGACGTAGATGATGGTGAAGGCAGATTTGAAATATATTTTAGTAAACGGGCTCGGAAAAAAGAACGAGGCTTCCAGAGAAAGCTTGCTGAAAGCAATACAGTGGGCGCACACCCTCCCAAAGCTGTCAGTTAGATTTCCCTGACAACACTGATCAAGAGACCAAGTTTAACTGGTTTTCGAAGCTATTTGTAAACAATCATGAGAAAACGATCAAGTTTGTCCGCGATGAGGATAACTACGTCTTTGTGCCAATGATTCAGCATTTATAGACAAAATTCTCACTCACGAATATGCCAACATCAAAACTCCGAGCTGCCCCCAACCAAGGGCACCAAAAGTGCTTATTGTCATCTACAACGTCAAAAAGCACTTGAATCCTCAATATCTGGCGTCAGAGCAAGTTGCAAGCCCTCGTCGACTTTCCAACGGTCTGATTTAGCTGGTGGACTGGCCGGGGGACTCTGCCACGCTATATTCACTCCCGTGCAAGCCCTCAACAGACGCTATTACATTGCATTGTACAGACCTCCTCAACGTCGATGTTATAAGTGTCAACGCTGGGGCCACATCGCCAGGAAATGCCCATCTAAGTCACACTGGTGTGCAGTGTGTGCCAATGCTCATCCTTCTAAAACGGTGTTATGCTATGATCAAACAGCAACAGACTGTTGCTAAACAATGTATCAATTGTAAGACCTCAGAAGTCACAGCAGCTCAGCTGACTGCAGTGTGAGGCTGATCGCATCGCGCTAACCGTACATCACCCTGTCCCCCTCATAATGGCCCCCCGGACTACCGGTACCTCGGGTCTGAATCCCTGGCTCATGCCTGCCCCAGACAAGGGGGTTTGAGCACCTCACCTGGGGAGCACGTCAACAGACCTCCATCACGTCGGCTGTCAATACCAGCCTAGCTGAGTCAACTGACAGTCAGCCAAATAGCTCAGCTGACCGGGACTTCACGTCTCCAGATGTTCCAAGTCTTGCTCCTGTGGTATACAACCTGATGTCGGCATAAAAGTTACTGGAAACACAACAATTTCTCCTGAAACAACAACTTGAACAACCAAGGAAAGATGTGTAGAGTGTACCAATAACAAGATTGTCACAATTTGTGAAAGCAAGTGTAAGGCTGCTAAACAAGGTGGTGGTGGTGTTTCTTAATTACAGTAATGACGAATATAATACTTGTGTTGATAACTGTATGAGCATCATAACAAAGGGGCTATGGTGTAAAATGATTTTAGTAATAGTGATGACCGTAATATAAGTGGTGGTGAAGAGTGTGATGAAGCGGTGGTGTCTATAATTTTAGGTTATAGTGATGGCATAATATAAGTGGGTGTGCAGAGTGTGATGAGGTTAGTCACATAGACATTAATGTTGAATACAATACTGTTGACAAATGAATGAACACAAACCATACCCCCGGGCCCGGGGATTGAACCCGCGGTCATAGAGTCTCAAACCCCCAGCCCGTCGGTTAGCCACTAGACCAGCTAGCCACAATAAGGTCACAGAGGTGCCTGGCTAACCTTCCTATGGTGTAGAAATTCCCTATTGGATGAATCTTATTGGGCTAGCTGGTCTTGGGCTAACGCGACGGGCTGGATTTTGAGACTCTATAAACCGCGGTTCAACCCCGGCCGGGGGTAATGGTTGTTTTGCAATCGTGTCATTACGATTTCTTAAGTCAAGTCGTAATGAACACAATTTTTTGGTAGTGGCGTGGTGATGACAGTTGTATTTGTTGCGTGTAATGTTAGTGGAGGGGGGGATTTAGAGTGGTGGTGTCACCTATCATACATTCACACATAAACAGCGTCTTGCTCTGGGTTTAACGAAGACTCCCACGAGGCCTTACAACTGGAGGTGCACTTACAAAACTCATGGACAAGGGTAGCACTGTTGACATTGATAAGGTCTGCTATTTATATGAACAATTTTTTCATTATGCTGAAAACTCGGCAAGATCCCAGGACTACTATAATGGATCAAAACTCGTATAAACTTTCTATATTAAGCTGAATATTGCACACTTAGAAAAAGACTTCCTAAAACTTCATCATAAAGAAACCCCGAACCCATTGAGTTGTGTGTCTACAAGAGTGCAGAGCCCCTGAAAAATCCCATCCCCTAAATTACCATCATTTGTTATTATAACCTCAAATTTTACTAACTTTGTTTCTATATATTAAAAAATCACTTCCCATCAACTTCTTGCACACAAAAAAACAAAGGGGCTACAATATCACGGGGGTTAGGATTTATATGGGAACACTGCTCTCAACATATTAACTTTTTATGCTCCTGCTGATAAATTTAATTACTTGGAGCTCCCAACTTGTGCTCATTCTGAGCCCTACTCTTATTATTATGGCGATTACAATGCGAGACAAAAAAACATTGGAACTCACAGTTTGGTAATCGAATGGCAATCAACTGTTGTCACTTTTAAACAGTCATGATAATGTTCCAAATTGTAGGTGACTTGAACCCACACTTTATCTATGGAGGCGTCCTTGATCTGTGCTGGGCTTCAACATTACTTCTCCCAGCTGTGAGTCTTCCATTGTAACAGATATAGCGTCTGATCATTTCCCTAGGCTAACCTCTCTAGATATTGGAAATTTTACTATCCTTCCTGGTGGGATATTCAAACGGAAACGTTTTAATGTTCCACAGATCGCATGATGACTTTGTTGCACATGTGATGACTGTTATAATTCCTATGAGTGTTCCTCTGTAAGACCTTTTAAAACAATGATCTTGTGAGCAGTATTCGAACTACTTAGAGCCGCCCTGCAACCTCTTGGTACTCTAAACCAACAAACTTCCATAATAATCATACCTCCTTAAAAAAACCATACTTATTACAATGATTCTAAACTTCGTTACACTGAAACGTACTGCTCGCAGACTAGGCCTAGCCTATAGAAAACATCGTACCCCTGGAATGCCGAGGCTCTTCCAAACTGCCCTTGCTGCTGCCAGAGAGCGTATGACAGCTGCGGCAAAACAGACTGGGAACAATTTTGTCACGGTCTTAATGCTCACACCCCACTTAGCCGGGCATGGAGGGAATAAATAGAATTAAGGGTAACCGAACTGGGCAGATCGCGCACCCTCATCCCTTGCATAGGGCAAATGAGTTAGTCAGTGCTTGGGCTGCTACACTAGCTATGACAGTCTTCCCCAGTACCACACAGGGGGAAATTAATGGACAAATATGATGAAAGGGAGAGACTTGTTTGCTTTATGCTCAGCAAGGCAGATGACTGCAACATTCCTTTCACTAATTATAACTTGAATGCAGCACTAACTAAGGGCAACTCCACGTCGCCTGGTGAGGATGGTATTACTTACAACATACTCAGATTGTTGTGCCCGAGTACCAGGTAATCCTTTACTTGAATTATATAACATGAGCTAGTAACTGGGGAGCTCCCTCAATCTTGGACCAACAGCCTCATCATTACAATTCCTAACCCCAATCAACAAAATGCATTTCGCCCAAAAACTCTTACTAGCTGCTTGTGTAAAACATTGAGAGAATGATTCTTAATCGTCCTCATGTACAGAATCAAACAATTTTTGTCTCTCCGGTTACATGGTTTCATGCAGGGAAGGAGCGTGCATCATTGCATAGCCACCTTTTAACCCTGCACACTGACAGCTCCTACACTCCCTTCCTTGACCTAAATCCGCTTTCGATGAAAGCCAACCGACATGTAATAATTAGTGAACTTGCCAGAATGGATGTTGGAGGAGGGCTTCTCCGCGGGAAATTAAAGGCTACCTGCCCAACAGAAAATCGTCTGTGTTGTTCCAGGGACATAGAAGTGTAACTAAAGACTTTGGATTAGGAACCCCACAGGGGGGGGTGCTCAGTCCCACACTGTCAATATTCTAATTAATGCATTATTTAAAATGCATGCCTAGTCAGCCCCAAATTATGTGATTAGTTTTGCTGATGATATAATGATTCACACCACCGGATTCTCCAACACCCAAAACATTCTTAATCATGTACTAGCCTCGTGTCAGGACCTGGGGTTGATAATCTCTACTGATAAAACAAAGAAAACCAATAGGCGCCTCCTCGACAGAGAGGCCAGTTCGTCAGATCCAATTGCATGATGGGTCTCTTCTAGAATATGTAAGCAGATACAGGTATCTAGGCTTGAGGTTCCACTACTTGGACCTGTTGTAACAAGACTTTGTCGCCAATACAAGAACGACTAAGAGCACTTAGAGTTGTGGCAGGGCTTCACCCCAGGTATGGTGCTAATGTTAAAATTGTGAAAATGATGTACTTGCTTATATAGATCATTGGTAGATTATGCTGCGCCACTATTTGCTCTTGTGTCTGACGGAAGCTTGGAGGGCTGGAAAACTGCAGAACGAAGCAATGAGGATCATCCTAGGATGCCCTCGTACTGCCAAAATTTTTTAATATGCAAAAAGAACTTGATATTTCAAGCATCAGAGATCGTGTTACTGAAAGAAATAATCCTAATTGGGGTTAATATGCCAGGCAAGCTCATTCAAACCCCTGCACAGAAGCCCTCCAAACTTTCCTCAGCACTGGAACACTCCTCCAGATGGATCGAAAAGACTGGAACCGACCTCCGCATAAAATCAGATACTGATATTCCCCCATTCCAAAACTACCATTCCTCCATTTCCCCCCAAACTACTTCTTAAATCACAACCAAAACTTCGCCTTGAAGCAAACATGAGGCCTTAAGCTGTATTTATAACTTAGTCACACAGCCCACACTCTCGCAAATTATTTACGTTGAGGTTCTGTTCACCCAAACCACTGGTGCAGCGTAGTGCTGCTGTTGTCGTACAGAGTGATGGCTCTCTTAAAGAAATTGGAGCACGCCCTCATTAATTGGGGCCTCTACCCTTCAGACAGAATGTTTGCCATACTCCTTGCACTGAAATGCATCTATGTATCAAAGATTGACAGTTTAATTGTAAACTGATTCTCTGTCATCCATAAATGCCTCAACTCATTAAGCATAAATTGTGGCATGCTTGTGTCCCGAAGCCAGACACAGGTATGGTAGGATTGTGGACAGTGGGTCAGAGTGCACATGCTGTGGATTCCATCTCACAAATTTGGGCTTCAGATGCATGATAGAACTGATTAAATTGGCTAATCTGTATGCTTTCAAAAAGGGAGTAGATTACAATCTTGGCTTGTCAGGTAGTAGTTTGAGACAATTAAACGAAAAGAACTTCAGCTGAATTTTATGGACTTAAGGCTCAGGGAGATTGACACCAGTGAGTCCATCTATCATCATTCTATCATGCAGGAGGAGCCACATGTCTATGGTGCATCCAACAAAAATAAGCAGACTCTTGGATGTCACTACCGCCCGGCTCCGGCTGGGTTACAAGTATCTTTGGCAGGTTAAATCACCACACCAGATGTGTGTGTGTTGTGTGTTGTTGTGTGTGTGTTTTGTTGGGGTATGTGTTGAGTGTGGAAATGTGTGTGTGTGTGTGTTGTGTTGTGTGTTTGGTTGGTTGGGTGTGTGGTGTGTGAGTATGAGTGTGTGTGTGGTGGGATGAGTGTGTGTGTGTGTGTATGAGTGTGTGTGGTGTGTGTTATGAGTTTGTGTGTGTGTGTGTGTGTGTGTGTGTGTGTTTTGTGTGTGTGTGTGTTGTGTGTGTGTGTTTATGTGTTTGTGTGTATGAATTTGTATGTGTGTGTGGGGTGTGTGTGTGTGTGTGGTGAGAGAGAGACTAGCATTTAACATTTGCACAATAATCACTACAGTTTGTGACCGGGGTTTTGGAAGTGTGAAATTTCTCATACTCTAAAATTTGTTTATGATTTCAGCCATGTATAACGTAAGTAACCATTTCTTACAGTATTCATTACCTTTGTAACTTTAGTTCATTACCTTGTAACTTGTGAGTTCATTACCTTGTACCTAGTTCAGCCATCAAAACTTTGGAGCCCGGTCCCTGGACCCATTGTGTACCTCTGTAATCTGTAAATACCTTTGTAACTTGTCATGATTGTGACTAGACCTACCTGGAGTTCATTACCTTTGTAAATTGTGAGTTCATTACCTTTGTAAATTGTGAATTCATTACCTCTGTAACTTGCTCAGCTATCAAAACTTTGAGGCCCAGTCCCTGGACCCATTATGTACCTCTGTAATTTTTTGACTACCGCCCACAGGATGGGTATGGGGTGCATAATAAACATATTAAACTAACTTACGATCATCTCACTGTCTCAGACATAAGTTTGGAGGGAGATTAATCTCTGATCAATGAGACTAATATTCTATTCTCGTATTAAATGACAGATTATCTCTGATCAAACACACAATATAGGGTTGACTATGTTATACTACCTAACACAAGATCAATGTAGGATATAAAAGGCAAGAGTACCTAACAAAGGAACACTGTACATAAAAGAACACCGTACCTAACCAAGGACGATAGTCCCTGACACAAGTACCCTCCACCTGACACAAGAACACTGTGGCTGACACAAGAACACTGTACCTAACACAAGAACATTGTGCTTGACACAGGAAAACTGTGCTTGACATAAGAACACTGTGCTTGACACAAAAACACTGTGTTTGACACAAGAACACTGTGTTTGACACAAGAACACTGTGCTTGACACAGGAACACTGTGCTTGACACAAGAACACTGTGTTTGACACAAGAACACTGTGCTTGACACAGGAACACTGTGCTTGACACAAGAACACTGTACCTAATAGAAGAGCACTGTGCTTGACACAGAACACTGTGCTTGAAATAAGAACACTGTGCTTAACAAAAGAACACTGTGCTTGACAAAAGAACACTGTACCTAACACAAGAACACTGTTTCTGACATTGTACCTAAAATTCCACAGACTCCATAATTCTCAGAGCTCCATAATTTATAAGACACAACATTTCCATGGACACCAACTATCCCAAGTTCCCATAATTCCCAGGACTTTCCTGAGAAGACCAACATTTACATTCTACTCTGCAACTAGATTTATTTCAGCCACTGAGCGATCTTTGAAAGGTATCCCATGTTGCATGTCTCCAGTACACTGTGCCTCAGCGCGTATCCCCATGTTGCATGTCTCCAGTACACTGTGCCTCAGCGCGTATCCCCATGTTGCATGTCTCCAGTACACTGTGCCTCAGCGCTCGCAAATAGTGCAGAATTCGGCAGAAGTTGATAATCCAGTTACATATTACTACTGAAAATTTGAAGAGGCGTTCATATATCATCATCATATGGTAATTGATATTGAAATTCCTTTAATAAAAAGAATAAACCCGATTCAAACCGTTCAAAGTGACCAATATCCGAAAACACACAAGCACATCATGCTTGAAGCCGATCAGAAGTTGCATTATCGTGTTATCATCATGGGAGACTTGAAGTTAATCAGCCGAGAAGCTTAGAAATTATCACATGAAAATATTAATTTGTTTTCCATTTTCTTCCAAAAAAAAAAAAAAAAAACAGCAATTGAGACCTACACAGCCGAAAAACAATCCGTTTTTTCTATGATATGACTGACGAAAATTTTTCGAAAATAAAATACACAAATAAAGTAAGGAAGTAAATAAGTTTTATGTAACCTTGAGGGCTCAAAATAACTCTGATTTTAATATAACTTGATAAATTCACAGACCTTAATTTATTCCTCACAGCAAGATGCAGTCTTCAATTACTTCACAAAAAACAATGTAATTTGTCACACTGGTACAAAAAATTACACAAACTAGCATGGCACTAGAGGCTTAAAGCAGACCAGAAGAGCTAAACCCGTAGGAGTCATATAGCGGCTGTAGAATTTACGTATTTAAAGTCCATTTCCTTAGATCAAGAGCCCTTACCATCATCAAGGTAAAACAAAGTAGAAATGTAAAATAATACTGTAATATTATGAGATTAAAAATAGCAAAATTACATCTACAAACACCCTTAAATATTCTTTTTTTTTCTAAGTTGGATAAGTGATTTTTGAAGTTTTGAAGTCGATCAAAATGAGTGACAATCTGTGCTTAATAATTCTTGCAAAGTGCAAAATTTTGAGGCCAATCAAGAGAGACATTCTCGGATAATTGATGTAATTCCAACGATTCCAGTTTTTTTATTATTTCAGTAAAATTTCAAATTTGCATCTCGCCTAAACTTACGGGCGTTACGCTTTTGTTGTATTAGTTTGAAGCCAATAGGAAAAAGCATTCTTTAGTTTATGAAAACAATTTTAATCTTTATTTGTTGAATGCAACTGGGAAATTTGGATTTATATCACCATACAAGAGTGGGGAGTCATGTGTTCAGGACACCAGTGATGAAAATCTGAAGCTGATCTGATGAATCATTCTGCAGGTATATCACGGATTGATTATTATTTTAATACACCACAAATTTGTTTGCAGGTAAACGAATTTAACAGGTTTTTATCCTGACTCTATGATACATCAGCACTTTAACTTTGACGTCGTTAAGAAGACGTAAACAAAGTTATGAAGGTGATTTAAGATGAAGATAAATTTCACACTATTTCAAAATAAAATTGTCAAATCTGCTCACCTACGTAATTTAAATTTCACTCTTCGGCGTCGTCGATTTTAACCTATTTTTCTTTGAAGCTACGCCACAACTTTTATCCTAAGACACATGAACATTTCCATTGTTCCAAGAATTTGATCCTCATATCGTAGGCAGTTGTTGAATTTGACGCCGAAGGATGTGGCTTCAATAGTTTTTAAGCAAAATGAAATCGAAAACATGGGGGAAAAAAAAGTGGATTTCCGTCGCTGCGTGATCACAGGAAGGTATCCCGACTTCAGCCTCCCAATCTCCTCGTATCCCCGATACACACAGTTGGAATATCGCAGATTTTGGTTGATATTGCAAGTAATATTAGTATTCAAGAAACTAGAGACAATTAGACGAGGATTCATGAATCATCTTATGGAATCCAGTATCCAGATTTTCTTCAATAAGAATTATAAATTACGCTACATACCTGGAATATACCTTTAGCGAGTTCCGGGGATCAACGTCCCCGCGGGCCGATCGTGGGCCAGCCCATGGTGTCCAAATTTAATATGTATGATGAAACTGTAGACATTACGACAATGTAGAGAGCATGTAGGTGGATTCCACACAAATATTTAAAACCAGTGGCTTAGAATTTGGGTTACCGGGTTGGGTTATCTCGGTTAACCTAGACAACTGGAAGGTAGGGCCAAACCCATGAGAAAATAGAGATACTCTCTAAGAATCAGACACTTTCCAGACCAGACTGATAAACAGAAAACTCCATGACCAGACTGATAAACAGACAACTTCATGACCCCGACTGATAAACAGACAACTCCATGACCAGAGATAAATAGACCAACTCCATGACCAGACTGATAAACAACAAACTCATGACCAGACGATAAAACAGACAACTCCATGATCAGACTGCCCTGGATTAACAAACTCTGAAGAATGACTGACAGTAAGGGCAGTAATAAATAAAAACTTTATGGCTAACTGGCTGTTACTAGGCTGTTGCTTGACCAACATATAGCTGTTGTCCCCTGAAAGACAATTCTAACCACACCACAATAATTCGTTTTTTCCTCCTAACCTACAATATCCCAACGCTGGGGGGTCAAACCCACCTGGAGTCTACCTGGAGGGGATTTTCCCGGGGGTCAACGCCCTCGCGGCCCGGTCCACGACCAGGTCTCCGGTATTTGGACCGGGTGACCTAAATAATAATAATAAAAATAATAATAATAATTTTCATTTTCTACAAAACATGATACACATATAGATCGTAGCTGACATCACTGTCCCTGCTATTCACAGAGCATTTTGGGAAAATTAGGTCACTTTTGTACCTGGATGCCATTCACACCATCGGCAAATTATTTTACTGCTAGGTGAAGAGGGACAGCAGTTGTCTTAAGGAAAACACGCCATAATGTATCCACCCGCAACCGGGGATCGAATCATGGACCTCAGTGTGTGTGAGCTGAGTACGTTATCAATCGAGCGAAACGAAGAAGAGGTAAGTGTAGGTGAGGCTGCGAGGCTGCAAAACCTTAAGAAAAGTAAATGGAAAGCCAGGAAAGTAGTGTGCACACTCAGATTTTGCTTGTGTATCCTAACATCTCAAGGTGCACATAATGTCACTCTTGTTAGACGCGGAAATAAGCCACGCCTAACCCAAACAGACGTAGTTTATTGCTCGTATAAGGAATAGCCCTGATGCTAGCAGACGTAGTTTATTGCTCGTATAAGGAATAGCCCTGATACTACCAGACGTAGTTTATTGCTCGTGTAGGAATAGCTCTGATGCTAGCACCAGCAGTGTTCCAGTGCTGCACTTGGCACAGTACCAGCAGTGCTCTAGTTTCTGCACTTTGCACAATACAGTGCTCCCCTGCTGCACTTGGCACAAACCAGCAGTGCTCCACCCTTTGGGACAATACCAGCAGTGCTCCCCTTGGCACAATACCAGCAGTGCTCTAGTGGGTGCACTTGGCACAGTACCACATGCTCTAGTGCTACAATTGCCCCAGTACCAGCAGTGCTCCAGTGCTACACTTGGCACAGTACCAGCAGTGCTCAGGTGCTGCACTTGGCACAGTACCAGCAGTATTCCAGTGCTACACTTGGCCCAGTACCACAGTGTCTTTATACACTTGGCACAGTTACCAGCAGTGCTCCCGTGAACACTTGACACAGTACCAGCAGTGCTCCAGTGCTACTTGCAAGACAGCAGTGCCCGTGTTTCATGGCACAGTTTCAAGCAGTGCTCCAGTGCTACACTTGGCACAGTACCGCAGTGCTCCAGTGCTACACTTGGCACAGTAAAAGCAGTGCTCCAGTGTACACTTGGCACAGTACCAGCAGTTGCTCCAGTGCTACATTGGCACAGTAAAGCAGTGCTCCAGTGCTACACTTGGCACAGTACCAGCAGTGCTCCAGTGCTACACTTGGCACAGTACAAGCAGTGCTCCAGTGCTACACTTGGCACAGTACCAGCAGTACTCCAGTGCTACACTTGGCACAGTACCAAACAGTGCTTTCCCGTGCTACACTTGGCACAGTACCAGCAGTGTTCCAGTGCTACACTTGGCCAGTACCAGCATTCTCCAGTGCTACACTTGGCACAGTACCAGCAGTGTTCCCAGTGCTACACTTGGGCAACTACCAGCAGTGCTCCGTGTACACTTGGCACAGTACCAGCAGTGTTCCAGTGCTACACTTGGCACAAGTACCAGCAGTGCTCCAGTGCTACACTTGGAAAAAACCAGCAGTTTTCCAGTGTACACTTGGAAAAGTACCAGCAGTGTTCCATTTCTACACTTGGACAGTACCAGCAGTGCTCCAGTTTTGGACTACTCACATTTTGACACAATACCACATTGTCCAGTGCTACACTTGACACAGTACCAGCAGTGCTCCAGTGCTACACTTGACACAGTACCAGCAGTGCTCCAGTTTCTACACTTGACACAGTACCAGCAGTCTCCAGTTGCTACACTTGGCACAGTACCAGCAGTCTCCATGCTACACTTGGCACAGTACCAGCAGTGCTCCCTGTCTACACTTGGCACAGTACCAGCAGTGTTCCATGCTACACTTGGCACAGTACCAGCAAATGCTCCAGTGCTACATTGGACAGAAACCCGCATGTCCAGTGCTACACTTGGCACAGTACCAGCAGTGTCCATGCACACTTGGACAGTACCACAGTGCCCAGGTTACCCTGCATAGTACCAGCATGTCCGTACACTTGGCACAGTACCCAGTGCCCAGTGCAAATT
>NC_069459.1:33646500-33670609 GCF_026875155.1 Cherax quadricarinatus
GGGGAAAAAAAATAGTTTGTACCCCCCTGAAATTTCCCCAGGAATGATGCAAGCCTGCACACCAAAGCACTCCCAAAAAAACAATTAAAAACGTTGCAAATCCCCAAAATAGTGAACAGTGAACGAAGAGTACACTAAGAGATAACTCGAGTACTATAACGTGTGATGACAAGGATTAAGACACAAAGAGTAAACACTAGAGATAATTCAAAAAGTATGAGTGAAGACACAAGAGAAAAACTAAAAAAGTTGACGAAGACAGAGTACACTAAGAGATAACTCGAGTAGTACAATGAACGATCAAGATACAAAATCAGTAATCGGAACTTTATTCAGACGAACGTTCACAAACGTTTTATTTTCTAGTCATTAGAAAATACCTCATTCAGAGACGATACTGACAACATCCTCCTCACCCTACTGTAGTCTTCCAGCTGAGACTGACAGACTTCACCACTCATGCAAACCATCCAGCCTGAGTGATGCAGTATGACAGGGGAAACATGACTAGCTTTCTCACTGAGTGCTATGTAACTGTCATATCAGAATGGTTTAGGCAGCAATCTCCGGTCTACGCAATTCTGACTAGAGAAAGAGAGAGAGAGCGAAGGGTAAGGGAAGGGGGCCAGGAGGTAGGCAGCAGTCCCGGTGTGTCCTGCCAGGTAGAGAACACAGCAGGCCGCAGCATCCACTCATCCCAGGATGTTGATCACGCTCACTGCACCACTGGGAGGCACCCCCCACCCCGGCACGTGTTCACCTGCCACGTGCTAGCCAGGGACAGCTGAAAGAGCCCCACACAAATTATCCAGGAGGGGGGAAATAGGGCGAGGCAAAGGGATTTGGATAAAAAGTTGGCGGAGGGGGTGAGGGGGAATTAAAGTGTCGGGGGTGAAATCAGATTGAGTGATGGGGGAGGGAGGGGAAGAGGTAGCTTGCAGCACAGGGGGGGGAGCAAGAAGCTGCATCTCAAAACCCACAAACTTACACACACACACACACACACACACACACACACACACACACACACACACACACACACACACACCGGGTTCTTCAAGGGTTAGTACTGGACCAGTATATAGAGCACTGTTTCTTGGGTATGTCAACGACAGGACCAGAAATCAAGTCAGACGGAAAACCAATGATAATACAAACAAGAACAGACGTCGAAAAACTATAAATAGATCTGGACAAGTTGTAGGATTGATCTGACAAGTGGCTACTAGAATTCAACCCCAGCAAATGCAAAGTTATGAAAATTCGGGAATGTCATAGACGACGGGAAACACTGAGTCAAGACTTGGGGAAACAGACCACATACCTCCCTGAAGCAGATAAATGGTATAAAATTCCGACACGATGGAAAAATAGACATAAATACAGTATAATGCGATCCTTTAATGGCAGCGTTTTGCCCATACACGCATATATACCTTTGATGAGTTCAGAGTCTTTCTACTCCCGGAGCCCGGCCGTGGACCAGGCTCGTGGTATGCGCGCGCGCACTCATGGAGCAGGGAGAGAGAGAACCTAGTAGCGTTCAGTGAAGAGGCGGGGCCAGGAGCTGAGTGTCGACCCCTGCAACCACAATTAGGTGAATTAGGTGAGCACACACATACACACACATAACACATACACACACACACACATACACACACACACACACATACCCCACACACACACCACACACACACACACACATACACAACACACACACACACACATACACACACATAAAACACACACACAGCCAACAAAGGGTTACAGTTGGAAGTTGCAGATTCAGACGAATCACAGGGATTTAGGAAATACATATTTCTTCAGTCACAGAGTTGTCGGGAAGTGGAATTGTCTGGAAGTGATGTAGTGGAGGCAATATCCATACATAGCTTTAAGAAGAGGTATGATAAGCTTATGGGACAGGAAGAGTGACCTAGTAGCTACAAGTGAAGAGGCGGAGCCAAGAGCTGTGATTCGAGCCCTGCAGCCACAATTAGGAGAGTACTACTCACACGTACGCGTGAGGGGTGTCACCCTTCCCCCCCTCACCACCAGTAGCATCAACCTACATCCCACCGTTACGCACCCCCCCCTCACTCATTCCCTCTACTCAACCCTACACCCCCCCCATTTCCCCTACCCTCCTTCCAACTACAATAAAAATTTAATCGAAAATGCATTTTGTTAATACCTCAGTGGCCAGGCCTCCCCCCCCCCTCACCCGGGCCCCCCACCCACCCCCTACCCCTCCCCACCTCTTAGCCGTCGCTGCAATATTATATGAAGATGTCATTGTAACAATGAATCTGCAGTGTTTCCATGGTAATCTCTGTTCATGTTCTTAGATGTATAATGTTGAAAGTCTCCCCCTCTCTCTCTTTCTCTCTCTCTCTCTCTCCCCGTGATGGAATATGAGAGGATAACCCATCCTGTGTGATGGAATATGAGAGGGTAACCCATCCTGTGATGGAATATGAGAGGGTAACCCATCCTGTGATGGAATATGAGAGGGTAACCCATCCTGTGTGATGGAATATGACAGGGTAACCCATCCTGTGATGGAATATGAGAGGGTAACCCATCCTGTGTGATGGAATATGACAATGTGACCCATCCTGTGTGATGGAATATGCCAGGGTAACCCATCCTGTGATGGAATATGAGAGGGTAACCCATCCTGTGTGATGGAATATGAGAGGGTAACCCATCCTGTGATGGAATATGAGAGGGTAACCCATCCTGTGATGGAATATGAGAGGGTAACCCATCCTGTGATGGAATATGAGAGGGTAACCCATCCTGTGTGATGGAATATGACAGGGTAACCCATCCTGTGATGGAATATGACAGGGTAACCCATCCTGTGATGGAATATATGAGAGGGTAACCCATCCTGTGTGATGGAATATGACAGGGTAACCCATCCTGTGATGGAATATGAGAGGGTAACCCATCCTGTGTGATGGAATATGACAATGTGACCCATCCTGTGTGATGGAATATGCCAGGGTAACCCATCCTGTGATGGAATATGAGAGGGTAACCCATGCTGTGTGATGGATATGACAATGTGCCCCATCCTGTGTGATGGAATATGCCAGGGTAACCCATCCTGTGATGGAATATGTGTTATTGCTGTTCTTACTGCTGAACAGCGGTTTAGTGCCGATGAAGGTAGCGTAGGTAGCAATGATACGGCCGTGGACTAGTTTGGCTTTAATTGGGTAGGAGTGAGTACACAACGGGCAGTGTGAGGGAGTGACGCAAGAAAGTCCGTGGAGGGGAGCCCCTTGTGTCTGTCAAGTCGGTCGGCCTAGGAGTGAGAGCCCGGGGGCTCAGCCCTTCCACTGAAGGGGGGTGAGCCTACAGAGGGGGAGCACCTAAAATGCCGCGAAATATGAACTAGTCAGAGCAGACGGTAGGCTGTGTGTTCTGACAGTACAGGCTGTCTACATATGAGAGGGTAACCCATCCTGTGTGATGGGGAAAACGACAATGTGGGCCCATTTCCCGTGTGATGGAATATGCCAGGGGGAACCCATCCTGTGATGGAATATGAGAGGGTAACCCATCCTGTGTGATGGAATACGACAATGTGACCCATCCTGTGTGATGGAATATGCCAGGGTAACCCATCCTGTGATGGAATATGAGAGGGTAACCCATCCTGTGTGATGGAATATGCCAGGGTAACCCATCCTGTGATGGAATATGAGAGGGTAACCAATCCTGTGTGATGGAATATGCCAGGGTAACCCATCCTGTGATGGAATATGCCAGGGTAACCCATCCTGTGTGATGGAATATGCCAGGGTAACCCATCCTGTGATGGAATATGAGAGGGTAACCAATCCTGTGTGATGGAATATGCCAGGGTAACCCATCCTGTGATGGAATATGAGAGGGTAACCCATCCTGTGTGATGAATACACATGTACCCATCCTGTGTGATGGAATTGCCAGGGTAACCCATCCTGTGATGAATATGAGAGGAACCCATCCGTGTGAGGGAAATTTCCAGGTAACCCATCCGTGTGATGAATATGAGAGGTACCCACCTGTGTGATGGAATTGCCAGGTAACCCACCCTGTGTTTATGGAATATGAGAGGGTAAACCCCTCCTTGTGATGGAATATGCCAGGGTAACCCATCCTGTGATGGAATATGAGAGGGTAACCCATCCTGTGTGATGGAATATGCCAGGGTAACCCATCCTGTGTGATGGAATATGAGAGGGTAACCCATCCTGTGTGATGGAATTATGCCGGGTAACCCATTCTGTGTGATGGAATATGAGGAGGTAACCCATCCTGTGTGATGGAATATGAGAGGGGAACCCATCCTGTGGATGGAATATGAAGGGTAAAAACCCCTCCTGTGTGATGGAATATGCCAGGGTAAACCCATCCTGTGTGATGGAATATGCCAAAGGGGAACCCATCCTGTGTGATGGAATATGCCAGGGTAACCCATCCCGTTGATGGAATATGCAGGTAAAACCCCTCCTGTGTGATGGAATATGGGCCCGGGTAACCCATCCTGTGATGGAATATGAGAGGGTAACCCATCCTGTGTGATGGAATATGACAGGGTAACCCATCCTGTGTGATGGAATATGCCAGGGTAACCCATCGTGTGATGGAATATGCCAGGGTAACCCATCCTGTGTGATGGAATATGCCAGGGTAACCCATCCTGTGTGATGGAATATGCCAGGGTAACCCATCCTGTGATGGAATATGAGAGGGTAACCCATCCTGTGTGATGGAATATGCCAGGGTAACCCATCCTGTGTGATGGAATATGAGAGGGTAACCCATCCTGTGTGATGGAATATGAGAGGGTAACCCATCCTGTGTGATGGAATATGCCAGGGTAACCCATCCTGTGATGGAATATGAGAGGGTAACCCATCCTGTGTGATGGAATATGCCAGGGTAACCCATCCTGTGTGATGGAATATGCCAGGGTAACCCATCCTGTGATGGAATATGAGAGGGTAACCCATCCTGTGTGATGGAATATGCCAGGGTAAAACCCCTCCTGTGATGGAATATGAGAGGGGAAACCCATCCCGTGTGATGGAATATGCCAGGGTAACCCATCCTGTGTGATGGAATATGAGAGGGTAACCCATCCTGTGTGATGGAATATGAGAGGGTAACCCATCCTGTGTGATGGAATATGCCAGGGTAACCCATCCTGTGATGGAATATGAGAGGGTAACCATCCTGTGTGATGGAATAATGCCAGGGTAACCCATCCTTGTGATTGGAATATGCCAGGGTAACCCATCCTGTGATGGAATATGAGAGGGTAACCCATCCTGTGTGATGGAATATGCCAGGGTAACCCATCCTGTGTGATGGAATATGCAGGGTAACCCCCTCCTGTGATGGAATATGAGAGGTAACCCATCCTGTGTGATGGAATAGGGCCCGGGTAACCCATCCGTGTGATGGAATATGAGAGGGTAACCCATCCTGTGTGATGGAATATGAAGAGGGTAACCCATCCTGTGTGAAAGGAATATGCCAGGGTAACCCCATCCTGTGATGGAATATGAGAGGGTAACCCATCCTGTGTGATGGAAAAATGACAATGTACCCCTCCTGTGTGATGGAATATGCCAAAGGGGAACCCATCCTGTGATGGGAAAATTGCCAGGGTAAACCCATCCTGTGTGATGGAATATGCCAGGGGGAACCCATCCTGTGATGGAAATAGAGAGGGTAACCCATCCTGTGTGATGGAATATGACAATGTGACCCAAACCGTGTGATGGAATATGCCAGGGTAACCCATCCTGTGATGGAATATGAAGGGTAACCCATCCTGTGTGATGGAATATGCCAGGGTAACCCATCCTGTGTGATGGATTTTGCAGGGTAACCCATCCTGTTTATGGAATAAAGCCAGGGTAACCCATCCTGTGTGATGGAATATGCCAGGGTAACCCATCCTGTGATGGGAAAATGCAGGGTAACCCATCCTGTGTGATGGAATAGAAGGGTAACCCATCCTGTGTGATGGAATATGCCAGGGTAACCCATCCTGTTGATGGAATATAGAGGGTAACCCATCCTGTGTGATGGAATATGCCAGGGTAACCCATCCCCGTGGATGGAATAGAAGAGTAACCCATCCTGTGTGATGGAATATGAGAGGGTAACCCATCCTGTGTGATGGAATATGCCAGGGTAACCCATCCTGTGTGATGGAATATGAGAGGGTAACCCATCCTGTGTGATGGAATATAGAGGGTAAACCCCCCCTTGGGGATGGAATATGCCAGGGTAACCCATCCTGTGTGATGGAATATGCCAGGGAACCCATCCTTTTGATGGAAAAAGCCAGGTAACCCATCCTGTGTGATGGAAAGCAAGGGTAACCCATCCTGTGTGATGGAAATGAGAGGGTAACCCATCCGTGTTTATGGAATATGAGAGGGTAACCCATCCTGGTGATGGAATATGCCAGGGTAACCCATCCTGTGTGATGGAATATGAGAGGGTAACCCATCCTGTGTGATGGAATATGAGAGGGTAACCCATCCTGTGTGATGGAATATGAGAGGGTAACCCATCCTGTGTGATGGAATATGCCAGGGTAACCCATCCTGTGTGATGGAATATGAGAGGGTAACCCATCCTTTGTGATGGAATATGAGAGGGTAACCCATCCTGTGTGATGGAATATGCCAGGGTAACCCATCCTGTGTGATGGAATATGAGAGGGTAACCCATCCTGTGTGATGGAATATGAGAGGGTAACCCATCCTGTGTGATGGAATATGAGAGGGTAACCCATCCTGTGTGATGGAATATGATAGGGTAACCCATCCTGTGATGGAATATGCCAGGGTAACCCATCCTGTGTGATGGGAAAATGAGAGGTAAACCCATCCTGTGTGATGGAATATGAGAGGGTAACCCATCCTGTGTGATGGAATATGAGAGGGTAACCCATCCTGTGTGATGGAATATGAGAGGGTAACCCATCCTGTGATGGAATATGCCAGGGTAACCCATCCTGTGTGATGGAATATGCCAGGGTAACCCATCCTGTGTGATGAATATGCAGGGTAACCCATCCTGTGTGATGGAATAAGAGAGGGTAACCATCCTTTTGATGGAATATGAGAGGGTAACCCATCTGTTGATGGATATGCCAGGGTAACCCATCCTGTGTGATGGAATATGAGGGGTAACCCATCCGTGTGATGGAATATGGGCCCGGGTAACCCATCCTGTGTGATGGAATATGAGAGGGTAACCCATCCTGTGGATGGAATATGAGAGGGTAACCCATCCTGTGAGGAATATGGAGAGGGTAACCCATCCTGTGTGATGGAATATGAGAGGTAAAACCCCTCCTGTGTGATGGAATATGCCAGGGTAACCCATCCTGTGTGATGGAATATGAGAGGGTAAACCCTCCTGTGTGATGGAATATGGGCCCGGGTAACCCATCCTTTTGATGGAAAATGCCAGGGTAACCCCTCTGTTGATGGGAAAATGAGAGGTAACCCATCCTGTGATGGAATTGAAGGGTAACCCATCCTGTGTGATGGAATAGCCAGGTACCCCTCCTGTTGATGGAATATGAGAGGGGAACCCATGCGTGTGATGGAATATGCCAGGGTAACCCATCCTGTGTGATGGAATATGAGAGGGGTAAAACCCCTCCTGTGGATGGAAAATGAGAGGGGAACCCCTCCTGTGATGGAATATGAGAGGGTAACCCATCCTGTGTGATGGAATATGAGAGGGTAACCCATCCTGTGTGATGGAATATGCCAGGGGAACCCATCTGGGGATGGAATATGCCAGGGTAACCCATCCTGTGTGATGGAATATGCCAGGGTAACCCATCCTGTGTGATGGAATATGCCAGGGTAACCCATCCTGTGATGGGAATATGCCCGGTAACCCATCCTGGGGTGATGGAATATGCCAGGGTAACCCATTTCCCTTTTGATGGAATATGAGAGGGTAACCCATCCTGTGTGATGGAATATGCCAGGGTAACCCATCCTGTGATGGAATATGCCAGGGTAACCCATCCTGTGTGATGGAATATGCCAGGGTAACCCATCCTGTGTGATGGAATATGAGAGGGTAACCCATCCTGTGTGATGGAATATGCCAGGTAACCCATCCTGTGTGATGGAATATGCCAGGGTAAACCCCTCCTGTTGGGTTGGGGAAAATGCCAGGGTAACCCCATCCTGTTATGGAATATGCCAGGGTAACCCATCCTGTGTGATGGAATATGCCAGGGTAACCCATCCTGTGTGATGGAATATGCCAGGGTAACCCATCCTGTGTGATGGAATATGAGAGGGTAACCCATCCTGTGTGATGGAATATGCCAGGGTAACCCATCCTGTGTGATGGAATATGAGAGGGTAACCCATCCTGTGTGATGGAATATGCCAGGGTAACCCATCCTGTGTGATGGAATATGCCAGGGTAACCCATCCTGTGTGATGGAATATGCCAGGGTAACCCATCCTGTGTGATGGAATATGAGAGGGTAACCCATCCTGTGTGATGGAATATGCCAGGGTAACCCATCCTGTGTGATGGAATATGCCAGGGTAACCCATCCTGTGTGATGGAATATGCAGGTAAACCCATCTGTGTGATGGAATAGCCAGGGTAAACCCATCCTGTGTGATGGAAATATGAAGGGGAACCCATCCTGTGTGATGGAATATTAGTAAACACAGCTAGCTCGTGTTTCCACTGTATAACATATTATATATAATAGGGTTAACAGAACACTGATGGTGTAAACCAATTTTGTTAAATGGAAAGAAAGACCTCAACACCGAACCCACCTTTCCCTTTTTAACCACTCCTACCCCAAACCCCACAACCCACTCTTACCCAACCCAACAAACCCACTCCTACCCAACCCCACAACCCAAATCTTACCCCAACCCCCCCCCAACCCACTCCTACCCCAACCCCACAACCCACTCCTACCCCAACCCCACAACCCACTTCTACCCTACAACCCACTCCTACCCCACAACCCAGCCCTACCCCACAACCCACTCCTACCCCACAACCCACCCTTACCCCACAAAAAACCCCTACCCCACAACCCCCCCGTACCCCACCTCACAACCCACCCCTATCCCCACCCACAACCCATTCCTACCCACAACCCACCCACCCTTCCCCTAGACAGTAGCGCCCCTCACTCACCCTGTATACTTCAGGAATAATACAAGTAGGGAGCATAATTTAGTAGGGAGACTTCTCCCTTGACACCCGGGGACTCCAGCTCCTGTCTCCTCCCTTCTTGTACCCCCTCTACACCCGTGGCGAGGAGCGCCGCCCACGTGGCCAGCACCATCACCCTAACTCTCTTCACAGGGCCGCCCACTGACACTTCTACCCCCGTTACCTAGGCTTCCCCTTAACCCCCCCCCCCTCTCTTTCCCCAGGAAGCAGGCAAACCGGTTCACAGTAACTATACCGCTTGCTTCAGCACCACCACCACTAGCATCATCAACACCAGCAGTAGCACCGTCAGTACCACCAGAGCCAAGTGCTCTATCACACACACTAACTCACAACTGCGGTACACTTCAAGGAAACATTCAGTCACGTAGTTGATGTTGCAAGTGTCTTATTCATCATCAGATCATCGCAGTCTGGTCTGAGACTAGGCTTTTTCCTGTTGGGAGCTTGATCAGTTAGGCTATTACTGTTAGTGTCCCACACAGTCATCACAGCAGGAGCCTGGAGGTGATAATGGGCTAGTTACTTCGGGAATACATGAATGATGCTTCCAGTGTCAACGCCTCGGTCCCAGACCAGGCTTCCTGGTGGGTCAAGGCCTAATCAACTAGGCTGTTATTACTGGCCGCATGCAACCAGTGTATGCATCACAGCCTGATTTTTGGTAGGCGACATTAAACACTTATCTACTTTTCTCATAAAAACTCATGCCAGGGGTCTACTGGTATGCTTAATGATGGATGTAATTGTCTATCTCAATCTGCTGGGGGAAGAGTAAGTTGTAGCTCTTGGTCCCATATCTTGAGTCATCACATCAATAACACCAGACATACATACATATATACATGTGCCGAATGGGTAAAAAATTTCTATTTTGGCTTAAATAGTAACGCTCTTCTTTCCGAATAAGGCAAGCAAAAATTTGTATACGCATTAATTTCGCAAAAATCATTCTGAGCCTAACGAAAAAAAAATATTTCATTGTGTTTACTATTAAATTACTGTAAACTTATCTAAAATATATTTAGTTGGATTAGGCTCAATTAAATTGCGCTTGTTATAATAAGGTTAGGTAAGTTTTCTAAGGTTCTTTTGGTACAAAATTATTAATTTTTACATTTACATAAATGAAAAAATATATCTTTAAACGTATAAGAGAAAAGTTTAGAAAGGATTTAATTTTAAATGAGTTCTTGCTAATTGACCAGTTTTACCTATTCGGCACGACACACACACACATTATATATATATATATATATATATATATATATATATATATATATATATATATATATATATATATATACATGTCGTGCCGAATATGTAAAACTGGTCAATTAGCAAGAACTCATTTAAAATTAAGTCTTTTCTAAAATTTTCTCTTATACATTTAAAGATATGTTTTTTTCATTAATGTTAATGTAAGAATTTATAATTTTGCACCAAAAGAATCTTAGAAAACTTACCTAACCTTATTATAACAAGCGCAATTTATTTTAGCCTAATCCAACTAAATATATTTTAAATACGTTTACAATAATTTAATACTAAACACAGTGAAATATACTTTTTTTCGTTAGGTTCAGAATGATTTTGGCGAAATTATTGCATACACAAAATTTCGCTTGTCCTATATGGCAAGATGAGCGTTGCTATTTAAGCCAAGATCGCAAGTTCTGCCTATTCGGCACGACATATATATAATTTAAAAGGCCTGGTATGATTTAGGCCCCAGGGGAGAGCCGACGATCTGTGGGACCATTAACAGGTATTCACCTGTTATATACCTATTATCAGTTTCTAGTCTTTCTACTCCCGCAGTCTGATCTGAAGCCAGGACTGTCTGGTATTAACAGGTCAATAACAGCTTCACTGAAGCCTGAAAATCACAACACAGTGGCTGCAACAACTCATAAATAAACCAGGCATTTTGGAGGAACCTTTAGACGAGGTTTCCGTCCATCCAGAGTAATGGTTGCTAGTGAAAAAAAATCTTAACGTTTTGGAGTATATCGAGTGGTTGATAAATGATAGTTCGAGAAAACACACACAAACCCTGACTCATGCACTTAACTCAGTCCATTTTGTTAGTGTCAGTGCTAGCTAGTGTCCACTGTGTCAGTATCAGTGCTAGCATCCACTGTATCAGTGTCAGTGCTAGCATCAACTGTATCAGTGTCAGTGCTAGCATTCACTGTATCAGTGTCAGTGCTAGCATCAATTGTATCAGTGTCAGTGCTAGCATTCACTGTATCAGTGTCAGTGCTAGCATCCACTGCGTCAGTGCTAGCATCCACAGTATCAGTGTCAGTGCTAGCATCCACTGTATCAGTGTTAGCGCCCATGTCAGTGATAGCTAGCGTCCACTGTGTCAGTGCCAGAAGCTAGGTCAGTGACTGTAGGTGTCAGGGACAGGAAGTATCCTCCATGCATCCTGAGTGAACTTCTTGCCACATACCATGGAGAATGGGACTGTGTCACATCCGCTCATGGTGCGAGAGACGCACATTGCTGTTATATTCATGGAGGAAGCGCTAAATCCTTATGAGTCATGCATTGCCTGGGGAATGGTAAGTAATCAGGTCTGAGTTTGAGTTCAGTTTTACAACACTGTTTACAGTCTTGTAACTCAGTGTTAGTCCAGATTAATTTGATAAACAAGAAACTTTCAGCAAACTTTAAATTCTGTGGAGACGCAGCCTAGATAGAGGAGTTATCCTACAATAATTAAAACACATGGAAATATCCCAACTCCATAAAAGTGACAGAAAAGTAATCGCAAAGGAAACCTATGGACCAACAGCACTAACGTCCCACATTATCAAAAATGTTGGAGTGTGTTTTAAGATGCAAAACTGGTAGCTACTAGTAACCACAGCTGAACAACCTAGGGCAACCTGAATTCAGAATAGGTCGCTCCTGTCACTAAACTGCTGCACCATTATATGGTTTACGATGCACCAGAAGACAAGCAAAATATAGTAGTGTACAAAGACTATAAAAGCAATCGACAAGTGTGACCATGGTGTAATAGTCTCTTCCTCAAGGCACAGTACCCTTTCTCATCCTCATATGCGACATAAACGGAGCCATAAATCATAGCTTAGAACCATCTTTAGCAGACCAAACTAGAATTTGTATGAGTGTGGCATCCAATGATAACACTACAAGTGTTATCATTGGATAAAGGCTACAAGTGTTATCATTGGATAAAGGCTAAATTAAGGCTAAACTCGAAACGGTTTAGTCTTAATTTAAATTAGTGAGCAACAGAAAAAACAAGTTTTCCAATTGAGGACAAATTTCAATTATTCTGCTAAGGAAAATTTTAAGAATCAAATAATGTAAAGAGTTAAGGAATACCGTCAGAGAATCTTACGTTCATTATTACAACATTGTTATTATTACAAGGAAAATGATAGGCTGGATAACCAGAGCCTTCAAAACAAGAGATGTCATGGCCAATGATTATACTCTTTTTTTTTTTTTTTTAATCATTGCTCTATAGACTGAAACATTGTACACACTAACAGTCAGGAAAAGGCAGGCGAAATTACAGTTCTGGAGAAAGTATAGAGAACCTTCACTGGCTCTGGTGGCCTGGTGGTTAACGCTCTCGCTTCACACGGTGAGGGCCTGGGTTCGATTCCCAGCCAGAGTAGAAACATTGGACGTGTTTCTTTCCACCTGTTGTCTATGTTCCCCATCAGTAAAATGGGTACCTGGGTGTTAGTCGACTGGTGTGGGTCGCATCCTGGGACACTGACCTAAGGAGGCCTGGTCACAGACCGGGCCGCGGGGGCGTTGACCCCCGGAACTCTCTCCAGATAAACTCATATAAATTCAACCAAACACCTATATTAGTGGGAATACACGAAGTCCCTTGAACCGTACCACTTTAAACCCAGGAGAGGGAAAAATAAGTCATAATTTACACCTGAAAAAGAGGAATTAATCCCAAATCTGCTCACCAAAATTAATTCCTACGAGAGGCTTGCCAGACAGTTCTTTGTGCTTGCGTGTGTTCACCGATTTGTGTTCATTTATCTGTGCTTGTGGGGGTCAAGTCTCAGCTTCTGTAACCATCTTTTGACTTTCAATAGCCTGGCACCTTTTCAAAATATGTACTCCCAATTAAAAAGACTGGGGTACTCAGTTAACATAAAGAGCACAAGATATTTTCAACAACCTTCATATGTAAGAGGAATTACTGAGAGGACTCCTAGCAGCCTTCCTAAGGAAACGTCATAAGTTCCTCGAATCGGTTCATGGTCAGGAGGGCTGTGGTGCCTACGTTGGGGTGCAAGCAACTAGCACCAACAGCCTAATTTATCAGACCATCAACCACGAGGCCTGATCTGGGACCGGACCGGGGGGGGGGGGGTCACCCCTGGAAGCCACTACAAGCAACATTATCCATGTCTACAGTTCTGACACCAACTTTCTTGAGGCCAGTTTCCTCACGGTAATTCACTCGGAATACAATCTTGGTATTAGCACGGCTGGCTTCTTCGACAGGAAGCTTGTTGTACAGGTGAAACGTTTCACTAATAGCTACCCAAGTGTTGTACATGTATCTTATTCATAAACTTGTCGGTACTGTATGCCATCAGTGATATAAAGAATTTTACTAGCAGTTAGACTAAGAGCCGCAACTGACCCTGTTGTCCTTGAGTCTTGGAGACGAAGTCAATACCAGCAATAATTCAAGTTTCTACTGCATACACTGGATCATCTAATTCATACATTAAACCAAGTTTCTACTGCATACACTGGATCATCTACTTCATACATTAAACCAAGTTTCTACTGCATACACTGGATCATCTACTTCATACATTAAACCAAGTTTCAGAAATTGTGTAAAAACAAAGATGAATAGGAAAAATGTGCAGAAGAAAAAACATATGATGGTATTTTATGCTAACAGTCGAAGTGCAAGAAATAAAATTAATGAACTACGTTTGGTAGCATGTGCTGGGAACTTTGATATCATTGCATTAACTGAAACGTGGTATGATTTAAAGAGTCGGGATATGACTGCTGAGTGTAATATTCAGGGATTTAAGTTATTCAATGTGGATAGATGTAATGGGAAGGGGGGAGGAGTTGCATTGTATGTTCGAGAAAATATTAATTGTTGCATAAAAAAAGGTATAAAAATAGATGGAGCAGTAACAGAGTCTGTTTGGGTAGAGTTCGTGGAGGGTCAAGAAAAACTAATTCTAGGTGTAATATACCGACCTCCAGGCTTGGATCACGATAGAGGGAGACTTCTTTGGGACGAAATTGTTAGGGGTTCTGGACACAGTAACGTAGTCATAGTAGGGGATTTTAACTTTAGCCAAATTGACTGGAATTCTTTGACAGGTAATCTAGAGTCCAGTGACTTCATGGAAACAGTTCAGGACTGTTTTCTGAAACAGAGTGTAACTGAACCTACCAGGGGTAATAATTTGCTAGACCTAGTCTTGTCAAATAAGGAAACACTAGTGAATAATCTGGAGATCACTGAAGAGCTTGGCGCAAGTGATCACAAATCCATCACCTTTAGCATTAATTGGGAATGCAAGAATAATGATAATACAGTAAAAATCCCCGATTTTCGTTCTGCCGATTATAATGGACTTAGGGAACATCTGTCTAATCTTGATTGGGGTTATCTAGCTAATGATTTTATTGACGATAATCATACTTATGAATATGAAGGGATCTGCTTTTATGATTGTTTTCTTAATAATGTACACAGTGCCCAGAGTATATACATTCCCCAGAGAGAAATTAGGTCTAATAATAACGATCCCAAATGGGTTAACAGGAGGTTAAAGCATCTATTAGGGGAGAAAAGGGGAATTTATAGGCGCATCAGAAGAGGAGAGGTTAACCTTACTGACCAATATGTTCAGCTTAAAAGAGAAGTAAAAAAGGCGATTAGAAAGGCTAAATGTGACTATGAAATTAGAGTCGCTAATGAATCAAAGACTAATCCAAAGGGGTTCTTTCAAGTGTATAGGACGAAGTGAAGGAAAAAGTAGGACCTCTGAAATCTGGGAAAGGACAGCTGACGGATAATGAACTGAAATGTGTTCCTTATTTAATGACTATTTTTTGTCAGTTTTTACACAGGAAGATGTAAATGAGATTCCAGTAATTAACAATTATTTAGTTCCTGATGAATTTAAGTTAACTAATATTACTGTCACGAGGGACATGGTTATTAAACAGATAGACAAACTGAAACAAAATAAGTCCCCGGGACCCGATGAGTTGTTTTCAAGGGTACTTAAGGAATGCAAGATGGAGCTTAGTCAGCCATTAACGAGTGTATTCAATGCGTCCATCCTTGTTAGGTAAGACACATATGCAACAGTTAGGTATCTTTATTTTGAAACGTTTCGCCTACACAGTAGGCTTCTTCAGTCGAGTACAGAAAAGTTGATAGAAGCAGAAGATACTTGAAGACGATGTAATCAGTCCATCACCCTTAAAGTTTTGAGGTGGTCAGTCCCTCAGTCTGGAGAAGAGCATTGTTCCGTTGTCTGAAACAATATGAAGTTGAAGTGACAGAATCGGGCCTTATATAGTGCCAGGAGGTGAGACGTAGGTTGATTTGGGAGGGCAGGTCCCTCTCAAACCCAGCCGTTCTCACTAGTAGAGGTTGTCGAAGTTGATGGTCTGTACCAAGATACCCTTGTGTTGCAGTGTCTGACAGAATGAACATTAAAATGGTATAAAATACTGTCGGTATTTTATACCATTTTAATGTGCGTCCATCCTTACCAGTGTTGTGCCAGAGATGTGGAAGATGGCTAATGTGGTTCCTGTATTCAAATCAGGGGATAAGTCCACTCCTTCAAATTACCGTCCAATAAGCCTGACATCTATAGTGGGCAAGTTATTAGAATCAATTATAGCTGACATTATCAGAAGTCACCTTGAAGAGCATAACTTGATAAATGAATCTCAGCATGGATTCACGAGAGGTCGTTCCTGCCTGACAAACTTACTGACGTTCTTCAATAGAACATTTGAGGCAGTTGACAGTGATAAGGAATATGATATTGTTTATTTGGATTTTAGTAAAGCCTTCGACAGAGTACCTCACAAGAGACTCTTAAGAAAAGTGGCAGCTCATGGTATAGGAGGTAAAGTTCTAGCATGGATTGAGGCATGGCTTACCAATAGAAAGCAGAGAGTTACCATTAATGGAGTGAAATCTGAATGGGGATTAGTCACTAGTGGCGTTCCACAAGGATCAGTTTTAGGCCCCTCTCTTGTTCATAATTTACATTAATGACCTTGATGAAGGGATTACTAGTGACATGAGTAAGTTTGCTGATGATACAAAGATAGGCCGTATAATTCACTCTGAGGAGGATATCAATGAACTCCAGGACGATTTGAACAAATTAATGTCTTGGTCTGAGAAATGGCAGACGAAGTTTAATGTGGATAAGTGTAAGGTACTTGCCCTTGGTAATGAAAATAACCCTCGAAGCTATAATCTAGGTGAAGTAGAGCTTGGTCATACAGAATGTGAAAAGGACTTGGGAGTCGTGGTAAGCAGAAATCTAAAGCCAAGACAGCAGTGCCTCAGTGTGCGCAACAAGGCCAACAGATTACTTGGATTTATCTCAAGAAGTATAAGTAACAGAAGTCCAAAAGTTATTTTACAGCTCTATACATCACTAGTGAGGCCTCATTTAGATTATGCTGCTCAGTTTTGGTCCCCTTACTACAGGATTGACATAGACTCATTAGAGAACATACAGAGAAGAATGACTAAAATGATTTACTGTGTAAGGAACCTCCCGTATGAAGATAGACTTAAAGCCTTAAATCTCCACTCTCTGGAGAGGCGTAGAATGAGGGGAGATATCATTGAAGTGTATAAGTGGATGACGGGCATAAACAAGGGAGACATTAATAAAGTACTGAGGGTGTCGAACCAGGTAAGAACCAGGAATAATGGATTTAAGTTGGATAAATTTAGATTTAGAAAGGACATAGGTAAGTACTGGTTTTCTAACAGAGTTGTAGATGCGTGGAACAGTCTTCCCAGTGGGGTGATAGAGGCTAGGACCTTGGGTAGCTTTAAGAAGAGACTGGACAAATATATGAGTGGGAGGGGCTGGGTTTGATTGGTGTTGGGGGGTGCGGGAGTTGTTTCTTGAGTAGCTTTAGGTAGAGATCGTTTTGATAAGGACCTGCCTCGTATGGGCCAGTAGGCCTTCTGCAGTGTTCCTACATTCTTATGTTCTTATGTTCTTATGTACTGCATACACTGGATCATCTACTTCATACATTAAACCAAGTTTCTACTGCATACACTGGATCATCTACTTCATACATTAAACCAAGCTTCTACTGCATACACTGGATCATCTACTTCATACATTAAACCAAGCTTCTACTGCATACACTGGATCATCTACTTCATACATTGTTAGGTAAGACACATATGCAACAGTTAGGTATCTTTATTTCGAAACGTTTCGCCTACACAGTAGGCTTCTTCAGTCGAGTACAGAAAGGTTGATAGAAGCAGAAGATACTTGAAGACGATGTAATCAGTCCATCACCCTTAAAGTTTTGAGGTGGTCAGTCCCTCAGTCTGGAGAAGAGCATTGTTCCGTTGTCTGAAACAATATTGTTTCAGACAACGGAACAATGCTCTTCTCCAGACTGAGGGACTGACCACCTCAAAACTTTAAGGGTGATGGACTGATTACATCGTCTTCAAGTATCTTCTGCTTCTATCAACCTTTCTGTACTCGACTGAAGAAGCCTACTGTGTAGGCGAAACGTTTCGAAATAAAGATACCTAACTGTTGCATATGTGTCTTACCTAACAATCTGTCGGTATTTCATACCATTTTAATGTTCACTTCATACATTAAACCAAGCTTCTACTGCATACACTGGATCATCTACTTCATACATTAAACCAAGCTTCTACTGCATACACTGGATCATCTACTTCATACATTAAACCAAGCTTCTTATGCATACACTGGATCATCTACTTCACACACTGAAGTGAAGAAATTTCATCACCATGCATGATAATTCATACTTAATACACAATCTTCATACTCAAGGTATTCATTTCCTTCACTTCAACAGGTGAAAGTAAATGGGGGAACTAAACAGTGAAAAAAACGTTGAGGTGTGAGGTGAAGAGTGTTGGAACTTAATATTGTCTTAAATACAGGTGTACTGAGATCAGTGGTGGCCAGTGTCTGCTGTCTACCGCACCTCTACCATAGTGCCTGCTGTCTACCGCACCTCTACCATAGTGCCTGCTGTCTACCGCACCTCTACCACAGTGTCTGCTGTCTACCGCACCTCTACCACAGTGTCTGCTGTCTACCCCACCTCTACCACAGTGTCTGCTGTCTACCGCACCTCTACCATAGTGCCTGCTGTCTACCGCACCTCTACCACAGTGTCTGCTGTCTACCGCACCTCTACCATAGTGCCTGCTGTCTACCGCACCTCTACCATAGTGCCTGCTGTCTACCGCACCTCTACCACAGTGTCTGCTGTCTACCGCACCTCTACCACAGTGTCTGCTGTCTACCGCACCTCTACCATAGTGCCTGCTGTCTACCGCACCTCTACCATAGTGCCTGCTGTCTACCGCACCTCTACCACAGTGTCTGCTGTCTACCGCACCTCTACCACAGTGTCTGCTGTCTACCCCACCTCTACCACAGTGTCTGCTGTCTACCGCACCTCTACCATAGTGCCTGCTGTCTACCGCACCTCTACCACAGTGTCTGCTGTCTACCGCACCTCTACCATAGTGCCTGATGTCTACCGCACCTCTACCACAGTGTCTGCTGTCTACCGCACCTCTACCATAGTGCCTGCTGTCTACCGCACCTCTACCACAGTGTCTGCTGTCTACCCCACCTCTACCACAGTGCCTGCAGTCTACCGCACCTCTACCACAGTGCCTGCTGTCTACCGCACCTCTACCACAGTGCCTGCAGTCTACCGCACCTCTACCACAGTGCCTGCAGTCTACCGCACCTCTACCACAGTGCCTGCTGTCTACCGCACCTCTACACCAGTGCCTGCCGTCTGCCGCACCTCTACCACAGTGCCTGCTGTCTACAGCACCTCTACCACAGTGCCTGCAGTCTACCGCACCTCTACCACAGTGCCTGCTGGTCTACCGCCCCCCTACCACAGTGCATACAGTCTACCGCACCTCTACCACAGTGCCTGCTGTCTACCGCACCTCTACTACAGTGCCTGTTGTCTACCGCCCCTCTACCACAGTGCCTGCAGTCTACCGCACCTCTACACACAGTGCCTGCTGTCTACCGCACCTCTACCACAGTGCCTGCAGTCTACCGCACCTCTACCACAGTGCTGCTGTCTACCGCCCCTCTACCACAGTGCATACAGTCTACCGCACCTCTACCACAGTGCCTGCTGTCTACCGCCCCTCTACCACAGTGCCTGCAGTCTACCGCACCTCTACCACAGTGCCTGCTGTCTACCGCCCCTCTACCACAGTGCCTGCAGTCTACCGCACCTCTACCACAGTGCCTGCAGTCTACCGCACCTCTACCACAGTGCCTGCTGTCTACCGCACCTCTACCACAGTGCCTGCAGTCTACCGCACCTCTACCACAGTGCCTGCTGTCTACCGCACCTCTACCACAGTGCCTGCTGTCTGCCGCACCTCCACAGTGCCTGCTGTATACCGCACTTCTACCACAGTGCCTGCTGTCTACAGAACCTCTACCACAGTGCTTGCTGTCTACCGCACCTCTACCACAGTGCCTGCTGTCTACAGAACCTCTACCACAGTGTCTGCTGTCTACAGAACCTCTACCACAGTGCCTGCTGTCTACCGCACCTCTACCACAGTGCCTGCTGTCTACAGAACCTCTACCACAGTGCCTGCTGTCTACCGCACCTCTACCACAGTGCCTGCTGTCTGTCGCACCTCCAACACAGTGCCTGCTGTCTGCCGCACCTCCACCACAGTGCCTGCTGTCTGCCGCACCTCCACCACAGTGCCTGCTGTCTGCCGCACCTCCACCACAGTGTCTGCTGTCTACCGCACCTCTACCATAGTGCCTGCTGTCTACCGCACCTCTACCACAGTGTCTGCTGTCTACCCCACCTCTACCACAGTGCCTGCAGTCTACCGCACCTCTACCACAGTGCCTGCTGTCTACCGCACCTCTACCACAGTGCCTGCAGTCTACCGCACCTCTACCACAGTGCCTGCAGTCTACCGCACCTCTACCACAGTGCCTGCTGTCTACCGCACCTCTACACCAGTGCCTGCCGTCTGCCGCACCTCTACCACAGTTCCTGCTGTCTACAGCACCTCTACCACAGTGCCTGCAGTCTACCGCACCTCTACCACAGTGCCTGCTGTCTACCGCCCCTCTACCACAGTGCATACAGTCTACCGCACCTCTACCACAGTGCCTGCTGTCTACCGCACCTCTACTACAGTGCCTGTTGTCTACCGCCCCTCTACCACAGTGCCTGCAGTCTACCGCACCTCTACACACAGTGCCTGCTGTCTACCGCACCTCTACCACAGTGCCTGCAGTCTACCGCACCTCTACCACAGTGCCTGCTGTCTACCGCCCCTCTACCACAGTGCATACAGTCTACCGCACCTCTAAACCACAGTGCCTGCTGTCTACCGCCCCTCTACCACAGTGCCTGCAGTCTACCGCACCTCTACCACAGTGCCTGCTGTCTACCGCCCCTCTACCACAGTGCCTGCAGTCTACCGCACCTCTACCACAGTGCCTGCAGTCTACCGCACCTCTACCACAGTGCCTGCTGTCTACCGCACCTCTACCACAGTGCCTGCAGTCTACCGCACCTCTACCACAGTGCCTGCTGTCTACCGCACCTCTACCACAGTGCCTGCTGTCTGCCGCACCTCCACAGTGCCTGCTGTATACCGCACTTCTACCACAGTGCCTGCTGTCTACAGAACCTCTACCACAGTGCTTGCTGTCTACCGCACCTCTACCACAGTGCCTGCTGTCTACAGAACCTCTACCACAGTGTCTGCTGTCTACAGAACCTCTACCACAGTGCCTGCTGTCTACCGCACCTCTACCACAGTGCCTGCTGTCTACAGAACCTCTACCACAGTGCCTGCTGTCTACCGCACCTCTACCACAGTGCCTGCTGTCTGTCGCACCTCCAACACAGTGCCTGCTGTCTGCCGCACCTCCACCACAGTGCCTGCTGTCTGCCGCACCTCCACCACAGTGCCTGCTGTCTGCCGCACCTCCACCACAGTGTCTGCTGTCTGCCGCACCTCCACCACAGTGCAAGTTGTCTGCCGCACCTCCAACACAATGCCTGCAGTCTACCGCACCTCTACCACAGTGCCTGCTGTCTACCGCCCCTCTACCACAGTGCATACAGTCTACCGCACCTCTACCACTGTGCCTGCTGTCTACCGCCCCTCTACCACAGTGCCTGCAGTCTACCGCACCTGTACCACAGTGCCTGCAGTCTACCGCACCTCTACCACAGTGCCTGCAGTCTACCGCACCTCTACCACAGTGCCTGCAGTCTAACGCACCTCTACCACAGTGCCTGCTGTCTGCCGCACCTCCACAGTGCCTGCTGTATACCGCACTTCTACCACAGTGCCTGCTGTCTACAGAACCTCTACCACAGTGCTTGCTGTCTACCGCACCTCTACCACAGTGCCTGCTGTCTACAGAACCTCTACCACAGTGTCTGCTGTCTACCGCACCTCTACCACAGTGCCTGCTGTCTACAGAACCTCTACCACAGTGCCTGCTGTCTACCGCACCTCTACCACAGTGCCTGCTGTCTACCGCACCTCTACCACAGTGCCTGCTGTCTGTCGCACCTCCAACACAGTGCCTGCTGTCTGCCGCACCTCCACCACACTGCCTGCTGTCTGCCGCACCTCCACCACAGTGTCTGCTGTCTGCTGCACCTCCACCACAGTGCAAGTTGTCTGCCGCACCTCCAACACAATGCCTGCTGTCTCCCGCACCTCCACCGCAGTGCCTGATGTCTGCCGCACCTCCACAGTGCCTGCTGTATACCGCACTTCTAACACAGTGCTTGCTGTCTACCGCACCTCTACACCAGTGCCTGCTGTCTGCCGCACCTCTACACCAGTGCCTGCCGTCTGCCGCACCTCTACACCAGTGCTTGCTGTCTACCGCACCTCTACCACAGTGCCTGCAGTCTACCGCACCTCTACCACAGTGCCTGCTGTCTACCGCACCTCTACCACAGTGCCTGCAGTCTACCGCACCTCTACCACAGTGCCTGCTGTCTACCGCACCTCTAGCACAGTGCCTGCAGTCTACCGCACCTCTACCACAGTGCCTGCTGTCTATTGCACCTCTACCACAGTGCCTGCAGTCTACCGCACCTCTACCACAGTGCCTCCTGTCTACCGCACCTCTACTACAGTGCCTGCTGTCTACCGCACCTCTACCACAGTGCCTGCAGTCTACCGCACCTCTACCACAGTGCCTGCTGTCTACCGCACCTCTACCACAGTGCCTGCAGTCTACCGCACCTCTACCACAGTGCCTGCTGTCTACCGCACCTCTACCACAGTGCCTGCAGTCTTCTGCACCTCTACCACAGTGCCTGCTATCTACCGCACCTCCAACACAGTGCCTGCTGTCTGTCGCACCTCCAACACAGTGCCTGCTGTCTACCGCACCTCTACCACAGTGCCTGCAGTCTACCGCACCTCTACCACAGTGCCTGCTGTCTACAGAACCTCTACCACAGTGCCTGCAGTCTACAGCACCTCTACCACAGTGCCTGCAGTCTTCTGCACCTCTACCACAGTGCCTGCTATCTACCGCACCTCCAACACAGTGCCTGCTGTCTGTCGCACCTCCAACACAGTGCCTGCTGTCTGCCGCACCTCTAACACAGTGCCTGCTGTCTGCCGCACCTCCACCACAGTGCCTGCTGTCTGCCGCACCTCCACCACAGTGCCTGCTGTCTGCCGCACCACCACAGTGCAAGTTGTCTGCTGCACCTCCAACACAATGCCTGCTGTCTCCCGCACCTCCACCGCAGTGCCTGATGTCTGCCGCACCTCCACAGTGCCTGCTGTCTGCTGCATCTCCACAGTGCCTGCTGTCTGCCGCATCTCCACAGTGCCTGCAGTCTGCCGCACCTCTGCCACAGTGCCTTCTGTCTGCCGCACCTCTACACCAGTGCCTGCTGTCTGCAGCACCTCTACAACAGTGCCTGCTGTCTCCCGCACCTATACCACAGTGCCTGGTGCACAAGTGAATTTAGGCTACTTAATGGGGCTGTCACCAACAAGCCTGCTGTACTGTAGCTGTCACAAGCAAGGCTACTGTACAGTTGCTGTCACCAGCAATGCGGCTGTACTGTTGCTAACACCAACAAGGCTGCAGTACTGGTGCTGTCACCAACAAGGCTGCAGTACTGGTGCTGTCACCAACAAGGCTGCAGTACTGGTGTTTTCTCCAGCAAGGCTGCAATACTGTTGCTTTCTCCAGCAAGGCTGCAGTACTGTTGCTCTCTCCAGCAAGGCTGCAGTACTGTTGCTGTCACCAACAAGGCTGCAGTACTGGTGTTTTCTCCAGCAAGGCTGCAATACTGTTGCTCTCTCCAGCAAGGCTGCAATACTGTTGCTGTCACCAGCAAGGCTGCTGTATTGTTGCTGTCACCAACAAGGCTGCAATACTGTTGCTGTCACCAGCAAGGCTGCAATACTGTTGCTGTCACCAGCAAGGCTGCTGTACTGTTGCTGTCACCAGCAAGGCTGCTGTACTGTTGCTGTCACCAGCAAGTGCTGTACTGTTCT
>NC_069459.1:33671109-33735838 GCF_026875155.1 Cherax quadricarinatus
CAAACCCAATCAAACTTTTTATTTTTTAAATACATACCAAAACAGAATACTCCATTCTACTGAATTTACAACAATTCATGCAACCATAGCCTGTCTTTTAATCTCACTTTGCTTTATAGTAACTGTTTACTTTAATGTTTTTCATGATTTCATCATTGCTTGTTAATTTTAAATTTAAATTTTTAAGCCAGCCCGAAATGCTATGCATAGTATAAGGGGGTTTTGGCATGCTGCCTTATCTGTTTTTTTTTTGTACCTCTGTTTTGTGCTCAAATTATAAAAAAATAAATAAAAAAAAAATAAATATAAAAGTTATCGGGGAACTTTTTTTTCCTCTGACCGAAAAGTTCAATTTATTTTTTTTTTTTTCCAGGGACACAGGCCATGATTCCCCCCGGGCAGAAAACTCTCTAGTTATGCACACTAATTCCCTTTTTTGATCGTAAAAAATTTTTTCCCCCCCCAAAGATTGGTTTCCAGGCGTAGAGGGATGATCGTATAGGATTGATGACACAAATTAAATTTCTAGCACGTAAGGCGCCCGGAAAACACGAGATAACCGGAGCAAAACAAGGCACGCCAACACGCCAAAGCAAATCGAAGTAGGCCAATTGTGTAACCGGCATTTTGGGGTGGGGTCAGCCACAGCCGCATAGTGGTTGCCTGGCAAGGAGGCCGGTGGGGGCTCGTGTAGTCCGTTGCTGATTGCGTTCCCCCAGATTTTTCCTGTTGGCCCCGCCTTTTCCTCTTTTTTTTTTTCTTCGTTCGGTAGTGGGGAAAGATGCTCCTGTTCATGACCCTGGTTGGTCTTCAAAGGGTCGGAATTCCCTGGCAGAGTTGGGTTCCCCTGAGAGGTTCTGCGTATCCAGGATTCTCTGCCCCCACTCTGCTGAGGGTGATGTCTGCCCACCTTCTGTCTCGTCGTTGGGGCCTTCCCGGTCACGAAATTTTAGTGAGCCTCTCAGGGGATCGAGGTTAAGTAAAGTAAATAAGTTTATTCAGGTATACAAAATCAGTTACATGAATTATCATACATAACACAATGTGTAGAGAACCTAGGATAACCCAAAAAAAAATCAGAGTCTTATTTCCATTGGGGTCCAGGCAGGTGTTTCTGCCTGAAAAACAGGGATGTGGGTGGGTGGGGAGCATTCTTTAGCTTGGTGATCTTCCTCGGTAGGGGGGGGCTGGCTGCAGAACCGAGTTACTCTTTTGGACGAATGCACCCAGGTGTCCGTAACGTGGCACTAAAACAGCGAACTGGTTCTGCCGGAATTGTCCTGAACGTCCTGCCCCAAGAACCGAGTCCGCTGGGGTGGCAGCGGCCTACAGCTGAATGAGGACCCGCCAGGTTGGGGTTGCCCGCCGATTTTGCCTTGAGACCCCGACTGACACACACTGGGAGAGCTGCTACGCCTCAATGGGCATCATCAGGGGTACGCATCACTACACCCCCGGTACCTTCTGCCGAGAATCCCAGTTCCTCCAGGGTGAAGGAGCGGTCTGTCTCCATGACTTTCTTCAAGGTGATATGCATTTCCCTGTTGATAGGAGTCAGTATTGGTTTTCCCCTCAGGTTGAACCAGATCTTGAACCTCAGTTTGTGCCGTGTTTCCAGGTGTGTAACCACACCATAGTGGGTTTTGTGTCCCCATAAGCCTTACCTTGAATCTGGAAGGTGATTTGAGCTGGTTTACCTGCTCCTTGGAGGGGCGGCGTGTCTTGCTGTTCACATTGATCCATCCTCCCGTATTCTCTGGCTGCATGGTTAGGCTTGTCAGAACTGGAGACTTTTCCTCTGATGACACGGAGTGGTCTCGCAACTTCTTCGCTAGGATTGCGCCCCACATTTCTAAATCCGAGTCGTCCATTTCTAAATCCGAGTCATCCGTCGTGTCCCTGGAACATCGTGACCTCTTCCTTTCGGCAGAAGCCATGTGTCTGTCCACGTGGTGCTGGACTGTGATGCTATCGAATGCTAATGTACTGAAAAGTGTAAGGAGACTGGCGCTTATATAGGCGTCAGTGAAGAGAGATGTGTAGCAGACGAGGGCATAGCCACTGGTAGGCGGGATTCCCCAGTGGAAGTAGGCCCTTCCCAAATTGATGGGCTAGTTGTAGAAGTCGTGAAGAAGGTCTTGTAGAGCTCCTCTGAATTAAGATACCATGATGTTGCAGTGCCTGACAAATTGTGCAAGACAGGTATACAATACCGACAAGATGAAAGTTAAGACACTTGTGCAACATCTGGTTATCTTTATTGTAAACGTTTCGCCATCCAGTGGCTTTATCAATACAAATTCTTGGACATAATTAGAAAACAGAAGTACTATATACAAAAGATGAGGTAATCAGTCCCTCAGCCTTGGAGGTGGTGTTTACAACACCGTGGTTGTAGAGATTCTGAAGCACAGGTAAGGAGACTGGCGCTTATATAGGCGTCAGTGAAGAGAGACGTGTAGCAGACGAGGGCATAGTCACTGGTAGGCGGGATTCCCCAGTGAAAGTAGGTCCTTCCCAAATTGACGGGCTAGTTGTAGAAGTCGTGAAGAAGGTCTTGTAGATGTCCTCTGAACAGTATTTAGATAAGGCTAAAGAGGTCTTTGTGGCATTTATGGATTTGGAAAAGGCGTATGACAGGGTGGATAAGGGGGCAATGTGGCAGATCTTGCAAGTGTATCTTGTAGGAGGTAGGTTACTGAAAGCAGTGAAGAGTTTTTACGAGGATTGTGAGGCTCAAGTTAGAGTATGTAGGAAAGAGGGAAATTTTTTCCCAGTAAAAGTAGGCCTTAGACAAGGATGTGTGATGTCACCGTGGTTGTTTAATATATTTATAGATGGGGTTGTAAGAGAAGTAAATGCGAGGGTCTTGGCAAGAGGCATGGAGTTAAAAGATAAAGAATCACACACAAAGTGGGAGTTGTCACAGCTGCTCTTTGCTGATGACACTGTGCTCTTGGGAGATTCTGAAGAGAAGTTGCAGAGATTGGTGGATGAATTTGGTAGGGTGTGCAAAAGAAGAAAATTAAAGGTGAATACAGGAAAGAGTAAGGTTATGAGGATAACAAAAAGATTAGGTGATGAAAGATTGAATATCAGATTGGAGGGAGAGAGTATGGAGGAGGTGAATGTATTCAGATATTTGGGAGTGGACGTGTCAGCGGATGGGTCTATGAAAGATGAGGTGAATCATAGAATTGATGAGGGGAAAAGAGTGAGTGGTGCACTTAGGAGTCTGTGGAGACAAAGAACTTTGTCCTTGGAGGCAAAGAGGGGAATGTATGAGAGTTTAGTTTTACCAACGCTCTTATATGGGTGTGAAGCATGGGTGATGAATGTTGCAGCGAGGAGAAGGCTGGAGGTAGTGGAGATGTCATGTCTGAGGGCAATGTGTGGTGTGAATATAATGCAGAGAATTCGTAGTTTGGAAGTTAGGAGGAGGTGCGGGATTACCAAAACTGTTGTCCAGAGGGCTGAGGAAGGGTTGTTGAGGTGGTTCGGACATGTAGAGAGAATGGAGCGAAACAGAATGACTCAAGAGTGTATCAGTCTGTAGTGGAAGGAAGGCGGGTAGGGGTCGGCCTAGGAAAGGTTGGAGAGAGGGGTAAAGGAGGTTTTGTGTGCGAGGGGCTTGGACTTCCAGCAGGCATGCGTGAGCGTGTTGATAGGAGTGAATGGAGACAAATGGTTTTTAATACTTGACGTGCTGTTGGAGTGTGAGCAAAGTAACATTTATGAAGGGGTTCAGGGAAACCGGCAGGCCGGACTTGAGTCCTGGAGATGGGAAGTACAGTGCCTGCACTCTGAAGGAGGGGTGTTAATGTTGCAGTTTAAAAACTGTAGTGTAAAGCACCCTTCTGGCAAGACAGTGATGGAGTGAATGATGGTGAAAGTTTTTCTTTTTCGGGCCACCCTGCCTTGGTGGGAATCGGCCAGTGTGATAATAAAAATATAAAAAAAGCCACTGGATGGCGAAATGTTTACAATAAAGATAACCAGATGTTGCACAAGTGTCTTAACTTTCATGTCAAGAATAGGTAGAGAGTATTTGACTTACTCAACAACATCCAAAATATAAACATCAAAAACAAGAAACTCAAACCTTCATGGACATGTTGTTGTGTCTGACAGATTGTTCAATCTGTCAGACACTGCAACCCAAGGGTATCTTGGTACAGACCTGAAATCAACTTCGACAACCTCTACTAGTGAGAACGGCTGGATTTGAGAGGGACCTGACCTCCCAAAGTGACCTGCGTCTCACCTCCTGGCGCTATATAAGGCTCCATCCTGTCACTTCAACTCCATATTGTGTCAGACTACGGAACAATGACGACAGTGGTGACCTATACTTAACTCTGTGAAGAAGTGCCTTGTTTGCTCCCGTGGACTGAACCAAGATGCCCTCCATTGAGCAACTTTACCAGCAACTTAAGGAAGAATTGAGGGCAGCGAAGATGGAGATACGGCGATTGACCGAGGAAAACAAGAGGATTCGTAGTAGTCCTCCTGTTTCGAGCCTCAGGTCAAGAAGGGATCGTGGTCAGTGGCTGGACAGCAGGGGACGACGAAGTTGACATACAAGAAAGACGAATGGAAAGCCAGAAACGATGAAGAAGAAAGAGACTGCTGTGGAAATCCTGTGGAAACCTCCAACGCATTCTCGGTGCTACCCGACGAATGTGAGTCACTACTGGGTTTCGTCATGAGGGAACGACAACAAGGAAGGTAAGAATATTGTTGTTTTTGGGGGATAGCCGGGTTTAAAGATACATGGATAGGGCATTCTGTTTGATGGACGGGAGTAGGAGAAAAAGGGGTATGGCTTTCCTGGGGCTGGGATGGAGGACATTGTTAGCCGGCTTGACAACATCATGAAAGGTAATGGACCCAATCCTATTATTTGCCTCAGTGCGGGGGCAATGATGTAAGGCAAGCGTAGAAGTGAGGATTTAGTTAGAAAGATCAGGACAGCAATAGACATAATTAAAGGAAGAAGGGGGTCGCCCTGTTATATTTTGGGATTTTGCCAAGAAGAGGTTGGTAAATGAATGGTTGTCCAGAGCAATTGGTATTAATTGTTGGCTGGATAAACACTGTAAGGATAATGCAGTACCATTCATTGACAACTGGGACAACTTCTATGGCCGAAATGACATGATGCCAGGGATGGGGTTCACTTATCCGGGGCAGGTGTGGTTTTCTTGCTAACTCAGTTGAGGGGGTTGTTAGGACTTTAAACTAGGATTAGTTTAGAGGTATGGTTTGGGAAATGATTAATAATGAGTATGGATATATTGACTTATGCTCTAAATATTAAGAATCTTAATAGTAATGTCATGGAGAAAACTCGCTTAATGATAATTTCAAAATTTGTGTAAAAACAAAGATGAATTGAAAAAGTGTGGAAGAAAAACATATGATGGTATTTTATGCTAACAGTCGAAGTGCAAGAAGAAAAAATAATGAACTACGTTTGGTAGCATGTGCTGGGAACTTTGATATCATTGCATTAACTGAAAGGTGGTATGATTTAAAGAGTCGGGATATGACTGCTGAGTGTAATATTTAGGGATTTAATTTGTTCAATGTGGATAGATGTAATGGGAAGGGGGAGGAGTTCATTGTATTTTCGAAAAATTTTAAATTTGTTGCATAAAAACAGGTATAAAAATAGATAGAGCGTAACAGAGTCTGGGTAGAGTTCGTGGAGGGCCCAAGAAAAACTAATTCTAGGTGTAATATACCGACCTCCAGGCTTGGACCCACGATAGAGGGAGACTTCTTTGGGACGAAATTGTTAGGGCTTCTGGACACATTAACATAGTCATAGTAGGGGACTTTAACTTTAGTCAAATTGACTGAAATTCTTTGACAGGTAATCTAGAGTCCAGTGACTTTATGGAAACAGTTCAGGACTGTTTTCTTTAAACAGAACGTAACTGAGCCTACCAGGGTAATAATTTGCTAGACCAAATCTTGTCAAATAAGGAAACACTCGTGAATAATCTGGAGATCACTGAAGAGCTTGGCGCAAGTGATCACAAATCCATCACTTTAAGCATTAATTGGAAAACAGAATAAATGAAAATACAGTAAAAATACCTGATTTCGTTCTGCCGATAAATGGACTAGGGAACATCTTTCTAATCTGGTTGGGGTTTTCTACTAATAATTTTATTGGGCGATAATCATACTTAAGAATATGAAGGGATCTGCTTTATGATTGTTTTCTTAATAATGTACACAGTGCCCAGAGTATATACATTCCCCAGAGAGAATTAGGTCTAATAATAACGACCCAAATGGGTTAACAGGAGGCTAAACATCTATTAGGGGAGAAAAAGGGGAATTTATAGGGGGCATCAGAAGAGGAGAGGTTAACCTTACTGACCAATATGTTCAGCTTAAAAGAGAAGTAAAAAAGGCGATTAGAAAGGCTAAACGGACTATGAAATTAGAGTTGCTAATGAATCAAAGACTAATCCAAAGGGTTTTCAAGTGTAAAAGGGCGAAGGTGAAAGGGAAAAAGTAGGACCTCTGAAATCTGGAATGGACAGCTGACGGGTAATGAACTGGAAATGTGTTCCTTATTTAATGAAATATTTTTTTGGTCAGTTTTAAAACAGGAAGATGTAAATGAGGGTTCCAGTAATTAACAATTAAATTTAGTTCCTGATGAATTTAAGTTAACTAATAATACTTCACGAGGGACATGGTTATTAAACAGATAGACAACTGAAACAAAATAAGTCCCCGGGACCCGATGGTTGTTTTCCCAAAGGGGACTTAAGGAATGCAAGATGGAGCTTAGTCAGCCATTAACGAGTGTATTCAATGCGTCCATCCTTACCAGTGTTGTGCCAGAGTTGTGGAAGATGGCTAATGTGGTTCCTATATTTTAAATCAGGGGGTAAGTCCACTCCTTCCAATTACCGTCCAATAAGCCTGACATCTATAGTGGGGAAGTTATTAGAATCAATTAAGCTGACATTATCAGAAGTCACCTTGAAGAGCATAACTTGATAAATGAATCTCAGCATGGATAACGAGAGGTCATTCCTGCCTGACAAACTTACTGACGTTCTTCAATAGAACATTTGAGGCAGTTGACAGTGAAAGGAATATGATATTGTTTATTTGGATTTTAGTAAAGCCTTCGACAGAGTACCTCACAAGAGACTTGTAGTGATACTGGTCCTGTGGGGAGCAGCAGCAGGATAATACTGCACCACCTCTTGGGGCCCTTAACAACAAAAAACAGTTTGGTTTTGTGTCATGGGCGCCAACACATGGTGTGTGAGTCTCTCCTACTATATCCATTTATCAGTGATGCAGATTACATGGTGAGTTTAAATATGTGGCCTGTAGTTATAACTTTTCTCTTGACATATGCAAACATCACCATCCCTTAAGAAGCAATTATTAGATGTACTATCATTATATTTTTGTTGTTTGCAGAAGTTACTAATGAAGATTCTATTTTTCAATAAAGCCTAAGTTTAAAGGCCGTTTTTATCACAACAATTTATTGAAACATAGAATCCTGGCTACCGGTGTGATCCTGAGCTAACTACATCACAACATGGAGCGTTTACTGAAACCTGAGAGGCTAGACTGTGACCCCAGCTTATCAACGGCTGTTCAGGAATGGAAGCACTGGTTTAAGACTTTCGAAAACTTCTTGGAGCCCTTCCTAAAGAAGATCTAGATAAACTAAGTCTGCTCATCAATTTTGTGTCACCTAAGATATATGAGGCTATTTCTGAGTGTAATACCTACGAAGATGCTATAAAAACCCCTCAAGTCTCAGTATATTAAACCTACAAATGAAATCTTTGCACGCTATCGCCTTGCAACTCGCCGCCAGCAGATTGATGAATCCTTAGAGGAATACTTTCAACACTGAAAATTTTAGGTAAGGACTGTCACTTCCAAGCAGTGACAGTTTCTCAGTATTGTGAAGAGTCCATCAGGGATGCTTTTTATCAGTGGCCTGCAATCACCAATAATAAGGCAGCGTTTTATTGGAGAATAAAACTCTCGACTTGGGCCGCTGCCTTTGACCAGGCAAGAGCTCTAGATTCAGCCCAAAGAATTCTGAAGTATACATACCACTCAGCCTTCTCGAGTGGTAAGTGCTGCAATTCCTGACCAAGACTCTTGCAATGAAGTTACTGTGGAACCTGCCTCAGTGACAGCAGCAGCAGGTACGGTGTGTTTCTTTTGTGGTTTTTCAAGACATCCACGCCCAAAAGTGTCCTGCTCGTGAAGCAAGGTGCCATAAATGCCACAAGAAAGGTCACTTTGCTAAAGTATGTCCGTGCTAATGCATCAACAAGAGCTGTGCCTCCCCCAAATTCCAGTGATCATGCGACTCTAGCAACAGTGACTTCTGCGGCTACTCCAAATTCACTGTCAAAGGCAGTTGTGAAAGTATTCATCAAAGGAACAGAAGTAAAATGGTCTTATTGATAGGGGCAGCTCAGAGAGTTTCATCAACCTTGACTTATTTTAAACGGCTCTCCTTGACTCTACTCACTCTCAGGTACCGTTTCCAGGGCATCAACACTCTCTCTATTCAGACCTTGGGGTTTTTTTGAAAGGGTAAATCTCAGAGTTAATGGAAAGGATTATCAAGATTTTACATTTAGCTATTCTGCCACAACTGTGCTCTGATGTTATCCTTGGTCAGACTTTCAGAAGCTGCATGGTAGTGTCACCTTAACATATGGAGGTGAACTGCCTCCTCTTGTTGTCTGTGGACTTAGCACTTTAAGGGTAGACCCACCAAAGCTTTTTGCAAATCTTACCGCGGATTGCCATCCTATATCAGCTAAGTCACGCCGCTTTTCTTATGAGGATCGGAATGTTCATTGGAAAGAAACTCAGAGCTGCTGAAGGAGGGTATTATAGAACCGAGTGATTCCCCTTGGCGTGCACAGGTTGTTGTTGTTAAAGATGGTTATAGGAAACGGAGACTGGCTATCGATTACTCTGAGACAATCAACAAATTTACACTTTTTGATGGGTACCCTCTACCTCGAATTGACGATACAGTGAACAAAATTGCTCAGTACTATGTGTTTAGCACAATTGATCTACAGAGTGCCTATCATCAAGTCCCTAAAAGGAATGAAGATAAACCATACACAGCGTTTCAGGCTAGTGATGGCCTGTATCAGTTTACCAGAGTCCCTTTTGGAGTCACCAATGGGGTAGCCTGCTTCCAACGAATTATGGATTCACTCATTCAGGAAGAGCAACTCATGGGAACTTACGCGTATTTAGATAATGTTACCATTTGTGGCAAGACCCAGGAGGAACATGATGCAAACCTTGATAAGTTTTTGGAAGCCGCCAAGAAGAAAAATATCAGTTACAATGAGGAAAAGTGCACTTTTTCAACTAAAAGGCTTAGCATCCTTGGTTATGTAGTGGCCTGGTGGCCCGGTGGCCTGGTGAGTGGCCCGGTGGCCTGGTGGCTAAAGCTCCCGCTTCACACACGGAGGGCCCGGGTTCGATTCCCGGCGGGTGGAAACATTTCGACACGTTTCCTTACACCTGTTGTCCTGTTCACCTAGCAGCAAATAGGTACCTGGGTGTTAGTCGACTGGTGTGGGTCGCATCCTGGGGGACAAGATTAAGGACCCCAATGGAAATAAGTTAGACAGTCCTCGATGACGCACTGACTTTCTTGGGTTATCCTGGGTGGCTAACCCTCCGGGGTTAAAAATCCGAACGAAATCTTATCTTATCTTAATCAATATTCCCAGACCCTGAACGACTACGACCTCTACGGGAACTTCCAATGCCTCAAGACAAAAAGTCACTCCGAAGAACTCTTGGTCTCTTTGCTTATTACTCACAATGGATCTACAACTATTCAAGTAAAGTCCGCCATTGATGCTACCACATTTCCCGTGACAAAGGAAGCAAAGCCGCTTTCCATACTCTCAAACAGGACATTGAACAAATCAGTAGTTCAAGCCATTGATGAGTTCCTACCATTCGAATGGAAACGGATGCATCTGACATTGCCATTGCTGCAGTCTTATCTCAGGCAGGACGACCAGTAGCCTTCTTTTCGAGAACTTTTCAAGGATCAAGAAATGTTATGCTGCTGTAGAAAAGGAAGCCCAGGCCATCTAGAAGCAGTTCGCCACTGGAGGGATTATTTAACTGGTAGACATTTCACCATAAGGACTGACCAACGGTCCGTGATGTATATGTTCGACAAGAAGCACAAAAGTAGGATAAAGAATGACAAGATATTACGCTGGAGGATGGAACTATCGTGTTATGACTTTGATATTCTGTACCGAAACCCGGGGCAAGAGAACATCTCACCTGATGCATTCTCTAGGTCCCACTGTGGAGCAGCATGTCATGATTTGCAATCACTCTCAGCTCTCCACAAGGCTTTGTGTCACCCAGGAGTTAACGCCTGTACCATTTTGTCAAACAAAGAACATGCCCTACTCAGTGGAAGATGTGCGACAAGTGATCAGAGCAGCAGATATGTGCAGAGTGCAAGCCAAACTTTCATCAGCCAGAGAAGACTCATCTCATAAAATCCACCCAGCCTTTCGAAAGATTGAATATAGATTTCAAAGGACCTCTACCAAGCACAAATCAGAATAGGTATTTCCCTTTAAAATAGTAGATGAATATTCAAGGTTTCCCTTTTTATTCCCTGTGCAAATATGGCTGCTTCAAATGTTATTAGTTGTCTTTCACAGTTTTTCTCTATTTTTGGTATGCCAGCTTATATCCATTCAGACAGGGGATCCTCGTTCATGAGTAAAAGAACTTCAGGAGTTTTTTTGGGTAGCAAAGGTATTGCCTGCAGCAGAACAACAAGCTACAAACCCCCAAGGCAATGGTCAAATGGAGGTTCAATGGTTTCTATATGGAAGGCAGTTACAATGACATTGAAGTCGCGCAATCTACCTGTTCAACACTGGCAAAATGTCCTACCCGATGCTCTTCACTCTATTAGATCACTGCTGTGCACAGCTACTAATGCAACCCCTCATGAAAGACTCCTCAACTATTCACGTCGTTCCTCTACGGGAGCCTCCGTGCCCACTTGGTTATGTCATCCTGGACCCGTTCTCCTGAAGATCACCGTAGAATGAAAAAAGACGGACCTTTAGTGGAAGAGGTAGAGCTCCTGCAAGCTAATCCACATTACGCCCACATTCGCTACCAAAATGGTGAAGAGACTACAGTATCTACAAGACATTTAGCCCCATTGAAATCCCTATTAGTGTGGAATCTCAAGATACACCAATAGATGTGAAGATGCTTCGTTTTCTCCTGGAAAGCCCCTTGAGACTACCCCTAAAGGAAATAGAGGATTCTGCTCCAGCAGTTAATCAAACCCGCTGGAAAATATCGAACCTGGTGAAGAGGCTCAAGGGCTACGAAGGTCGGGACGTGTAAAGTCGCCCACCTAACAGTTTGGGAGATTACTGTCTCTGATATTTTAGAAGGGGAGATTGTAGTGATACTGGTCCTGTGGGGGGCAGCAGCAGGATAATACTGCACCCCTCTTGGGGCCCTTAACAACAACAACATTTTTGGGGTGTGTCATGGGCGCCAACACATGGTGTGTGATTCTCTCCTACTATATCCATTTATCAGTGATGCAGATTACATGGTGAGTTTAAATATGTGGCCTGTAGTTATTACTTTTCTCTTGACATATGCAAGACATCACCATCCCTGTAGAAGCCATTATTAGATGTACTAGTCATTATATTTTGTTGTTGCAGAAGTACTATGAAGATTCTATGTTCAATAAAGCCTAGAGATAAGGCCTGTGTTTCTATCACAACAATTTATTGAACATAGAATCCTGGGCTACCTGGTGGTGATCCTGAGCTAGACTACATAACAACATGGAGCGTTTACTGAAACCTGAGAGGCTAGACTGTGACCCCAGAGTGGCAGCTCATGGTATAGGAGGTAAAGTTCTAGCATGGATTGAGGCATGGCTTACCAATAGAAAGCAGAGAGTTACCATTAATGGAGTGAAATCTGAATGGGGATTAGTCACTAGTGGCGTTCCACAAGGATCAGTTTTAGGCCCTCTCCTGTTCATAATTTACATTAATGACCTTGATGAAGGGATTACTAGTGACATGAGTAAGTTTGCTGATGATACAAAAATAGGCCATATAATTCACTCTGAGGAGGATATCAATGAACTCCAGGACGATTTGAACAAATTAATGTCTTGGTCTGAAAATTGGCAGATGAAGTTTAATGTGGATAAGTGTAAGGTACTTGCCCTTGGTAATGAAAATAACCCTCGAAGCTATAATCTATACCGTCCCCCAAATTTAGATAGGGACCAGGGGAGACTACTATGGGAGGAAATTGTTAGGGCCACGAGGCACGATAATGTAGTAATTCTAGGAGACTTTAACTTTAGTCATATTGATTGGAATTTCTTGACTGGGAATTTAGAATCATACGATTTCTTAAAAGTAGTTCAGGATTGTTTTTTGAAGCAGTTTGTGACAGAACCTACAAGGGGTAATAACCTGCTTGACTTAGTTCTGGCAAACAATGAATCCCTTGTAATAAAGTTGGTAGAATTACCGACAATAAATAAAGTAAAAGGACACAAGTGCAACTAATGTGACATTTATTGTGGCAACGTTTCGCTCTCCAGGAGCTTTTTCAAGCCATTACATTATGGCTTGATAAAGCTCCTGGAGAGCAAACGTTGCCACAATAAATGTCACATTAGTTGCACTTGTGTCCTTTTACTTTACAATGAATCCCTTGTTAATAATTTAGAAGTTTCAGAGGAACTGGGTGCTAGCGACCACAAATCAATTACATTTAGAATTGAATGGAAGTATGATAGTAGGAATAACTCAGTAACAGTCCCAGATTTTCGCTTAGCAGATTACGATGGGCTTAGAGAACACTTATCATCTGTTGACTGGGGTAACGAAGAGAGCTATCAATATGACAGTTTTCTGAACACAATACATGTTGCTCAAAGAACGTTTATCCCTTATAAAGAAATTAGGTCAAATAGAAATGACCCAAAATGGATGAATAATAGGCTCAAATATCTACTAGGGCATAAGAAAGGAATTTATAGGCGTATCAAAAGAGGCGAGGGTCATCTTATGAATCAGTATATTGACATTAAGAGGGACATTAAAAAGGGGATAAGAAAAGCTAAAAGTGACTATGAAATTAAAGTTGCTAGGGATTCTAAAACTAGCCCAAAAAGTTTTTTCCAGGTATATAGAACAAAAGTCAGAGATAAGATAGGTCCCCTTAAAAATAACTATGGGCATCTTACTGACAAAGAGAATGAAATGTTCTCGATTTTAAATAATTATTTTCTCTCGGTTTTTACACAGGAAGACACTAATAATATTCCGGTAATTAATTTTTATAGTGGGCCAGAAGAAGATAAATTATGTAACATCACAGTCACTAGGGAAATGGTTGTGAAGCAGATAGCCCGACTGAAGCAAAAAAAGTCACCGGTCCTGATGGGGTTTTTTTTTCAAGGGTTCTAAAGGAATGCAAAATGGAAGTCGTGAACCATTAACTAATTTTTTTAATTTATCTCTTCAAACAGGTGTAGTGTCTGATATGTGGAAGATGGCTAGTGTAATTCTTACTTTTAAACAGGGGACAAGCGTTACCCTAAAATTTACCACCCAATAAGCCTGACCTCAATTGTAGGCAAATTACTAGAGTCAATTATAGCGAGATTATAAGAAGCCATCTCGATAAGCATACTTGATTAATGATACTCAGCATGGATTCACAAGAGGCTGGTCTTGTCTGACTAATTTATTAACTTCTTCAGTAAAGCTTTGAGGCTGTTGACCACGAAAAGAATTTGATATTGTTACTTAGATTTTAGTAAGGCATTTGATAGAGTTCCACACCAAAGATGTTGAAGAAAGTAGCAGCCCCATGGCATTGGGGAAGGGTGCTCTCCGGGATCGAATCATGGCTCACAGACAGGAAGCAGAGAGTGTCCATAAAGGGGGTTTAAATCCGAGTGGGGATCAGTAACAAGTGGCGTTCCAAAAGGGATCAGTCTTGGGCCCGTTGTTGTTTATAATATATATCAATGACTTGATGAAGGGAAATTTCTAGTGATATGAGCAAATTCGCCGACGACACGAAGATAGGTAGGATAATTGATTCAAAAAGTAGATGTCAGGGAACTTCAGGAGGATTTAGACAAACTCAACTCTTGTCAGAAAAGTGGCAGATGCAGTTCAATGTAGATAAAATGCAAGGTTCTGAAGCTCGGGAGTGTCCATAACCCTAAACACTTATAAGTTTAAAAAATGTAGAACTTAGCCATAACAATTGCAAAAAGGACTTTTGGGGGTTTTGGTAAGCAGCAACCTTAAACCAAGACAGCAATGCCTAAGCAACGTAATAAGGCAAATAGATTACTGGATTAAATTTTCAAGAAGTGTAAGCAACAGAAGTCCAGAGGTCATACTGCAGCTTTATACATCATTAGTAAGGTCTCACCTAGATTATGCGCTCAATTCTGGTCTCCATATTACAGAATGGACATAAATTCGTTAGAAAACATTCAGCATACGATGACTAAATTAATACATAGCATTAGAAATCTTTTCCCTTATGAAGAAAGATTGAAGACTCTTAAGTTCCATTCACTTGTTAGACGAAGAATGAGGGGAGACCTGATCGAAGTGTACAAGTGGAAGATAGGTATTAATAAAGGGGATATTAACAAGGTCTTGAGGATATCTCTCCAAGAGAGAACCCGCAGTAATGGATTTAAATTAGATAAGTTTAGATTTAGAAAGACATAGGAAAGTATTGGTTTGGAAATAGGGTAGTTGATGAGTGGAACAGTCTACCTAGTTGGGTTATTGAGGCTAGGACTTTGGGTAGTTTCAAATTTAGGTTGGATAAGTACATGAGTGGGAGGGGTTGGATTTGAGTGGGACTTGCACATCGGAGCTTGTTTCTTGGGTGGCATTGAAAGTTGGGTTGGCCAAATGTTTGTTAGTGGGATGAATTGTAAAGGACCTGCCTAGTATGGGCCAACAGGCCTGCTGCAGTGTTCCTCCTTTCTTATGTTCTTATGTTCTTAGTTACCATTAATGGAGTGAAATCTGAATGGGGATTAGTCACTAGTGGCGTTCCACAAGGATCAGTTTTAGGCCCTCTTCTGTTCATAATTTACATTAATGACCTTGATGAAGGGATTACTAGTGACATGAGTAAGTTTGCTGATGATACAAAGATAGGCCGTATAATTCACTCTGAGGAGGATATCAATGAACTCCAACACGATTTGAACAAATTAATGTCTTGGTCTGAAAAATGGCAGATGAAGTTTAATGTGGATAAGTGTTAGGTACTTGCCCTTGGTAATGAAAATAACCCTCGAAGCTATAATCTAGGTGAAGTAGAGCTTGGTCATACAGAATGTGAAAAGGACTTGGATCGTGGTAAGCAGAAATCTAAAGCCAAGACAGCAGTGCCTTAGTGTGCGCAACAAGGCCAACAGATTACTTGGATTTATCTCAAGAAGTATAAATAACAGAAGTCCAAAAGTTATGTTGCAGCTCTATACATCACTAGTGAGGCCTCATTTAGATTATGCTGCTCAGTTTTGGTCCCCTTACTACAGGATGGACATAGACTCATTAGAGAACATACAGAGAAGAATGACTAAAATGATTTACTGTGTAAGGAACCTCCTGTATGAAGATAGACTTAAAGCCTTAAATCTCCACTCTCTGTTGTTAGGTAAGACACATATGCAACAGTTAGGTATCTTTATTTTGAAACGTTTCGCCTACACAGTAGGCTTCTTCAGTCGAGTACAGAAAAGTTGATAGAAGCAGAAGAGACTTGAAGACGATGTAATCAGTCCATCACCCTTAAAGATTTGAGGTGGTCAGTCCCTCAGTCTGGAGAAGAGCATTGTTCCGAAGTCTGAAACAATATGAAGTTGAAAGGACAGAATGGAGCCTTATATAGCGCCAGGAGGTGAGACGTAGGTCACTTTGGGAGGTCAGGACCCTCTCAAATCCAGCCGTTTTCACTAGTAGAGGTTGTCGAAGTTGATTTCAGGTCTGTACCAAGATAACCTTGTGTCGCAGTGTCTGACAGATTGAACATTAAAATGGTATAAAATACCGACGGGTTGTTAGGTAAGACATATATGCAACAGTTAGGTATCTTTATTTTGAAACGTTTCGCCTACACGGTAGGCTTCTTCAGTCGAGTACAGAAAAGTTGATAGAAGCAGAAGAGACTTGAAGACGATGTAATCAGTCCATCACCCTTAAAAATTTGAGGTGGTCAGTCCCTCAGTCTGGAGAAGAGCATTGTTCCGAAGTCTGAAACAATATGAAGTTGAAAGTTGTTGTTGTTAAAGATTCGCCGGTATTCTCCCGGCCCGGGCCCTTCCAAGTGGTGGCCCGGCACTGGCTCCCTGTCTAGGGAGTGTCTGAGACCTAAGTCTCCCATTGGAGGAGGCACAAGTACCCCCCTCATCTTGTGAGCTACAAACTCGGGCTCTGGCACCAACCATGCCCTAAAAAGGGCAATGCATGGTGTCGATCGTGCTAGCGCTGTGCTCTCCTGTGTGGAGTGTCGTGTGTTGGTGTTCATTTTCATTCATGTTGATTTGCAGGTCCTGGCCTAGGTCTTCTCCAGATGGTGACCCGGCAGTGGCCCCCCGGGTGGGGGGTGACAATAATCATCTTTCTTCTTTCTTGGCCCTCCGGTTGGAGGATGTCGTTTTTCTTCTATCTTGCGCTGACTTCCCCAAAGAGAAGCGCAGTCGGGCAGAGGCAGCAGTTACAGGGTTGTTTGGAGCCACACCCCAGCTTTAGCGGACAGCAAAGTGCGGGGTGAATGGTCAGGGAAATAGTCGTGCAAAGACAGGGTACCGTCTTCAAGGTCCCCATTCTGAAGCATCCTAAATTTTCCTCTTTGAGGTGAACTCCGACTTCCACAAGGTGTTGGGTGTTGGCAGTGAGTAGTCTGGTCATGTCTGCAGTGGTGTATGTAGCAGTTTGGTCGAAGGTATACTTGACTGTTCCGTCCCGGAGGTGATGATGGATTTCTGAAGACAGCATTGTGTTCTTTTACTGCTTGGTTGGTGTAGAAGTATACACCCTTTAGATATCGGACTTGTTGTGGTGCAGCGTGTCAGTGGCAGTGGCACCGTGGGATGCATCCACAGTGTCTTTGTGTTTTTGCTTTCTTGGCTGGTGGCTGAACTGGTGAAGGCGAGATTTCGACTGGTCAGTGCTCTAGCGTGGATTGAAAGCGGTAGTGGACTCTCATTGGGGGGGTTTGCCGACGTCTCAGTGGTCTCTGATTGGTCCATCTCTGTGTCTAGTGGAGGTTGTGACAGCATGGAGCAGCGGTGATGCTGGTAATATTTGCAGGGGAAATTTTAGGATCTCAGGGGAAGGTTGTGATGCGGGGAATGTGAGCCAGGCATATTATTTAGTTGAAAATTCATTGGTGGTGGTTGAAGGAACCAGGCTCAGTGCATTCTGTACATGAGCATACATAATGCAACAAAGAATCTTGGTGGAGTGGGCAGTGGGTGCTGGCAGGGAAGTGGTGGGAGCAGCTTGCGTGGCATGTGTATCTTGGTATGTCTCTTGAAGTTTGGGCGATAGCAGAATATGTGGTTGCTTGTGGGTTGGGTTTCTTTTGTTGTTGTTGTTGTTTCTTGAGTATGTCTCTTTGGTAGGGCACCTGGCAGCAAGAGTATGGTGGTCATTCTTGCAGTTCAAGCATTTAGGTGTGAAGCAGTAGGGGCATTCTTGAAGTCATGACCCTCACGGCACAGGTGGAGCAGAACTTCTTGTCCTTGGTAGGACAATCATTTGTGGTGTGTAAGTAGAGTAACAATTATAGCACTGTGAGATATTTTGGGAAATTTCTCTGCTTCGATGAAGGCTGGGTTGATGTGGAAGTAGTGAATAGCCAGGCCCAGCGAGAGCTCTGGCTGCCATGTTGACGTCACTGAAGGTGACCTTCAGCATGGATGAAGCATTGGGTATTTTAGTAATGAATCCACCTTGGCCCAAGGGTTTTTTGCTTCGATAGATACTTGATTTCTTCAGTGGCCTGTACAGTGATAAGGTTGTCGAGTCGCTTGAGGAACACAGTTCTCCTGGCCCTCAGTGCTGGGAAGTCAAGACAAGAAATCCCTGGTCTCGTAAGTGGGAGTAGCAGTGGTGGTAAGTAGTTTCTCAGCCCTGTGTCGTCTGTACAGACGACAACAAAGGCCTCTTTGAGCGATAAAATCGCATTACATTTGACTTGCAGCCTGCCACTAACGACAGCTGCAAGTGCTAGTTTGGACGACTCATTGGTTGTGCCACTCGCTGGGTTTTATCTTTACTGTTAGAGTAATGCATCGTAGTAACCCGTGCTCTGGGTAGAATGAGAAGTTGAAAGGACAGGATGGAGCCTTATATAGCGCCAGGAGGTGAGACGTAGGTCACTTTGGGAGGTCAGGTCCCTCTCAAATCCAGCCGTTCTCACTAGTAGAGGTTGTCGAAGTTGATTTCAGGTCTGTACCAAGATACCCTTGTGTCGCAGTGTCTGACAGATTGAACAATAAAATGGTATAAAATACCGACAGGTTGTTAGGTAAGACACATATGCAACAGTTAGGTATCTTTATTTTGAAACGTTTCACCTACACAGTAGGCTTCTGACAAGTTTTGTTTCGAATGGTAAAATAATACCGACAAGATGAGACATAGTTCTACTGTTTTCAAGTTATGCCCTAGTTTTTGTTTTGATAAAGCCACGGGAGGCGAAACTCACAATAAAATACCCAGATTTGCCATTGTCTTACCTCATCGGGGTATATAACCTTCGTACACAACTTGCAGACACGCAACATCAGGAACTTAAAATTCTAGCATGTACATAACCTTCACGACTACGACATCTACACTCAACTAACCCATCTCTTTGGGAAAGGGACCTACTTCCACTGGGAACCCGCCACCGTGAATATGCCCCGTCTGCTACACCTACGTTACTATAAGCCCCCCGGGATTTTTTTCTTCGTTTCAGTCACCCCAAACACATCATCGAAGAAAAAGTCCTTTCCCTCAAGAAGTGTTCCCGATCCCCGTCGGGAGGGGGCCTATAGTCATCGTACCAGCGCCTGACTTACTCCTTCATGATCTTGCAACCGTGTAAGGACAACCCAACAGTGAAAAATAAACGACCTACTAAAACTTTCCCTTGCTGCCGCTGTGAAAACTTTCCTACAAGTTAAATTTTCAGCCATCACCGAGAAAAACTCATTCATCTCGTCCCGTATGACGATTATGAAACCACAAAGCTGATCGCCGACACTTTTAGAAAACCCTCAGAGACCGACAGTTCACCTCTCCCCTTCCACCTTTTTTTCTGGCGAAACGTTCCGTTTTTCGTAAACGGCTGGACAAACTCTCACTTCTTTATCGACGGGATCTCAAAACCCCTATCGAGGAACAAAATCCCGGGCGTCGATAGAAAAAAAAAAAAAAAAAACCCCAACGCCCCCTACAATGATCAACAACCTTCTCCAACACGAGATGGCTACTAGGCAATGTCTGACGGCCTAGCTATCTCCCACATCATATCCCCCCAAGTCCAAGAACCCGAACGTTTCGCCCCCATCTCGCCAAGCTGGGCCTGCTACTTTCCATCACCACTAAACGCCTGACTGTCCCGAAAGGGAAAAAGTACTGCACAAACGCGGTAAAGACGGCCATGACTTCAAGGAATGTTAAACTCCCACTACCTCTCCTACCTGCCTCAACGCAAGGGTCTCACCACACCCTTGCAGCAAAAGCCCTCTACGAAAAAGTCCTGTCTAAGAAAACATTGAAGAAACCAAGAAAAAAACCCCCAAAATCCCCAAACAACGCCGCCTTTGAAAAAATTTCAATACCACCGAACTCCTTCAGCTACACAAAAATCGTCCCACCCAGCCAGCCCTCCTCTCTTCCTGACCTGCTCCATCCAATGAAAACCCGTATGAGTAGCACCCCTTACTAAGCTGAAAACCCCTGGCTCATTCAACACAACAATAAATAACGTTCCCCTAAACAACATGCCAAACTTCAACTTTCCAGACTCCCCACCTCACAAGACCTCCTAAAGCAAATTCCAACTTTTTAACTTCACCTCAACCCCGGGTCCAATCGTACTCTGACCAAGACTCTACTCCAAACCAACACCCCGTCTACGCCCCCTCTCACCACCCCCACCAGCCCAACAAACCGCCGACCAACCCCCTGCCTCCCTCAAAACGTCACAGAAACGAAAAGTACCAAACATTTGAACAACCCCGGACAAAAACAAGTAGTGTCGAAGAAAAACCACACTCAACCCTTACCTAACCAAGCCTTTTAAAGGCTCTAACCCCTTTTCACCCCCCCCAACCTCCCAACCCAAATGACGCAGCTGATATCTCCACTTTAAAGAAAGAAGGAGCTGTTAAGTACACCTCACCAAACCCACCAAATCCTTTGAAAAAAGCACTATCTTACCCTTTGGGGAATCTGAACTGTCTAACCTCAAATGCAACTATTCCACATGTCCAAGAGAACTTCAAAAGACTCAAGAGTGGCTCCATCACCAGCGAGTGTAGCCAAACACACAACACCCTCCCACACCTGACGTCCAAACCAGCTCTTCACCTCACCTGAACTATCATCGGCGAGCACGTCGCATCGCTCCTCCTCTATTCCCCAAAATGCCCTTCTACACACCTCGCATGCCACGCAGCTGGGTTAGCCGGCTCTTTCAACAACTCAAGACCTTCCTCTCACACTGTTCATCGCTTCCACATTCCCCCTCACCCCAAAGGGGTCGCAACAGAAAGCCTGCATGTTTTCCATGTCGTCCACGATCGACTTAGCTGCTGGGGTTTCCCCCTTTTATTTTCCCACAACTAAGAACACTCCTCTCCAGCACCTTCTTCTCTGTCCCTCTTCCCCCTCATCCCATTTTGGATCTTACCTAACTTTTGTTCGTTCGTTTGTTCTTTTCTTTAAATCTCCACATATGGTGCTGTTCGCACCACTCCTTTTGAGGGGCTGATTACCTCATCTTCTGTACATAGTTTCTACTGCTTCAAGTTATGTCCTAGAATTTGTATTGATAAAGCCACTGGGTGGCGAAACCACAATAAAGATACCCAAGTTGCACATTGTCCCCTTTCTCTCATCTTTTCGTATTTTTTAACATTTGTACACAACTTTCAGACACGCAACCATGGAACTTGTAAAAAAGTTGGGAGAATTTCCGACAATAGAAAGTAAAAGGACACAAGTGCAAATAAGTGACATTTATTTTTGGCAACGTTTCCGCTCTCCAGGAGCTTTATCAAGCCATTACAAACAATACATGATGTAAAATGTTCGCCAAGACCATAGTCCTGGCACGAGTCCCAATCTTGCGAATGACCCGTCTCTGGCTCCCGATGGAGAAAGGTTTCACAATGATGTCACGCATGCCGCTCAAAGCGCCCACTCTGGTCAGTTTCAAACTGGGTGCATCTCATAAAGCGACAGCCATAATGTAACTAAGGAACACTAGCGAGAGAGGATATGTCATTATTACAGAAACAGCTTGTCTGGTTCGTTGACCCCATGATACACAAGTGTGGGCCGCAGTCTCTCTGGGTCCACTTCGGGAGGGAATATCACCCTTAAGTTGCCTGCGGAGTGTCTCATAGCTTCCCACTCTGAAGATAGTTTGTTAGGGCCGCTGGACCCGTGCTGACAGTACAGGCACATCTCTCCTCCTCGCCTTGTCTACCATCATCTTGTCTGTAGTGGAAAGCCCCACTAATCCGATGGATGGCGGGACCAGACGCCTACTGGACCCTCTTCTATCATATGGAGGGGGTTTCTCCCTGAGTCGCTTGCTCGGTACCACTGTTGAGAATGGAGTATCAACTAAGACCTCCCCCATAAGTTTCGTGGCTCGTGCAGCACCCGTTTGGTCAGTCGTAGGCTGATTGGGACAGTAATCCCAACAAGTTGATAGTCTGTTTGCTGGCTTGGGCAGCTATCATCCTGCCGCTCATTTCCCAGATGCCAAGCATGGCCTGGGGAACCGTTCCAATGTCGAACTATTACCCCGAAACTACTAAGGCTGTCATATGCTCGAGGATCGAATTTTGGGGGGGGGGATGAGTTAAACATTATCCTGTGGTTGAGGATGGTAGAGGGCATTGATTGCCGAGTGAATCAACATGTATGACAAGGTCGAGTCGATGTCGTAAGGTCATAGACAATGCTGCTGAACCGCCACCCAGCCTCAGCTTGAAGGATCTTGCATGGTAGGCAGGGAGTCGCCAGCCTTGTGTGTGACCATTGTGGTACAGTCCAGCTGCTGCTCTCTTCCTATCAGGGTCGACAGAACCATCTGTGAAATACACTGCACATGTGCCTCCCTCACTGCCATGCCATGCTTGCTCAAGCATGATTGCTGAGGGTGTCTCAACTGCAGAGACACTTAGAGAAGGGAAGCTGCATGATGAAAAACATGGCCTGGATCTGGGCTCCAGGAGGCTGTGGATGGTACCCAGCAACAGGAAGGCACAACTCTTCTCACAGAGCAGCTGTACAGGCAGCAGTCTTTCCGACCAGCAACACAAAACGAACGAATCCGGAGTAGTCCGGATGAGTGTGGGATCTGTGTGACAAGGTTGTTAATATCCATCTCCTTATTGGGGTAACCTTAGCTGCCCGTGCAGGAATCGTGGCCACTTTGCAGCGTTTTATAGGATCATACTCTGTCAGCCAAGGAAGGAAGCCGGCCATCAGATCTGAGACAACTGTGGTTTGGTCCAGATGGGGCCACACCAAGCTAGTTTCTTATCGCCTGGTTTTGTACGACCTCCACCCTTTGTTGCCTTTGGGGCTCTCTGCGGGAAGAAGATGAGCCTAAAGCCGGTGCACGTAAGTCAATGAGCGAGCGTATAGTCTTGGAAAAAGTACAAGCGAAGTACATCTTTTGCATGCCCCCTGCACGTGCCTCGTCCATGCTCTCATGGCGTTTGATTCTGAGTAGAGCACGAGACCCCCCCCCTGACATACTCGGCCTGTATCTAGAAAGGACAGCTTTTTATTCAATGTAAATTCCCAATTACAGGAAGTGAGCCTGTCCACCCAAGTTCTATATCCTGAATACGTAATTATTCATAGATCTGGTCCCTTGAAACATCATTGCAAGAGATTTCTCGGTCCGAGATCTTGAGGCCAAGTTCCCGTGCAGACGGCGTAATTAGTCCAAACTCTCTAGCCTGTCTTCTAAATTTGCCCTTTCCCATTCACAACTAGTGCAAGATCATCACATAGCTGAGGAGCTGTGTACCGACTATGGAAAGGGAAGGTCTCACAAGTTTTCCAGACATAGGAATGTTAAACAGGGTAGGACTAGCACACCTCCTTGTGGCGTACCACGTTTTCTAGGTTATAAAGGAAGATAGTGTCCCCTGAAAGCTGACCACAGGCCTGCCTGCCCCTAAGTAGGACTCTATCCAGGCCAGGAGGCGTCCTTTGATTCCCTTCCGAGCTAGTATTGCCAGAATTGCTGTAGGGGCTGCTAGCTCAAAATGCCTTCCAAGTTCGAGTAGACGACGATACTAGGTTTTTTGTTGCTATCAGCATCTGGCTAGTATAAGTGGTTATGCACTCTGCTGTTCCCACTCCTTTGGTGAAGCCAAATAATTGTGATGAAGAGAGGGTCCAAGTTTCCATTCCCCATAGGAGGCTGTTAAAAAAAGAACACCATCCTCTCAGCAGTCCTAGGCTAAGCAGCTGTCAGCGATATGGGTCCTCATACTGCCTGGGGTACCTTGGGCCTTGGAATGGTACGATGTAGCTTTTTCCTTCCATGCTGCTGGATGGTCCTGGACTCCCCGACTTGTTAATGACGTCTAGTATGGCCTCCCATCCACTCTGCTGCCCAGCCCGTGCAATCATGGAGTAGCGTCACACCATCGATGCCCGGGCAGTGTCCCTGTGTTCTTAAAGGCACGTCGGAGTTCCAAGTCCGTGAGGTCTATATCAGTCACATCTTCCGACCACTTGCAGCTTGTAATCGTTAGCTGGCGCTGTGGCAGAAGATCCTCCGTCCGTATACTTCCGGATGTCCTGTGGGAGCTGAGTGGAGGCCCCCTGGAAGTGAAAAGCTCCACTAGTTTCTCTGCTACTGTGATGGGTTCGGTGTGCTGGTGCCGTCGGCTTGCTCTTGCCAGTTGCTATGTTGAGCTTGCCCCATATCTCATATAAGGTGGTGTGATGGCCCGAATGTTTAGCACCACCCAGCCATTTCTCAGTTTTTAACCTCTGAGAGAGAATTCTGCGGGGCAAGCTGGCACAATGGCTCTCAGATATTCCAGTTCTCTGCTGCCATAGGGTTTACGCCTGTAATAGCTTCCTAAAAGAGTTGATGCGGTGGTTCTGCTCCCGCACCTCGTCATTGTAGAACCACCAGTCTCTATTTGTGAGTGGCGTCCCTGCAGACTTCTTTGGAATTGCGCACTCTGCTGCCCTGATGCTAACAGTGATTAGCTCCTGTTCCGCCGTAATCACAGTCTTCAAGATAGAGAGTATGTGGACACCAAGTTTATGAAGATAATCCTGAACACCTTCCAGGTGGCCGCTCTTTACCGTCCATCTAGGAGCAGCACAACTTGTGGGAGGCCTGTTGAAGTTGAAGTTGGTGATCCACTGCAAGTGGTCCACTGACACGGTGAGAGATGATTTTCCCATGGGCTCCTGCTGCGAGTTTTGTCTTGACCCGAAGGTAAGGTCGAGCAGCCACCCAACAGGTGTGTGGGGGTCCTCTTCCATTGTTTAGCAACTTTAACCTCTGGAATATCGTGTAAGGAGCATTGCTAATGCTTCCATGCGCATTGGTTGCTGAGTGAGATGCAGAATAGGGTGATGTGCGTTGAAATCTCCACCCACATAATATACTCAGTGCGTGCTAGTGCGAGGAGCCTGCAATGTCGTGGGTGTGTCTTGGTTCTTGTAGATGTTATAGATGGTAATGGGCGCCCCAGGGTATGTGCACAAGTATGGCCCTTACCTCGACATCCTCCCCACAGTCCACAGGGTAGCTATAAAGCCAGGTCGTGAGTAATTTTGGTATGATACAAATCCAGCTGTGGCCTCTGCAGTGAATGCCCGGTTCCAAGTGCGAAAATACCCAGCAAAACCGGTATCTTGGGCACATAGTCGGGACAGTCAGAGTTCTTGTAGCAAGGACGATGTCAACCCATCGCCGAATTACTGCCTCCAGCAAGAGGTGCTGTTTGCCCCTCAGGCCCTGAATATCCATTGTGACCTTGAGGGTGTGATTAGGCAACCGAGGTTATTCCGATCGCAGTTGTTTCCATGAGCTGGAGACTGACCTGCCCGCTCTGAGAATCCTGCAAATTCAGGCATATCCACTGTCCTCCTCTTCGTCAGAAAGCACACTCTCAGGAGAGTACTGACCATCTCCGGAATGCGCTCTGTTGTTCCGTGGAGTTTGATTGTGTTGCAAGTAAGATCCGTGAAACACCTTGATGATTATGTTCTACGAGATCCTCCCTGGTTGAGGCTGCTTTGAAGGGTTCGAAACAGTGGATATTATCTGGGCTGGCTGTGGTCTGTAGGGACTGCGAGGGGATGGATTTCTTTATTGATGCATCGTGGTCTGTTGCAGTATACCAGGTTGAAGTAGCCGGATCTGCTGTGAAGGTGCCAGTAGAGTCTGCAAAGCGCCTGTGCCCGGGTAAGGAGTGCCTGCGTTGTCGTGCTATTGCCCTGGTGGGGGGCTCGTATTAGTGCCAAGCCCCTGACGCATTGACCCTATGCACCCTGTTGACGCCTCCTGTTTCCTCTTGTCTACTGTTTCTTCGTTGAGGTAGGGAGACAGGAGGTTTTGACCTATGGACGCCTGGTGAGGCTTCTAGGTTGGGAATTCCTGGGCAATTTGACTTGGTTAGCTGCTGAGAGATCTGCGAATGTGCAGGGTATTCTCCTGCACCAAACGTTTGATGATCCGTCCTAGCCTGTTGCCGAAGTTTTTGGCGTCTTCCAACTTCTTTAATTCTGGCGAGCCTCACCGGGCATCGATGGATTCCAGGCATGGTGTTTCTACTTGGCCTGCAGTTCGGGCATTGTTGATGGGTGGCGATGCATATTTTCAGCTTGGTGATGCTTCCTCGTAGGGTGGTGCTGCTGCAGACACCGTCAGATTACTCTGTTCGGACATAGTGCACCTAGGTGTCCATAAGCGCTGACACTTGTAACAGCGAACTGGATCTGCTGTGAAGGTCCCTGACAACGTACGTGCCCCAAGAACCCGAGGTCCAGTCTGGGATGGCAGTTTCCTACATGCTGAAAAATGATAAACCTGTCGGGTTGGTGCGCGTTGGCTGCCCGTCTTTGCCCTTGAGACGTTGCTGACACCACATCTGGGTGAAGCTGCTACACAGCCTCGATGGGCCATCATCAGCGGGTATGCATCAGCTACACCCTTGGTGTCTCTCCTGCGAGAGGTCCAGTTCCACCAGGTTGAATGAGCGATCTGTCTCCATGACGCTCATCAAGTTGTATACATTTTCCTTGTTGAGAGGAGTCAATATTGGTTCTCCCCCCTCAAGTTGAACATATCTGAACTTCAGGTTGTGTCGTGATTCCAGGTATGAAACAACCCCATATTTGGGTTCTGTGGTCCCCCCATAAAGACTTCACCTTGAATTTGCCAGGTCGGTTTGTGAAGCTGGTTTGCCTGCTCCTTGGACGGATGGTGCTCTTCTCTGTCCACAGTGTTCCATCCCTCTTGGTTTTTCGTGGGGGGGCGGTGTTTATTTCGCACCTGTTTTTCTCTTGTCTCTGGCTCCAGGTTGGGACTGGGTCAGATTCTTGCTACAATGTGAACAGGAATCTTCCCTCTTCCTCTCGCGAACTTCTTCGCTAGAATTTCGCCCCCACATTTCCAAATCTGAGTCCTCGTCGTGTTTCAGGAGCATGTGCCCGCTTCTTTTCGGCAGAAGCCATGATGCCTATCTTCGAAAAAGGTAGTGAACCTCCGTGAACTGAGAGTGTGGTCAATGGATTGTCGAAATAAAACAATACATGGAACACAGAGGTGTATTAAAGGCTCAGAGTGCGGTGAATACTAGTGAGGTACGCATTTCGATGTTCACTAGTGGTAGTAGTCGTAAGTAGTAGTAGTGGTAGTGACAAAAGTAATACAATTGCTCTACCATATTGTATTACTTTTGTCACTACCACTACTACTACTACTACTACTACCACTAGTGAACATCGAAATGGTACCTCACTAGTATTCACCTCACTCTGAGCCTTTATATACCCTCTGTGGTCCATGATTGTTTGTAATGGTTTGAATAAAGCTCCTGGAGAGCGAAACGTTGCCACAATAAATGTCACATTAGTTGCACTTGTGTCCTTTTACTTTACATCATGGAATCTTAATTCTGAGGACATGTACATAACCTTCACGACTACGACAACTACTACTACAACTAACCCATCTCTTTGGGAAGGACCTACTTCCACTGGGGAATCCCCCGCACTACCAGTGATATGTATGCCCTCGTCTGCTACACCTGACGTTACTATATAAGTGCCAGGATTCTTTCTTCTGCTTCAGAATCTCCACGACTATGGTGCTGTTCGCACCTACTCCTAGGCTGAGGGACTGATTACCTCATCTTCTGTACATAGTTCTACTGTCTTCAAGTTATGTTCTAGAATTTCTATTGATAAAGCCACTGGATGGCGAAACGTCTACAATAAAGATACCCAGATGTTGCACATGTGGTCTTACCTCATCTTGTCGGTATTAAAACGTCATTTCGTATTCACAATTGCCCTTGGTAATGAAAATAACACCCGAAGCTATAATCTAGGTGAAGTAGAGCTTGGTCATACAGAATGTGAAAAAGACTTGGGAGTCATGGTAAGCAGAAATCTAAAGCCAAGACAGCAGTGCCTTAGTGTGCGCAACAAGGCCAACAGATTTCTTGGATGTGATGAATGGTTTGAAAAACCGCCTTCCTCTTTGTATTGGACTGATGAAGCCACTGTGTGGCGAAACGTTTCCTGAATAAAGATTCCCATATCTGCATAAGTGCCTCAATCTTCAGATTACTTGGATTTTACTCAAGAAGTATAAGTAACAGAAGTCCAATAGTTATTTTAACAGCTCTATACATCACTATGAGGCCTCATTTTTAGAATTAATGCTGCCCTCAGTTTTTGGTCTCCCCTTACTACAGGATGGACTAGACTCATTAGAGAACATACAGAGAAGAATGACTAAAAAGATTTACTGTTAAGGAACCACCCGTATGAAGATTTTAGAACATAAAGCCATTAAATCTCCACCTCTGGAGAGGCGTAGAATAAGGGGAGATATCATTGAAGTGTATAAGTGGATGACGGGCATAAACAAGGGAGACATTAATAAAGTACTGAGGGTGTCGAACCAGGTAAAAACCAGGAATAATGGATTTAAGTTGGATAAATTTAGATTTAGAAAGGACATAGGTAAGTACTGGTTTTCTAACAGAGTTGTAGATGCGTGGAACAGTCTTCCCAGTGGGGTGATAGAGGCTAGGACCTTGGGTAGCTTTAAGAAGAGGGGCTGGGTTTGATTGGTGTCAAGGGGTACGGGAGTTATTTCTTGAGTAGCTTTAGGTAGATGTCGTTTTGATAAGGACCTGCCTCGTATGGGCCAGTAGGCCTTCTGCAGTGTTCCTACATTCTTATGTTTTTAGTCCCCTCAAGGAAGGTTCCTTGACGCTGGTGAGGGGCTCTTGATCTAGGGAATTCGATCTGTGCTCCAGTTCCCTGAATTAAGCCTGAATGCCTTCCATCCCCCCATAGGTGCTGTATAATCCTAGGGTTTAGTGCTTCCCCCTTGATTATAATAATAATAATAATATGTTCTTATTGCTGCGGGTTCTCTCTTGGAGAGATATCCTCAAGACCTTATTAATATCCCCTTTATTAATACATAAGAACATAAGAAAGGAGGAACACTGCAGCAGGCCTGTTGGCCCATACTAGGCAGGTCCTTTACAATTCATCCCACTAACAAACATTTGACCAACCCAATTTTCAATGCCACCCAAGAAACAAGCTCCGATGTGCAAGTCCCTCCACTTATATCCTCCACTTATACACCTCGATCATGTCTCCCCTCATTCTTCATCTAACAAGTGAATGTAATTTAAGAGTCTTCAATCTTTCTTCATAAGGACGATTTCTAATGCTATGTATTAACTTAGTCATCCTACGCTGAATGTTTTCTAACGAATTTGTCCATTCTGTAACATGCAGACCAGAATTGAGCTGCATAATCTAGGTGAGGCCTTACTAATGATGTATAAAGCTGCAGTATGACCTCTGGACTTCTGTTGCTTACACTTCTTGATATGTGTTATGAATGGTTTGAAAAACCGACAAGTTGAAGATTGAGACTCTTATGCAGCATATGGGAATAGAAATAAATGGTATAAAATACCGACACAATGGAAATATAAACACATATGCAGTATAATGTGATCCTTTATTGACTACGTTTCGCCCACACAGTGGGTTTTTTCAAGTCACAAACAGAACTACCTGGGGTGGAAGGAACGCGAGCATTTATAGTCAGGTTCAGAGTGCTGAGGTCAGGTGGAGAATGCTGCATCCGATGATGCAGCGTTCGCCACTCAGTGCGGTCCTGGCGAACCTATACATGGAACATCTAGAAGCCGAACGTTTCTCCACCATTATTCCTTCGTCTGTCACCTGGCTCCGTTGTGTTGACGACATTCTCCTCATAACTCCTAAACGCTTCAATGTTAAAGCTCTCCAAGACAAGCTCAACCAGGTCGAGCCTTCAATCCAGTTCACACTTGAAGAAGAAGTCGACAACACTCTACCTTTCCTTGATGTTCTGCTTTGCAAAGCTGACCACGAACTTTGTTTTAAAGTCTATCGAAAACCCACCAACCAAAACGATCTTCTCCACTTTTACTCTCACCACGACACCAAAACCAAATGTGGTGTAATTATAGGCTTCTTTCTGCGTGCACTCAGAATCTGCAGCAATGAATTTCTTGAAGAAGAATGCACGATGATTGAACAAGTATTTTCTAAACTTCACTATCCTCGTCACTTCATCAGAGACTGCAGACGACGGGCATTAAACATCTTCAACACACCCAGAGAAGACACTGCCGAGAAGAGATACATAGTCCTCCCCACCAACTCCATTGCCAAACACGTTTCCAACATCTTTTCCAATACCTCATTTCAAGTATCTACCTCCACAACCACGACCATCACGGACATTACCAGTGATAGACAGGACAAGCTTCCACCCTCTGCAGGGGTATACATAATCCCTTGTAATGACTGCAACAAGTTATACGTTGTAAAGTAAAAGGACACATGTGCAACTAATGTGACATTTATTGTGGCAACGTTTCGCTCTCCAGGAGCTTTATCAAGCCATTGCGTAATGGCTTGATAAAGCTCCTGGAGAGCGAAACGTTGCCACAATAAATGTCACATTAGTTGCACTTGTGTCCTTTTACTTTACATATTGTCGGTAATTCTACCAACTTTATTACAAGTTATACGTTGGCGAAACATCAAGGGACCTCCAAACACGTATTTCAGAACACCAATACGCAAGCAGGTCTGACGATACAAGGAATGCCTGCATACAACACCGTAATTCACACAACCACTTGATAAACTACAGAAACTCAAGACTTATCGCCACAGAAGACAACACTCAATACCAAAGAATCCTGGAATCATCACTTATTTCTATATCCGACAACTTCAACCAGAATAGTGGCTTCTATAACATAGCTGAACCAGGTAAGACACATATGCAACAGTTAGACAACTTTATTCCGAAACGTTTCGCCTACACAGTAGGCTTCTTCAGTCGAATACAGAAAGTAGGCAGGAACAGTAGAGATGTGAAGACGATGTAATCAGTCCATCACCCTTAAAGTCGTAGAATTTGAGGTTGTCAGTCCCTTGGCCTGGAGAAGTTCAGTTCCATAGTATACCATTTTGATGTTCATAGCTGAACCACTTGCCAAGAAGCTTCTTCATCGCTATCCCACATAAGAACACTGTAGAAGGTCTGCTCACAAACTTGACCAATCTCCTTTCCAAGCTACCCAAGATTTTAGACTCTATAACCCCACTCGGTACATCATCGGATGCAGCATTCTCCACCTGACCTCAGCACTCTGAACCTGACTATAAATGCTCGCGTTCCTTCCACCCCAGGTAGTTCTGTTTGTGACTTGGAAAAGCCCACTGTGTGGGCGAAACGTAGTCAACAAAGGATCACATTATACTGCATATGTGTTTATATTTCCATTGTGTCGGTATTTTATACCATTTATTTCCACATTTCCAGTTCATTATCCGTCAGCTGTCCATTCCCAGTTTTCAGAGGTCCTACTTTTTCCTTCACCTTCGTCCTATACACTTGAAAGAACCCCTTTGGATTAGTCTTTGATTCATTAGCAACTCTTATTTCATAGTCACGTTTAGCCTTTCTAATCGCCTTTTTTACCCTCTCTTTTAAGCTGAACATATTGGTCAGTAAGGTTAACCTCTCGTCTTCTGATGCGCCTATAAATTCCCCTTTTCTCCCCTAATAGATGTTTTAGCCTCCTGTTAACCCATTTGGGATCGTTATTATTAGACCTAATTTCTCTCTGGGGAATGTATATTCTCTGGGCACTGTGTACATTATTAAGAAAACAATCATAAAAGCAGATCCCTTCATATTCATAAGTATGATTATCGTCAATAAAATCATTAGCTAGATAACCCCAATCAAGATTAGACAGATGTTCCCTAAGTCCATTGTAATCGGCAGAACGAAAATCAGGGATTTTTACTGTATTATCATTATTCTTGCATTCCCAATTAATGCTAAAAGTGATGGATTTGTGATCACTTGCGCCAAGCTCTTCAGTGATCTCCAGATTATTCACGAGTGTTTCCTTATTTGACAAGACTAGGTCTAGCAAATTATTACCCCTGGTAGGCTCGGTTACGCTCTGTTTCAGAAAACAGTCCTGAACTGTTTCCATAAAGTCACTGGACTCTAGAATACCTGTCAAAGAATTCCAGACAATTTGACTAAAGTTAAAGTCCCTACTATGTCGACTATGTTACTGTGTCCAGAAGCCCTAACAATTTCGTCCCAAAGAAGTCTCCCTCTATCGTGATCCAAGCCTGGAGGTTGGTATATTACACCTAGAATTAGTTTTTCTTGACCCTCCACGAACTCTACCCAAACCTACTTTGTTACTGCTCCATCTATTTTTATACCTGTTTTTTTTTGCAACAATTAATATTTTCTCGAACATACAATGCAACTCCTCCCCCCTTCCCATTAGATCTATCCACATTGAACAACTTAAATCCCTGAATATTACACTCAGCAGTCATATCTCGACTCTTTAAATCATACCAAGTTTCAGTTAATGCAATGATATCAAAGTTACCAGCACATGCTACCAAACGTAGTTCATTAATTTTATTTCTTGCACTTCGACTGTTAGCATAAAACACCTTCATATGTTTTTTCTTCTGCTCATTTTTCCTAGTCATCTTTGTTTTAACACAATTTCTGAAATTATCATTACCCAGAGTTACTCCATGACAGTTACTATTAAGATTCTTAATATCAGAGCATAAGTCAATATATCCATACTCATTATTTATCATTTCTAAACCCATACCTCTAACTAATCCTAGTTTAAAGTCCTAACAACCCCCTCAACTGAGTTAGCAAGAAAACCCACACCTGCCCTGGATAAGTGAACCCCATCCCTGGAAAACATGTCATTTCGGCCATAGAAGTTGTCCCAGTTGTCAATGAATGGTACTGCATTATCCTTACAGTGTTTATCCAGCCAATAATTAATACCAATTGCTCTGGACAACCATTCATTACCAACACCTCTTCTTGGCAAAATCCCACATATAACAGGGCGCCCCCCTTCTTCCTAAGTCGCCAGAAACTTACCACAGGTCAGCTGTTTTTAATAATCTTCCTGGCTTGCTAGTGTACTCGCATATAATCTAGTGATACCAGTGAATAGCAGAATACAGTGTTGTAGTAGCAACTAACCAATATAAATGGAACTTAGTGAGTGGAGTGACTTTCAATAGTTTTCTTTTCTCTTGAAATACGAGACTTACTGTGAATTTCATATACTGTATTACCACGGCGCAATATACACAACAGAAAGCTAATTATTACTACAGAAAAAGCGTCCTTCCTCCAAAATTGGCACCAGTCAACTATAGTGATAATATACCATTTATTGAGTGGTGGAGACGGAAAAAAAAAAAATAGAAAAGCCAGATACAGCAATTGATTTAAACAAGAGGCGTACCGTTCGTCATTGTAGGGAGCTGCCAGATATCACCGCTCTTCAACACGCAAGTTATACTTTTGTATCAGTCAAATCACATATTACTCGGGTAGATAAATTCCAGTAGATCCTTCCTGTTTAGCTCAAATCACCGACCAGTATGTTTTAAATAAGTTACCCCCACTGATCAGAGCAGATCGACTGTCCGAACCCTTGACTGTTCGAACCCTTGACTGTCCGAACACCGGGACTGGTTTCAAACATTTCGTTGACAAAAAGCAGACTAAACGGATGGGTTTGTAGGCGCCCTTATAAACACAAACATTTAAAAATCAGAAAAACGTTGACGGTAAGCTGTTCCAATATACAAAAAGAGTTAGAAACTTAAAACAAATAGCTAGAGCTTCATTTAAGGTTAATAATATAAGATTCAAGAGGTTGCTAATAGAATTGCAGTAAATCAACCATTCAAATCATTATGAATGCTGTTGTGTAGTCTGTGGTTCCAGTCAAACAACCTAACGGGCTTCCACATGGATAAATTGTCATTTTTAGTGGAAATTTTGTGTCACGCCCCCTTGTGCAGTATCCCAGAACTAGCTACAAGCAGTAAATAAAACAGAGAAGTGTTTTTGGTATGCCCAAATGAGGAAAATCTGTGAATAACATCACAAGGTAATAACAGAGGACAACACAAAGCAGCTTTCCATAGAAAACCTGGAAGCTTTCTACAACAGATTGGGAAACATAAAAAGTCCAGACAGAATGGTACTGCCCTTATACTTGGCTCATGTAAGTCACAAAAAAAAAAAACCTGTAAGCTGGAGTGATGTCCTGGTATCCGTAAATGTGGGGCTGATAGGCGTCCTGGGAGACAGTAATTGTGAAGCTGGAGGTGCTGTCCTGGTAGACAAAATGTGAAGCTGGAGAAACTGTCCTGGAGACGATGGTAAGCTGGAGATTTTTGTCCAGTAGTTCGGGAATTATACGCAGGAAGGGAATACAATAAATGACCTCATAGGGGACAGGAGCCATAGTAAGGGAAACAAGTGTAGTCAAAGAAAGAAAAACCAATATTGCAGAACTAGAAATACCGCAGGAAATTACAAACAAGGGACTCCAATAGCAATATGAGGATAAAATAACCAAAAACAACTGGTGGTAGCTCCATTGTTGGTGATAGGGAGGATAGAATAAGACAGGGAAACATGCACCAACAGGGAATACAGCACAGTAACCCAAGGCCAGCGGAAATCCAGCCTGGTGCACAACTATGCACTTGGTATCGGCTGGCATGGGAAATCAGGAAAAACAGATGGGACATGTAACTAGTGACCCACCCTAGAAAAATGCCCTGCCATATGACAACAGGAAAATTGCAAAACTCCCTTCCAGTAGAGCGTTTTTCACACACCTGAATTGTACCTCTTCAGTAACAGTAAAGACTGTGCTCTAAAACTTAAATTGCCAGGCATACCATCAAAAGGGACAAAAAGATACAAAACATCCAGTCCATGGTAAAACCTGGTAGCCACAAGCCACTCAAGAGGGAGAGTTTTTATGCCAGGAAGGAAAAAAACTGCAAGGAAATTGGCAAGAAATCGTACGACCAAATCCAGTCATTCCTGGGTGGAACCACAGTCGATGGCCTCCACTCCAACCAACAGATACCAGATACTAATGCCGAAAAAAATCCCCCCCATACAACAATACCACCAGTCCGAGAACTATTCTTCTTTGCAAATATACCAGGTCTAAAGCCAGCAACAAACAACAAAAACCTTTCATCCGTGTACTGCTTGCAGAGGCAAAGGCAATGTTCGCTTGGGCTTTCACTGAGACCCACATAAAGGAACACTTTGACAACGAAATATTGATCCCAGGGTACAACCTATACAGATGTGACAGAGGAACAGGCAAAAAGGGGGGGTTGGCCTGTACATTGCAGATCACTTGTTTGCACAGAACTGCTTAATGCCTCAATGACGTAGTGGAAGTTTTTAGCATAAAGGTTCGAGAACCAAAACCTAGTCATTGTGTAGTTCTACAAGCCTCCGATGCACATCCCAGCAATTCCAGGAACTGCTGTTAAAAATTGACCACTGTCTGGAAAATCTCCAGCACCTGCACCCAAAAATCTTGCTCCTGAGGGATTTCAACTTAAGGCACCTAAAATGAGGAATATAGCAATAATATTGTGCAGTAATAACACCAGGAGGCAGCTCGATGAAAACTCACACCGTCACACGAGCTTTAAATCCTCTGCACAAAATTTCAATTTAAAACCAGCAAAAAAAGGCCAACTAAGACTATAAACACCTAGACCTCATCTTCACTAACAATGATGATCTGATAAGAAATGTCACCATAATCAAACCCAATATACTCAGATCACAACCATAATTGAGGTTCAGCCAAGTATGCGTGTAGCCCCCAGGCCGACAAAATGAGACTAGTCAGGAGGAGCATTCTCACCAAAATCCCACTTCAGATAACAAAAACATAAAGTGGGACCAAGTAAACCTAGTTCCTAACCGATATAAGCTGGGTAGATATACCAACCAACACAACCCAAACTTATGCCTAGAACAGATTAACTCGGTGCACTCGATGTATGCACAAGGCTTATTCCTCTAAAAAAAGGAGATTAGATGTAAAATAGAAAGAGAACAGCGCTCCCTTTACAGGCGACGGAAAGAATAACAAGCGCTAAAAGAGGTCAATATATCTGAAATGCGCCCAAGGGGGGGAGACACTGGTCCCGAGAAATACAAGCATCGAACTTAAGCTAAAAGAAATCCATTAGGAGTCAGAAATCGCGGGAAGAACTAAAAGCCATAAATGAAAATCGAAAGAAACCCAAAGTATTTCTTCTCCCTATGCAAAACAAAATCGAGACACCGTCCAGTACTGGGCCCCTACTACACAAGAATGGTTCCTACTACAGATGCAAGCAAGGAAAGAGTGAGGCTACTCAAGTCCCAATAATGACTCAGTTTTAGCAAGCCGATAACCAACTGAGAGTCGAAAGATCAAAATGAATTTTTTTTATGAGAGAGCACAAAATGTTTATTAAACAAGCCTATTCCGTGTTATCCTACGCCAAATGACTATCGAAAGGCGATAAATGACATGTCCATGCACTCTGCTCCAGGGGAGCCAGAACTCAATGGAACTCTGTGTTCATCAAGAACTGCAAGAAGCCCCTATAACGAGCTTTCCATCCTATGGATAGGGAGCAATGGACACGGGGGTCGTTCCACAGATTACAACAAACAAAACAGACTTACCCCACTCCACAAAGGGGCAGTAAGGCAACCGCAAAGAAACTCAGACCAATAGCACTAACATCCCATATCATAAAAATCTTTGAAAGAGGTCCTAAGGAAGCAAGATCACCACCCATCTAGAAACCCATCAGTTACACCAACCCAGGGCAACATGGGTTTTAGAACAGGACTCTCCCTGACTGTCTCAACTACTGGATTCACTACGACAAGTCCTAATCACTAGAAGACAAAAAGAAGCAGATGTAATATATACAGACTTTGCAGAAGCCTTCGACAAGTGTGGACATGGCGTAATAGCGCTCAAAAGTGCCGCGCTAAAGAATAAAAGGAAAAGTCGGTCGATGGATCTATTATTTCTCACAAACAGAACACAGAGAGTATTCGTCAACAGAGTAAAAGTCGAGGCAGCTACGGTGAAAAGCTCTGTTCCCAACAAGGCACTTACAACATCCCAACTTGTTCCGTCATCTCATAATCCTACATAGACAAAGGATGTCATCCACAGCACGTGTCTTCCTTTGCAGATACACCCAATCTGCATGACAGTGTCTTCCATGCAAGACACTGCAAGTCTCCAGGCGGACATCAACCAAATCTTTCAGTGGCTGCAAGAAAACAATAGAAGTTCAACGATGAGAAATTTCAATTACTCAATATGGTAAACATGTGGAAATTAACTCTTTCCAATCAGAAGTCAGAATAAATCTGGCCACAAAATAGAGCGAAACACCAACGTCTAAGACCTGTGAGTGATTATTCGGAGGATCTCACCTTCAAGACCAAACATTGTATCAATCGCAACTGCTAGAAAAATGCCCGATGGATAATGAAACATTCAAAACTAGGATATGCCAAGCCCATGTGACACTCTCAGGTCACTTGTTCTAACCTAGGCTGGAATAATGCTGCACTCTACAACACCCTTTCAAGCAGTGAAATTGCACGACCTAGAAAATGTACAGAGAACTGTTCACGGCGGCATAACGGAGAATAAATACCTCCAATTACTGGTAGCGCCTTGAGGTTCTAAACTGGATTCCCTGGAAACGCAGGGCGGGAGAGATACATGAATATATAACATCAGGAAAATCCTAAGGGACTAGTACCCGAACTTGCACACGAAATCACTCACTACAAAAGCAAAGACTTGGCAGAACGATGCACCATCCCCCCAATGAAAAAGCAGGGGTGTCAGTAGCACGTTAAGAGACCATAACAAAAAGTGACAGGCGGCCCTAGACTGTTTCAACTGCTCCCAGCACACATAAGGGGGATTACCAACAGAACCCCTGGCAGTCTTTCAGCTGGCACTGGAACAAGCTCCTAAAGTCAGTTCCTGATCAGCCGGGCTGGTGGCTCGTACGTTGTGGTTTGGCGTGCAGGCCAGCAGCAACAGCCTGGGATGATCAGGCGCTGATTCCACCAGGAGCCTGGTCAACAGACCGGCCGCGGGGCGTTGCCCCCCGAAAACTCTCTCCAGGTAAAACTCCAAGGTATACAGCTGTCCTGAACTTTTCAACTAATCCTCACTTCTATGCTTGCCTACAACATCATTGCCTCCACACTGAGGCCAAATAATAGGATTGATCCATTTTACCGTTCATGGAAGGTGTCAAGACGGCTAACAATGTCCTCCATCCCAGCCCCAGAAAGCATACCCTTATGTCTTCTACTCCTGTCCTTCAAGCAGAATGCCCTATACATGTATCTAACCAGGCTATCCCCAACAACAACAATATTCTTACCTCCTTGTTGTCGTTCGTCGTGACGATCCCAGTTAGTCGACTCACATTTCGTAGGATAGCACGAGAATGCGTTGAGGTTTCCACATGAGTTTCCCAGCAGTCTCTTTCTTCTTTCATCGTTTCTTCTGGCTTCCATTCGTCTCTTGATCGTCAACTTCGTCGTCCCCCTGCTGTCCTGCCACTGACCACGATCCCTTCTTGACTTGGAGGACTCGAAACAGAGGAGGACTACTACGAATCCTCTGTTTTCACTCGTCAATCGCCGTATCTCCATCTATCACTGCCCTGCAATTCCTTCTTAAGTTCCTGTAAAGGTGCTCGATGGAGGGCATCTTGGTTCAGTCCACGGGAGCACACAAGACACATCTTCACAGAGTTAAGTACAAGTCACCACTGAGTTAAGTACAGGTCACCACTCAAGTAAAGTACAGGTCACCACTCAAGTTAAGTACAGGTCACCACTGAGTTAAGTACAGGTCACCACTGAGTTAAGTACAGGTCACCACTGGGTTAAGTACAGTCACCACTCATGTATTTATCCAACCTAAATTTAAAACTACCCAAAGTCCTAGCCTCAATAACCCAACTTGGTAGACTGTTCCACTCATCTACTACCCTATTTCCAAACCAATACTTTCCTATGTCCTTTCTAAATATAAACTTATCTAATTTAAATCATTACTGAGGGTTCTCTCTTGGAGAGATATCCTCAAGACCTTGTTAATATCCCCTTTATTAATACTATCTTCCACGTAATACACTTCGATCAGGTCTTCCTCTCATCTTCGTCTAACCATGTGAATGTAAGTTAAAGTCCTTCAATCTCTTCTCATAAGGAAGATTCTAATGCTATGTATAATTTATTCCATCCTACGCTGAATGTTTTCTAACGAATTTATGTCCATTCTGTAATATGGAGACCAGAATTGGGCTGACATAAACTAGGTGAGGCCTTACTAATGCTGTATAAAGCTGCAGTATGACCACTGAACTTCTGTTTTGCTTACACTTCTTGATTATAAATCCCAGTAATCTATTTGCCGTATTAAGTATTGCTGTCTTGGTTTAAGGTTGCTGCTTACTATAACCTCCAAGTCCTTTTCGCAATCTGTATGGCTAGTCTACGATTATTAAACTTATAAGTGCTAGGGTTATGGACACTCCCGAGCTTCAAACTTTGGCATTTCTACATTGAACTGCATCTTCTGCCACTTTTCTGTACCGATTAAAGGGCGTAGAGTTTGTTCTAAATCCTCCTGAAGTCCCCTAACAACTACGTTTGAATTCAATTATCCTACCTATCCTCATGTCATCGGCGAATTTGCCAAATTCACTAGTAATTCCTTCTTCTTGATCATTGATATATATAAAACAACAACGGCCCAAGATTGATCCCTGTGGAACGCCACTTGTTACTGCTTCCCCACTCGGATTAACCCCATTCATGGACACTCTCTGCTCCTGTCTTGAGCCATGATTCGATCCCCGAGAGCACCCTTCCCCCCAATGCCAGAGCTGCTACTTTCTTCAACAGTCTTTGGTGCTGAACTCTATCAATGCCTACTAAAATCTAATAAATAATATCAAATTCTTTTCGTGGTCAACAGCTTCAAAGCTTTACTGAAGAAAGTTAATGAAATTAGTTAGACAAGACGGCCTCTGTGAATCATGCTGAGTATCCTTTAATCAACGCTATGCTCACCGTAGATGGCTTCTTATAATCTGATTATAATTGACTCTAGTAAATTTGCCTACAATTGAGGTCAGCTTATGGGCGGTAATTTGACGTACCGACTTGTCCCCTGTTTTTAAAAATAGGAATTACATTAGCCATCTTCCACATATCATAACACTACACTTGTTTGAAGAGATAAATTAAAATAATAGTTAATGGTTCACAGACTTCCATTTTGCATTCCTTTTAAACACTTGAAAAAACCACATCAGGACACCGGTGACCTTATTGTGCTTCAGTCGGTCAATCTGCTTCGCTAAAACCATTTCAATATGACTGTGATGTTGCCATATTTTTTCTTCTTCTGATCCACTATAAAAATTAATTACCGGAATATATTAGTGTCTTCCTGTGAAAAAAACCGATAGAAAATAATTATTAAAATCGAGCACATTCTTCTCTTTGTCATAGATGCCCATATTATTTTTAAGGGGACCTAGCGTATCTCTGTACTTTTGGTTCTTTAGACCTGGAAAAACCTTTTGGGTTAGTTTTTTTTCGAATCCCAAGCAACCTTTAATTTCATAGTCCCTTTAGCTTTTCTTATCGCCCTTTTTAATGTCCCTCTTAATGTCAATATACAGATTCATAAGATGACCCTCGCCTCATTGATACGCCTATAAATTCCATTCTTATGCCCTAGTAGATTAGCAGCCTATTATTCATCCAATCTGGGTCATTCTATTTGATCTAATTTCCTATAAGGATAAAACTTCTTTTGAGCAGCATGTATTGTGTTCAAAACCTGTCATATTGATAGTTCTCTCGTTACCCCAGTCCAACAGATGATAATGTTCTCTAAGCCTCATCGTAATCTGCTAAAGCGAAAATCTGGACTTGTTACGAGTTTTTCCCTACTATCATACTTTCCATTCAATTCTAAATGTAATTGATTTGTGTCGCTAGCACCCAGTTCCTCTGAAACTTCTAATTATTAACAAGGGATTCATTGGTTTGCCAGAACTAAGTCAAGCAGGTTTTTTCCCCTTGTAGGTTCTGGGCACAAACCTGCTTCAAAAAAACAATCCTGAACTACTTCTAAGAAATCGTATTGATTCTAAATTCCCAGTCTAGAAATTCCATCAATATGCCTAAAGTTAAAGTCTCCCTAGAATTTACTACGCCAGTTATCGTGCCTTGTGGCCTAACAATTTCCACCCATAGTAGTCTCCCTGGTCCCTTATCTAATTTGGGGACAGTATATCACACCCAAAATTAATTTTTCATGCCCCTCTGAAAATTCTATCCAAACAGACTCTGTAATGTTTACTTCAGACTTAATACCCGGTTTTATCAACAGTTTCAAGCGAATCACGGACATACAATGCCACCCCACCCCCCTTCCCGAACTTCTATCTACTTGGAACAAATTTAAAACCACACGGTGAATGTTGCACATTCTGCAGGCATGTCCCGACCTTTTTTAATAAAAACCACGCCTCAGTAATGGCAAATACATCTATTTACCTGCACGAGCAACTATCTCAACCATCCAGCTTATTCCTAGCCCTGCGACTACTTTTGTGTAAAAATTTTTAATGACCCACCTATCTCTTTAACCCTTCTAGCTCCTTTCTGTTATTCCACTAAACCTATTACTGTCATTGTCAACTAGTGCCACTGGCTTTCCAATATCCTCCTCATTTTGCCTATTACTAGTTCTCCTAGTACTCATAAGGACTTGATAAGGACCTGCCTCGTATGAGCCAGTAGGACTTCTGCAGTGTTCCTACATTCCTTATGTCTTATTTTTTTTATGAATGTTTTCTAACGAATTTATGTCCATTCTGTAATATGGAGACCAGAATTGAGCTGCATAATCTAGGTGAGGCCTTAGTAATGATGTATAAAGCTGCAGTATGACCTCTGGACTTCTGTTGCTTACACTTCTTGATATAAATCACAGAAATTTCTATTTGCCTTATTAACGTATGCTTAGGCATTTGTCTTGGTTAAAGTTGCTGTTTTACCATAACCCCAAGTCCTTTTCGCAATCTGTATTGCTAATTTTCTGCATTATTTAACTTATAAAGTGCAGGGTTAGGAAAACCACTCCCGAGCTTCAAAACCCTTGCATTTATCTACTTTGAACTGCATCTGCCACTTTCTGCCCAAAGAGTCCCTGGAGTTTACCTGAGAGGTTTCGGGGGTCAACGCCCCGCGGCCCGGTCTTGACCAGGCCTCCTGGTGGATCAGCGCCTGATAACCAGGCGTTGTGCTGGCTGCACGCAAACCAACGTACGAGCCACAGCCGGCGATCAGGAACTGACTTTAGTGCTTGTCCAGTTGCCAGCTTGAGACTCCCCAGGGTCTGTTGGTAACCCCCCTTATGTGTGCTGGGAGGCAGTTGAACAGTCTCGGGCCCCTGACACTTATGTATGGTCTTTAAGTGCTAGTGACACCCCTGCTTTTCATTGGGGGGATGGTGCATCGTCTGCCAAGTCTTTTGCTTCTTTAGTGAGTGATTTTCGTGTGCAAGTTCGGAAACTAGTCCTCTAGGATTTTCCAGGTGTATATAATCATGTATCTCTCCCTCCTGCGTTCCAGGGAATACAGGTTTAGAAACCTCAAGCGCTCCCAGTAATTGAGGTGTTTTATCTCCGTTATGCGCGCTGTGAAAGTTCTCTGTACATTTTTTTAGTCGGCAATTTCACCTGCCTTAAAAGGTGCTGTTAGTGTGCAGCAATATTCCAGCTAGATAGAACAATTTGACCTGAAGAGTGTCATCTGGGCTTGGCCTCCCTAGTTTTGAAGGTTCTCATTATCCATCCTATCATTTTTCTAGCAGATGCGATTGATACAATGTTATGGTCCTTGAAGGTGAGATCCTCCGACATAATCACTCCCAGGTCTTTGACGTTGGTGTTTCGCTCTATTTTGTGGCCAGAATTTGTTTTGTACTCTGATGAAGATTTAATTTCCTCATGTTTACCATATCTGAGTAATTGAAATTTCTCATCGTTGAACTTCATATTGTTTTCTGCAGCCCACTGAAAGATTTGGTTGATGTCCGCCTGGAGCCTTGCAGTGTCTGCAGTGTCTAAATCCTCCTGAAGTTCCCTAACATCTACCTATCTTCGTGTCATCCTACCTATCTTCGTGTCATCGGCGAATTTGCTCATATCACTAGTAATTCCTTCATCAAGATCATTGATATATATTATAAACAACAACGGGCCCAAGACTGATCCCTGTGGAACGCCACTTGTTACTGATCCCCACACGGATTTAACCCCATTTATGGACACTCTCTGCTTCCTGTCTGTGAGCTATGATTCGATCCACGAGAGCACCCTTCCCCCAATGCCATGAGCTGCTACTTTCTTCAACAGTCTTTGGTGCGGAACTCTATCAAATGCCTTACTAAAATCTAAGTAAACAATATCAAATTCTTTATCGTGGTCAACAGCCTCAAAAGCTTTGTAAAGTAAAAGGACACAAGTGCAACTAATGTGACATTTATTGTGGCAACGTTTCGCTCTCCAGGAGCGAAACTTCCATTTTGCATTCCTTTAGAACCCTTGAAAAAACCTCATCAGCACCAGGTGACTTATTTTGCTTCAGTCGGTCTATCTGCTTCACAACCATTTCACTAGTGACTGTGATGTTACATAATTTATCTTCTTCTGGCTCACTATAAAAATTAATTACCGGAATATTATTAGTGTCTTCCTGTGTAAAAACCGAGAGAAAATAATTATTTAAAATCGAGCACATTTCATTCTCTTTGTCAGTAAGATGCCCATAGTTATTAACGGAGGAGAACAAGAGGATTCGTAGTAATCCTCCTGTTGTGAGTCCCCAGGTTAAGAGGGGAGCTTGGTCAGTGGCCGTGCAACATGGAACCAAGCTGAACATCAAGAAAACGGTTGGAGAGGCAGAAACAACAAGAAACCGGAAGACTACCGTGGAAACTTCCAACCCATTCTCGTTGCTACCCGACGAATGTGAGTGTTCTACTGGGAATGCCACAATGAGCACCAAAGAAGCATTGGCAGACGTGAGTGAGACATCCCTAGAAACCCCAACGAAGACCATCGAGAACGTCTTGACGAATTCTACAAGTGGTGTAATGCTACCTGGCGAATGTGAGTCGACTGCTCAGAACATCACCACGGATGACGCCAAGGAAGGAAAAAACATTGTTGTTGTTGGGGATAGCCAGATTAGGTACATGGATAGGGCATTCTGCTTGAAGGACAGGAGTAGGAGGCAGAGAGTGTGTTTTCCTGGGGCTGGGATGAAGGATATTGTTAGCCATCTGGATGACATCATGAGAGGTAATGGGAGCAATCCTATTATCTGTCTCAGTGCTGGAGGCAACGATGTTGGCAGACATAGGAGTGAGGACCTGATTAGCAGGTATAGGTCAGCAATAGAGATAATTAGGAAGAAGGGTGGGAAACCTGTCATATGTGGCATTTTGCCAAGGAGAGGAGTTGGAAATGAATGGTTGTCCAGAGCAATTGGTGTCAATTTTCCTGGCTGGACAAATACTGTAAGGAAAATGCAGTAACATTCATTGACAACTGGGACCTCTTCTATGGCAGAAATGACATGTATGCCAGGGATGGGGTTCACTTATCTAGGTGTGGGGTGGGAGCACTGGCAACTGCAGTGGAGGGAGCTGTTAGGTCTTTAAACTAGGAATAGTTAGTGGTATGGGTTTTTGCAGGAAAACTGTGAAGTCTCAGGGTAGTAATATAAGTACTAGGAGAACTAGTAATAGGCAAAATGAAGTGGATATTGGAAAGCCAGTGGCACTAATTGACAAGGACAGTAATAGGTTTAGTGGAATAACAGAAAGGAGCAGGAAGGGTAAAGAGAGAGGAGGATCTTTAGGTATTTATTACACAAATAGTCGCAGTGCTATGAATAAGATGGACGAGTTGAGACTAGTTGCTAGTGCAGGTAACATAGATGTATTTGCCATTACTGAGACGTTGTTTAATTCAAAAGTCGGGACATGCCTGCAGAATGTCACATTCAGGGTTTTAACATTGTTCCAAGTAGATAGAAGTATTGGGAAGGGGGTTGGGGTGGCATTGTATGTCCGAGATCGCTTGAACTGTTGCATAAAAACGGGTATTAAGTCTGAAGTAACACATACAGAGTCTGTTTGGATAGAATTTTCAGAGGGGCATGAAAAATTAACTTTAGGTGTGATATACCGTCCCCCAAATTTAGATAGGGACCAGGGGAGACTACTATGGGAGGAAATTGTTAGGGCTACAAGGCACGATAATGTAGTAATTCTAGGAGACTTTAACTTTAGAACTTTAGTCATATTGATTGGAATTTCTTGACTGGGAATTTAGAATCATACGACTTCTTAGAAGTAGTTCAGGATTGTTTTTTGAAGCAGTTTGTGACAGAACCTACAAGGGGTAATAACCTGCTTGACTTAGTTCTGGCAAACAATGAATCCCTTGTTAATAATTTAGAAGTTTCAGAGGAACTGGGTGCTAGCGACCAGAAATCAATTACATTTAGAATTGAATGGAAGTATGATAGTAGGGATAACTCAGTAACAGTCCCAGATTTTCGCTTAGCAGATTACGATGGGCTTAGAGAACACTTATCATCTGTTGACTGGGGTAACGAAGTGAGCTATCGATATAACAGTTTTCTAAACACAATACATGCTGTTAGGTAAGACACATATGCAACAGTTAGGTATCTTCATTTCGAAACGTTTCGCCTACACAGTAGGCTTCTTCAGTCGAGTACAGAAAAGTTGATAGAAGCAGAAAATACTTGAAGACGATGTAATCAGTCCATCACCCTTAAAGTTTTGAGGTGGTCAGTCCCTCAGTCTGGAGAAGAGTATTGTTCCATAGTATGAAACAAGATGAAGATGAAGTGACAGGATGGTGCCTTATATAGCGCAAGAGGTGAGACGTAGGTCACTAGAAGAGGTAAGAACTCAGATGTTGAGAGGTCAGGTCCCTCTCAAATCCAGCCGCTCTCACTAGTGGAGGTTGTTGAAGTTGATTGCAGGTCTGTACCAAGAAACCCTTGTGTTGCAGTGTCTGACAGATTGAACATTAAAATGGTATAAAATACCGACAGGTTGTTAGGTAAGACACATATGCAACAGTTAGGTATCTTTATTTCGAAACGTTTCGCCTACACAGTAGGCTTGTTCAGTCGAGTACAGAAAAGTTGATAGAAGCAGAAAATACTTGAAGACGATGTAATCAGTCCATCACCCTTAAAGTTTTGAGGTGGTCAGTCCCTCAGTCTGGAGAAGAGCATTGTTCCATAGTATGAAACAACATGAAGATGAAGTGACAAGATGGTGCCTTATATAGCGCCAAGAGGTGAGACGTAGGTCACTAGAAAAGGTAAGAACTCAGATGTTGAGAGGTCAGGTCGCTCTCAAATCCAGCCGCTCTCACTAGTGGAGGTTGTCGAAGTTGATTGCAGGTCTGTACCAAGAAACCCTTGTGTTGCAGTGTCTGACAGATTGAACATTAAAATGGTATAAAATACCGCCAGGTTGTTAGGTAAGACTCATATGCAACAGTTAGGTATCTTTATTTCGAAACGTTTCGCCTACACAGTAGGCTTCTTCAGTCGTGTACAGAAAAGTTGATAGAAGCAGAAAATACTTGAAGACGATGTAATCAGTCCATCACCCTTAAAGTTTTGAGGTGGTCAGTCCCTCAGTCTGGAGAAGAGCATTGTTCCATAGTATGAAACAACATGAAGATGAAGTGACAGGATGGTGCCTTATATAGCGCCAAGAGGTGAGACGTAGGTCACTAGAAGAAGTAAGAACTCAGATGTTGAGAGGTAATGTCCCTTTTCAAATCAGCCGCTCTCACTAGTGGAGGTTGTCGAAGTTGATTGCAGGTCTGTCCCAAGAAACCCTTGTGTTGCAGTGTCTGACAGATTGAAACATTAAAATGGTATAAAATACCGACAGGTTGTTAGGTAAGACACATATGCAACAGTTAGGTATCTTTATTTCGAAACGTTTCGCCTACACAGTAGGCTTCTTCAGTCGTGTACAGAAAAGTTGATAGAAGCAGAAAATACTTGAAGACGATGTAATCAGTCCATCACCCTTAAAGTTTTGAGGTGGTCAGTCCCTCAGTCTGGAGAAGAGCATTGTTCCATAGTATGAAACAACATGAAGATGAAGTGACAGGATGGTGCCTTATATAGCGCCAAGAGGTGAGACGTAGGTCACTAGAAGAAGTAAGAACTCAGATGTTGAGAGGTAATGTCCCTCTCAAATCCAGCCGCTCTCACTAGTGGAGGTTGTCGAAGTTGATTGCAGGTCTGTACCAAGATACCCTTATGTTGCAGTGTCTGAGAGATTGAACATTAAAATGGTATAAAATACCGACATGTTGTTAGGTAAGACATATATGCAACAGTTAGGTATCTTTATTTCGAAACGTTTCGCCTACACAGTAGGCTTCTTCAGTCGAGTACAGAAAAGTTGATAGAAGCAGAAAATACTTGAAGACGATGTAATCAGTCCATCACCCTTAAAGTTTTGAGGTGGTCAGTCCCTCAGTCTGGAGAAGAGCATTGTTCCATATTATGAAACAACATGAAGATGAAGTGACAGGATGGTGCCTTATATAGCGCCAAGAGGTGAGACGTAGGTGACTAGAAGAGGTAAGAACTCAGATGTTGAGAGGTCAGGTCTCCCTCAAATCCAGCCGCTCTCACTAGTGGAGATTGTCGAAGTTGATTGCAGGTCTGTACCAAGAAACCCTTGTGTTGCAGTGTCTGACAGATTGAACATTAAAATGATATAAAATACCGACAGGTTGTTAGGTAAGACACATATGCAACAGTTAGGTATCTTTATTTTGAAACGTTTCGCCTACACAGTAGGCTTCTTCAGTCGAGTACATAAAAGTTGATAGAAGCAGAAAATACTTGAAGATGTAATCAGTCCATCACCCTTAAAGTTTTGAGGTGATCAGTCCCTCAGTCTGGAGAAGAGCATTGTTCCATAGTATGAAACAACATGAAGATGAAGTGACAGGATGGTGCCTTATATAGCGCCAAGAGGTGAGACGTAGGTCACTAGAAGAGGTAAGAACTCAGATGTTGAGAGGTCAGGTCCCTTTCAAATCCAGCCGCTCTCACTAGTGGAGGTTGTCGAAGTTGATTGCAGGTCTGTACCAAGAAACCCTTGTGTTGCAGTGTCTGACAGATTGAACATTAAAATGGTATAAAATACCGACAGGTTGTTAGGTAAGACACATATGCAACAGTTAGGTATCTTTATTTCGAAACGTTTCGCCTACACAGTAGGCTTCTTCAGTCGAGTACAGAAAAGTTGATAGAAGCAGAAAATACTTGAAGACGATGTAATCAGTCCATCACCCTTAAAGTTTTGAGGTGGTCAGTCCCTCAGTCTGGAGAAGAGCATTGTTCCATAGTATGAAACAATATTGTTCCTAATTGTTCCATAGTATGAAACAATATAGTTTCATACTATGGAACAATGCTCTTCTCCAGACTGAGTGACTGACCACCTCAAAACTTTAAGGGTGATTGACTGATTACATCGTCTTCAAGCATCTTCTGCTTCTATCAACTTTTCTGTACTCGACTGAAGAAGCCTACTGTGTAGGCGAAACGTTTCGAAATAAAGATACCTAGCTGTTGCATATGTGTCTTACCTAAAAACCTGTCGGTATTTTATACCATTTTAATGTTCAATCTGTCAGACACTGCAACACAAGGGTATCTTGATACAGACCTGCAATCAACTTCGACAACCTCCACTAGTGAGAACGGCTGGATATGAGAGAGACCTGACCTCCCAACATCTGAGTTCTTACCTCTTCTAGTGTCCTACGTCTCACCTCTTGGCGCTATATAAGGCTCCATCCTGTCACTTCATCTCCATATTGTTTCATACTATGGAACATTGCTCTTCTCCAGACTGAGGGACTGACCACCTCAAAACTTTAAGGGTGATGGACTGATTACATCGTCTTCAAGTATCTTCTGCTTCTATCAACTTTTCTGTACTCGACTGAAGAAGCCTACTGTGTAGGCGAAACGTTTCGAAATAAAGATACCTAACTGTTGCATATGTGTCTTACCTAACAACCTGTCGGTATTTTATACCATTTTAATGTTCAAGAACATAAGAAAGGAGGAACACTGCAGCAGGCCTGTTGGCCCATACTAGACAGGTCCTTTACAATTCATCCCACTAACAAACATTTGACCAACCCAATTTTCAATGCCACCCAAGAAACAAGCTCCGATGTGCAAGTCCCACTCAAATCCAACCCCTCCCACTCATGTACTTATCCAACCTAAATTTGAAGCTACCCAAAGTCCTAGCCTCAATAACCCAACTAGGTAGACTGTTCCACTCATCAACTACCCTATTTCCAAACCAATACTTTCCTATGTCCTTTCTAAATCTAAACTTATCTAATTTAAATCCATTACTGCGGGTTCTCTCTTGGAGAGATATCCTCAAGACCTTGTTAATATCCCCTTTATTAATACATGTCTTCCACTTATACACTTCGATCAGGTCTCCCCTCATTCTTCGTCTAACAAGTGAATGTAACTTAAAAGTCTTCAATCTTTCTTCATAAGGAAGATTTCTAATGCTATGTATTAATTTAGTCATCCTACGCTGAATGTTTTCTAACGAATTTATGTCCATTCTGTAATATGGAGACCAGAATTGAGCTGCATAATCTAGGTGAGGCCTTACTAATGATGTATAAAGCTGCAGTATGACCTCTGGACTTCTGTTGCTTACACTTCTTGATATAAATCCCAGTAATCTATTTGCCATATTACGTATTGCTGTCTTGGTTTAAGGTTGCTGCTTACTATAACCCCCAAGTCCTTTTCGCAATCTGTATGGCTAAGTTCTACATTATTTAACTTATAAGTGCTAGGGTTATGGACACTCCCGAGCTTCAGAACCTTGCATTTATCTACATTGAACTGCATCTGCCACTTTTCTGACCAAGAGTAGAGTTTGTCTAAATCCTCCTGAAGTTCCCTAACATCTACGTTTGAATCAATTATCCTACCTATCTTCATGTCATCGGCGAATTTGCTCATATCACTAGTAATTCCTTCTTCAAGATCATTGATATATATTATAAACAACAACGGGCCCAAGATTGATCCCTGTGGAACGCCACTTGTTACTGATCCCCACTCGGATTTAACCCCATTCATGGACACTCTCTGCTTCCTGTCTGTGAGCCATGATTCGATCCACGAGAGCACCCTTCCCCCAATGCCATGAGCTGCTACTTTCTTCAACAGTCTTTGGTGCGGAACTCTATCAAATGCCTTACTAAAATCTAAGTAAATAATATCAAATTCTTTTTCGTGGTCAACAGCCTCAAAAGCTTTACTGAAGAAAGTTAATAAATTAGTTAGACAAGACCGGCCTCTTGTGAATCCATGCTGAGTATCATTAATCAAGCTATGCTTATCGAGATGGCTTCTTATAATTTGAGCTATAATTGACTCTAGTAATTTGCCTACAATTGAGGTCAGGCTTATTGGGCGGTAATTTGATGGTAACGACTTGTCCCCTGTTTTAAAAATAGGAATTACATTATCCATCTTCCACATGTCAGACACTACACCTGTTTGAAGAGATAAATTAAAAATATTAGTTAATGGTTCACAGACTTCCATTTTGCATTCCTTTAGAACCCTTGAAAAAACCTCATCAGGACCCAGTGACTTATTTTGCTTCAGTCGGTCTATCTGCTTCACAACCATTTCACTAGTGACTGTGATGTTACATAATTTATCTTCTTCTGGCCCACTATAAAAATTAATTACCGGTATATTATTAGTGTCTTCCTGTGTGAAAACTGAGAGAAAATAATTATTTAAAATCGAGCACATTTCATTCTCTTTGTCAGTAAGATGCCCATAGTTATTTCTAAGGGGACCTATCTTATCTCTGACTTTTGTTCTATATACCTGGAAAAAACTTTTTGGGTTATTTTTTAGAATCCCTAACAAGTTTAATTTCATAGCCCCTTTTTTGCTTTTCTTATCCCTTTTTTAAGTCCCTTTTTAATGTCGTATACGATTAAAAGAGACCCTCCCCTTTTTTGATACGCCTAAAAATTCCCTTTTTTATCCCTTTAATTTTTCAGCCTTTTTTCATCCTTTTTGGGCATTTCTATTTTTTCTAATTTCCTTATAAGGGATAACGTTTCTTTGGCAGCATGTATTGTGTTCAGAAAACTGTCATATTGTAGCTCTTTTTCTTTTTCCCAGTAACAGTGAAAAGGGGCTCTCTAAGCCCCGTAATTGGTGAGGCGAAAATCGGGGGACTTTACTGATTTAAACCCTTACTATCTTTACTTCCTTTTCTTTTTCAAAATTTGAAATTTTGTTTTTTTTTTTGGGGGGTCGTAGCACCCATTTCCCTCGAAACTTCAAAATTTTTAAAAAGGGATTCATTTTTTTGCCGAACAAAAGTCAAGCAGGTTATTCCCCCTTGTGGGTTCCGTCACAAACTGCTTCAGAAAAAAATCCGAATACTTCTAAGAATTTTAGGGATTTTAAATTCCCGCCCAAAAATTTTCCCAAATTCAATAGACAAAAGTTAAATTCCCCTAGTTTTACTACTTTTTCGTGTTTTTGGGGCCCAAAACCATTTTCCTCCCTTATTTGTTTTCCCCTTGGTCCCTTAAAAAAAAAAAATTTTTGGGGGAGGGTTATATCACACCAAAAAATTTTTTTTTTTCATGCCCTCTAAAAAATTCTTTCCAAACAGATTTTGTTTGTTTTTACTTCGGGATTTAAATTTCCCGTTTTTATGAAACAGTTCAAGCGTTTCTCGGAATAAAATGCCACCCCCCCCCTTTCCCCGATACTTTATCACTTGGAAAAATTTAAAACCCTAAATGGGGACATTCTGCAGGCAATTTTCCCGATTTTTTGGGAAATTAATCCCGTCTCGTAAGGGCCAAAAATTCTATGTTAATTGCACTAGAAAATACCCTCAATTCGTCCTTTCTTATTCCTAGCACGCGACTATTGGGGTAAAAAATACTTAAAGCCCCTCCTCTTTCTTTACCCTTCCTGCCCCCTTTCTGTTTTTTTCCAAAAAAACCCTATTACTGCCCTTGTCAATTGTGCCATTTGGCTTTCCAATACCCACCTTTTTGCCTTTTTATTACCCTGGGGACTTCACGGGTTTTCCCCCCAAAAAACCCTACCAAAAATTTCTATTTTAAAAGACTAACGTCCCCCCCATTGTTTTGGGCCGGGGGGGTGTTTTTTCCCACCCCACCCCTAGTTTAAGTGAACCCCCCCCCTGGCTTCCCATGTCTTTCTCCCATAAAAAGAGGCCCCAAGTTGTCAATGAAGGGTTACTGCTTTTTCCTTACAGTATTTGTCCGGGCCGGGCAATTGAAAACCAATTGCTTGGAAACCCCATTCATTTCCAAAACTCCTCCCCTTTGGGAAAAAAGCCAATAGGGAAAAGATTTCCCCCCCTTTCCCCCTAATTATCTTTTATTGCTGACCTATCCTGCAAATAGGGTCCTCACTTCTAGGGTCTCCCAAACATCGTTCCCTCCAGCACTGGACAGATAATGGGATTGCCCCCCTTACCTCTCTTTGGTGTCACCCAGATGGAAACCAATATCCTTCTCCCAGCCCGGGGAAAAACCCCACTCTCTGCCTCCTATCCTTCTTAAAGCAGAATCCCCTGTCCTTTTTACCTAATCGGGGTTTACCCCCAAAAACAACCCCAATGTTTTACCTTCCTTGGCGACGCCCGGGCGTGTGCCCCGATTTAGTCGATCACATTCCCCAGGTAGCTTTTACACCCCCTTGTAGAATTCGTCAAGACTTTTCTCGATGGTCTTCGGGTTTGGGGGTTTTTAGGGATGTCTCCTCCCCGTCTGCCAATGCTTTTTTTGGTGCTCGTTGTGGGGATTCCCAATAGAAAAAACACATTTTTTCAGGGAGCCCCGAGAAAGGGTTTGGAAAATTTCCACGGCAGGGCTTCTGGGTTTTTCGTTGTTTCTGCCTTTTCCCCCCCGTTTTTTTGTTTTTCAGCTTGGTTCCTGTTGGGCCCCGGGCCCCTGGGCCAAGCTCCCTCTTAAATGGGGGTTTACAAAAGGAGGGTTTTCTTGAATCCCCTTGTTCTCCTCCGTTAATTTGCCGTATCTCCAGCTTAAACAACTCTGAGATCTTCCCCTCGTGGGTGGGTAAAATTTTCCCAAAGGGGGGGCTCCTGGTTCAGATTTACAGGAGAGCACACAAACAGGGGTTCCAGAGCTAAAACATTTTCACCCAAGGTTTGAAAGGGTATCTCTCCAAGAGAGAACCCACAGTAATGGATTTAAATTAGATAAGTTTGGGTTCAGAAAGGCATAGGAATGTATTGGTTTGGAAATAGGGTAGTTGATGAGTGGAACAGTCTAATTTGTTGGGTTATTGAGGGGTAGGACTTTGGTAGTTTTTAAATTTAGGTTGGATTAAAATACATCGTGGGGCCCCCGTACTTAAAAATCTGTGAAGAAAGGGGTTTGGGTTTTCCCCCGTGGATGAACCAAGATGCCCTCCATCGAGCAACTTTACCCGCAAATTTAAAGGGAAAAATTGAGGGCAGCGAAGATGGGAATGGGGGATTGACCGAGGAAAAAAAAGAGGGTTTGTGAGTCCTCCTGTTTCGAGTCCTCAGGTCAAGAAGGGATCGTGGTCAGTGGCCCGGACAAACAGGGGACGGACGAAGTTGACGATCAAGAAGACGAATGGAAAAACCAGGAAAAAGTGAAGAAGAAAGGGACTGTTGTGGAAAATCCCGTGGGGAAAACCCCCAACGCATTCTCGGTGCTACCCCCGAAGTGAAATCTACTACTGGGGTCGTCAAGACGAACGACAACAAGGGAAAGGGAAATATTGTTGTTGTTGGGGGAAAAGCCGGATAGATAAAAAGGATAGGGCATTTTTGTTGAAGGACAGGGGTTTGGAGACAAAGGGTTTTTCTTTTTCCCGGGGCTTGGGAAAGGAAAGGGCATTGTTAAACCCGGGTTGGGCAACATCATGAACGGAAATTGGGGTCAATTCCTATTATTTTCCTCAGTGTGGAGGCAATGATGTAGGCAAGGTAGAAGTGGGGGGATTTAGTTAGAAAGTTCAGGGGCAGCTATAGACATGTTAGGAAGAGGGGGGGGCGCCCTTTTATATGTGGCATCTTGCCCAAAAAGAGGTGTTTTGGGAATGAATTTGGGTTTTCCAGAGCAATTGGTATTAATTTTGGCTGGAAAAAAACACTGTAAGGATTTAATTGGGAGTTTCCCCTTCATTGGGCAAAGGGACAACTTTCCCTTTGGCCCAAAAAGACCTGAATTTCCAGGGATGGGGTTCACTTATCCAGGGAGGTGTGGGTTTTCTTCTAACTAAGTTGGGGGGGGTTGTCAGGACTTTAAACTAGGATTAGTTAGAGGTTGGGTTTTTAAATGATTAATAATTTAGTATGGAAAAATATTGACTTATGCTCTGATATTAAGAACTTTAAAAGTAACTGTCATGGGGGGTAACTTGGGTAATGATAAAATTTAGAAAAAATTTTTGTAAAAACAAAAGCGGGGAAAAAAATGTGCAGGGGAAAAAAAAAACTATGATGGTTTTTTTTTAAGCTAAAAAGTCGAAGTGCAAGAAATAAAATTTTAAAGAACTTTCGTTTTTGGGAGTATGTGCTGGGCTTTGATTTCATTGCATTAAATGAAAGTGGGATGATTTAAAAAAAGTTTGGGATATGACTGTGAGTGTAAATATTCAGGGATTTTTGTTAATTTTAAAGTGGATTGATGTAATTTGGGGAAAGGGGGGGGGAGTTGCTTGTATGTTTTGAGAAAATATTAATTGTTGCATAAAAAAGGTATTAAAAAATAGATGGAGCGGTAAACAGAGTTGTTTGGGTAGAGTTCGTGGAGGGTCAAAAAAAAAATTTTAGGTGAAAATATCCGACCTCCAGGCTTGGTCACGATAGAGGGAGTTTTTTTGGGACGAAATTGTTTGGGCTTTGGACACAGTAACGTAGTCATGTAGGGGCTTTAACTTTAGCCAAAATTGACTGGAATTTTTGACAGGTAATCTGGTCAGTGACTTCATGGAAACGTTAGGATGTTTTCTGAAACAGAGTGTAACTGAACCTACCAGGGGTTAATAATTTGTGACCTAGTCTTGTCAAATAAGGAAACATCGTGAATATTGGAGATCACTGAAGGCTTGGCGCAAGGATCACAAATCCCTCACCCTTTGATTAATTTAGAAAGCAAGAATAAAAGATAATACAGTAAAAAAACCCCGTTTTGTTCTGCCGTTATAATGGACTTAGGGAACATCTGTTAAAACTTTATTGGGGTTTCTAGTAATGATTTTATTGACGATAAAACAATTATGAAAATGAAGGGATTGCTTTTTGATTTTTTTCTTAATTATTTTCCAGTGCCCCGGTATATAATTCCCCGAGGAAATTAGGTCTAAAAATTTTAACGAAAACCAATGGGTTTAAAGGAGGCTAAAGCGTGGTGACCTGTACTTAATCTGTGAAGAAGTGTCTTTTTTGCTCCCGTGGACTGAACCAAGAGCCCTCCATCGAGCAAAATTTTCCCGCAAAAAAGGAAGAATTTAGGGCGCGAAGATGGGGGATACGGCGAGACCCAGGAAAACAAGAGGTTGTAGTGTCCCCCTGTTTCAAGTCCTCAGGCAAGAAGGGGTCGTGGTCGTGGGTGGACAGCAGCGGACGCGAATTTCGATAAAGAAGACGAATGGAAAAACCAGAAAAGATGAAGAAGAAAGAGACTGTGTGGAAACTCCCGTGGAAACCTCCAACGTTTCGGTGCTCCCGACGAATGTGAGTCGATACTTGTATCGTCACGACGAACGACAAAAAGGGAAGGTAAGAATTTGTTGTTGTTTGGGGATGCCAGGTTAGATCATGGTAGGGCATTGTGCTTGAAGGACAGGGGTAGGAGACAAAAGGGGAGCTTTCCCGGGGCTGGGATGGAGGCATTGTTGCCGGTTGACAACATATGAACGGTAAAAGGGATCAATCCCATTTTTTGCCTCAGTCTGGAGGCAAAAAATTTTAGGCAAAAAGGGAGAAGTGAGGATTTAGTTAGGCAGCTATAGACATGATTAGGAAGAAGGGGGGGCGCCGTTATATGTGGCATTTTTCCAAGAAGAGGTGTTGGTAATGAATGGTTTTCCAGAGCAATTGGTATTAATTTTTTGGCTGGATAAACCTAGGATAATGCTTCCATTCATTGACAACTGGGCCTTCTATGGCGAAATGACATGTTTAGCCAGGGTGGGGTTTACTTATCCAGGGCAGGTGTGGGTTTTTTGCTAACTTGTTGGGGGGGTTGTTAGGCTTTAAATAGGATTGTTAGAGGTTGGGTTTAGAAATGATTAATAATGAGTATGGATATATTGCTTATGCTCTGATATTAAGAATTTTAATAGTAACTGTATGGGTAACTCGGGGTAATGTAATTTCAGAAATTTTTAAAAAACAAAGAGAATGGGAAAAAAATGTGCAAAAGAAAAAACATATGATGGTATTTTATGCTAACAGTCGAAGTGAAAGGAAATAAAATTAATAAACTCGTTTGGTAGATGTGTGGAACTTTGATATCTTGCATTAACTAAAACGTGGTATGATTTAAAGAGGGGATATGACGCTGAGTGAAAATTTTCAGGGATTTAAGTTGTTCAATTGGATAATGTAATGGAAGGGGGGGGAGGAGTTGCATTGTATGTTCAGAAAAAATATTAATTGTTGCAAAAAAAACAGGTTTTAAAAATTAGATGGATCAGTAAAGAGTCTGTTTGGGTGGATTTGGGGAAGGTCAAAAAAAAACTAATTTGGGGTTTTATACCGCCTCCAGGTTTGGTCACGTGAGGGAGACTTCTTTGGGACGAAATTGTTGGGCTTTGGACACAGTAACATATTCATAGTAGGGGACTTTAACTTCACCCAAATTGACGGAATTCTTTGACGGGTAATTTAGACCAGTGACTTCGGAAACATTTCGGACTTTTTTCTAAAAAAAAGAGTGTAACTGAGCCTCCCGGGGTAATAATTTGCTAGATCTAGTCTTTTTCAAAAAAGGAAAAAACCAGTGAAAAATCTGGGATAACTAAGAGTTTGGGCGCAAGGATCACAAATCCTCCTTTTAGCTTAATTGAGAAGCAAAGGGAAAAATGATAATACAGTAAAAATCCCTGATTTCGTTCTGCGATTATAATGGACTTAGGGAAAATCTGTTAATCTTGATTGGGGTTATCTAGTAATGATTTTATTACGATAATCATACTTATGAATATGAAGGGGTCTGCTTTTATGATTTTTTCTTAATAATGTAACAGGCCCAGAGTTATACATTCCCCCGAGTGAAATTAGGTCTAATAATAACGATCCAAAATGGGTTAACAGGAGGCTAAAGCATCTATTGGGGGAGAAAAGGGGAATTTATAGGCGCATCAGAAGAGGAGAGGTTAACCTTACTGACCAATATGTTCAGCTTAAAAGAGAAGTAAAAAAGGCGATTAGAAAGGCTAAACGTGACTATGAAATTAGAGTTGCTAATGAATCAAAGACTAATCCAAAGGGATTCTTTCAAGTGTATAGGACGAAGGTGAAGGAAAAAGTAGGACCTCTGAAATCTGGGAATGGACAGCTGACGGATAATGAACTGGAAATGTGTTCCTTATTTAATGACTATTTTTTGTCAGTTTTTACACAGGAAGATGTGGTGACGTGTACTTAGCTCTGTGAAGACCTGTTTGTGTGCTCTCTGTGAATCTGTACCAGGATGCCCTCTCTTGAGCAACTTTACCAGCAGCTGAGAGAAGAGCTCAGAGTTGCTAAGATGGAGATATGGAGATTAACGGAGGAGAACAAGAGGATTCGTAGTAATCCTTCTGTTGTGATTCCCCAGGTAAAGAGGGGAGCTTGGTCAGTGGCCGGGCAACATGGAACCAAGCTGAATATCAAGAAAACGGTTGGAGAGGCAGAAACAACGAGAAACCAGAAGACTGCCGTGGAAACTTCCAACTCATTCTCGGTGCTACCTGACGAATGTGAGTGTTCTACTGGGAATGCCACAACGAGCACCAAAGAAGCATTGGCAGACGTGAGTAAGACATCCCTAGAAACCCCAACGAAGACCATCGAGAACGTCTTGACGAATTACAAGTGGTGTAATGCTACCTGGCGAATGTGAGTTGACTACTCGGAGCATCACGACGGACGACGCCAAGGAAGGTAAAAACATTGTTGTTGTTGGGGATAGCCAGATTAGGTACCTGGATAGGGCATTCTGCTTGAAGGATAGGAGTAGGAGGCAGAGAGTGTGTTTTCCTGGGGCTGGGATGAAGGATATTGTTAGCCGTCTGGATGACATCATGAGAGGTAATGGGAGCAATCCTATTATCTGTCTCAGTGCTGGAGGCAACGATGTTGGCAGACGTAGGAGTGAGGACCTGATTAGCAGGTATAGGTCAGCAATAGAGATAATTAGGAGGAAGGGTGGGAAACCTGTCATATGTGGCATTTTGCAAAGGAGAGGAGTTGGAAATGAATGGTTGTCCAGAGCAATTGGTGTCAATTGCTGGCTGGACAAATACTGTAAGGAAAATGCGGTAACATTCATCGACAACTGGGACCTCTTCTATGGCAGAAATGACATGTATGCCAGGGATGGGGTTCACTTATCTAGGTGTGGGGTGGGAGCACTGTCCAACGCAGTGGAGGGAGCTGTTAGGTCTTTAAACTAGGAATAGTTAGTGGTATGGGTTTTGGCGGGAAAACTGTGAAGTCGCAGGGTAGTAACATGAGTACTAGGAGAACTAGTAATAGGCAAAATGAGGTGGATATTGGAAAGCCAGTGGCACTAATTGACAAGGACAGTAATAGGTTTAGTGGAATAACAGAAAGGAGCAGGAAGGGTAAAGAGGGAGGAGGGTCATTAAATATTTATTACACAAATAGTCGCAGTCCTAGGAATAAGATGGACGAGTTGAGACTAGTTGCTAGTGCAGGTAACATAGATGTGTTTGCCATTACTGAGACGTGGTTTAATTCAAAAAGTCGGGACATGCCTGCAGAATGTCACATTCAGGGTTTCAAATTGTTCCAAGTAGATAGAAGTATCAGGAAGGGGGTTGGGGTGGCATTGTATGTCCGAGATCGCTTGAACTGTTGCATAAAAACGGGTATTTAGTCTGAAGTAACACATACAGAGTCTGTTTGGATAGAATTTTCTGAGGGGCATGAAAAATTAATTTTAGTTGTGATATACCGTCCCCCAAATTTAGATAGCAACCAGGGGAGACTACTATGGGAGGAAATTGTTAGGGCCACAAGGCACGATAATGTAGTATTTCTAGGAGACTTTAACTTTAGTCATATTGATTGGAATTTCTTGACTGGGAATTTAGAATCATACGATTTCTTAGAAGTAGTTCAGGATTGTTTTTTGAAGCAGTTTGTGACAGAACCTACAAGGGGTAATTACCTGCTTGACTTAGTTCTGGCAAACAATGAATCCCTTGTTAATAATTTAGAAGAGTCAGAGGAACTGGGTGCTAGCGACCACAAATCAATTACATTTAGAATTGAATGGAAGTATGATAGTAGGGATAACTCAGTAACAGTCCCAGATTTTCGCTTAGCAGATTATGATGGGCTTAGAGAACACTTATCATCTGTTGACTGGGGTAACGAAGAGAGCTATCAATATGACAGTTTTCTGAACACAATACATGCTGCACAAAGAACGTTTATCCCTTATAAGGAAATTAGATCAAATAGAAATGACCCAAAATGGATGAATAATAGGCTGAAATATCTACTAGGGCATAAGAAAGGAATTTATAGACGTATCAAAAGAGGCGAGGGTCATGTTATGAATCAGTATATTGACATTAAGAGGGACATTAAAAAGGGGATAAGAAAAGCTAAAAGGGACTATGAAATTAAAGTTGCTAGGGATTCTAAAACTAACCCAAAAAGTTTTTTCCAGGTCTATAGAACAAAAGTCAGAGATAAGATAGGTCCCCTTAAAAATATCTATGGGCATCTTACTGACAAACAGAATGAAATGTGCTCGATTTTAAATAATTATTTTCTCTCGGTTTTTACACAGGAAGACACTAATAATATTCCGGTAATTAATTTTTATAGTGGATCAGAAGAAGATAAATTATGTAACATCACAGTCACTAGTGAAATGGTTGTGAAGCAGATAGACCGACTGAAGCAAAATAAGTCACCGGGTCCTGATGAGGTTTTTTCAAGGGTTCTTAAGGAATGCAAAATGGAAGTCTGTGAACCATTAACTAATATTTTTAATTTATCTCTTCAAACAGGTGTAGTGTCTGATATGTGGAAGATGGCTAATGTAATTCCTATTTTTAAAACAGGGGACAAGTCGTTACCGTCAAATTACCGCCCAATAAGCCTGACCTCAATTGTAGGCAAATTACTAGAGTCAATTATAGCTGAGATTTGTAGATGAATGGTTCAGAGAACCGACATGTTGATAAATTAGACACATGTGCAACTCTTGGATATCTTTATTGAGGAAACGTTTCGCCACACAGTGGCTTCATCAGTCCATACAAAGGAGAATCTTGAAGATTAGGAGGAGAATGAGGTAATCAGTCCCTCAACCTTGAGTCGATGTGGTCAGTCCATCAATCTCGAATAGAATACGGCATACGTGCTGAGAAGGAGCTTATAAACCGTTGGCAGGAGAGGTGCAGCAGTCAGAGGTAGTGTAACATTTGTTCAATGTTGAAGTAGGTCGTGCCCAAGAATTAGGCAAGCGAAGAATTCCCAAGTATTAAGATCCCAAGAAGATGCAGTGTCTGACAGGTTTGTAGATGAATGGTTCAGAGAACCGATATGTTGATAAATTAGACACATGTGCAACTCTTGGGTATCTTTATTGATTCTCCTTTGTATGGACTGATGAAGCCACTGTGTGGCGAAACGTTTCCTCAATAAAGATATCCAAGAGTTGCACATGTGTCTAATTTATCAACATGTCGGTTCTCTGAACCTTTCATCTACAAACCTGTCAGACACTGCATCTTCTTGGGATCTTAATACTTGGGAATTCTTCGCTTGCCTACTTCTTGGGCACGACCTACTTCAACATTGAACAAATGTTACACTACCTCTGACTGCTGCACCTCTCCTGCCAACGGTTTATAAGCTCCTTCTCAGCACGTATGCCGTATTCTATTCGAGATTGATGGACTGACCACATCGACTCAAGGTTGAGGGACTGATTACCTCATTCTCCTCCTATTCTTCAAGATTCTCCTTTGTATGGACTGATGAAGCCACTGTGTGGCGAAACGTTTCCTCAATAAAGATACCCAAGAGTTGCACATGTGTCTAATTTATCAACATGTCGGTTCTCTGAACCATTCATCTACAAACCTGTCAGACACTGCATCTTCTTGGGATCTTAATACTTGGGAATTCTTCGCTTGCCTAATTCTTGGGCACGACCTACTTCAACATTGAACAAATGTTACACTACCTCTGACTGCTGCACCTCTCCTGCCAACGGTTTATAAGCTCCTTCTCAGCACGTATGCCGTATTCTATTCAAGATTGATGGACTGACCACATCGACTCAAGGTTGAGGGACTGATTACCTCATTCTCCTCCTATTCTTCAAGATTCTCCTTTGTATGGACTGATGAAGCCACTGTGTGGCGAAACGTTTCCTCAATAAAGATACCCAAGAGTTGCACATGTGTCTAATTTATCAACATGTCGGTTCTTTGAACCATTCATCTACAAACCTGTCAGACACTGCATCTTCTTGGGATCTTAATACTTGGGAATTCTTCGCTTGCCTAATTCTTTGGCACGACCTACTTCAACATTGAACAAATGTTACACTACCTCTGACTGCTGCACCTCTCCTGCCAACGGTTTATAAGCTCCTTCTCAGCACGTATGCCGTATTCTATTCAAGATTGATGGACTGACCACATCGACTCAAGGTTGAGGGACTGAGTATCTCATTCTCCTCCTATTCTTCAAGATTCTCCTTTGTATGGACTGATGAAGCCACTGTGTGGCGAAACGTTTCGTCAATAAAGATACCCAAGAGTTGCACATATGTCTAATTTATCATAGCTGAGATTATAAGAAGCCATCTCGATAAGCATAGCTTGATTAATGATACTCAGCATGGATTCACAAGAGGCCAGTCTTGTCTAACTAATTTATTAACTTTCTTCAGTAAAGCTTTTGAGGCTGTTGACCACGATAAAGAATTTGATATTGTTTACTTAGATTTTAGTAAGGCATTTGATAGAGTTCCGCGCCAAAGACTGTTGAAGAAAGTAGCAGCTCATGGCATTGGGTGAAGGGTGCTCTCGTGGATCGAATCATGGCTCACAGACAGGAAGCAGAGAGTGTCCATAAATGGGGTTAAATCCGAGTGGGGATCAGTAACAAGTGGCGTTCCACAGGGATCAGTCTTGGGCCTGTTATTGTTTATAATATATATCAATGATCTAGATGAAGGAATTACTAGTGATATGAGCAAATTCGCCGATGACACGAAGATAGGATAATTGATTCAAACGTAGATGTTAGGGAACTTCAGGAGGATTTAGACAAACTCTACTCTTGGTCAGAAAAGTGGCAGATGCAGTTCAATGTAGATAAATGCAAGGTTCTGAAGCTCGGAAGTGTCCATAACCCTAGCACTTATAAGTTAAATAATGTAGAACTTAGCCATACAGATTGCGAAAAGGACTTGGGGGTTATGGTAAGCAGCAACCTTAAACCAAGACAGCAATGCCTAAGCGTACGTAATAAGGCAAATAGATTACTGGGATTTATATCAAGAAGTGAAAGCAACAGAAGTCCAGAGGTCATACTGCAGCTTTATACATCATTAGTAAGGCCTCACCTAGATTATGCAGCTCAATTCTGGTCTCCATATTACAGAATGGACATAAATTCGTTAGAAAACATTCAGCGTAGGATGACTAAATTAATACATAGCATTAGAAATGTTAGGTAAGACACATATGCAACAGTTAGGTATCTTTATTTCGAAACGTTTCGCCTACACAGTAGGCTTCTTCAGTCGAGTACAGAAAAGTTGATAGAAGCAGAAGATACTTGAAGACGATGTAATCAGTCCATCACCCTTAAAGTTTTGAGGTGGTCAGTCCCTCAGTCTGGAGAAGAGCATTGTTCCATGGAATGAAACAATATGGAGATGAAGTGACAGGATGGAGCCTTTTATAGCGCCAGGAGGTGAGACGTAGGTCACTAGGAGAGGTAAGAACTCAGATGTTGGGAGGACAGGTCCCTCTCAAATCCAGCCCTTCTCACTAGTAGAGGTTGTCGAAGTTGATTGTAGGTCTGTACCAAGATACCCTTGTGTTGCAGTGTCAGACAGATTGAATAATAAAATGGTATAAAATACCGACAGGCTGTTAGGTAAGACACATATGCAACAGTTAGGTATCTTTATTTCGAAACGTTTCGCCTACACAGTAGGCTTCTTCAGTCGAGTACAGAAAAGTTGATAGAAGCAGAAGATACTTGAAGACGATGTAATCAGTCCATCACCCTTAAAGTTTTGAGGTGGTCAGTCCCTCAGTCTGGAGAAGAGCATTGTTCCATGGAATGAAACAATATGGAGATGAAGTGACAGGATGGAGCCTTTTATAGCGCCAGGAGGTGAGACGTAGGTCACTAGGAAAGGTAAGAACTCAGATGTTGGGAGGACAGGTCCCTCTCAAATCCAGCCCTTCTCACTAGTAGAGGTTGTCGAAGTTGATTGTAGGTCTGTACCAAGATACCCTTGTGTTGCAGTGTCAGACAGATTGAATAATAAAATGGTATAAAATACCGACAGGCTGTTAGGTAAGACACATATGCAACAGTTAGGTGTCTTTATTTCGAAACGTTTCGCCTACACAGTAGGCTTCTTCAGTCGAGTACAGAAAAGTTGATAGAAGCAGAAGATACTTGAAGACGATGTAATCAGTCCATCACCCTTAAAGTTTTGAGGTGGTCAGTCCCTCAGTCTGGAGAAGAGCATTGTTCCATGGAATGAAACAATATGGAGATGAAGTGACAGGATGGAGCCTTTTATAGCGCCAGGAGGTGAGACGTAGGTCACTAGGAGAGGTAAGAACTCAGATGTTGGGAGGACAGGTCCCTCTCAAATCCAGCCCTTCTCACTAGTAGAGGTTGTCGAAGTTGATTGTAGGTCTGTACCAAGATACCCTTGTGTTGCAGTGTCAGACAGATTGAATAATAAATTGGTATAAAATACCAACAGGCTGTTAGGTAAGACACATATGCAACAGTTAGGTATCTTTATTTCGAAACGTTTCGCCTACACAGTAGGCTTCTTCAGTCGAGTACAGAAAAGTTGATAGAAGGGGTGATGGACTGATTACATCGTCTTCAAGT
>NC_069459.1:33736338-33754988 GCF_026875155.1 Cherax quadricarinatus
ACAAACAAAACCTGCACACAAACCGCACACACAAACACACACACACACACACACCCACCAACCAACCACCCACCCACACACACACACACCACCGCACAGCACACCTGCACATGCAGCATGGTTGTGATCCCTGTGTTATTGCATAGCATATTAGTATCATCCATGTGCTTTGATAGGAGCCCCTTGTCCCCTGTGACTTTGTGTAAAATCAGGGATGCGCTGTGTAGGTCGACCTCGCCTCCCCCCACCAGTCGCGTAGAAAACCCCGGGCTAGACGGGGCGGAGTTGGGCCCCCATTTCCCATCATCACAGTCTGACATTTTCGTTACCATCCAACAATTTGGTCTCCCTTTAAAACCCTCGATTTCTCCATCTAAGCCCCCTACGATAAATGGTGGAAAAGGGGGGGGCCTTAATTCGACGATTAAGCGTTTTTGGGGAGTAAATTTCGCTAGAAAGACGGCCATTTCGGTCCCGTAGGCCGCCCTAGCCAGCCGCTCCCAAGCCAGTACTCTCCAAGCTTCTCCCCATTCAGGGCGTCTTTTTGTATTAGTGTTTATCTGCTTATTTGTCATCCCGGGGGGTTTGACCGATTTGCAAAAATAAGGCACTTCCGGCTGTGGTGAGGAACCCCAGTCGAGCCTAGTCTACCCCTTCCAGCTTTGCCTGCCAACCCAGCTTTCCACCCCTGCTGTGTTGTGGGGGGTATAAGCATTCTGTGTGAAGGGTTAAGATAAAAACCCGCTGCAACTAACCCAGGGGTTTTTACCCCGTACTCAAGCAAGCCAAGTGGGGTAGTCTTCAGCTTGTATTCAAGCTCCAAGCCATTCGAGTGTTCTTTTTTAACCCTTTTGGTGCTGTGTATTTTGTGGGGGGTTTTTAAAAACCAGTCGGTTAGAATTACTTCGTGGAGTGTGGCTGTTCTCAGGAGGGGCTTAGCCGTTCAACCCATAAGCCCAGCCACCCCCCGACCCTGTGTCGCACCTTGCCGGTCTTGCCCCTGTTTACCACAAAACCCACTACACTCAGCCCTTACCCACTACCCAACTTCTTCAGTGTTTTTGGGAAACTACTAAGGGGTTTGAGCACCATATTTTTTGGACCCAAGGGGGGGCAAGAGCTGGTGTGTTTTTTTGCCACCGTTAAAAAATCCTGTGTGTGTTCTCTTCGATGTAAAGAATTTTTTACGTCACCGTGCACAGGACAGCGCAAACCAATAAACAATCCCTACTCTCCACTACCCTCAAACCCATTCTTCACCCAAATCGTTACAGCGATAATTTTTTTTTTCATAGAGAATTTGCGAGTGTTGAGACTTTTTTTTGTTCCCGTGATTTTTCTTAGTGCATTCTGGGGCCTTGATCAGACTCAGTGTTTACATGTACTGATTTTAATATTCTTTTTTCTTTCTTAAAATTCAGTGTTTTAATTTTTGTGGTATTATTATGTTGTTGTGTTGTGTTTCTTTTTTTTATACACTTGAATTAAGTACCTTAGTGTTTTTCCTTTGTTGTGTGTGCAACATACGAGCAGTATAGAACTTGTGTTTACACTTCGAATCACCTAGTGTTCTCAGTATTCCAGTGAAGTATTTCAGTAAATTTTTCACCCCCTTTATTCTGCATCACAACTCAGTGTTGTCTGTTATAATTTTTTTTTCTTCCCCAGTATTTGTGTTTATTTTTTTGGGTTCCCTGTGTGTTGAACATTGTTGTGTTCATATTCTTTCTTTTAGCCAGTGTCTAATTTGTCTTATTTCCACAGACAATAGCGCCATTATTTTGTGCAAGCAAGAAATCATTTTTTTACAAATTTTCACACATCAAGTTTCATTGCAAGAAAATTCTAGTATTGTGTTTGTTGATGTGTTGTGTTCTGCATCACTGTAAGTATCTTTAAGCACAAATAGGTGAGTACACCCCCACCTGCACCCACACACACACACACACACACACACACACGCACACACACACACACACAACACCACACATACACACACAAGGAGAAAAAAGCGATTGAAGACATCATAAAGGGGTGATAGGCGAGGGGGACATGACCCAGGTGGCAAATTTTCGGAGAATTGGGTGGTTCACAAAGAAAAGGAATCGGCCTCTCAAAGTAATTTTCAAGGCAGAATCAACCCGAACCATGATCCTGCAGGAAAAGCACGGCTGAGAGGCAAGCAGGATTTCCCGGAGTGTGAACCTCGATCGGGGACAGAACACAGGACGAAAGGAAGACAATGAAAGAGAGAGTTCAAAAAACGAAAGGAGAAATGGGAGGAAATGAAAAAAAGGAGAGCAGAATAACCCAGGATCAAATGGAAGGACAAGCGCACCCCCCAGAAACACCTGCAGAAGGACTCCAGCCACGACACCCCCAAGGCAACTGAACAATCCAAACCAACCATCACACACCGATCCCTCTGTTTCCACCCCCGCACCACAGTTACAGTATTAGAACAGAAGTTTAAGGTTTGGGACACAAATGCTGATGGATTAAAAGAATAAACATGAGGAATGGCAAGAAAGAAAACAATGAGAAGTCCCAGACATCATAGCAGTTACAGAAACAAAAAATCCCTGGAGACAATAAAAAGATGCAATCTTCCCCAGGGTACCAGATCATGAGGAAAGATAGAAGGGGCAGGGGGGAGGTGGGGTTGCTCTGCTCGTAAAAAACAGATGGAAATCCGAGAAAATGGAAGGAATAGATGAGACGGGAGAAAGAGACACATAGCAGGTACACTTCAGTCGGGGGAACACAAAGTGGTCATTGCAGTGTGTATAATCCACCACAGAACTGCAGGAGGCCAAGAGAGGAATATGAAGAGAGCACAGAGCAATGGTGGACACACTTGCTGAGGGGGGCAAAAAGAGCTCACTCCAGCAGAGCAAAGTTGCTGGTTATGGGGGATTTCAACCACAGGGAGATTGACTGGGAAAACCTGGAGCCACCCCTGGGGGTCCGAAACATGGAGAGCCAGGATGTTGGACGTGGTGCTGGAAAAACCCCATGCACCAACATGTTAAGGACATACCAGAGTGAGGGGGGGAGGATGAACCAGCAAGATTGGACCTTGTGTTCACCCTGGGCAGCTCAGGACATTGAGGACATCAAGTATGAGGGGGTCCCCTAGGAGCAAACGACCACGTGGTTCTGTGCTTTGAATACATAGTAGAGCTGCAAGTGGGAGAGAATAAAGGAGTAGAATGGGAAAAACCTGATATAAAAGAGGGGACTACATAGGGTTGAAGAACTTCCTGCGGGAGGTCCAGTGGGACAGAGGGAAATGGCAGGAAAGCCAGTAAATGAAATGATGGAATATGTAGCAACAAAAAAGCAAGGAGGCGTGGAAAGGTTCATTCCCAAGGGCAACAGTAACAACGGGAAAAACCCGAACCAGCCCCTGGTTCCCCGACGGTGTAAGGAGGCAAAAACAAAGTGCAATAGAGAAAGGAAAAAGTACAGAAGGCAGAGAACACACGAAAATAGGGAGATCAGTCGCAAAAGCCAGGAATGAGGGACGCATAGGTAAGGAGGGAGGCCCAGAGACAGTATGAAAATGACATAGCATCGAGAATCAAGACTGACCCGAAACTGTTGTATAGCCACATAGGAGGAAGACAACAGTCAAAGACCAGGTGATCAGATTAAGGACAGAAGGTGGGAGAACTCACAAGAAATGATCAGGAGGTATGTGAGGAGCTGAAACAGGAGATTTAAGGAAGTTTTTTTCAGTAGAGGACAGGAAGGGCTGTGGGAAGACAGAACAGAAGGGAACATCAGAGGGGAATATACCAACAAGTGTTGGATGACATACGAACAACTGAGGAGGGGTGAAGAAGCTCTTAATTTACCTTTAAAACCTCAAAGGCGATGGGACCCGGGCAAACATTCCCCATGGTCCTTAGAGAAGGAGCAGAGATGCTGGTGTGCCTCTAACCACAATCTTCAACCATCCCTTGAAAAATGGGCAACTACCTGAGAAATGGAAAGACAGCTAATGTAGTCCCCATATTTAAGAAAGGAAACAGAAAACGAGGCACTAAACTACAGACCTGTGTCTCTGACATGTATCGTGTGCAAAGTCATGGAGAAGATTATCAGGAGGAGAGTGGTCGAACCCTGGAAAGGAACAAGATTATAAATGAAAACCAGCATGGGTTCTGGAAGGCAAATCTTGTATCACAAACCTCCGGGAGTTTTATGACAAGGTAACAGAAGTTAAGACACGAGAGAGAGGGTTGGGTAGATTGCGTTTTCCTAGACTGCAGGAATGCCTTTGACACAGTTCCCCACAAGAGATTAGTGCAGAAGTAAGGAGGGATCAGGGCACACGTAAAAGGAAGGGCACTGCAATGGATAAGGGAATACCTGACAGGGAGGGCAGCAACGAGTCATGGTTAACGTGAAGAGGTATTACAGGGGCCCCTGTTTACGAAGCGGGGTCCCACAGGGGTCAGTTCTAGGCCCAGTGCTATTTTTGATATATGTGAACGACATGATTGAAGGAATAGACTCTGAAGTGTCTGTTCGCAGAGGGACGTGAAGTTGATGAGAAGAATAAACGGACTGGGTGATGGGGGCAGGCTGCAAAGGGAGCCCTGGAGAGGCTGGGACATTGGGTCCAGTAACTGGCTTCTCCGGAATTCAATCCAGCCAAATTTGCAAAGTCTGAAGATTGGGGAGGGGCAAAGAAGACGCAGACAGAGTATAGGCTGGTGGACAAAGGGACTACAGACCTCACTCAGGGAGAAAGACTTGGGGTGACCTAACACCGAGCACAATCACCGGAGGCACACATCAACCAAATAACCGCTGGCAGCATACGGGGCTGGCAAACCGAGAATAGCGTTCCGATACCTTAAAAAGGAATCGTTAAGACACTGTACACTGTGTATGTTAGGTCCATACGGAGATGCAGCACCAAGTGGAACCCACACCTGGTCAAGCACGTCAAGAGTTAGAGAAAGTACAAAGGTTTGCAACAAGGTAGTCCCAAAAGGGCTAGGGAATGCCGTACGAGGAAAGGTTAAGGGAAATGGACTGACGGACACTGGAGGACAGAAGAGGGTCAGGGGGAGGACATGATTACGAATACAAGTACTGCGGGGAATAGACAAGGTGGACAGAGATAGGATGTTCCCAGAGAGGGGACCCCAGGACAAGGGTCACACTGAAGCTGAAGACTCAGACGAGTCACAGGGACGTTAGAAGTATTTCTTCAGTCATAGAGTTGTCAGCAAGTGGAATAGCCTGCAAGTGAAGTAGTGGAGGCAGGAACCATACATTTTTTAAAGAAGAGGTATGACAAAGCTCAGGAAGCAGGAGAGGAGGATCCAGTAGCGATCAGTGAAGAGGCGGGGCCAGGAGTGAGTCTCGACCCTGCAACCACAATTGGGTGAGTACAATTAGGTGAGTACCCCTACACACACAAAACCCACACACACACACACACACACACACACACAACACATACACACCACACACAACACACACACACACACACACACACACGCACACACACACACACACAGCACAGACACAAACGCACACAAATCATACACAGAGGTAAGCAGTGTTGATTAACGCTCATGGCAGTGAGAGTGACCCAGTAGGCCAGTAAAAGGGGAGGGGGGCCAGGAGCTATGACAACCCCTGCAACCACAACTAGGTGAGTACAACTTGGTTGAGATACACACATATATACACATACAAACTCTCACTACACCCTCACACAAACACCCCACTTAGAGGATAATGGTTTTTTTTTTAAGTGGCAATACTTATCACTGCACTTAACCCCAAGATCATGCCAAGGAGAACAGGATGATATTCACCTAATTGTGTACCCACGTTTGGCCAGATGCTCTTTTTTTACACAATTCATTTTTTCAGGCTATGATTCTTATACCCCCAGGGATGCCACCCACACGATGCCACCCCCAACAGTGGGACTAACACCTACTTACTGCTAGGTGAACAGCGGCAGGAGATGTAAGGGAAAAAACACCCAAACGTTTCCACCCACAAGGGTCAAACCACAGACACTCAGAATGAAAGCTGACTGTTCTCCTAATAGTCCCCAAGATATAAGAAGATTAACCTTCCCTTCCAGCTGGTCTTTGAGGGGTTTATCTCTGCTCAATGCTGAGAGATTTTTGGATCCAGCAGCTGCAGATAATTAGAGATGTCAGGATATTTCCCTTACTTAAAGAATTTTATATGATCTTTTTTATGTTTTTCTGTTTAGGTAATAAATGTAAATGGTAGGGGAAAGGTAGTATTTAGAATGACTGTTTTCAATCACCTAATTTTCTTTGTCAGTAGATTGGCAATAACGTATGAGTCAACTAGAATAGCAAAAAAAATGTATGGAATTATCACAGTAAGTGTGGAGAAGCTAGTGAGCTGTTGAAATACGAATGTGAGTGACAAAGTTTGATAAGGGGAAAACAGCAAGATCCTAAAACTAAGGGGTTTGAAATAAGGTGTGAGAGAGTCTTAGTACTTATTATGAATGAGTCTTGAGAGCCTCCGGTTTTAATACCTGCTTCCTACAGCTTTTACTTCACCCGGAAGCTGCTTCTTAAAAAAATGATAGTCATCTTTAATTTCTGCTATTATTTTTTCCTTTGGTAAGTAAGGATGAGAGAGCAGGTTGTAAAATTTAAAGATTAGAAGATTTTACCAGGTACACGAGCAAAGAAGGAGAGAAGATGAAGAATACAGAAAAATTATATCAGGAAAGCCGATTAAATCGGCTTTCTTGAGAAGAAAAAGCGAGAAGGATAACGGCGCAGTCGCAGGTCGGAAAAAAAGACAAGAATTTCAATTCGTAACGATTATCGACTGGACGAAGATTGGAAAACATGTGTGTTTGTGTTCGCAAATCTGTGTTAGTTTACGCACAGATTAGCGTCATTCCTGGTGATATTTGGGACTGTTTTCAGTGCTTCAGAGCAGTGAGCCACGAGAGGGTGGCTACGGGCCCCGACTGGGGCTCTGAGCCTCACAGCTCTGCACCCAGTGTGGGCGGCTGTGAGGTCACAGGCAGCAGCTCTGCTGCTGGCTCTGTCCCCACACCTACAGTCACCATGACAGATCCAGGGAGGGGCCCCCTAAACGTTCCTTGGAATGCGGGGACGATTTGGAGGACGACGTGGGGCAGGTGGGAGCCCCCACCAAGAAGGCCAAGGATGAAAGTGGAGACTACTGTATCTCCCAATCTGCACTAGGTCCGTCGGCACCCCCTACCCAAGAAGACTTGCATCCCCAGATGGCCATAGGGGTCGTGGAAAGGAAGCCAGGAGGATGTAGCTCCTCAAGTGGCAAGGATGGAGCCACCCCAGGTCCCTACACCAGTTGCGTTGGCCTCCACAGTGGACGGGGACTGGCTGACCCCACGGGGAAGGAGGAGTTCCCGCTCAGCTCGGGCACAAGCAACCAGGGCCTTCAAAAAATTTCAAGGTTCCCAACTACGGGTTTGTAAGGTATCGGGAAGGTCTCCCCCACCTCAAGTTCCGCTGGGGAGTTCACTCTCAGGAACGAGGTTCTGGTCATTCCTCGGGACGAAGACTCTTACGAGGAGTTGAAGGGGTTGGTTGTGACCCATCCCAGCATGGTGGAAAATGCTTGCTTCGGAGAAGGTGTAAAAGGGGGGGTGCTTTAACACGTCCCTGTGCCCCTCCCACTGGACCCCATTTTGGGAAAGTGCCCAATATTGTAAAGGGCAGAGCGACTCACTGCAACGGTGAACAAGGTGCCCACCCGCCAGGTGCTGATCCCCACAAAGGCCCAAATTCCCACGCACCTGGACCTTGGGGTCTGGGGAAGATTCTGGACCCGACCATACCTGTCGGGCCCCAAAGAAACAATGCTTCAACTGCCAGGGGTTCAATCATAATGCAGCCACCTGCCAGCGAGAGAAGAAGTGTGGTGTGTGCAGCAGGCACACACTGTCAAAGAGGCACCATGCCTGGAACCGGAGCTGTCCTGTGATGGTGCAGCACTGGCAGAAGTTCGTCATCAGAACGACCAGACAGCCCCGACGCCACCCAGCCTTGGAACTGCCCAGCAAAGTCAGCATGGGCTCCAATCACGGTTCCCCGGATACCGCGGGGAGGGCAATACCAGCGATTTCCCCAGCACTGGCCCCCAGCGGAGGCATCAGGGGGCAGACACTGGTTTGCAGCAGCGCGGTCAACTGCGGGGTCAGATGGAAAGGTGGCCAAGAAGACAGAATCATGGGGGAAAAACAGCCACAGGCCAGGCACACTGCCCAGCAGGTCCCAGCTGGGCACCAACATTCCTTACCTTTACGCCAGCAGGCCTCTTCCCAAGGGCAGGCCCCTACTGTGAGCGGCCCAGAGTCAGGCAGAGGTACCCCGCCAGGGGACTTGGAAGCCCATGGCCACTCATGCCGGGCCCAGGGTGCACCCAGCTTATGCTGCTGCAGTGTCGACAGCCACCAGACTTTACCCTGTGACCCAGCCCTGACTCGAGGGGTCGTCCAGCTCAATGCCTGCAGAGGTAATGGTCGAACCCTTTTCCCGGATCGACTGAAGAAAACCATCGGGGTCATCTCAACTCTCCTCTGTCGCCTGCTTGCCGTCGGCAGAGGACAGGGGCGCCTGCAGGCAGCTCCTGTCATGGATGCTGGCGGGGGTCCTACTGGACAGGAAAGACTCAATGGAACTTCAAGCCATCATCCAGGAGTCCTTCCGTCTGTGATGGAGGAGGCCCGGAGTCGCAAAAACGGAAACCGACGAGCCCCAGGCAGAGATGGAAGCAGTGAGCCACCTCTGCGGCTCTTGAAGATCCTCCAGTGGAACGTTTGGTGGGGCTGCAGCAGAAAATTCACTTAGTGAATGAAGCTGCAGTTCAGGATGAGGTTGATGTTTCTGTTTCAGGAGGACACTCACCGTTTTTGTCACGTCAAATGCAGCCACGTATTCCGGGATTCTCTGCCTACCTTCAGCGCCTGGAAGGGACTGGCAGGGGCACGGCGATCTACGTCAGGGCCACTATCCTCTTCAATCTCCCCTGACCCCATCGACTGTGGGGAGGGCGTAGAGGGTTTAGGCTGTCACCCTACACCTGGCGGATGGGACCTCTCGTGGTTTACAATATTTACAGAAGCCTCGGTAAACACCTTGACATTTTCGGAGGTGGCAGCCTCGCCCCCACGGGAGGGTTTCTTTTTGGCTGGGGATGTCATGCCCACCACCCCAAAACTTTCTTCCGTCTCTCCCACCAACACGCTGGGGGACACCTTGCAGCTGTGCTGGAGGAGGTCCCTGAGATCGCCCTCCTTAATAATGGTGAGCCAACCCATCACTATGGTGGCCGCTTGGATGTCACACTCATCTCTAGGCAGTTGCTCTCGAGCGCGAGATGGGGAGGTCCCCCCCCGTCCCCACCAGTGATCCTTTGCAGTGGTCACTACGCTGATGGTCCAGCGGTGCCGCTCCCCCCACCTACCCGAGATGGAATCTTAAAAAAAGGCCGACTGGCAGTGGGTTCCAGGAGGTCATTGAGCGCTGGGTGGGCAGAGTCTCCTCTTCCAGATGACCCAGATGAGGCGGTCAAAGCTTGCAGGTGGCCTTCACATGTGCAGCTGAGGGAGCAATACCTAAGATTACAGGCGGGAGGGTCATATAAACGTGATTGGTGGTTTTACAGTGAGGACATCAGGGAACAGAACCACCGCATCAATGTTGTACGCAAGATGCACAGGCGTAATCCCCGGTTGAGTCCATGCGTCTGCTCAGGGAAGTGGTGCGGCATGCACGCCATGTCTCACACAGGGTCCGGCAGGTTAAATGGTTCGAGTGGTGTGCCTCCTTCAGCTACTCCTCCACCTTATCTGGATTTGGACCAAGTTACGATTGGCCACTGGGCAGCGTCGCAGTGTGGCTCGGTTGCACCCAGACCCCACAATGGAGGCAGAGCGTCTGGTGGACCTATTCACCTCCAGAGCGGCCATGGCTCAACTGCCTCAGGGTCTCCAGGACCTCCAGGCCACCCTCCTTCCTAGAAGGGTGTTGGGTGATCCAAGCAGCCCTGCCAGGCTAAGGACGTCACGGATGAAGACTTCACCGACCAGGAGCTCCAGGCAGCCTTCACATCTCATCGAGACACTGCACCGGGGGATGATGGGATCACCTATGGCATGATCACTCGGTCTGGCCCCTTCTGGACATTCAAGCTGTCCTGGGGGTCATCAACCAGACTTGGAGAGCTGGCAAACTCCTGTCGTATGGAAGGAGGCTGACATCATACCGATTCCTAAGCCTGGGGATCCTGGCAGTGTGAGACCCATCTCCCCCACCAGTTGCATCTCGAAGGTGTCTGAAAGGATGGTGTTGGAGCGCCTGAGGTGGAAGCTTGCCCTCCCATAAACACCTCTATGGCTTCACCAGAGGAGGGGGGCACTTTCGAAAGCCTTACCACTCTTTCTGACCGGCATTGGGTCGGACGCCCAAGCCACATTGTTGTCTTTCTTGACCTCGAGAAAGCTTTTGAGCTAGCCAGTGCACCTGCCATCTCTCCACTCTTGGCCCGAAGGGGGATTAAAAGGGAGGCTGCTTTCATGGCTTCGTTCCTATCTCCAGGACAGGCGGGCCCGGGTACGCTTCCAGGGGCATGTCTCTTCTCTCAAGACCCTGGACAACGGCACTCCCAGGGGGGGTGCTTAGTCCCACCCTGTTCAATGTACTGATGCACCAGCTGGTGTGCCTGCCTTTCTCCAGAGGCACCATCCTCCTCAGCTATGCCGATGACCTGGCACTTGTCGTACCTAGGAAGCGCCGGCTTTTGCAGCGTGCCCAGGAGGACCTCGATCTGCTGGCTTCAACCTGCCGTCACTTGGGACTCAAGATATCTGCGGCGAAATCCAAATCCATGATCCTTCGCCCAAGGTGCCCAGTCAGAGGCTGCGGGTCCTGGGCATCGACCTGGAGTGGGTTTACAGTTAAGGTACCTTGGCATCTACATTGACAGGCACCCACCTTCCAAAAATGTGCGCCACATTAAAGGAGGGCTCTGCAGAGGGTCAGGGGGATTGAGTGCCATGGCCAACCCTAGGGTTTGGGGGCCCGCCTCCCAGGTCATGGGCTGTTCTACATCCAGGCAATACGTTCCTCGTTGACTATGGGGCACTTGCTCTGGTTCACGCCAGACCACAAACATCAAATCCCTCTGTGTCATCCAGAACACAAACTGTACGGGCCATGCTGGGGGCTCCTAGGTGGGCCAATGCAGTGGCTCTGAAAACCCTTTAGGGCAGCTACAGCCTCTTGAACACGGATCCAACTGGTAGCTGCCAGGAGGATTGCAAAGTATCTCCGACTCCCAGGGGCTGACAAATGATGAGAGATTTACAGGTCCGCCAGGGACAGGTTCATTCCACTGCATCCGGCCGCCGATGGATGTGGGCGGTAGCAGATGCCACACGAAGCTCTTGCCCATGAAATTGCTCCAGGCGGGAGGCCTGCGACAGACTGGCAGCGAACTACACGGTGCCACCCCCTTGGGCCACCAGAGCGTTTGCGGTTCGTGGACAACCCTACCCGACAGCAAGAGGCATTGCACCCGGGACATTCTGCACCACCCTTGCCTCGGCTAGCATTGTGGGTGCGAAGGCCCAGGGTGTGTGCCATATTACCTGATGGCTCCAGAGACCCAGTGGGGAGGGGCCCCCACAGCTGCTTTGGGGTGTTCCACAGCAATCTGACAGCAGGTTGGCGTCTCCCAGACCATTGCAAACCACCCCCAGGCCGAACTCTTTGCCATCCAACAAGCTCTGCGGGATGCTCTTGCAGACCATCAGCATCCCCCCATCATCCACGTTGATTCCAAGGCAGCGATCCAAGCGCTTATGCACAGAGAGCCAAAGGACAACATACACTTAATCACATCCATCCGGGGTGACTTGCAGACTCTCATGGCCAGGTCGCAGGGCCACCAAACAAAATGGATCCCGAGCCAGTGGGTATCCCTGGGCAATTGATGCTGCAGATGAGGCTGCTAGGACTGCAAACCCTCGAGGCACAGCCACGTGCTTTCGATCTCCCCTCAGCCTCAGCCAGATTGCGCTGTGGGCTGCTGGGGCGGCCAGGCGCCCATTCTTGACCCTGGGGATTCACGGAGCCTCTGTTGGTATGTCAGGGCGACCCCCAGGGGGCCCCCTCCAAGTATTCGGGACACAGTCCAGGGAACTGGGGGGTGCATAAACCACCCCCTATGCTTTGGGGATCCCCCCACTGCACGGATTGTTGAACGGGCACGGGAGGAGCTCTGTGCCCATTGTGACCGAATGGTTCTGCAAACCCCTTTGGGGCACTACCGTTAGACTGCCCGGTACGATGCCCTTCGCCGTAGACACTTCCCAATGACCCCAGTAGGGCAGACCCCAGAGGATAAGGCAGTACATCTTGTGTGCTTAGCTGTCAGGGACTTGGAACCTTACTTCCAGTCCTTACACGTCATTCGCCCCCCCCGCTGAAGTTGCTGCGAGGGCTGCTTTGGGCCTCCATTTTCACTGCACACCAGCCATGTTAGTGCACACTAACGTTTGGTACGTCATCTGGCCATAGGGCCGGTGAGGTACCCCCCCTCCCTTCCTGCTGAAGACCTGCTACAAGGTGCAAGTAACGATAAATGTCACTTCCCTACCCGGGGAGGGCCAATGCCGGGTCACAAAATGGAAGAGACCGGGCCGGGAATTACCGGGGAATCAAATAGAATAGAATAGATAGAAAAGGCTTTCTTGAGTTTTGGCCATCAATAAGTGTGTGAGACAGAAAATTACTCATTTTCAATGTTGTGAAAAACAAATAAAAATTGATGGATAACTGTTTTATTATGAAAAATAAAAATGTGAAAGATTGGGCAGAGGCAAATATGATGAAAAATAGTTAACCCCGAGGATTAAAAAACCCAAATATTTGTTCGAATTAAAATTGATAATGAAGCATTGTTTTTATATTGATAATGAAGCATTGTTTTTATATTGATAATGAAGCATTGTTTTTATTTGAAATGAAGCATTGTTTTTATGTAGATAATGAAGCATTGTTTTTATATTGATAATGAAGCATTGTTTTTATATTGATAAGAAGCATTGTTTTTATATTGTAATGAAGCATTGTTTTTATGTTGATAATGAAGCATTGTTTTTATATTTATAATGAAGCATTGTTTTTATGTTGATAATGAAGCATTGTTTTTATATTGATAATGAAGCATTGTTTTTTATATTGATAATGAAGCATTGTTTTTATATTGAAATGAAGCATTGTTTTTATGTAGATAATGAAGCATTATTTTATGTTGATAATGAGCATTGTTTTTATGTTGATAATGAAGCATTGTTTTTATGTTGATAATGAAGCATTGTTTTTTATGTTTATAATGAGCATTGTTTTTATGTTGATAATGAAAACAGTTTTTATGTTGATAATGAAGCATTGTTTTTAAGTTATGCTGACTCATGCTGCCTTTCCAAAAGGATTAATCTAATTGTAAACTTTACTATGGAGAGAATGAGAGAGAGAGAGAGAGAGGAGAGAGCGGAGAGAGAGAGAGAGAGAGAGAGGACAGGAGAGGGCAAGAGAGGACAGAGAGACAGAGAGAACAGAGAGAGAGGACAGAGACAGAGACAGAGACAGAAAAGACAGACAGACAGACAAAAAAGACAGAAAAAACAGACAGACAGAGAGAGACACCCCGCTAAAACACCCCCACCCAAAGATACCACCACCCCCCACGACATCCCCACCCACCCTCTCTCTCCTGTGAACTTCATTATACACCTACAAGCCTCCTCTGGGATGACTTCACATCGAAAAAATAGCAAGAATATCTCCGCTATCTGGCTATTTTTCCAGGTAGTTTCTGCAGTGTTTGTGGGTATTCGCAAGAGACAAAATTCTTTTAGATGTAAGAGCCTACTTGTTCCAACTACTCCCACACAGATTGCATTCCAAAGAAGAATTTTGTTGCAGCCAGGTTTGGAAATTTTCAGAAAATTGAGTATATCCATTTAAACCTATGGGTATATGTGGATACAAGCCTGGAGCTACAGGAGGAAGGTTCAGAAGTCCTACCTCAGGGACTTCTGTCCAAAGATCAAGACTGCGCTTCTTGGGCTGTGTTGTAAAGTTGCAGCTAAGATAATCCATCACAGGAAAGCACTTCATGAGCTCCTCAAATCATTAGATAACCTCCAAGCTATTGTAGGAGGTCAGTGCAAGCCTACATCAAGCGACGTAAGCTGATGGTGACACTATTGTAGAAGGTCAGTGCAAGCCTACATCAAGTGACGTAAGCTGATGGTGACACTATTGTAGAAGGTCAGTGCAAGCCTACATCAAGTGACGTAAGCTGATGGTGACACTATTGTAGAAGGTCAGTGCAAGCCTACATCAAGTGACGTAAGCTGATGGTGACACTATTGTAGAAGGTCAGTGCAAGCCTACATCAAGTGATGTAAGCTGATGGTGACACATTGTAGAAGGTCAGTGCAAGCCTACATCAAGTGACGTAAGCTGATGGTGACACTATTGTAGAAGGTCAGTGCAAGCCTACATCAAGTGATGTAAGCTGATGGTGACACTATTGTAGAAGGTCAGTGCAAGCCTACATCAAGTGATGTAAGCTGATGGTGACACTATTGTAGAAGGTCGTGCAAGCCTACATCAAGTGACGTAAGCTGATGGTGACACTATTGTAGAAGGTCAGTGCAAGCCTACATCAAGTGACGTAAGCTGATGGTGACACTATTGTAGAAGGTCAGTACAAGCTACATCAAGTGACGTAAGCTGCTCACTGGTGGTGACACTGTTGACAATAGACTGGAAGTCCCACACTGAGCTTAACTCAGGGGTAAATAACTGGTGGAATTCTGTCATCACTAAGGTCCCACAGACTGACAGAGTTCAAAACACTACCTTCGGGAATTCTAACACAATTTCTCTGACCACCACAGAGGGAACAAATCCTCTTCCTAGCAACGAAGGAAGCCTTGGATCTGTTAATTCTCCTACACCTGGCATCTCTGCTTCAGCCACTGCCAGTCCACTAGACAGTGCACATACCATCTCTGATCCTACACCTGTCAGCACACCTGCCGACACTATTCCAGAATCTGGCAGCAGTGCTTCATCGGCAAGTTCTGAATCAAGAGTTTCTCCACCAGAGATTGGTGCAGTTAATAATCAGGGAACTATCACTGCACCTGATCACCTACTGTGCCAAAGTACGAACAGCAGGGACACATCTGTCAGAACTGGTAGAGGACGGGGTAGAGGACGTGGAAGAGGACGTGGAAGAGGACGTGGAGGAGGAAGACATCTACAGCCGTCTCACCCTCCACTAACACAGTCCCAGCGGCAGAACCTGAGGACAAATCTGCAAAACACAGGAGGTGCAACAAATCATTAGTCCACCCTCCCAGGCACCTAGGCTGTGCTCTCGCTGTCACCGGAAGGGGCACGCCGCCAACAACTGCCTGCGAGATACCAGGTGCAAGAACTGCTACAAGAAAGGACATCAGGAGGACCAGTGTCGGAAGAAAAAGGAACTCGACAGACAGGACCACCTGTTTAGAGACCTGTTCTCAGAACAAACCAGCAGGATCTCTGAATGGTGAACACTCTCACACGTCACCCACTCAGCTACTCCTATCTCAGCCCAGCAGGTGGTATTGTGCCTTATACAAGACCACAGATCTACATCCCTGCAGCTGCCTCAGTACCCTACCTCTCTCAAGGGCAGACAGCTTACATGCCCACCACCTCAAGCTGACCAATCATGAGGAGCCTGTCTATCAGCATCCTGTCGGCCAACATTAGAGGTTTCATTATTAATGTTGGAGAGCTCACACAGTTTTGTGAACACTCGACGTCCTGACATGATAGCTGTTGTTGAAACATTTTTAGATGACAGGACTCCAGAAAATTTTGCAAGAATTGCTGGCTACACCTCATGGATGAGAAGAGACAGGCAAGGGCAAGGAGGTGTTGCTATGTGCTTCTCTAAAAGTGTTCATTGCCATCACATTAATGATGCCACCCCTACTCATCTTGAAATGATGTTCTTCAAGCTCTGCATAAACACTAGTACCTCTGTACCAGCATGTGCAATGTACAGACCTCAGTGGCAACATGCAGACCCCATCAACTTCCTAATGGAGAATATTGACTCCCTTCTGCTACAACACAACTGTCAACATATCATAATTGTTGGTGACCTCAACCAACACCTTGTACAGAGGAACTTTGATTACCTTCTTGCAGTATTTGACATGAGAAACTTCGTTGATTTCCCTACTCACATTCTCTGGCTCCTCCCTTGACCCAGTAGTGAGTGATCTGGCAGAAGGCATAGTCACTTGTCAACCCCTCGGCTACGTTGGATCGTCTGACCACAAGGCAGTTTTTACGACACTTAAGATCCCAACCAGAACGAGGTGAGGAGTCCACACGCGCAACCTGGCTATGGGAAAGAGGTAATTGGCCAGCCCTTTGCTCTGAGCTCGCCACCACCGATTGGAATGCTCTTCTCCAAGGGGATGTTGACAACCAAGTGAAAGCTTTCAATGGACACATCCTTAATCTACAACAAAAACACATTCCTCACCGGCAATATGTGACGAAGCCTACAGATCAGCTTGGTTTGGCTTCCGTTGTAGAGAGGCTGCTACTGCTACGTACAAAGCATGGCGAAGATATAAGAGACATCCTGCCACCTATAACAGGAACTTGCACAGGCAAGCCTGTAGGCATTTTGGGTGATGTTCAAAAGTGGGCCATTGCTAAATGGGAGGTGAACACTAAAATAAAGCTAGCATCCGGTAGGGTAGGCTCCAAAACCTGGTGGTCCCTGGTCAAGGACAGACAAGTTTATCTGCCTGATGAACTCATTCCACCTCGAAATCGACAGGATGGGACCACCTCTACTAGTAGTCAAGAGAAGGTGGATCTCTTTGCTGAACACTTTGCTACCAAAATGCAAGTTCCTGATCCAGCAAGGGACCCTCCTTGGCTAGCTGCAAGAACTGTGTCAAAACTGTCTGTGGTGACAATAAGGCAGGAGTAGGTGCATTTCCTTCTTAAATCGCTTGACCAAGAAAAGGCTGTGGGCCCAGACAAGTTGAGCCCAAGATTTCTGAGATGTGGAGACCAGCTAGCAGCACCTCTAACTCGCATCTTTCAGCACTGCATAGTACAGTGTAAATGGCCCTCTCTGTGGAAAGAGGCAAATGTAGTCCCCTGTTCATAAAAGAAGAGCAGAGCAGAAATCAGCAACTACAGACCAGTGTCACTTCTGTCAATCACTGGTAAGATCCTTGAGACAATAATTTCAAGACAAATGACAGAGTTTTTTGACTACCACTCACTACTTTGTGATCGTCAATATTGGCTTCAGGAAAGGTTACTCTGCTGTGATCTGTTGTTAAACCTCTCAACTAAGTGGCGCAGTCACTGGATGAATCCAAAGTCAGCTGTGGGGTAGCACTGGACATTGCTGGCGCTTTCGACCGGGGTGTGGCACCAGGGCCTCTTAGCAAAACTTCAAGCACTGAGAATTGCAGGCTCTACGCTATGTCTCCTCAATGATTACCTTCATGGTAGATCTCTAAGTGTAGTTCTCAATGGAACGGAATCAGCAAGACATCCTATTGGGGCATGTGTTCCACAAGGAAGCGTGCTGGGACCATTGTTATGGAATGTCTACTTCAACGACCTTCTTCATCTCATCCCAGAATCCCATGTATATGCAGACGACTGTACACTGACATCTGCTTATCCAAGAGAAGAAATGCCAGCTGCTCTAAGCTATCAATCACAGCTAAGAGCTATATCAGCTTGGGGAAATAGATGGCAAGTAACATTTGCACCTGAGAAAACGCAAATGATGATCGTCTCTAGGCACTATGATGGTAATGCTGTGGCAGTAGTAAGGATGAATGGGAGAGTGTTGGCACTGGAGAAAAGTTGATATCTTGGGGTGAAATTTGACTCCAAACTAACCATGAAGAGTCATGTTGTAAATCTTGCAAACAAGGCAGCCAGGAAGCTTACAGCACTTCGCCGTATCTCGCATCTGCTTGACAGTAGGGGTTGCAAGATTCTGTACGAGGCACAAGTACGCTCACACCTTGAGTATGCTCCACTTTCTTGGTTTGCCTGCTGTCCCCTCTCATCTGCGACTGCTTAACAGAGTAGAGAACAGACCAAGACGTCTCATCTCTCGCCTTGACCCATCCTGGATAGATCTGTCCTTTCAGCAGAGCCTTCAACACAGGAGGGATGTGGGTGGCCTTACTGTTATGTACAAGGCCAATATTGTCAAAGTACCACACTTGGATCCACTTCGAGGACAGCGTTGAAACAAGCTTTTATGCCACAAGACGGGCAGAAGCAGCAAACTTCACTCTAGCTGTACCCTTCTCAAGAACATCACTCAATCTGAGAATCATATATACCCAGGATGACTAGAGTATGGAACACATTCGTACAGCATAATGATGTCAACGAGATAAAGTCAGTTGATCAAATGAAAATGCTGGCCCACAGATGGCTCCAAAATTCATCCTGTTCCCTACTTGTTTTCCCCCTAACAAAAAAAAAATGCTTTTT